>CM052648.1:30861286-30935275 GCA_028533165.1 Leontopithecus rosalia | reverse complement strand
GCCTGCGTGTGAGTGTGTGTCCGGGTACCCATGTGTCCTGGTGTGTGTGCCTGCATGTGAGCGTGTGCCTGGGTACCCTTGTGTCCTGGTGTGTGCGCCTGTGTGTGAGCATGTGTCTGTGTACCCATGTCCTGGTGTGTGTGCCTGCATGTGAGCGTGTGGGTACCCTTGTGTCCTGGTGTGTGCGCCTGCATGTGAGCATGTGTCTGTGTACCCATGTCCTGGCATGTGCGCCTGCGTGTGACTGTGTGTCTGGGTACCCTTGTGTCCTGGTGTGTGTGCCTGCATGTGAGCATGTGTCTGTGTACCCATGTCCTGGTGTGTGCACCTGCGTGTAAGCGTGTGTCCGGGTACCCTTGTGTCCTGGTGTGTGCGCCTGCGTGTGAGCGTATGTCCGTGTACCTGTGTCCTCGTGTGTGTGCCTGTGCCATGCTTTGTGGCATGTGTGCCTGCATGTGCTGCACTGTGCCCTGTGCCCACACCTCCTGATGGCCTGTGCCTGCGAGTCCAGCTTTGAGATTGGCCACTGCCTGTGCTGCCTGGCTCCCTCCTTAGCTAAAGGGTCCTGAGGGCAGGGGATCCCAGACGGGAGAATGGCGGGCTGTGGGGGACTGTGGGCAGATATATGTTCTAGAAAGACCTTGGCCATTGTGGGGGTGGTGGTTTGGGGCAGACCAGTGATGTCACCCCCTGACTTTTCAGCCAGTTAAAGTGGTACAGGGGTGATAGTTGTCAAGCCAGGGGGCTTTGGGAAGTGCCGGGGAGCACTCTGAAGCAGTCCAGTGGGGCTCTGAAGCACTCTCTGTTTTGGTCCAGTGGGGCTCACGTGGCACTGGCTCGCTGCCTGCCCTCCGGCCTGCAGCGTGACAGGCATCGCAGACCATCTAAAGCACTCCGATCCCGTTCTGTAGGCACCCTAGGCAGACAGTGTCGGTGGGGTAGCCTTGACCCACGCCTGGGCCTGCAGCTGTCTTACTGAGTGGTGCTGGCAGTGCAGAAGCCACACAGTGTCCAGGTCAGACAGGTGGATTGGGTGTGTGAGTTACAGCCCAGCAGTGCTCCATGGCTCTCTAACTGGGCTGTCTGAGCTCCAGAGGCCAGGAGGCTGTCTGCTATGGAATTCTGTGCCCCGGGAGAAGGAGCTGAGCCGATCCTGAAGCCAGGGTCAGTCACGCACACTTTAGTGTGAATGAGCCTCATGTGAACCCTGGAAAGGCCTCACAGGAAAGGAGAGGAAGGAAGGCTTCCTCTAATTGTGTGGACGAGGAAATTGAGGTCTGAGAGCGGCACGGCCGGCTAGCGGGGCGAGCTGACGGCCAGGCTGTCTCCTGACCCTGGCCTCATGCCCTCACCTCCTGACGGCCCACCTTGGGGAGGAGCGAACGCACGGATGGGAGGGCCCTGGTGGGGCGGCAGGCGGGGAGAGGCGGGTGGCCGGAGCTGTGACCGCAGGCACTGCCGTGGGGGTGGTACCTGGAGCATGTGCCAGGCACAGTGCGCCAGGCTCCCTCCTTCCCTGCACCCCAGCACTAATGAGGCTCCCCTCCTTGCCCTGTGTCAAGGCCATTTAATGGCAGAGCCGGGATTCAAACCCAGCTTCTTGGGACTTCTCTTAGACCGACGTCCAGCCTGGGGTTCTGGCTCATGCTTGGAGTCCTGGGGGCTGTGAGGGTGGGGGACATTCCTCCTCTGGGAGGGAGCTGGAGCCAAGCCCTCCCTGCTGGCTGGGGAGGGGCCTTGCTTCCTACACAAACAACCAGGCCTGGCTGGAGCCATTTTATTTTTATTTCCTATTTTTACTTCCCCGTTGGCTCTTTTTAGCAACTCTGGGTTAGATAGGCCCCCGCCCTCCAGTCTCCACCCGGCTTCCTGGCCCAGGCCAGGACCTTGGAGGAGGCGTGGGTGTGTGTGGCCTGGGGTTGGGCCGGCTTGGGTTGGCAGCTTGGCTCCACACACCTGGTGGCCGAGCTCCTCTCTTGCTGGGAGTGCTTGCTGGTGGCTGGCCTCCTCCCGCCCTCGGGGAGCACCGTGGGGCGTGCGTGGTGTCAGGGGCATGTCTCCGTGTGTGACTGTGTGTGGCTACCCCTGCTCTGGGTCTTGGCCGGAGGTTGGGGTTTGGGAGGTGGAGGCACTTGACCGTGTGTCTGTGGAGCCGGGTGAGTGACAGGCAGTGTCACTGCCTGGGGCCTTGCCGGGCACCACTGGGCTGGAGTTGGTTCAGGCCCCGCCCACAGCTGGCCTAGCCCCACCCCCTCTGGGGTCTGTGAAGCCCACCATGAGGGTAGGTAGGGGTGGTCAGAGCATCTGGCCAGCTGGAGCCGGCTTGTGGTGGGTGTCGCTGGCTTGGGGGACACGACCCTGAATGGGGAGGCATTTCCCTGAAGGCACTCTGCCGGGCCGGGGGCGGGGGCCCTCGTGCTGGCATCTGGTGGGTATCGGGTTCTGAACTATGAGATCAGTCTAGAGAAAGCACCAGGCCCACTGGGGTTCCCAAGCCAGAGTGAGGGCAGGGGTGGGGCCTGGGTCAAGGACCAGCAAGCCGCGGTGCACCAAGTGCCCCGGTGCAAGCGTGTGCCGGGCCTGCTGCCCTCCCAGACCTTGGGGGAATGAGTTACCCCCATTTACAGAGGAGGCCTGGCTTGGAGAGGCTGAGCCAATCTTCAAGCCCACACAGCTTGTGGGCATGGAGGGCAGATCCTTGCCCTTTACCTGCCTGGAAGCTGAGGCACAGAGAGCAGGGGTCCCCCAGGTGGTCAGGCCCCAGAGGCTACACTCGGGATGGCATACCGTGCAGCCTCTTCCTGCCATCAGTGGGTGCAGAGTGGTAGCAGCAAGGTGGGGGCAAGGGACTGCTTGGGAGCCGCTGTGAGGCCAGGCAGGTGGTGGAGCTGCAGGGCTGGGAGAGGAGGCCCCTATGGGTCCCTCAGGGCCATATGTAGCCTCCAGAGCTGAGGCGACTGGTGTGGGCTGCCCTGACCTGGTGGGTTTGGGGGATCTTGGCCCCATAAGAATGTGGAGAGCGCTGGGGAGGAGGCTGCCTACCTGCTTTCCAGGCCCTTCCTGCTCTGGCTGGCTCAGCGGGTGGAGCATAGGCAGTGGCTGTGGCCCTGCCATCGGTGCAGTGACCTTCCCTTCAGGTGTGAGTGTGAGGGTGGCATGGCTGTGGAGGCACCTGGCAGTGTGGGCACGTGTGGGTGCCGGGGATTGGAGGGTAATCCTTTGATTAGAGGCCAAGAAACCCAATCCTGTGGCCCAGGAGATGGGGGGCACCTTTTCTAGAGGGGCCCCTGCAGATTATGGAGTTTCCACCTGCCCCGCCCCGGGAGACATCTTGGGCGGAGGTCAGGAGGGGGTTCCTGCCCCGGAGCCTGGGAAGCTGTCTGTGGCCCTCCATTCAGGTACCCACGCGGCCCTTACCGGCCATGTGACCCAGGCAGCGCATCTCCCTCTCTGTCTCAACTTTCTCATCTGTGAAGTGGGGTGAAGGCGCTTGCTTTGGGGGTGGTTGTGAGGGCAACTGACGTCAGGTCCCCTCCTTCAGTTCTTGCCTGGGAGCAGGGAAGCCACTGGCTGGGGTCCTTTCTGGACCTCAGTGTCTTTGTCTGAGGGCTGGGAAGAGGAGTTTCTTATGGGTTCTGGGGCTCATACAGGACTGCCTGCAGCACCCCACAACCCCGGGAATAGAGCACTCAGTGTGGGGCTGAGGAATATCAGGAGGACATGAGTGTTCTGTCTCACGGGAAGAAGCATTTCCTTGGGAGGAGTGGTTTCAGGGGCAGCTAGTTCTGGAACCATCCTAGGACCTAGAGATTGCTTAGGGTCAGAAAGCAAGGCCAGTCACTGGGTGTAGCCTTGACCTGGACTTGAGGGGTCAAGGCCCTGTCCTATCCTATCTTGCTCAGTGGCCAGAGGAGAGATGTGTGCACTTGGTGAGCTGTCACAGCCTGCGGGCCTTGGGACCAGCCCTCCATCCGCCCATCCCCAGCCGGGTGCAGTGCTGAGCTGAGGGAAGTGTGCATTCTTCTTTCAGCAAAGAGGATCTTCCTGAACTGTGGGAAGGAGTGTTTCCTCCTGGAAGGTGGGGCGGGCTGGCTGGGTCAGCAGATGGGCCCCTCTGGCGCCTTCTCACCCTCTGGCTAGTCGTTGGCCCTTGTGGCCCTGCCACGATGGGGTGGGCATGTCCCCCTCAGCCTCTGCACAGGACACAGCCCTTCCTCATGGGGCCTGGTCCTGCTAAGGTCCCTGGAGGCTCTGCCTCATGTGGCCCTACCTCCGTGCCGTCTCTCATGCTGTTCCCTCTGCCTGGCGTGCCCGCCTTTTCTGCCCTTCTCCTTCCATCCTTGTTGTCCTGAGTCCAGCGTCCCCTGCTCTTGAAGCTGGCCCCAGGGACCTGGGAGGCCTGGGCCCATGCAGCACAAATGTGGACAGGTCTTCCCCCACCTGCCCTGGGCCTCCCTTTCCCAGGGCCTCCCTTTCCCAGCCCCCTCGGGCACTGACTTATGCGGATACTGTGGTGTAGCTCCTCCCTGGGTAGAGGAGTGGGTAGGGGGCTGGCTCTGCAGCTTGGGGTCTGGCCTGGCATCTGGAGAGACTTGTGGGGTGCAGCTTCCTGCCCTCACCACTGGAATGGGCTGAGATTGGGGTCCCACCCCTTTGCTCGTGACTCAGCAGCTGCAGGGTGGGGGAACCGGAGGTTTCTTGACAAAAACCCCAACCCTGGGCACCTCCCCAAGGCTTAGATTCCCTTTATGAAGGTGGCAGCGGAGTCCTTGGTCCCTTCCTCTGGGGGCTCCCAACAGGAGGGTGGGGACGGGCTCTCTCCTCCCTACCTCCTGGGCTCCGAGGTCTCTGCTTCTCTGCTGCTGGGCACCTGCTGTGGCTCCCCAGGGTGAAGCTCTCATTGCCGCCTGGCCACAGACACCCCTCCATCCTCGGGAGCCAGCTCGTTCTGCCTCTTGTCCCCCCACCATACCCCTTAGCAGCTGCTTCCCGCTCCTCCTGCAGGAGGCTCTCTGGGCCTCGGTCCCCTTGACGCTCTGTGGGCACTGGGCTTCCTGTCTCACCCAGCACGTGGGTGGTAGTGATGGACGCAGCCTCCATGCGGGCCTCGCGCCTGGTGTGGAGCCAGCAGAGTTGTGCAGTGGATGTGGAGTTGGGGAGGAGGGGAGCAGTGACAGCCACTCAGAGTGGGCTCTGCCTCTTGCGTCCCCTGGGCCGTGTGCCTGGGGACAGCTGGCTGGAATCACGAGGCCCAATTCTTGAGCTGCAGTGTGGAGGGTGGGCCCCAGCCTGCTCCAGCTCAGCAAGCGTGGCGGTCCCCGTTCTGCTGGGACCACTGCCAGTGACCGAGACAATGGAAGTGGACGTGCCCAGGAGGGTGTCACCGGTTGCCCTGACAATGTTTGGGCTTCAGTGTCCCCAGCGGGTGAGTGGGGATAACATGGCCCTGTTCAGCTGTATTTGCCCGGCCCGAGGGTGTGCCAGGTGCCGGGTGTTCCCTAAGTGTAGCTGCTGGGAAGGAGGTTTAGTTTGGACCAAAGCCCTTCTGGGTTTTCTCGGGCCCCTGGGTGGTCAGCAGTGGGGATACCTGGTTGGTTCATGTCGCTTTGGCCCCCTCCCTGGGACTGGCATGGATCCTTGTGGAGGGATTTGGAGTTTGGGGTGGGAGAAGCCTCAGCCCTGGCCTTGGTGGTCTCCATCAAGCAGAGACCAAGGCCACAGGCAGGACGGGGGCTCTGACGGGAGCTCTGTCACTCTGACATCGCATATCTGGCCTAGCTGTGCCCGGTGGGTCTTAATCCAGGAGCTAATGGCAGCCCCAGCAGGCTGTACCACCAGCTGCCTGTCTCGGTCCTCCTAAGGGACTTGTGAAACCTGGAACCAAGAAGGAGCCAAGGCAGGAGATAGCAATTGAAGTTGAAATTAACTTACATCTCCCCAGCCCCAGGCCTGCCACTGTCAGTGTAAAATGTGTGACAAGGAAACTGAAAATAATCAGTCTTGACTCTCTGGCCTGGTTCATTCACTACTAAATATGTGTCAGTTCCTAGCACAGATGAAGGTGGAACGGGTGGGACTGTGGCTGCTATTGTTTCTGGATGTCCCCTCCTCCAGGAAGCCTTCCATGATTCCCCATTCAGGAGGTCCTCTTCTGTGCTGTGTTTTCTGATACATGTGTGTCTTACAGTGTCCATGTAGGGAGAGTTGAGAGTCAGAGCAGCAGCCTGGGCCACTTCTGGGGATGGGGTTCAGGCGGGGTGTGGTCTACGGTCCAGAGGGATGTGGTGGTGGAGACCGTGCAATGGCCCTTGGCTCTGCCAGTGCTGGCCTATTCTAAGTGCTGAATTGGGGTCGTGCCACCCTCCCCTTTAGTTCTTCTCATTCTGCTGTGGTCCTAGGGGGTACAGTCCTGGCCTGGGACCTGGCGTTCATCCTTGCCTGGCCCTCCCTGCCCTCCCGTGGCTTGCTGGGGACCAGCTGTGCTGACTGATGTGAGGTCTTCAATCATCAGTTTCTCATGTGCCGTCCTGTCGCCCAAATGCCCTTCTGCCGTTGCCCCTTCAGGTCTCCCTCAGCTGTCACCTCATTGAGAGGCCTCCCTGAACCCGAAGCTGCCGTGACCTCACCCCCATGGTCCCCGTGGCCGGTTCCTCTTGTCCCTCCCGGGTCCCCGTGGCCGTTTCCGCTTGTCCCTCCCGGGTCCCCGTGGCGGGTTCCTCTTGTCCCTCCCAGGTCCCCGTGGCGGGTTCCTCTTGTCCCTCCCGGGTCCCCGTGGCCGTTTCCGCTTGTCCCTCCCGGGTCCCCGTGGCGGGTTCCTCTTGTCCCTCCCGGGTCCCCGTGGCCATTTCCACTTGTCCCTCCCGGGTCCCCGTGGTGGGTTCTGCTTGTCTCTCCTGAGTGCTCTGCAGGTCCTGCCAGTGGCCGACGTTCCCGGGTGTGCTCGGGACTCTTGTTCGTCTTCCTGAGCAGGACCTGGGCTCTGGGGACTCGATGTGTCCAGGCGCTGCAGGACCTGCCCTGTGTCCTGGCACTGCCCAGCTTCACATTACTGGCTGAAAGACACATGTGCCTGGGTGCCATGGGTGGACAGCCCCAGGGTGGAGCCCCCGTTTTTGGGGTGTGCTGTGCCTTCACCCCACTGCTTATACTCCCGAGCTGCTGGCGGCTGAAGCCCAGGGTGGGAAAGGAGCTGCCTTTGAGGGAGGGTCCTCCTGGAGGCCCCAGGGGCTTGGGGAGCCCGAGTTGGGACAGTGTGGGTTGGAGGAGGTGACAGGTGGACTGGCTGGGATCCCACCAGCGCCTCACTGCTTCCATCTTATGGAGGGGAAAGGCGAGGCTCGTAGGGGGCAGCTTGGGAGGTGCTCCAGGCACCACATCCTGGGCCTGACCCTTGGGGAAAAGGCCCCACTGTCACTGTGGAGGTGGCAGGCAGGTGGGAGAAGGGTGGTGACCTCTCTGTCACTGTGGAAGTGACACATGAGTGGGAGTGGGATGGTGGTCTGTGTCACTATGGAGGTGGCAGGCAGGTGGGAGTTGGGTGGTGGCCTCTCCGTCACTGTGGAGGTGGCAGGCAGGCAGGAGTGGGTGGCCTCTCTGTCACCGTGGAAGTGATGGGTGGGTAGGAGTGGGGTGCAGGTGGGGGTGGGTGGTGGCCACTCTGTCACCGTGGAGGTGAAGGGTGGGGGTAGTGGATGGTGGCCTCTCAATGACTGTGGAGGTGACGGGCAGGGGTGGGATGGAGGCCTTGCCATCACTGTGGGGGTGGCAGGTAGGCGGGCGTGGGGTGAGGACCTCACGGTAGGACAGCAGGTAGAGAAAGGGTTAAAGGGCCGAGGGAAGTAATGATGTTTCTAATTTTCCTATGTAATTTAATGAAAATGTAAATTGCTGGGTGGATGCCGCGCCCTGCTCAGTGTTGGCTGAGATTGATTGCGGGGCTCGGGGTCAGCCTGCCTTTGTCTCTGCACCCCCAGCACAGCCCGGCCCCTCCGCCTGCCGGGAGGCAGACACCGTGCTGTCCGCCCTGATGGGGGCCGCAGCGCCTGGGCTTCTGCTGAGCAGGAGGGGGGCCTGGTCGCTCAGAGCCAGCCCCTGCCATGACCCCACACCCCTCTCCTCTGGAGGAGCATGGGGCTGGGCGAGGATGGCCAGGGGCCTGCGCTGACAGGCAGTTTCCAGGTATGCGGAGGATCACTGGCTGGCATGGCTGGGGAAGGCCCTCTTCAGGGATGCTGCAGCTGGGCTTGTGGATGGGAATGAGCAGCTGGCGGGGAGGTGGAGGAGGACCTCTTAGGCCAGGGGAACAGTGTGTGCAAAGGCCCTGGGGTGGGGCTCACTGGCTGGGGGTGGGGTGGTCAGTTCAGAGCTGGGCAGCCAGGAGGGGGCTGGTGGGTGACAGAGCCAGGGGGGTATGGCCAGAGGTGTTGGGCCTGTTCTGACAGTGGGGAGCACCCTTCAGAGGTCATGAGTAATGAGCGAGGGTCCTGGCAGCTAGTGAGGGTGGACCCTAGGGGCAGGAGGAGAGTCCTGAGGCCACGAGGAGGCAGAGGCACTGTGGCCATGGGGACGGAGGAGCTTGGGGTAACCAGGGCCTGCACAGTGGTGCCTTTTCTGGGGACACGAGGCACCGAGGGGCGTCGAGGGTGTCAGGCGCACCGGTTGTGATTGAGGCCTCACAGGGACACGTGCAGATGAGAAAGGCAGTGTGAGCTGATGCCAGAGCTCTGGGGGAGACCTGGAAGCCTCCCAGGAGGTGAAACCTCCAGGTCTGTGGTTAGAGCTTGGAACATTTTGGCGGCAGAGCCAGGGGTTTGAGACAGAGGACAGAGCAGCGTTTGCTGGTGCAGCAGGCATTGTGGCACAGTGGTCTTCAGGGCAGCGAGGGCCAGGTGCGGTGCCTGTGAGCTTGGGCTGGCTGGGAGGGTCCCTGCAGCCCCGTTCTGTCCCAAGGTCCCCCAGGGCCCATGCTGGCTGCTTGTCCCCTGCTGCAGATGGAGACCAGTCATGGGCAGAATGTTGATCTCGTCCTGGGGGACGCAGGTGGCTGACACGTGGGCTGAGTCTTGGCTGTGTTCAGCCTGGCTCACATGGCCACCCTGCTGTGCGATTGCCACAGAGGGCCGGCCCCTGCCCACTGCTGCCTGCCCTGCGCATGCCCTGTCCTTGGGGTCCCAGGCTGCATGGCGCCTGTGCATTATCCATTGTCAGAGGCATCGCACGTCTGCTGGGTGCTGCCTTGGTCTGGATACAGGGTTCGGTGGTCAGGAGACTCCATGTGCCTCCTTGGGACGCTGGATACCGAGGTGGGGGAAACCAGGCCTGGGGTTGCCGACTTGAGGGAGAGCTGAATTTGTGTGCGTGGCTTTGAAACACCCAGACCCCCCAGACTTTGGCGGGGCCTCCCTTCAGACACCAGCTCTGTGCCATGTGTGTGCCAACCGTGACCTTGTGCCAGTTGGGCCTCGAGGCTCAGAAGGGGCTGGTGTATCTGAGGCCCAGTTCTATCACTTGCAGTGAAGGGCTGGTTCCTGCTGAGAAGGCTGGTGATATGTGGTGGGTATGCCGCTTCCCAGGAGGGACCTGTGCTGCCCCTGAACTCACCGAGGGCAGGGAGGGGTCCTGAGCACCACCTGCCTCATGGGAGCCTGCATGGAGGCTCTTACAAGAGAGGGGTGTGGCTGGGCCGCAGAGCCCAATCCCTGCCCCAGCCTGGCCTGAAGTTGCCGCCACCTCATGCTGGGCGCGTGGCAGTCCTGCTGACCCCTGCTCTGCACCTGGATGGCCGGGCGTCCTTGGTGGGCCTGCTGAGGATAGCTCTGGGCAGGGGTGCCTCGGCCTGGTGGAGGGCGTGGCAGGGTGGAAGGTCTCTCTCGGGGAGCAGGAAGGATGCCAGGGACGGGCTGGTGGGCGGGGGAAGGGGAGAGGCTGGTTCAGGTGGACTGGAGTCCTTGGCTGCCACAGCTGGCAGTGGTGGTGAGGGGCGGCTCGGCCCTGAAGCTCCTGGTGGGCAGGGGTGTGCATGGACAGGGACCCAGCAACGTGATGAGCATGGGCCAGACAGGCAGGGTTCCCAGGTGGCCCCAAGCGTGGGTGATGTCGGGAGACCCCGCCTTGGGCTAGGATATCTGTGTGCCTGCTGACTTGTCTCATGAGGTTTGGGGGCTTTCACTCCACCCAAATGCCTGTGTGCCGGGAAGTGCAGGCCGGTGCATGGGATTCCACAGGGCTGGGGCTGATGGGCGGTGTCCACCAGAGAAGGCTGCTTGGAGGAGGGGCAGAGCTGGGCTCTCTGCGGTGACAGGGTGACAGCGTGTATGATCTCGTCCTGCCTCTGACACCTTCCTCTCCTCCTGGTTGGGTCAGCTCCTGGCTGCAGCTGGTGTCTGGAGGTCCCCAGGCACTTCTGGGACCCCGTCCCCAAGCCCAGGACCCCTGATTCATGTCTCTTTCCAGAGCAGTTGCTGGCCTATGGGCAGGAAGAGCGGACCCACCAGATGGCTGTGTGTCAGGGGTGGGGGGGGGCGTGCAGCTGCCCAGAGATGCCAGGAGATGTTATGCCGATCACATGCTTTGATTAAGTGGCCTGTCTGGGGCCGAGTGGGCAGCTGGTCAGTGTCAGGCTCCCAGGGCAGGATGCATGGAAACCACCGGGGGAGGGAGGAACTGGTCCCAGAGAGCCCGTGGGGCTGGAGCTGAAGAGTGGCCTGAACACAGCCCTGGTATCACCCCCTGGCCCCCGCCTCGCCAGCTGCAGTCTTGGAAGGCCCTTTGCCCCTTCATGCCTCAGTTTCCTTTTCTGTGAGGGGGTGGTGGCTCAGAGATGGACATGCTGTGTAGCAGCCACATGGGTGGTGTGCTGGTGGCTGGGGTCCCCAGGGGCTTCCCGTGGGTGGTCACCTCCACTCAGAGACCTGTGGTTTCTGGCTAGTGTCTGTCTTCCTCCGGGCATAGCAGGCCCCAGCCGATGCACATGAGGACTGTGCGGGCCCCTGTGCTGTGCCCTGGCTGTGCTCACCTACATGGGGAGCCTGAGGCAACGCCCGGTGGGGTCTCTCTGGCCCAGCTCTACACACACCCTTCCCTGTGGAGAAGCCAGCCTGCTTCTGGGAGCAACCCCAGCAAGGGTATTTTCATGCCTTCTGAGTCGGGTGGGGGTGGGGGGAGCCAGTGGCTCCGCTTTCCTGGCTGCCTGTCCCCGCTGCACAAGGTGACGTATTTGAGGGGCTGAGCGGCTGAGCCTGGGCCCGGCCTGGCCTGGGTGGTGCCTCCCCTGCCACTGTGTCCTCATCTGTCCCCAGGGCCGACGTCAGCCCCTGGTCTGTGTGACGGCGTGGAGGCCACCTGTTTTGCACCCGCAAGAAGCCCTGTGCCTCAGCAAGGTGACGGGCGTCCCTTCCCTGCCTCAGCATCCCTCGCTGTAACATGGGGCACCAGCCTCAGACTTCACGGGAGGCGCATGGCCTCGAGGTACAGACACCCCACTGTGGTGGAATGCTGGCCACGGGGGCTGAGCCCTCTGAGTCTTTGCTCAGGAAATTGGAATGCTGGGCCCCCTTTTCCTGCATGGCCAAGCTTGGGGCTGCCAGAGTCTGAAGAGGTAGCAGGACTGGGTTAGGATGCCTGGTGGGAAGTCACAGGAGGCCCCGGCCAGTGCCTGGGCCAGTGCCTCTGGGCCTCAGCGTCCCCCTCAGAGAAGGGGCAGTTGGGGGGTACTCTCAAGGGGCCCTGTGCCATCAGCGGGCTGAGGGGAGGGCAAAGCAGTGGCCCCGGGCCCAGCAGGCTGGTCTCCAGCATGGCTCTGTTCCTCCCGATGGCTCTGACCCCAGCACCCCAAACTCTGCATCTTCCCGGGTGGGGAGCCCCAACAGGGCAGGGATCCTTCACCTCAGGACATGTAATCCCTTCCCTGGTCTGTGAATATTTCATCAGCAGATTAAAAATTGAAGCTGAGCCGTCCTTGCTCCTCCAGGCGGGTGGAGGAGGGGTGCCAGCTCCGTTTCTGGCCGGTTTGAGTATTTTTCTTGATAATGGGGCTGCGTCAATTAGAAAATGACATTGTTGGTTAAAATGCCGTTCTGCCGCCCTCTTTAATTAAGGCCCGAGATGTAATAGCCAATCCGCTGCTATGAACGAATTTTTAACAATCAGAACTCCAGGTGAATGACAGCTGGGTTGGTCAGAGGGGGCGTGCGGGCCTTGGAGAGATTGATGGAGGCCGTGCAGCAGCCGTGGCTCTGGCGGGGGAGTAGGGGTGCCAGTGGCCAGTGTGTGTTGGGTTGGGTGGGCACTCTGTTCTGTGTGCACGTGTGCCTGGGGAACAGGAGGGCCTGGGGGCTGAGGTTGAGAGTCCCACCGAGTTTGCCCACGTGGGTCATTGTGCTGGAGCCAGAGGGACCTCCAGGTAGCCTGGGGAGTGAGTGAGGCTGCACAAGCCGTGGGAGTCAGGGCTGTCAAAGGCGGAGTCGGGCTGGGGTGCAGGAAAGCGAGGGTTCTGGGCATGGGATGAGGATGACAGCGAGGCTGTCGTGGGTTTCATGATGCCTGGTGAGATGAGGGAAGGGGCAGATTGCCTCCGTGCCTCCTGGGGCTCCTGGAAAACCCTGAGGGGTCTGAAGGGTGAGCACAGGGAGGGCTGCCTCGGGGACCCTGGATGTGTCCGGGGCATGAGGAAGGCTGAGGAGCTGTAACCTTCCCTGCTGCTGGGGCCCTGCTCTAGGCCACAGGTGGGCAGCACAGGGCCTGGTGGCACTGCCCTGCCCCCCCGCCCTCCCTGCCCTCCCTGCCTTACCCCTGCCCCACCCCTGCCCTCCCTGCCTCACCCCTGCCCCCGCTGCCTCACCCCTGCCCAGTGGTGGGCATAGTGGCTGCCCAGCTGTGTGCAGAGCATGCAGGAAACGGCATCTGTCCGGACCATGGGCTTCCTGCTGGGGCCTGTTTTCCTCTGGCGGGGCTAGAGGTTCGCCCGGAGTGAGTCCTGCAGCTCCTGGGTGCCGGCTTGATGCAGGGGGCCAGCTGCCCCAGGGAAACAAAGTCAGGGCTTGCCTGGGACTGTCTGGGAGGGGTGGTGGGGGCAGCATGGGGCGGGCTTCATGGCCGACAGCTCACATGCCCATCTGGGCTGTGTCAAGTCTTGCTCGAGGTCGGCACAGCCTCCCTTTGGGGACATCGAGGGCTCCTGGGCCTCTCTCTGGCAGGGAGTCAGGAGCACCCTGGAGACGTGGGCGCTCTCGCCTGCCTTCCTTGGTGTGAGGAAGGACATCCTCAGCCTGCTCTTCTCTCCTTGGGGACACTTGGCCCTGCCTCCTGGTGCCAACTTGGAAAGGCAGCTGGGGTCTGTGACATTCACTGACACACTCCCACCGCCTGTGCTGTCCTGGCTGGCCTTTGGGGGTGTGGGCCTGGGGATGAGCAGCCCTAGGTACAGGGTCCGCTTCTGGAAGGTGGGAGAGGGGCAGGCCTATAAATGGGGGGTTCTTGGGCTTGAGAAAAAAACATACTTTTACTTTTGAAATGAGAGCACACAGCAAACTGAGCTCTCCCAGCTGGGGAGGAGGTGGGTTTGTTATCTTCAGTGGGTTTGCTGGAGTCCTGCTCAGGGGTACCCCTGCCACCCAGAGGTGGAACCTCTGCTGGCCCACAGTTGTAGGAGGCCCTGGACCAGCATGCTGGGCTTGGACGGTGAGTGCACGTGTGGGCGGGGCCCCACGCGTGTACGCTGTAAGCCGGGGTCCCTGCATGTGGCCCTGCTGCAGCATCCTTCACTTTGGGCAAACCGTCACTTTCAAAGGCGTGTTTACTGCCCAGTGGCACCCCAGCAGCTTCCACAGCCCCACGGGTCCACACGCTCCTGTGCATCCAACACCCTCCTCCCCACAGCCAGGAGGGAGGGCTCTGGCAGCTTGTATGCTTCCTCCCGCTTTCCCCCAGTGTGGCAGGCAGAGACGCCCTCATTGTGGGGGTGCCGGTCCCCGGCAGGCAGGAGAGGGAACCGCTGCCTCCTCATGCTGCCCATGGACCTCATGGGCCTCCAGGCCTGGGATGCCCCGTTGGGGTCGTGCCTATGGGCTGTGTTCCTGACCCCTGGCTGAGAATCTGGTCAGCTGATTCTGAGCTCCGTCAGCTGCACTTGCCCATGAGCCCTGCTGGTGATGAGTTTGGACAGCCTGGTTGCATTCGGGGAACATGTCCCCAAGGCTGGTGGGGATGGGGCTGTGGGTGGTTGAGAGCTCGGCCAAGAGTGCCTGGTGGCTGTTCATTGGGGACAGAAGGGGCCACAAGCTCCTGAGAAAAGGGGGCAGAGGCAAAGATGGAGCCGAGACTTCGCTGCTGCCACTGTAAAATAACACTTGGGTCCACGCCTGGGAAAGCCCAGAGGTGTGCTCCAGCCTGTGTGCCTCCTCTGACAGATCTGATGGGGTGCCTGGGACCCAGCAGGGAAGGTGGGTGGGTCATGGATTGGTGATGTCCGCAGGGAGGGCTGTGGGTGGGTGGTGGATTGGTGATGTCTGCAGGGAGGGCTGTGGGTGGATGGTGGATTGGGGATGTCTTCAGGGAGGGCTGTGGGTGGATGGTGGATTGGGGATGTCTGCAGGTAGGGCTGTGGGGGCACCCCTGCATGCCCAGTGCTCCCATCCTGGTCCTGCCATCTCTGTGGCTGATGTCGCTCTTCTACTGGGAGCTTTAGTACCATGCCTGCAGGTGTTTTCACTGTGACTTTTGCAGTCTTCTTCCCATGTTGCTGGCTCCTCTGGGTCTCCCTCCTTGGACAGTGTTGGCGTGAGGAGGTGGTCGGTGTGTGTGGAGTGATGGACTGAGTGAACTCACCCGGGTTGGGGCCAGCCTCATGCTTCCATGGCTCAGTGGGTCTCACCTGGACTGCCATCAGGATCATTTTAAGATGAGGAGCTTTTAAGATTCCTGGTACCCAGGCCACATCCCAGACCAATCAGATCAGCAGCCGTGGGGGTGGATGCCTGGGCACTGGGGCTCCCTGGTGATTCTGTCATGCCCCCAGGGTGAGTCCCACCAGTAGAGATCGTTTGGGCCGGGCGTACCTGGAGTTCCTCCTGCAGCTCTGCTGGCGTCTGTTGCATGCTGGCCTTCGCCATAAGACGGAAATCTTCAGAGGCCCTGTTGTTGCTCAGAGTCTCAGATCTGGGCCAGACCTGGCTCAACTGTCTTGGGCTCTCCAGGTACCCCAGGCTGTGATTGTCCCGGTCCTGGATCCACTGCTCCCCCTCCCCTGGGCGCATGTACCCTCCGTCCCTAAGCACAGGTAGAGCTGGCTTAGGGATGGAGGGGCTGAGAAGCCACTGAGAAGCCGTGGTTGGGAGTCAGGGAGCCTGTCCTGGAGTTCTAGGGTATCTGGAGCAGAGGGGCTCTGGGAGACTGCATGAGCAGGGCCTCTGCTCTGGAAGCGGTTGGGTCCATGATTCTAGGAGGCTGTCTGTCCTCCCCTGCAGGGATAGGGTGGCTCAGCTCCAGCTCTGCCCATGTCGGCCTTTGGGGTTCAAGGTGGGCCCTTTCTTGTGCCCAGCTCCCTTCTGCCTCACCCTTGTGGGCACCATCTCTGGGTGTGCTGGGGGAGGACCTTGGCTGTCTGTGCGTGTGTCTCTGTGTCCCTCTCTCTCCCCTGGCGTCTGTCCTCACCTGTGGGAAACGCAGGCCCAGCTGTCCAGGAGCTGTGCTATGGGTCCCAGGTGTATGAGCAGTGCCCAGTGTGTTGCGCCTGGCATGAGTATCTCTGTGTCTCTTTGAGTTCCCTGGCCAGGCTGGGCACTGTTAACTGAATAGCAAACAGTAGAAACTAGCCTGACCCTTGGTCACTCATCTTGGGTCACGGAGTATTGGACAGACTCCTTCCCAGCCTCGGTTTCCTGATCTGCCAGTCTCCGAAGAGCTGGGAGGGTGAACAGAGATGAAGCCAGACCGAGCTCCCCTGCGACTCAGCCAGCGCCAGGAGCTGCTGGTTGTCATTTTCGGTTCATTTTTTCACGCTTGGGCTTCACTTCTCAGGTGGGTTGGGAGTACAGGCACCGGCCCAGAATGACGGTGGAGGGGTGGGGCAGCAGAGTCCGGCGGGGAGGGGCAGCGCTGTCCATGGACAGGTTCTGAAAGCCAGGCTGAAGACCCAGAGCCTGGGGAGCTGTGTGCACCCCTGCTGGGCGTGGGAGGTCCCAGGCCTGCTCCTCCCCAGATTTCAGGTTGGAACGCAGCCTTGCCACACGCTGGGGGCAGGTAGGGACCTGGCCCGTTGTGCAACCTGCAGCTGTGCAGGAGAATTTCTCCCAGGGCCCTGGCTTACCTTACCTGCAGTCTGCATTTTTTCAGAAAGCTCCACGGGTACTCTCTCAGTGGGTCAGAGGCTTTGAGGTGGCTAGAGTCTGCTCCCAGGTGTCAGGCAGGCCCTGGGGGGAGGGCAGCTGAAGGGGTGGGGGGCAGCTCCCTGCCCCTGGGATGGCTGCTGGACCCTGACTGCCACAGAGATGGGCAGGGAGGTGCTTCCACGGTGCCCTTACTATGGGATCTGGCCGGGCCTGTCCCAGGCCAGGTCTCCTTTCCCTGGTGACCTGGAAAAGCATGGACTCTGCTGGTATGCCGTTCCCTCCTGCCCCTGCCAGGTGGAGCAGGGTGGGGCCTTTTGGGGAAGCTGCCCCACCCTCACCTGGCTTTCTCACTGGGCCCTGCAGGAGAGGAGAACTGTGTCAGGCTCTCGTAGGTGACACTCACTGGGGGAGCTCTGGGGCCTTGGGTAGGTCCCCTCACCAACCTCCACCTTGCTCTCCTGGTAGGTAAAGAGCGAGGAAGAGAGTTTCTGCCTTGGGTTTTGGTAAGGGGAAAGCCATTGTTTCCTTCACACTGGGAGCGCACCTGGGATGTGGTGATGGCTCTGGGCTGGGGATGGCATGCTGGCTGGGCGGGGACCAGGAACTGCCGCTGTACTTCTGCAGTGCCCACCAGGGCTTCTGGGGCATGTAGGGTGGCACGGCCTGTGGGATGGCAGCCTGTCCTGCTGACACAGGAGGCTGGAGAGGGGCCATGCCTTGCCCAAAAGTGTGTCTTACCACCCCCACCTCAAGAGATGGCCGGGGGCACTGAGTTCCTACTGTCTGCTGGCACTGTGATGAGCTCCTACTGTCTGCTGGCACTGTGGTGAGTGCCTACTGTATGCTGGCACTGTGGTGAGCGCCTACTGTATGCTGGCACTGTGGTGAGCGCCTACTGTATGCAGGCACTGTGGTGAGCGCCTACTGTATGCAGGCACTGTGGTGAGTGCCTACTGTATGCCGGCACTGTGGTGAATGCCTGCTGTATGCCGGCGCTGTGGTGAGTGTGGTGGCCACCCTGCTCAGCGGCTCTTGGATTAGCTGTCCTTGGCTGCCTGCAGGGGAGGATGAACGTTCTCACCATTGTCCTGCTAAAGAGGGGAAGGTGATAAACTGTCTAGTGGCACGTGTGCCCTCATGATGTTGGGAAAGAGTGGTTTTCCCAGGTAGGAGCCCTTGCCCCACCCAGCCTCACCCTGCCCGAGGCCCTGCTCAGCCACCACCCTCGACGGCTCTGATAGAGAGTGTCTCTCGACACCTCCTCAACCTGCCTTTCTCCCAGCCTCAGCAGCCCCGGAGGTGGTCCAAGGCCCGTGCCCATGCCCTGTGCTGGGCATGCCTGGGAAGCGCAAAGGCCCCCAAGTAGAGCTGGGGAGATGTGAAGGCATAGACAGGGTGGAAACAAAAGAAAAAAATGCACCCCCAAACCCACTCAGCCTACACCCTGACTCTCCTCATCTGTGTCTTCACAGCCTGCTGCAATTGCCTGCTTTGAGTGGGTTGAGAAATTCGATGAGCAGATAGTTGCCGGGCACTGAGGCATCTGGGGCGGTCGGACAGGTTTGGTTCCTGCCCCGGGTGGAGGGCCCTTCTCCAGAACCCAGGGCAAAAACCTGGCTATAGTTCACTTCTGAGCGGGCTGCAGCCTCCCGCATCCTCACTTGGGCTCCCTGCAGTTCCTGGGAGAAGGGGGCCCACAGGGCCGGGCAGGGGATTGTAGGGAGCTGGTTCATGCCTGGCCCCTCTGCTGGAGCCACGGGAAGTCAGGTGATGCGTGGACTGCAGATTTCTTACCCGTGCAGCGGCGTGGGAGGCGGGGCTTGAGGTTGGTGAGGTCTGTATGTCCACAAGGACTGTCCACACCTTGAGCACAGTGGGGGAATCGTGGGTGGAGGGTGAGAGACTCCCAGACCTGAGTCACCCGAGAGCTGTGGCCCTGGGTTCGACGCCAAGGTTCGGCTGTGGTTTGTGCAGACCCAGGCAGAAATGTCAGGTCTTTGCTAGGGAATGCCCTGCCTAACTAGTCAGATATGTTACCCAGAACCTTCCAGAACGCAAACATGTACCAGCGGGGAGCAAAAATGGCCACCCTTGGGGCAGAGCACCTGGGAAATTATGTGTTCTTAGAAAATTATGTATAAATCATGGTTTCTTCATAAGTTGGTTTATTGGTTTTGCCCTGGCAGCCTTCACACTGTCTGATCCTAGGGTGAGACCATGGGGCAGGCATGGGATGAGAGGCATGCCCACTGTGCCCCCCACCCTGCCTGAGGGCTGGCTTCTGCAGCACCGTACCTGTGGGAGGCCGTGGGCTGCCCAGGCCACCCGCCCAGGATGGAGCCAGGCGTGTGCGCCTGTGCAGGACAGAGCTGCAACGCTGAGTTCTGCCTGTGCAGGCCTTGTGTCCTCGCTGGACTGCTCTGGCTCAAGAGCCAGGAGCTGGGCACCAGTCCTGCTGGCTGCCACCAGCCTCTTTCCTCCAGCAGCAGGCAGGCAGGCAGGAGCCAGCCCAGGGCCATGGGCCTCCCTCAGCCTGGGTCGGGTGGAGCCGGAGGGACGGCTTCCTCGGGGAGGGGGCAGGTGACAGGGAACGTATGGGGAACAGCATAGGCAAGGACCAGTGCTGAGAGGGTTCCAGGGCCCTGTTTGTGGGGGTCACAGCTGAGCCTGTGCAGTTCTCAGGCTCTGTGCGGGGTCTGGACTTGGCCCTGTGGGTGCCCCCCAGGAACAGGCAAGGTCTTGTTCCAGAGACTTCCTGAGGTCTGGGAGCTGCTTTCCAGGCTCCTGTTTGGATGCTGTTCCCGCACAGCAGTGCTGCTGTAGTCCTTGCCCGCTCTGCCCTGCCCTAGTCGCCTGCTGGACTGGGCAGAGCCCCTGCCCCCTGCCAGAGATGCGCAGTTCCTGGGACAGGCCTGGGCCCCGGATGGGGTCTCTGGGGTGCGCTGCCTTTGGGAATGTTGGCAGGTCTGAGCCTGGCTGGTGTGCGCCGCTTGCTCACGTGGGTGGTGAGGGCTGCAGGCAGAGGGCCAGGAGCCCCCAGGGCCTGCTGCCAGGCTCAGGGGAAGGGCAGACGGAGCCCTGGGGCCAGCAGCCAGGGGATTTTCGTGAAGCCTTGCACCCCACTCCTACCCCACACCCGTTTCTGGGAGGCTTGACGGGGTCCAGGGAGCATTCATGGACCAGCTGCTGGGGGCTGCCTTATGGGAGAAGGCGCAGGAGAGGGCCAGAGGAGGGCCAGGCGGCAACCAGGGGCGGAGGAAGCTTCCAGATCTGCTAACTGAGGAAGGCAGAGGTGTGCTTCCTGCTTCGCAGTCTCCTGCTCACATCTGAGGGCACAGAGAGCGAGATGTAAAGAACACTGGCTACACTGAATAGCTGGGGAAACTGAGGCTGAGCTGGGGCCACCTGCCTTCGGGGTCCTCAGGCGCTGGCTGTGAGATGGGCCTGCTGCTGATGGTGGCGGCAATTGTCAAGTGGGCCTTGGAAGCTTTGGAGGCCCCAGTGATAATGATGTGGCAATAGTGAGCTCATTAATGGCTACAGGTGCGGCCAGCCCCCCTCCCTGTCCTCCCTTCCCAGCGCCCACCCTTCCTCACCTTCTCCTCCTGGCACGCCCTCACCTTGGTGTGAACATGAATTCCGTAAATCATCGCATTATTCCCCAGGCACCTCCGCTTTGCCTATTTGGAGGGTGAGGGTGCCCACCTGGGGAGGGCTGGAGGGGCCAACCTGGCCTCCTGAGAGGGGTCTGACCCTCCCTACACAGATCGCCTTTCTGAATTGCTTTCCCTCCCTCCTACCCTCTCTCTGTTGGATAAATAACACACCACCACCATCATATTGGGTCTGGAATCCCGGCCGAGTGCAGGGGAAGTGTGGTCCTCCCTGGGGTGTGAGGTGACACCCAGCCCCGCCCCTCCCAGCAAGGATGTGGCCTGCCCGTCCTGGAAGGTCCTGGGAGGCTCTGGCGTGCGGTCCCAGCCCGTTTCTCAGGGGTTCTGCTCTGGGATTGCCCCACTGTGCTGGGCAGTCTGGTGGCTCGGGGTGGGCCTGGTCTGTGAGGGGAAGGGGCTCTAGCAGCAGAGGCCTTTCCCCTCCCCTTCTGGGAGCAGGGAAGCACCTGGCACCGATGCCACCATGCTCCAGGACACTGAGGAGCCCCAGAGCCTCACCTAAGGCCCCCGAGGTGGCTCTCTTCTGCCTGGGGTGGGCCAGGATCCCTGGGTGGGGCCTGGAGGCTGCCAGCTGCCGTTGGTAGCCTTGGTGGGGACACTGGGCCCTGGGTTGGGTGTGTGCCTCCCCTGGAGGCTGCACTGCTTGAGCTGGTGACAGGCTGTACACCGGCCTGTTGGGTGGTGGGGCAGAGCAGGCAGGAAGCAGTGGTTCCTTCTGCATTCCCACCCCGCTGGTCACGGGCACCAGCTGTGGTGAGGCCTGGGCTTGCCTGGCCCCACAGCCTTGCCGTTGGCTGGAGTCCTGCGTTCAAGCTCTGGCTCTATTGTGGCTGCAGGCAAGGCTCATCCTCTCCTGGTGCCCCCTCCCACAGCCTCAGTTTCCCTTTCTGAAGGACTGGTATCAGGAGATGATGTGAGCAGCCCGCTGCGCCAGCACCCCTTTCGGCGCACTGTGTTCGCGTTGCTCGAAGTTACTTGCCCCTCTCTGGTCTGTGGGAGGCCCTTTTGAAACGGGTGCTCCTTGGCTGTTTGGCCTGGCATTACATGGGGGACACGGTGGCCAAAGGGCCATGGTGCCTGGGTGGTAAATTCAGGACCTGGGACCACGGAGAGAGGAGTTCTGACTAGAATCTCCTGGAAGACAGAGCCCCTTCCACTTCCTGAGGCTCCTTGGATTGTGGGGCTGCCCCCAGGCAGGCAGAAGCTCGGGGGCCCGGAGGCGTGCCTGTGGGGAGTGGGGAAGCCTGCTGGGGGAGGCTAGGGCCCTGGGCTCCCTGTAGGGGGCCTGAGCCTGATGAAAGGCGAAGGGCCTGGTGGCCCTCAGAAGTCCAGGTAACTCCCGTCTTTCCCCCTGGCCTGGAATTTGGGGACCCAGGAAGTCTGGAGAGCTTTTGGTGTGCTGCCCACCTTGGAGCCCACACGTGGCAAGTGCGGCCTTGCCCTGGCCCTGCCACGGATCTTCTCTGATGGCCAGGAGCTGGCCGTTCGCCGTCAGACCGGACTTGCCGACGTGCCCTGCGTCTGACTCATCCAATTAATGCCGAGGTCATTTTGTCAATTCCTTTAGCTGATTCCGGAACCTTTTCCGGTTGGTCACTGGGTCTCAGAGCTGGGAGGGAACCTGGAGATCCTTTGAGTGTCCTCATTTCACTGAGAGGTAAACTGAGGCCTCCTGTGAAGCACAGCCTTGTCCGCCCTGCCTCCTCCTGGTCCTTCCCGAGCCCCTGAGCGGCTCAGTACTGAGGCCTGCTGCGTGCCCGGCTCCTTGGGCGTCTCCTGTGGGAGACGTGCCTGCCTGGCCTGCCTGGTGCCCACTCTGTCGTTTCTGTCTCCCAGCTGGATGGCTGGGACAGGGATGGTGGTGGGAAGGTGCGGGTGACAGATGAGGCCATGGGCGCTGAGGTGTTGTCTCTACCCCGAGACTGACTCTCCAACATGCGCTGTTCATCGGGGCCTTCCGCGCCGTCCGGGGCCTGCGCCCGTCATTTGCTGGTAATGAGCTTTTTCATACTGTAATTTGTGTCTCCTAATTGCCAAACAAGCACCTAATGGCTCTGATTAACATCGCAGGGACTCTGAGCTTCCGGGTTTGGGAGAGGCCTGTGGGTTCCAGGACTGCCTGCCACCTGCCCGTGTGACTGGGGGAGGCAGAATGTTCCGGAACGGGAGTTCAGGGCCTGAGCCCTGTGGGGCTCCTTCTGGTCTGACCCAAGAGGGGTTTCAGTGCCTGTCCCTCGGGTCCCCATCTGTAGAATGGGGACAGCAGTGTGGTCACGCCCTGGTGGGCCAGGGTTTACATGTAGCCCCAGGTGTGCTGGGTTTCTGATGCCACTGGGCTCAGGTCCTCCCCTCCCCACGGGCTTGGCAGGGCTGCCACTAGTGGGAGGGGCCAAAGTCTGGCTGTCTCTCAGCCTGGAGCTGCCCCCTGGTTTGGCACTGCCCTCTGTGCCCTCCCTGGACTGCCTACTGGCTCTGCCCGCCCTGGGCCTTCTGTGCAGGTTGGGAGGGGACAGGCTCAGATGTGTGAGCAGTGCTTGTCCAGGGCCCAATGTATGGCCACTGCTCATGGCAGGCTCTGCCTAGAGCCCTCAGTGGCTCTCCTGTGTCCCTGGGTAGCTCCCACCAAGCCTCGGCCCTGGGTTCCCTCCCTCATCCTGGCCGCCCCTCCTTCGAAGGCTCTGCTCATCCCGCAGGTCCCATCTCTCCCTGGGGTGGCAGGGCATCTCTTAGGCGCCCACCTGGTTGGGGGCCCCTGCAGATACTCTGCAGCCCGTTTCTCTGTTCATGCCACAAACTGTTGCCAGTGGCTTGTCCAAGGTCTGACTTCCAAGCCCCTGCTGGACGGTGAGCTTCAGGAGGGCAGAAGCCAAGCCTGCCTCATGGTCACAGCTTAGTGCCGGCATGGCACAGGCCTTTGCGGTTCGTGGAGTGAATACAGTGGTGTTCCAGGGAGCAGAGCCTCCTCCTGGGAGCTGGGCGTGGGCTGGGTCCAGAGCCCACGTATGGGACTCCTTCATCCCTGCAGACTCGTGCTGCCCTCCTAGCCAGGGTGGCCCAGCAAGGCCCCAGAGAGTGTGCCCGGCTCTGTCCGCCCCTCATGTGGTCCCAGTCGGCTCTTGGCTGGGGTGAACACCTGATGGGTGGTACTCAGAGGAAGGGGCCGGGTTGAACGGGGAGACGCTGCCTGTGCGCCCCCATGCCTGAGCCTGCACCAGCCTTACTCCCACACCGCTGTCCCCAGCCTGACCTGTCCACTGCCAGCAGCCTCCTCAGCTTCATTTGGAGACCTGAGCTCTGGGTCTCGGTGAATCCCTGCTCTTGTTAATATGGGGAAGGTGTGGCTAGTGGCAAAACAGCATCCCTTCCTCACAGTCCTGCTCTCTGACAGGCCAGGACGTGAGTCCAGGGCGGTGAGTTCAGTAAGCTCACCATCCCCGGGGGCTGTTGGGTGCCAGCTTCTCCCTGTGGGATGGGGACCTTTTGGGGGTCGTTGTTGCTGGTGATGGAGGTAACCCAAGTCATGACCGTAGGCGAGGGGGTGAGGGCCTCGCTGCTCTGTCCCCCCCCAGCCCAGCATGTGGCAGGGATGTCGGGCTTTCAGAGGTGCCCCTCACTCAGAGAGCCTGGCAGTGGGCCCTGTCCACGCACCCCGTTTCCCTGAGCAGGGGGAGGTGGGAGGCGTGCGTTTAGGAAGTCAGCTAATTCCGTACCTCTCTCGTTTCGCATCTGAGGCCCAGCCCTCGCGGCCCCGGTGTGGTGCCATGAACCCAGGCTGCTGGGCTCCCTGCCCCTCCTCTGAGGGCAGCGTGTCTGCTTCTGTCCTGTTTCAGGGATGGGCCTACCCTGCCCTCCAGGGAGGCCCCAAGGGGTCCAGGTGGGCAGGGTTGGCGATGGCAGCTTTGGGCAGGACGGGCGCTGTGCCCTCACCTGTGCTGTGCTGAGTGTAGCTGGCACAGTTCTGCCGCTGCCTGCCTGAGCACTACCCATGCCGGCTGCACCCAGCTCGTCTCCCAGTCCTTGGGCAGCCCTTGTGGGAGGCCCAGGCCACCCTGAGCATGGGGATCCCGGGGCCATAGGATGTCCTGGGCCTCCTCATCCTGACCTCAACTCCCGACATGTGGCCATCTCTCCCGGGTTTAGCATTTTTTTGGGGAAAAGCCTCCCCTAAGAACTATACAGAAAGGAGAAGAGGAGAACAAGCAGGCCGTTGTGCTGAGAGCCTTGTGGTGGGCGTGCCTGGTCTGAGTTGGGTTTCTCCTCTCCCAGCTGCCCCTCCTCCAGCCCATTTTCCCAGACTCCTCCAGGACGGTGGTGTTGCCCAGCTCTTTCCCCCTCGTATCTGCAGCTGAATGAAGACACTTCCCATTCAGTGGGGTGAGGCCCACAGCGTCTCCTGTAAGGGCCAGGCATCAGGGACAAGGCATGAAAGCCGTGGGGTGGGAGCTTGTGCTGGGGTGTGAGGGAGGTCTGGCAGATGCCCACTGTGTGGGTGCCAGGGCCCTGGCGGCTTTGGGGGGCTCCCACCCTGGCGTTGATGGGCAGCTGACCTTCAGGCACAGACCCCAGGAAGGGCCTGGGGCTGGTGTCTTTGCCAACTATATCAACAGCAGCCTCTGCATGGGGGTCTGGCTGTCATGGGCTCTGTGTGTTTGGATGGTGGGCCCAGGTGGGGTTTTAGGTCAGGCTGCTCGTAAGAGAGGCTGCTCACGGCGTGTTCTGGTGTGAGACCTGGGGTTCTTGGGGTGTGTGGGTTTGCTTATTGGGTGGACCACGGTGCTGTCCCACTCCCCACCCCCACCCCTTCTTTGGCCTTGGCCATTGCCGTGTGGGCCAGTCTGGGGCTGCACTGGGGCACGGGTGGCAGGGGGTGGGGGGTGTGGGGTGGGCCTGTCTTCCTGTCGAATGGCTTCTGTGGTTTCCCTGGGGTCCTGGGCTGTCCCTCAGCAGGCCTGGGACTGGGCAGGGATGAGGGGGACCAGTTTCAGATCTGTTCTTGGTGGCTGTAAACTCCCAGCCAGATGTAGCTCTGAGGGGCCCAGCAGAGTCTTGGGTGAGGTGCCGCAGGGGAAAGGAGGGCCGGCCCAGGAGGACCCTCGACCCCCTCCGGCGGTTTGCCCACCGCCACGTTCCTGCCACAGCCTCCGGCCTGCCTTGGGGAAAGGTCCTGGGCTGGGGTTGGCCGTTGGGGAGGTGCCGTGGCTGCGTGCAGGCAGGGATCCTGCTAAGCTGCCCGTGTTTGCAGGAGCCCTGGGGATGGTGGGACACCGTCTGGCGGCTGCCTCCACCCTGTCCTTTTTGGGAGGTGGGGCTTGGCATTTCCTCAGCATTTCTTGTTCCTCAGTAAGAAGCTGGGAGCGGTGCTGGCCCTGGGTACAGATGGAAAGCTGAGGCTGAGGCTCAGGATCGCAGTGGGAGGTGGCAGAGCCTATGGGGCTCTGTGTGGCATGTTGTGGGCTGTGCCTGGGGCCAGGGAGGGTGTCTTCAACACAGGTGCCCGCTGGGTGGTCTCCCATGGGTGCCCAGGAGAAGCGGCACGGCCTCTCCCTCTGCCCATTCCCCCACGCCTGCCCCCACCAGGTCCAGCCGGCCTTGGCACAGGCTCCAGAACTGCACGTGATCTCAGACCGGTCCCAGCTTCCTCTGCAGGGTGGGGCTGCTCTGGGCTCTTCCACCGGCACATCTGCAACTCATTACGCTGCAGTGCTGGTGGCAGAGTGGCCTGGCCACGCAGGAATGGAAGGCCCCCGCCCCAGCAGCCACCTCCTGCCCTAGGCCTCCAGGTCCTCCAGGAGCAGGACTAGGCTGGCCTGTGGACAGCACTGCAGGGCCAGCCAGGACTGGGCAGGGAGGAAGGGCCCCTCCACCTGTGGGCCTCGGCCTTCTCCTGAGGAGCCGGGTGGGGCCTGAGAAAGCACCTCCCGCCAGCCTGGTCTTCCTGCCACAGAAGCTGAAGCTGAGCAAGGCAGGGTTGGTCAGAAAGGCTGTCGGCTCTCCACTGAAAAGGAAGTGTGCCCCCCCCCGCCCTGCTATACGCAGGCCACCCTAAGGCCACAGATGCTTGGGGACAAGGGTTCATGTGAGCAGAGACGCAAGAGTGGGCCACACCTCCCAGTCAGAACGTGGTGGGTAGGCGTGGAGCAGGCTGAGTCAGGACCCGTCCCTTCGGCTCCTGCTGGGAGGGGCGGCCGCTGGTTCCCGGGCCTGTACGTCCCGACCCCTGCCCTTGGTGCCACTCTCAGCCTTTGCCCAGCACCACGCTTATTCGATTGGTTAATTGGTTGAGATACAGGTCACCTTTTTAAGGTGTGTAGTTCACTGGATTTTCACCCACGCACTTGCACAGCCACCACTGCAGCCAGTTTTACAACTGGGGAGCATTTCCACCAACCCCAGAAAGAAGCCCTGTGCCCACTAAAGCCGCTGCAGTGCCCTGTCTGACCCTGCCTGACCCCACCTGACCCCACTGGCCACTCCCTCGCCTGACGCCCTCGTGGGTCTGCCTGGTCCCGAATTAGTGATTTCCCTCCATCTTCAGAGCAGTCCTGGTGCTGTGCTGGGTGGGGACTGAGTCTTCAGGGTGTGGGGGAGGGAGGCGACTGTGTCCAGGGAGCCCCAGCCTCGTCCCCGGAGCCCGCCATTCTGCTCTCTATGGGAAGGGAGGGACACTGAGTCTGCCTCAGGCTTCTCCTGCATCCCACATGCAGGGTTGACGTGCCAGGGGCTGCTGTGTGCCCTTACCTTGGAGATCCCACTTTACAGATGGGGAAACCGAGCCTCAGTGGTTGAGGAGCTGGTGCCTGAATGTGAACATCCAGGACGTGAGCCCTTGGCTCACGGCCCCTCCGCCAAGATGTCGGTGCAGTGCGGTGGCCCTGGCTGGCTGGGGAAGGTGGGGCAGCTTCCTTTCGTTCGGGCCTTGACTTACTTGCCTGCCTGGGTAGGGGGTGTGTGTGGGGCACCAGGGTTCCCAAGGGGCACAGAGCCTCGTTAGCGCCTGCAGCTCCCTCTCAGGTGGGGGTGCTGGCAGTCTTGTGGCGCCTTCTGGG
Organism: Leontopithecus rosalia; assembly: GCA_028533165.1. Lineage (NCBI taxonomy): Eukaryota > Metazoa > Chordata > Mammalia > Primates > Cebidae > Leontopithecus > Leontopithecus rosalia. The sequence continues at coordinate 30,908,230 of CM052648.1, read as the reverse complement.
TCCTCGGGGTTCCCCTCCCACACCTGAGGGCCTGCCCAGCCTGTCTCTGGCGGCCGAAACTGGTTCCTGGGCCCCAGCTCAGCCAGCAGTTTTGTGCTGACCCTGCAGGAACTGCCAATTAAGCTAATAGTTCCCAGAGCTGCCTGACGGCAGCTGATGGTATCGGCCTTGCCGGAGGTGCTTGGCTGGTAAGCTGCTCCCAGCCTGCTTGGAGTAATTTGTTATTAAACAACACAGCTGGCGCATGCTCTCTGCTCTGGAGGTACCAGCCTGCAGGACCAGGAGCCTTCGGCAGTGGGCCTGGGGCTGGGGTTTCCTTAGCCCCCCTCGGGACTCTCTGCCATGCACCTGTGTTCCTGGAGAACCCTCTGCAGGGGAGGGAGGCCAGGCTGCTCACCGATGGATGAATAGTCAGTGCCTGGCTCTGGCTCCCCCAGTGCCCCGTGTCCCCCAAGTTCAGCTGACTGTCCGCTGGCCTGGACAGGCATGGCCAGGTGCCTGCGAGGTGCTGTTCCGTCCAGTGGGCTTGAGGCCCCCTTGGGAAGAAGGGCAGCTGCTTGCTCTGCCCTTGCTGCCCACTCTCCTGGGACTGGACAGTCCCTGCCATGGCCCACCCTTTGGTGTCCTAGAGATGAGCCTGCAGGATGAGAGGCTCGGGTGGCAGAAGGCTCCGGAGAGCTGGCTGGCTTTGAGTAAAAAGTCAGGTGTGCCATTCTGTGAGGGGTGTGTGCATGGGTGTATGTATGTGTGTGTGACTATGTATGTGTTCTGTGCGTATAAGTATGTGTGACTGTAGATGGCTGTATGATTGTGCATATATGTGAATGTGTGTGTGGTGGTGGGGTGTGTGTGACTGAGGATGTGTGAGTATATGTGAATGTGTGTGTGTGACTGTGTGCATGTGGGTAAATGTACGTACTGTCTATGCATATTTGTGAGTGTGACTGAGTGTAAGGGTTGTGTGTGTTCGGGGGTTGTGTATGGGTGAGTGAGGAAGTTGTGTGTGTGAGTGGGGTTATGTGTGAGTGTGGGGGTTATGTGTGGCTGGGGTTGTGTATGCATGAGTATGGGGGTTGTGAGTGCAGGGGTTGTGTGAGTGTGGGTATGTTTGTGTGTGGCGGTTGTGTGGGGGTTGTCTGTGTGAGTGTGGGGTTATGTGTGAGTGTGGAGGTTTTGTGTGTGAGTGTGGGGTTGTGTGTGAGAGGGGTTGTGTGTGAGTGCGGGGGTTGTGTGTGTGTGGAGGTTGTGTGTGAGTTTGGAGGTTAATGTGTATGTGTGTGGGTTGTCTGAGTGTGGAGGTTGTGAGTTCAGGGGTTGTGTGTGAGTGTGGAAGTTGTATGTGTATGGGAGTTGTGAGTGCAGGGGTTGTGAGTGTGGAGGTTGTGTGAGTTCAGGGGTTGTGTGTGTGTGAGTGTGGAAGTTGTGTGTGTGAGTATGGGAGTTGAGTGCGGGGGTTGTGAGTGTGGAGGTTGTGTGAGTTCAGGGGTTGTGTGTGTGAGTGTGGAAGTTGTGTGTGTGAGTATGGGAGTTGTGAGTTTGGGGGTTGTGAGTGTGGAGGTTGTGTGAGTTCAGGGGTTGTGTCTGTGAGTGTGGAAGTTGTGTGTGTGAGTATGGGAGTTGTGAGTTTGGGGGTTGTGAGTGGAGGTGTGAGTTCAGGGGTTGTGTGTGTGAGTGTGGAAGTTGTGTGTGTGAGTATGGGAGTTGTGAGTGTGGAAGTTGTGTGAGTTCAGGGGTTGTGTGTGTGAGTGTGGAAGTTGTGTGTGTGAGTATGGGAGTTGTGAGTTTGGGGGTTGTGAGTGTGGAAGTTGTGAGTTCAGGGGTTGTGAGTGTGGAAGTTGTGTGTGTGAGTATGGGAGTTGTGAGTTTGGGGGTTGTGAGTGTGGAAGTTGTGTGAGTTCAGGGGTTGTGTGTGAGTGTGGAAGTTGTGTGTGTGAGTATGGGAGTTGTGTGTGTGGGGGTTGTGTGTATGTGTTGCAGATTACAGCTGTTGTGCCTCTGGGTGCCTCTTGGATGCTGTCACCTGGTCCTCCTGAGCTCTCCACACCCCCACCTTTGTGTCTCCTCAGCCCTACCCAGGGCCTCCTCCCTGTGGGCTTGGGAGCCGTGGACCTGGGTTCGAGGTATGACCTGCTCTATGGCCTTGGGCAGGCCCGGGTGTGTTCAGGCTCTTGGGGATCCCGTCCTGGAGCTGCCTCGGTGCGCCCTCCCCACAGCCTCACGTGTGGAGGCAGAGGCGTGGGAGGAGAAGCTGAATTGGGAGGTCCCCTCCTCCTAGTTCCAGGCTCACTTTAACCTAAAGCTGTACGGACGCCATTTTCACACAGCCCCGTGTGTGGCGGTGCGTGAGCCCAGCGTTTGTACTGTGTCCACACGTGGGAGCTGGCAGTGGACTGCCTCCGCCTGGTGGGGTTAGCAGGGTGTGCTCAGAGCCTGGGTGCACCAGGAAAGCACAGCTGGTTTCCCTGTGGGGTTTCAGGATCTTCTTGCTGAATTGGAAGTCACAGTGGGGTGCTGGGAGCTCCCGGACAGGTGGGAATGGGGGGCCCACTGCCTGACTCCCTGAGCCCCCGCCGGGGTCTGGTCCTTGGTCTTCTGATGTTGGGTCAGAAGGACAACTGTGTCCTGTGGCTGTGCATCTGAGGAGCCTGGGGGCCCTGTGGGGTGGTGTCCATCGCCTGGGACGTGGGGGACAAAGGCTCTGGTTTTGAGCGCTGGCTCCGTTGCCACTTGGCAGTGTGACCTTGGGCAGCGCTGCACTGAGCTTGTCCGGGCTTTCTGCCCTCGCTGTGTCTATTGCTGGGAGCACATTGGGCCTCCATGCCTGGCTGGCTCCAAGGCCTCCTGGTCCTTGTGTCCAGACTGGGCCCCTCACCTTGGGACCCCAAATTCCTCTCTTCTTTGTGCACTGGTGTTCTCTCTCTCCCCATGGGGCGTCATCTCTGCGTGACCCAGGCCATTGCCTGGGAGATGAAGGGCTCACGGTGACTCCCCAGTATAGTTTTATTGGGGCAGCCCAGCCATACCAGGGCCTTTCAGGGTTCCAGAGCACTGACTGCTATGCGAGCTCTCTGGTCGTCCTGCCTTGTCACCTGCAAGCCATCCCGGTGTGCTGGCTGGGCCCTGGGCTGCAGGCTGCGGCCAGGGAGATCTGGGCAGAAGTGCCCATCCGGGGGGCCCAGGTGTGGTGGGACCCAGTGGGCCTTGTGCACAGTTGAGCTCAGCCCACAGAGGGTCTGGGTTTGGAGGCAGCGTGGACGCGATGAGTGTCCTCGCTCCAGGAGAGAACACTGCCAAGAGAAGGGGGCTGGCCCAGCGGGCAGCTGCTGAGGGGCCGTGGTGGAAGGTGGGTGGTTAGCAGAGAGTGCAGTGTCCCCTCCTCCACTAGGTCCCACCTGAGGGAGAGGCAGGAGCCTCGCTTGAGGGCTAAGTGCTGAAGACAGTGTGGGGGCCTGGGCTGGCAGGTGGTCACCCTCGCTTGGGGACACACTCAGTGCTGTGGCAAGGGGTTTGCATTCTCCGTCACATTCCCACCCATTTACAGAAGTCTTCCCTCCCACTGGCCCAGTGGGGGCTGCTGGGGCTTGGCGCTGAGTGGGGTCTTTGCTGCCTGTCTCATCTGACGTGTGGCCTTGGAAAAGTCCCCTGACCTCCCAGGCCTCTGTGTCCTTCACCTTGAGGGCTCCAGGGTCAGTGTGGGCTCTCGTCTAGAGCCAGTGTGCTCTTGGGCAGCTGCCACTCTCTCTGGCCCCCCTGACGTTTCTGCTTCACGTCCATGCAAGGCCTGCTGGCCGCACCTGGGCCTGGGCAGCCCTGGCTGTGTGCCCAGGACTGTGTGGGCTTGGCGGGGCTGCTGTGTGTCCAGCGAGGGCCAGCTGGGCTGAGCTTCTCCCAAATGCTGATGGGGGCCAGGCTTCCGGGGACACCTCCTCTTTCCATAACACAATCTCCCCTAGGCCTCGCCCCTAGCAAGCTGGCAGAGAACTCTCAGCCTATTTCATGGCCGTGGCACTGGGGCCGGGCCTGGGGACCAGCTCTCGGGCCGGTGGTTCACTGGGCATGAGGCCTGGCCCTGGGGTGTGGAGAACTGGCCTAGGGGTGACGTGTGCTTCCTTGAAGTGGTCCCCCCTTGTGTCTGCCTGTCTCGAAGATGAGGGTCATCATGTGAGGTGGGCCGCAGGGCAGCCATGGGTGCATGAGTACCTGGCTGGGCCCATCTACCCTGTGCAGTGTGGCAGGCGGCTGGGCCAAGATGGCTGCGGCCCCTCCTGGGCACCACTGCATGTTGAAACCCGTCGGTGACATGGCCAGAGATGTTGAAATAAGTGCCTGCGCATTTCCTAACATCCTGCCAGCCTGGTGCAGGACTGGGTGCCAGGCCCAGCTGGGGCCTCCCTGGTAGGGTGCTTGGGCTCTACTTCCCTCCCTGGGGTGGGGAGGAGAGGCCACCTCGAGGGAGTGATGTCAAGCAGGGTAACATTCGTCAGGGCGCACGGGATCCTTGTGACTTCCCCGTTTCATGGAGGAGAAACTGAGGTGTGGGGAGGGGTGAGGATGGGGTTTGAAGCCAGTCCATCCTGTCTCAGTGGCGCTGGCAGAGGCAGAAGGCCGTGGGGAGGGAGACGGAGGGCCAGGTAGGCCAAGGGCGCCGGGCAGTGCGGCAGGACGCCTGTGTGCACTGGGGAGGTGGAGGGTCGTGGCCAGTGCCCCAACTGAGGGCTGCCTGGACACTGGCTTTGCCACTTGGGGCTGCAGCGCAGGCCCTTGGCCCCTCCTGGGCCAAGTGTGGGAGATGGTATGGAGTGGGGGCCTCAGGTGAATGCCCCTCTTTCTTTGACTGGAGGAGACCTGGCCCTGGACTGCCCTGTGAGGACAGTGGTTGGGCTCACTGCAGAATTCACTGGTTGTCACTGGGTTCAAGGCAGTCAGCTTAGAGGGTATCACAGACACCTCCCTGTTACCTTATGGGGCGGGCATTCTTAGGCTTCGTTTAGAGGAGGAGACAGGCTCAGAGAGGCCCACTGACCCGCCTAGGGGCCCACAGAGGGCAGGGAGACTGTGTCCAGGTGCTGGACTTGACGGGAGGCCTTGCTCTCTCCAGGAGTCTTGTCACCTCAGAGGGTGGCAGCAAAGGGCCTGGCAGGGCGTGTGCTCCTGTGGCACAGGTGAGTCCTGGCTCTGCCCTTGTAGGCTGTGTGACCCCAGGCGGTAGCTCAGGCTCTCTGGTCTGGCCCGGGCACGCAACTGCTTGAGGTCTGGAATCTGGCTCTCTAGTGAAGGGGCAGCAGGAGAGGGGCTGAGACGACCTTCTGGGTTGGGGAGCTGCTGTAGGCCAGACCCTCTTCCTGCCGGTGGGGCGTGGCACTCCAGGAGCCTGTGGCTGAGCCTGGTCTAGGTTGTGGCTTCTGCCTGGGGCTTGTCAGCAGGGGAGGGGCCCTGGAGACCAGTCCATTATGGATGAGGAAGTGAGCGCCCAAGAGGGTGAGGAGCTGGGCTGGGCCACACAGCCAGGCGGCCATAGGCCGGGGTGGTTGGGAGCCATGCTTTCTGGTAAGGTGGAGGTGTCTGGGGCGATGGTGGGATGAAGGACGCAGGTCCCTGAGAGCAGCCTCTGTGTCACTACCCGGGCCAGAAATGGCAGTAACATGAAGGGCACAGCCCCTGAGGTGCACTCAGGTGTGGGCACCTGCTGCCTGCCGGCACAGTCTTCAGCAGCTGCATGCCTGCTGTGTGTGGGGCCCTGCGCTCCGCCCTTCTAGTGTGTGGTCTCCAGCCCTAAGTGGAGGCTGGGCTGTTCCCAGGCTGTTGGCCCATTTTCCAGATGAGAACACTGTGGCCCAGAGAGGCAGCATCATGTGCTGGGGTCCTTGGCCAGGAGGGGGTGGGGCTGTCTTTGAATGCAGATCTTCCCGTCTTCTGGTGCCAGGGGTCCCCATCGTCTGTCACCCTCCCTGGGCCTGTGTTGGGGGGACCACCCTCATGGTAGACACGTGTGCAGGTCTGTCCCATCCCCTGGCTGTGCACGGAGAGGCCAGGGGTTGGCATGGGGTGGGGGGATGTCGGAAGCTACTGGGTTGTAGCTGGAGGGAGGTGAGTGGCCCTCCCCCAGGAATCCCTCTTTGGTGTCTTCCCCCGCTTGCTGCATTATCACCAGATAGCCACTGGGCTCCTGGAAAAGGCCATCTGTCTGACTCTGGACTGGGTGCCCCTGGGCAGGGCCCACCTTTGTTTCCTGATTTAATTTAATCAACGTTTTAAAAATTAGAGACAGCATCTTGCTATGTTGCCCAGGCTAGAGTTGAACTTCTGGGCTCAAGTGATCCTCCCGCCTGGCCTCTCCAGTAATGGGTACTTCAAGAGTGTGCCACCTCACCCGGCCCCCCAACCTGGATTTTCTCTGCCTGTTCCTAGCCCAGGGTCCGATAGGGAAAGCGGCCATCTGATGGGCAAGTGCTCTCTGACTGGGCATGAAGGTGGCTGTCCAGGCGGCCATCCGTGGTGTTAGTCCTCACGGCTTCCAGAAGCTAACGGCGAGGGCACCATCCCCTTTCTGAGGACAAGGACATTTAGGCTCCTCAGAGAGCTTGAGTCAGATGCCCGAGGCCCTGCCCAGCCATGGGCGCTGCAGCCAGGACTCAAACCCAGACCCACTGGTGGTGGCTGCTGTGCCCAGTGGAGCTTGAGTCTGGGCAGTGGATGGAGGAGGACAGGCCAGCCTCGGGGTCACTGCCACTTCCCCAGTGTGGGCGGTGCCCGGCCTGATGGTGGCTCTGGCTCTCAGCTCTCCTGAGGGGTGAGGGGTGAATCCCAGCCCGTCCTCCTGGTGTGGGCTGTGCTGGTCGCTGGCTGCAGGGATCCCGGTCCTCCGCCAGGGCCTACTTCTTCCACAGGCTCTGCCTCGAGGGAGGGTCCCAGGGTAGCCTCCAGTCTTCCTCCCAGACCCACCCGCACATCCTCCACATGTTTAGCTCTGAGGAAATGCTCTTCCCTCTGCTTGCCCAGAGAGTGGCCAGGCCAGCGGCTGCCTGGGGAGATGCAGCAAGTGGGTGGTGACACTTAGACCTTTTGCCTCCCGGCAACTTCCTTCAGTTTCAGCTCTGCAGAGCAGGAGATAGGGCTCAGAGAGGTTGTCTAACCTGCTTGGGGAAGCACAGCGCAGCAGTGCCTCATGTGACTGCCTGGGTCTCTAGAGGCTCAGAGGTTTTCTAACGTGATTGGAGAAGCACGGTAGGCTGTCTCTCATGTGACTGCCTGGTCTCCTTGGAACTTGGTGCCTGTCTGGCTAGTTCTTAAAGGACGGTGGAGACTCCTGCAGCCGACCTGGTCCCCCCAACTCATCAGTCTGTAGGGAGCACCTGCTGTGTGCCAGGCACTGGCCAGGCCCAGGCTGTTACAATGGACCGGCCATGGCCCTATCCTCAGTAACCCTCAGCCTTGGCACCCTGGCTGAGGGGCTGGCTGTGCCCTGCACTGCAGGGAATGCACTTGAGAGGGTATGTAGGAGACGAGACCCCCACCCCAACTGGGAGACTCTGGGAAGGCTTCCTGGAGGAGGTGTTGTATAAAACAGAGCCAGGCTGGAGCGAGCCAGGAAAAGGTGGAGGAGTTTCAGGCCCAGGGAACAGCGTGTTCAAGGCTAGAGGCGAGAGAGCCTGGCCTGTTCCTGGAATGACACAAGGCTGTGGCCAGAGTGTGGGCACTGGGGAGGTTGGGGCTGGCTGCCGTCTTCCTGGCCTGGTGCCGACGGCTGCGGCTGGCTGGGCACCCTGGGAAACCTTCCTGCCTTCAGAATTGCAGTGGCTTCAGGGGTCTGGGAGAGGGGCGGTCTTCATGGAGGGCAGCCGTGCGGACAGTTGCTCTAGGCAGTGGGCAGGGGTTCCAGGCAGGTCCTGGCCCAGAGTAAAACCTGGTTCATCTGAGTGTCAGCCCAGGGACTGTGTGGATGATGGCCTGGCGGGAGAGCATGACGCTGGGTTGGCCGTCTAGTTTTACACCCGGGAACGGGAACGGGAGCCAGGGACAGCGGGTAGCCAGGGGTGCCCAGCAGGTGGGCCGGGGGACCAGTAGCCCTGAGCCCTGTGTGGGGCCCTCAGGGCTTGAGGAGCAGCTGGAGGGCAGGGGCGGGGGTAGCCACTCCCTGGTTCGGAGTGGGGTGAGCCGGCTTCTATCGAGTGTGAGAGTTTGTGTCAGTGGCTGGGGGGTTGCTGAGATTCTGTGAAACACTCCCTGAAACAGACCGTAAACACCGTGCACCCTCTAACGCCACCACGGTGGAGGCCACACAGAGAAAACAAGCTGCTGGCTGCCCTCCCTCCCAACTCCCCCCTTCCCCCCCCATCCCCCCTCCCCCCTCCCCCTTCCCCCTCGTCTCAGGCCTGCTGGGCTCCCTTCTCTGCACATTGGCAAATCATGGCAAGCCTTGCTATTTATTAATGTTTTAAAAGGAAAACGGAATTCAGATTTGTGTTTCCTATCAAAGTTGGGATCTTCGTTAGGAAGGAAGGCACCCTCCTGCAGGCCCACTGTTTGGGGCGGAAGAAGGTGGCCTCTTTTCGGCTGCGGCCAGGCCTTCTCGAGGAGGCCCAGCTGGTGCCCTCAGCCGCTGGGCCTGCCCATGTCAGCCACCACACCTCACCGTGCCCAGGGTTGTGGGCGTCTAGAGCTTTGGTGCCCAGCAGGGCGTGTGTGGGTGCCTGTGTGTGTCCCTTGTGCTCTGGCCTGTACATGTGGCTGCGTTCCCCCGCCCACACTGTCTCCATCCCCCTGCGGGGGCAGGGGTCCCTCCAGTGCCCCAACCACAGCCCCCACTGCTGCCCTCCCATTCTCTGTTCCCTTTCCTTCCCCGTCCCCCCGCCTCCACACTCTGCCCAGGCAGCCCCAGGCTCATGATTGGACAGTTGACCAGCTGCGTGGCCTCGGCCAGGCGACCTTTGTGTGTCAGAGCCTTGCTGCATCCTCTGTCTATAGAAGGTGATGCTTAGGGAGCGTCTCAGAACCAGTGAGGCCTGTGCTGGCTGGTGCATCTCGGGTGCTCAGCGTAAGGGCAGCACCGTCCCTGGCTTTGCCCACGGGGAAGCCGGGCACTGAGCATGGAAATGCAAGTACCAGGAGGGAGGGACCTCCTGGCTCCTTGTGGCTGGGACCAGCCGGGGGCGCAGCCCCAGGGATCTGGCTGGGCCTATGGATGCCTTGGACATGGAGTCTCTGAGGAGGTGCAGGAATCATCTCCTTGCCTGTGGTGGGCAGTGCTCCAGGCAGGCTGACCTCTGGGTCGCGTGTTCACTGGCTGGGCCTGCGTCTCTGTGCCTTGGCCCCATGCCTGCCTGTCACTGTCCCTGACCTGTCAGCTGGATTTTCCTGGTAGCCTTGTGGCTGCTGGTCCAGGGGCCGGGCCTGGTAAGGGGCTGGCACTGGGAGTGGGGACCTGGCCAGTCTTGCTCAGCCTTTGGAGACGGAGCGCCAAGCTCACTGCATCCGTGCTGGGAACTCATAGCCTCCGTCCTCACCCTCTCCATGCCCCATCTTCATTTCCGGGGGCCTCTGGTAGTGTTGGGGTTACTGATTGCAGCCAGCCCCAGGGGTGTTGGGTCCTTGATGGCAAGTTGGCTGCCCTCCCATGTACTCTCCCATGTGGAAGGCGATGGCATTGTCCCCATCACAGCCTGACCAAGGGCAGGGAGGGGCCCCCCAGTGTCCAGCGCTGCTGTGGGGCTTGCGCCTCCTCAGAACTCAGCCCTGCGTGAGCTGGCGTCACCGCCCAGGGAAGCACGAGTGTCCTTCCTACACGGCTGGGTGAAGTCTCCCTGTGTGCCCTGCAGCCAGCGCTCCCACACCCTCGCTCCGAGACCCTTTCAGAGATGATCGCTTTCTCGACTTCTCTCTCTGGGAGCACTTCTGTGTCTTATTGGCCTTTGTGAAAACGGAGGTCGGTTTGGAGGTAGGGGTCAGGGAGGAGCACGCTACTCTTGCAGAGATTTAACGTTTTTATTCTGGCCTCCAGCTTCTGCCTGATTTTCACCGTCTGTGTGCGTTTTGATCTGTCACACCCTCCTGCTGTGCAGACCAGCTTCTGTCCCCAGGAAGGCATCTCACCGCTCACCGCTGCCCTTACCCCATCAGAGCCAGTAGGGGGGACATTACGTGAGCTGAGGGGGTGCCGAGCAGGGGTCCTCCTACTCTGCCAGCCTTGGAGGGGCTGTGAGAATCCAGGTGTGTGCTGAAGGGTTAAGCTGGGGCAGGTGGTATGCAGCTCCGAGGTGGCCGCCCGCAGGCCTGGCCCTTGTGCTGCCTCCTGGAGTGGTGGCCTCGGGGGCAGACGGTGTTGCCCTGGGTGGTGAGCAGGTTTCACAATGAATGTGGCGGGGGACGAGGAGGCAGCTTGGCAGCCACCCAGGGTTCTAGGCAGGGCAAGGGCAGAGGGTACAGGCAAGGCACAGAGCTCCGAGGGTGCCAGGCTACCCCAGCTGCTTTGGGCATGAGTTCCGGTTGGAGTCTGTCATCATAGGCATAGAGGCAAGTTCTCTGTCGGCTGGGTCGGCATTGGGGAGCCAGGCTGGCCCTAGTGTTGCTGCTGTCACCTGAAGGTGTGTGCACCTGCCCGTGTGTGAGGTCCTCACCACTGTGCGGTTTAACCCTTGCCACCCGAGGGAGCTGTGGCCATCTGCATCCAGAATGCAGACAGCAAATAGAGCTGGCCTGGCCCCAAGGCGTCTCGTGGCCTAGAGGCGAATGTGGGTGGTTGCTGGTTTGTTTGCTTAGAGGCAGGCTCTTGGGCTTCAAGAGAACAGGCTCTGGCCCCTGTCACCTGTCCCCAAGGAGCAGTGCGTGGCTCAGGTATGGGAGTGGTAGCCCTTCCTGCCCCTACCAGCCTCAGGCCTGTGGCCATTAGGCTGGGTTGGCCGCTCAGAGTCGCAGGAGGGCTGGGTGGGGAGCTCCTGGGTGGCGCATGCCATCTGGTACTCCCAAAGACAGCCTGGAGTTGGGGTTTGGTGAGGGAGGCTGCCCTGCAGACCCCTGGCTGTGAGCACCCCAGCTTCGCTGGGCTCACTATCTGCAAGAGTCCAGGCAGCCTCTGGAGCAGCCTCTGGCGAGGCCTCTGGCCTGGCGGGGGCGGGAGCCTGGAGGGGTCAGAGCCTCTGGAGGCTTGCGGGGTGGGAGTCTCTGGGGCCTGGTGGGGTGGGAGCCTCTGGAGCCTGGTGGGGTGGGAGCCTCTGGAGCCTGGTGGGGTGGGGGCCTCTTGAGGCTGGCGGGATGGGGGCCTCTGGAGGCTGGCGGGGTGGGGGCCTGGCGGGGTGAGGACCTAGTGGGGCAGGGGCGTGGTGGGGTGGGGGCCTCTGGAGGCTGGCGGGGTGGGGCGGGGGCCTGGCAAGGTGGGGGCCTGGTGGGGCGGGGACCTGGTGGGGCGGGGCCTGGCAGGGTGGGGACCTGGCTGGGCATGGGCCTGGTGGGGTGGGCTGGAGGAGCCAGGCCATCCTTGGCTGTGACTTCATTTGGTTTCCTCACGTCAGATTGTCCTGCTTCATCCTGTGCCCAGAAGAGAGCACCTGCTCCTGTCCTCCAGTGGGACACATGTCCCTTTCCTTCCCTCCCTGTGGGTGGGGGTGGACCTCAGTTGCCACCCATTAGTCAGCAAATGCAGCTCCTGCTGGGTCACTGGCCTGGCAGCTGAGCTCCTGGGGTCCAGCCCAGCCTCTGGTCCACCCGGCTCCTCCTGCCTCACAGCTCCTCCCCACCACGCCTCCTCTGCGCACCGGACCCGGAATTATGCTGTTTTTCGTTGGACCTGCTTGTCCATGCTTAGCTGGGCCCTTCCTGATTCCTGTGGGCTTCCTGAGGGAGGGCTTGGATCTCCCCCATTAGCAGCAGCTGTTGCCAAGGATGCAGATGCCCTATTTGTGGGGTGGGGATGAAGGAGGGCCGGGGGATCTGTGACAGTGTTGGGAGGGGAGGCTGGCTGTCCTGTGGTCAGCTCTTCTGGGGCCCCTGAGACAGGGCCTGCCTTCATTCCTGGCCATCCATGGTATCTGTGTCTGTGTCTGGGATGTTGAGGAGGGTCCCCAGGACTTAGTCGCTGCCCATCGCTGACCCTCTGTGGCAGGCACTTCTGGTGGCCGTGGACCTGGGTCTTGGTGGCCCTCCCTCATCAGGGGCTTGCTCCAGGGCTTAGACGATGCTCCCATGCTCCCTGACAGCCAGAGGGTCTCACCCTCCTGCCCCAGCCCCTCTCTGGCCCTGCTGCAGTTCTTTGAGGTAGCAGGACAGCCCTAGTATTCAGATGAGAAGAACTTCGGCCCAGCCCAGCTGGATTTGTGGGTCTAGCTCAGCCCCTCTGTGCCTGTGTTCTGCAGAGACCTTGGCCCAGCCACCCCTAAGGGTGGGGCTCAGCCTTCCCTAGCTCCAACTCTGGGGCCTTGTGTGGGAGGGGGAGTGGCCCTCAGACCTGGCGCGGCAGCTGCAGCCCCCTCTCCAGTACAGCAGAGCCTGGAGGCTGCTGGTCTCTGAGTCCGAGACTCCGTCACAGAGGACTACAGACTCCCTCTGGCTTCCCAGGTTGCTTCCCTTGGAGGGTGGGAAGGCCTTGGGGCTGTCGGGGTTTCAGGATGAGAGACTCCTGCCCGGCAGGGGCTGCCTTCTCTGTGCCCCCTGCCTGAGCATAACCATCCTGGCCCCTCCCCTGCAGCCCCTCCGTTGCCGTGGTCGGTCTTGCCACAGCGGCGAGTCTGGGCAGGTGTGTGTGTTGAGGGCGGCCGCCCGAGGTATAGGCTGGAGGTGGTGAACCAGCCCCGTGAGTCACGCTGATCCCAGGAGAGGAGTGGGGGCGGCCGGGGCACTGCGCGCTGGCGTGCTGAGGCTGGCCTACCTGGGGCTTGGCCTGGGGGTAGGGGTGGGGTTGGGTCCTGCCTGGGGCCCTCGGTGTGATGGCTGGGGTATCTGGGAACTGGACTTGGGAAGGCTTGGTGACTTAGTGCTGTGGGGTCTCTGCCCTCTGTGCTGCCTCTGTGGCCAGACCTCGGCCTTCCATCACTGCCCCGCAGCCCCTGGCTGTGGGTTGTCCCAGCTCCTGGGTTGGCAGGGAGTGAAGCTGGTCCTGAGCCTCATGGAGCAACCTCTGCAGCTCCCTGGCAGCCAGGTCTGGCCGAGGTCTGAGGCCAGAAGAAAGGCCTCCTCTGGAATCCACGGCTGCCCATCCTGAGGTCAGGGGCTTTGAGCTGCAGGCAGATGGCAGCTCCCACCCAGGATGGATCCCCCACTGCCCATCTGCAACAGAGACAGCAGAGCCCCGGGACCCCTCCCAGCAGCTGAGAGGGTGGAGGGTTCTGGGAGTTCCCCTCACTACACCCAGGGAAATGTGGCCCCAGGGAGCAAGAGGGGCAGGGCCCAGTCAGGCAGAGGTGGAGTCTGAACCTGGTGGGGCCTTGGCCAGCTCTGTGACCTGGACGGAGGGGTTGCCTTCTCTGAGCCCTCACTGCTGTCAGAGCCCATGGTGGCGCTGATTTGAGGCAGGACAGACATGGGCTGGGAGTTGAGGGAGGCCCTGGGAGGGAGATCTTGGAGCTGCAGAGGCTTTGAAGAAGCTCAAGGGTGTGAGAGGGCATGGCCAGGGTGCCTGGCCTGGAATGGGGGCTGGGTCCAGGGATGCGGTGGGCCTCACCTGCTGCTAGAGCCCGGTCCAGAGGAGTTGAGCTCAGACCTCATTAGCACTGCCAGTGCTGGGGCAGAGTGTTGGGAGCCATTGTCAGGGCTAGACCCTGCTGGATCTTCTTTCTGAGTGGCAGAGGGAAGGCTTCCTGGAGGAGGTGTCCCTGGCAGGAAGACACAGAGGGAATGACTGTGCTTGTGTTAAGGGCCAGGCCCAGGGTGAGGGGCTGGCGAGATAGCAGGGGCTGGGTGGGGCAGGATGCCGTGGTCTATACGGTGCCTGCTTTCTCCTTCCTCCATGGCCACAAGGCCCCTCTGGTAGGGAGGGTGGGGCTGGCCTTGAGGGACCTGACGGGCAGGTAGGCAAGTGAATGGCAGAGCCTCTCGGCTGGATTTGGGGGTGGGGCCTCCGGGCTGTCTGCTTCAGTGGCCCTGGTTATGGCTTGGAAGGGGCTTCGCTGTGAATCAGCCTGGACCTACCCAGGGTGCTCAGCAGGGTTGCGCCACGCCTCAGGTGCTCCGTGGTGAAGTGGCTGCTGGGCACCTTCGCTGTGTGGGGGCCACGGGACAGGTTGGATGCAGCTGTTCAGATGGTGAAAACCATACCTGTGGGCAGGTGAAGCCGCTGGGAGGAGTGAGGCCTGGGGAGGCAGTGGGGGCTGCAGTGGGGGCTGCAGTGGGGCCTCTTGGGGGCCAGGAGCTGGGTTCAGAGGAGACCAGAGCTGGGGGCTGTGGCGGGCCCAGGCAGCTGGTTGGAGATAGGCCAGGAGTCCTGCACTTGCAGCCTGTCCCCCAGGAAAGCCCCTGGCTGCTGTCTTGGCTTTGCTGGACTGGCAAGGTGGACCAGAGGCCAGGGACTGGACGCCACAGGGCCCTGCGCACTGCTGGAGCAGTAGGTCTGTGGGATTCACGGGTACTGGGGTATAGATTCACGAGGGAGGGGCCTTTCAGGTTATCAGTCAACCCCCACCCGTTATCCAGGGTGGATGCTGAGGCCTGGTGGCTGTGTGAGGGTGGGCTGGTGACTGTGTAACAGCCAGCTTGCTCTCTCTGGGAGACCCTGGTCTGTGGCGTTGCTGTCTCTGAGCTGGGATAAGATACACCTGAGAGCTGGTCAGGGTGGCCTGGCCCCCGCTGGGGGAGCCCCACCCACCTGAGGGCGCTCACCGAGTGCTCAGTCTGCCTCCGTGCTGGGCGCAGTGCCCGGCGAGTTTTTGGAGCTTGCGGAATGCAGGCGCACCTTTGGGCTGTCTGGGCAGGGCCTGGTTAGCCAGACCCTGGCTGAAGGGCCCAGAAGGGGCTGCAGTGGGGCTGAAGCCGCCTGGCTGATCTTCAGGTGCTGGTGCTGGGCTGCTGGGATCTCATGCTGTGGGTGACTGGGGGGATGTGGCCGTGTGTGTGCACAGAGGTGGGGCAGACAGGTGGGCACACCGAAGCCCAGGTCCTGCCAGAGGCTTCGCCAATGTCAGCACACATAGGTGGGCCCTGCAGCTGGTCAGCTGGGCTTGCTCTGGGGATCTCTCACTGATGAGCTAAGTCAGTGTGGGGCAAGATGGAGGTGGCGCTGTTGTGTGGGTGTGGTGGGCTGGGAGCTGGCTGCAGGTCTGGTGTGCTGAGGTGGGAGGTCAGTCTGTGCTGGCTCTCGGAGGGGCCATGCAGTCTTGGACTTGCCTGTCCCTTCTGGAGCTGAGGTCAGCCCTGGGGCTGCATGGGACGGGGCCACTGACCCACAGTCTGAGTCTCGTGAGACCGCACAACTTAGCTGCCAGGGAGGCTTGCTGGGCATAAATGAAGCGCGTCAAGGGGGTGAGGGCTGGAGGATCCCACAGGGGCCTCACACCCCCCCACCCTGCCGCACTTGGGGAACCAGACCCTCAGGCAGCTGGCGAGGGTCTGGGGGCCACGGCTGACCAGCAGCCACAGCGGAATTGGCAGTTGACGTGGTGGCATGGTGGCTCTTGGGAATAAAGCTTCGACCTGAGTCTGGTAGGTGGGCTCCAGGCAGAACGTCCCTTGCCCTCGTCCTGGTGAGCTCATCCAGGTGTGGTCCCGGGCCCTGAAACAGATGAGCTGGGAGCTGGGACGTTCGGAGGAGGGACTGAAGGATCCAGGCCAACACCCGGGAGGCCGAGGGAGCATCTTGCCGGGTTTTGATAGAACCAGGCCTCCGGGCTCCTTTGTGTTGCTATTATGAGACTAACACGTGCCTGTGGTACAAACCCCCACTCAACAAAAGACTTATCTTCTCTTCATTAGAGCTGGGAGTCCTGGACAGACCTCTCCACACTGTCACCCCGGGGTGGGGCGAGTCCTGGACCCTCCACACTGTCACCCCAGGGGGATGTCCTGAACTGTCTACACTGTCACCTCCAGTGTCGGGGGAGTCCTGGACCCTCTACAGTGTCACCCCAGGGGTGAGTCCTGGACCCTCCACACTGTCAGCCCAGGACCTCCCTTATCATCTTTGAACTCCAAACTGGGCAGACATTGGTGGGTACCTATTGCACGTGGCTGGGCCTGTGGTGCAGAGGAAAGTGAGCCTGTGCTGGGGTTCCCAGCGACTGAGGGTGGAGTCAGGGGATGTGACAGCAGTGGAGATACCCTGAAGTTGGGGGAGACATGGAAGTTCAGTGGGTTTTGCAGAGCGTGGGCTTTTGTGGTGGGTGAGACCCAGGAGGGGAAGGACCGGCCTGGGGCCCTCAGCTGGCAGAGCCTGAGTTCAGGGTGGGCAGCGGCATGGACCCATGCAGGGCATGCGGAGGGGTAGGGCCAGGGCTGGAGGAAGAGACCGAGGTGGGCTGTGCTGGGCCGTCACCCAGTCAGCCTGGGGTTGAGGGTTCTCCGGCCCTTTTCTGTCTTGCAGGAGGAAAGAGCCTCCCTGTCCCACCTGCCACCTGGACGTTGGTGCCCTGGGCAGCTGTGGGCAGTGGGTTTCCCTGTGCTCAGCGGGGCAGTGCCCTCCTGTGGTTTGGGCCAACCTGGCCTCCCACCCTGAGCACTACCTGCAGAAGGGTTTTCAGATGGGTGTGAGCCTATGGGGTGCCACCACAGGCGACTTCTGGTTCCCCTCCAGCCCTGCGTGACGTCTTGGTGGCCTGTCCCCAGCACTGGTGGGGCAGGCAGGAAGGCCCTAGCCTGGGATGGGCACAGACCAGGGTATCAGCCATGAGTCCCTGCTGCTCAGAGCTCCCCCTGGGTAGCCCTCCTTGAGACCTGGTTCTCAGGCAGTGGCCTCTGCAGCCTATTGTGGACAGAGCTGGTTGCGTCTCGGGCCTCCTGGGTGGGTGGGGACTGAAGACCCCCACTAGCATGCTGGGGGCTGGCAGGGCTGAAAGCTGCACCCCCATACTCCCACGCTCACTACCGGCCCTGGGCTTGGCCATTGGCTGATGGGCCACAAAAGGCATTATGGGCCCTGGAAGAATGACTTTGTTGTGTGGCTGGAGGGAGGCAGGAGCCATCAAGGTCCTGTTCCCTGCGTGCTTCCTCAAGCCCCCGGAGGGGGATTCCATCCAGGGCTGCTTGGGCCCGGCCTCCCCAGTATCTGAGGCTCTGTTCCAGTCCCTGCCCTGGTGACTCTCTGCCTGTTTCCTTGACTCAGGCCTCTGCATCCCCCATCCCCTCTGCAGGACTCCCCTCAGGACCCGTATGCTGGCCGCAGGCTCTCCAGGGCTCCCTGCACAGTTCGGCCCTTGCTGGGAGCAGGTGGGGTTAGCGTGGTGGGGATGTGAGGGCCTAGGCCAGCAGTGGCAGGCCCCTGAACACTGCCTGGGCTTTTTCCAGGCCACCCCTCCAGGCCAGGACAAGGACAGGAACCCTGCATCCAGCTATCCAGCATTCCTGCATGCTGGCTGGCACCGTGTCGGGGCGGCTGTTCCCATCGTCCCCCAGCACGCAGATGGGGAATGGGCTTAGCCAGGTCACCTGATCTGCCTGCAGTTGGCAGCTGGCCACAGTGGAGCCGGATTTGAACTTGGGGCTGCCCGGCGTCCGGGCCTTGCCCTTGTCCTCTGCCCAGGCCCCTGCTGGGTGGCACACCATCTGCTGCAGCAGCTGCGGGCGTGACGGTCGTGTCTCAGATTGAGGAAATGAGGCCGGGGTCCTTGTCCTCTTCCAAGAAGCTCTTGGCTTTGGCCAATGGCAGCCGCCTGTGGTCACAGGTGTCTGGTTGAGGGTGGGGGACCGGGTGGCTCTGGAAAAAGGGAACTGGGCTGCCAGGCCAGCATGAGCACCATTCGCTTACAACCAGCTCCAGGCCGTCTGGAAGAGACTCCAGCTCTGCTCAGCCTCCTACCCCAGGCCCCTTCCTGCCCGCTCAGCCGCCACGCTGCATCGCCCGAGGCTGTGGGACCCTGAGCCCGCCGACCGGCGGCCAATGGGGCCGCCCCTGTGGTGGGACCTCTCACCTGCTCTCGCCATGAGGCTGCACCTCCTTGCGTCTCTCTCGGGCGGTGGCCTGGCCTGGCGGGCAGGGGACCGCAGGTGGCTGGCAGGTGAGGGGCAGGTTTGGGGGCCACTCCGTGTGGCCTGGGAGGGCGCCTGTGCCTTGCCTATGGGGTGTGGGACTAATGGCAGGTCTGCTGGAGTCATGGGGGAGAGGATCTGGGGACCCCAGGTTGGGAGAGGCTGGGGAGGTGTGGGGGCCAGGTCTGGGATACTCCGCTCCATGGAGCATGCCTGTGGCCTGGTTACGCGTGCTCTGTCCGTGGCTGTGCTGAGGGTATCTTGGGAGCATTCTGATTCTCCGAGGCTGCCACCGTCAGCAACAGATGGGCAAACTGAGGCTGGCCGTGGGTCCGCCAGAAGCCAAGACCACTGGGCTCTCTGGTCTCCTCTGGGTGTCTGGACCTGAGGGCTCTTTTCAGGCCACTTTGTTCCAGAGGGAAGTTGGGGCATGGCGGTTCTCCTCTCTTTCCTTGTCTTGAGCCCTGTGGAGGACCCCTGGGGTCTGCCCCACTCCCATTTTAAAGATGAGGAAACTGAGGCTGGGTGGGGGCAGGGACTTGTGTGGTGGGAGGGGTGCAGTGGACCTGACCCCGTTGTCCTGGGCCCAGTGTCGGGACAATGTGTGAGAGAGTGGCAGGGGGCTTAAGCTGCTGGCGGCCAGACTGGGGGTGGGTGGTCAGCCTCCGCCTGCCCTGGGCTTCTGCCCTGGCTGTGGCCTGCGGGGGGGTGAGAGGGGAGACTGGTAGGGGCAGCCCTTTTGCAGGGAGTGAGGGTCCCCACACCCATCCTACTGGTACAGGCCAGAGCCGGCTCCCAGCTGCCT
Source organism: Leontopithecus rosalia (assembly GCA_028533165.1). Taxonomy (NCBI): domain Eukaryota; kingdom Metazoa; phylum Chordata; class Mammalia; order Primates; family Cebidae; genus Leontopithecus; species Leontopithecus rosalia. The sequence goes on along the minus strand of CM052648.1, from coordinate 30,889,326 downwards.
GGCCCCGGCCGGCCCTGGCTCATGTCCTGTTTCCTTTCTTTTTCATGGCCAGGAGTGCCCTTAATTGGCCTGCGCTGAATGCCAGGGCCCGTGTGGGGTCCTCATGCGTCTTCACGGACGTGCCTAGGACATGCTCTCGGCACCCACGGTGCGGGAAAACAGGCTCAGTGCCGTGGAGTAACTTTCCCAAGACCACGGGGAGCCTCAGGGAGGGCCTCAAACCAATGGGTCTGGCCAGGGTGCGGGCTTGGACCATCTCGATTTTCCTAGGCCTTTTAAAGTCTTTTTGCAATTTGTAAATTTGTAGCCCAGCCTTCCTCAGCACTGCATGGGCACTGGCGGGTGCCAGGCGAGGCTGTGCCGGGCAGTCTCTGGGAGCCACTTGGCTTTGGAGCTGACACCTGGAATAGAACGCAGTGCACTTGGGCACCATGCGGTCCTTGAGCAGGGCCTGCTTTACAGAGCTGCCATGAGCTTTTCCGCGTTCTGCGCCGTCTGTGAGCAGCAGGCATGCGGCGTGCCTGCCCCACACATGGGTCCCGGCGCCGGCCCTGACTTGCTGCTGACCGTGAGCCTGTCCTGGGCCTCTCTGGACTCAGTTTCTCCCCTTTTCCCCCAAACCCCTGCCTTGATTAGGCTGTCTGGGGTGATCCTGTTCCCAGCCTGAGTCTGTGAGCCCGAGGTTTCTTGAAAGCCCCAGAGTCTTGCAGCAAAGAACTCTGATTTCTGTTTTGGAGGTGACATGGAGGGGTTTGAATCCGCATCCCTTCAAGCAACTCCTCCTGGAGGGCAGGAAGTGCGTATAGGGCTCCTGTCTCCGCATCCCATGGAGAGGCCGCTTTAGCTCTTGGCTTTGATTTACTCATCTGTAAAGTGGGCGTAGAAAGAGTTTTCCAGGTCAGCTTGTCTCTTTTTTTTTTGAGACGGAGTTTCGCTCTTGTTACCCAGGCTGGAGTGCAATGGCGCAATCTCGGCTCACCGCAACCTCCGCCCCCTGGGTTCAGGCAATTCTGCCTCAGCCTCCTGAGTAGCTGGGATTACAGGCACGCGCCACCGTGCCCAGCTAATTTTTTGGTAATTTTTAGTAGAGACGGGGTTTCACCGTGTTGACCAGGATGGTCTCGATCTGTTGACCTCGTGATCCACCTGCCTTGGCCTCAGCTTATCTCTTGATGTGACAGGAGGTTTTATTTGTGTAAAGTTACTTTTGCGTAGAAAATGTCCTAGGCTGTTAGACTAAATCAGGTTTGGTGGATGTCTTTGGCGTTCTCAGGTAGAAGCTGTGTGTGTGCATGTGTGTGTGTGCGTGCAGGTGCGTGCACATGTATGTGTATGTGTGTGTATGTGTGCATGTGTGTGTATGTGTGTGTGCGTGTGTGCACCTGTTTGCACACATGCATTCTCTTGCACTTGCACACATGTTGGGGCCATTATAGGCATCTGGCGGGGTCATTATGGGCATCTGGTGGCCAGGCTGGGCTCTCTAAATGTCTCTCGAAGCACACTGACTGTCTCTTCTGGGGATGACTGGGGAGTGTCTGGTCACACGTGGGAGTGGAGCCCAGGGTCTGTTGTATTGCTGGCTGCTGGACTTTGATTTGTACACCTTTCCCGTGGCCTCCCGGAGGTGAGTGCCCTTTCTCCCATGATTACCTCTGTCTGGCTGCTTATTCTCTGGGAAGTCGTCCAAAGCCTCAGGGCAGTGTTGTGTGCGAAGCTGATGCAAAGACCCTGAGCAGGAGCCTCTCCCATGAGTCAGGCGCGTGGAGGTTTTAGCTTCTGGAGTTGGTCCTGCCATCCTGGGTGGATCGGGCTTTCCCGGCCCCTTTCCCTGGTCTTCCTGCACCTTCGTGGGGAGGGGAGTCATCCTTCACTGTGCTTCCTCTGCCCCATCCTCCTCCCGAGTCAGGTGGCAGCTGGATGCCCAGGGCAGATGCTGAGGGTCTCCAGGTGTCTGGAGTTCTCTGGCGGGACGGAGCCCTTTCCTGCTTGGTGGGGCTGCTGCTTGATAGATTGTATGTGGGTTGGAAGCCCTGGAAGGCCCATTTCTGGCCCCCTCCTCCCTGCTGGATGCCCCAGAGGGCTGAGACCTGGTGACCTGCTTCCTGTGTTCACTCTAGGCCAGCCCCTGAGCTGGCCCCTGTCACCTCCCTGCTAGGCACCGGTCTCCAAGGAGGGGTTTAGTCTCCTGGGTCCTCCTCAGAGTCATGTCCATCACCTGGCCAGTCCTGTCATGACCACCCCCAGCTCGCTGCTGTCCCCTGCCCCTCTGGATGGCACAGAGCGCACGTTGTTCACATTTCACAGAACCCATCTTCCCAGATTTGTGAGGAGGAAAGATGGTGGAAATGCAGGTCTGTTAAGTTCCCTGCACACGGGGGCGCTGGCTTTGGTCACCCCCCGGGGCTTGCTTGTGGGATCCAGAGAGGTGGACATCGGTGAGACCAGGCAGGCTGGGAAGGGTGCTGGATAGAGACAGCAGGGGGCCAGGGGCTAGGGCTTGGGTGCCTCTGTCCTGGGCTGGGAGCTTTGGGTTTTGTGGTGTAATGGGGGGGCCTTGGGAAGTTCTGGCAGTGACAGAGTGGACATCCTGCCAAGTGACCCGTGGAGGGGACAGTGGTGGAGAGTGGTGGAGAGGGTGCTGAGCTGGCCTTAGCCTGGCCTGGCTAGGTCTGGACTTGGCTGTGTCTGGCTCTGCGTTTACAGAGGGGCTGATGGGCATTCCTGCTGGAGCCACTCTGTGGACGGGGTCACCCGGAGTCTGGAGAGAGGCTCCATAGCTACCTGCGGCCTGTCCATCACTCCCTTTCCTTCCAGGGCCCCCCGCAGCTGCTGGCTAGGGAGTGGCGTGTGTGGTAGCTGCCTCCCCCTCTTGGTTCTTGGGGTCGGGCACGGAGGAGCAGAGACACTGCCTGCCACCTGTTCACCCTCACATCTGCAGGCCAGCGGCTCTTCCCTGCCTGCTGCCGCAGTACGCTGATGTGTGCCAGTTGGTGGGATTGGGAGGGGCACAGTGAGGCTTTGGATCAGAGTTTGCTGAGGATGGGGGTGGCTGTCCTGGGGGCAGCGGGCCGGGCCTGTGCTTGCTCGGGTTCCCCGCAGGATTTCCTCTTGGCCTTCTGGGTCTGCATCTCCTTGGTGCAGGCTGGGCCCACTCCTCTCTCCCTGGGCTGGCTGGGAGCAGGGGGATGGGAGGGGGAGTCTGACAGACAGTGGCTAGGGGGCCCTGGATCCCCCAAAAGTGGCCAAGTTCAGACCTAGCCAGACCAGGCAAAAGCCAGCTCAGCACACCCCTTCACTGCCATCCGTCCATGGGCCACACTGCCAGATGACCACTCTGTTGCCACCAGAACTTCCCTGGGCTCCCCATTACACCCCAAAGCCCACAGCCCTAGCCTAGGGCAGTGGGTGGGGGGCCAGGCCACACACAGCAGGCATGGCAGCCAGGAGGGAGGTGTCTGAGGCTCAGCCTGTGGGGCCTGTGGCCACGGGGTGGTTTGTTTCGCTCAGAGCGGTGACAAGCCTGACATGGGCCCTCAGCAAGTTTCTGCGGGGCAGGAGGGACGCGTGGAGGCTGAGCTTAAAGAGGCAACTCTGGTGCAGTTGAACCTCTGTGCCGGTGCGGGTAAGCTCTGCCCCCGGGAGGGGTGGGCAGGGAGGGCCCAGGCCCGGGGTTGGTGAGGTGGGAAGTCCTGCTCAGAAGGCTGACGCCCCATTCTTGGTCTGTCTCATGGGTGAGGCCCGTCTCCCGTCTGTAGACGCTCTGCCAGTCAGGCCCCCGCACATGACAGGCACCCGGCTTGGGTGTGTGGGTGGCGAGCGTCTTCTGTGGGGATGGTGCTGTGTGCTGGGGTGGGCCTGGGCTTACGGCAAGGGTGGGGAGGAGGTTCTTGGAAAGCTGGGACCAGCTGGAGGCGGCCCCCACTGCCAGCCTTGGGTGCTGAGCAGGTGCTCTGCCCTTCAGCAACTCCCTGCCCAGCCTCTGTCCACTGCATGCCCCTGGCAGCCGTGCCCTGCCTGTTCTGAGCACCTGTGCCCACATCTGCAGATAGTGCGGCTCAGCGGGCTGTGGGAAGACCGAGGACATCCCCCAGAGAGGCCCGTCCCATGTCAGGCCCCAGGCCCTGCCTCGGGGAGCGCCCTCTGCCCTGATCATTACAGCGTCCCCCACTGAACTATCCTTTGGGCTGCACTCCACCACAGGTGGGACCTGAGGATCTGCAGGCCTGTTCCGGGGCTGGCTAGGCGTGCACACAAAGGCAGAGAGGAGAGCCGCCCTGAGGGTGGGAAGCCGGCCGTTCCACGACAGAGCTGCTGGTGGGGGTGGTGGGGGCGGCTGTGGCGGCAGGGCCTCTGAGCCACCAAGAGCAGTATGGCTCAAAATGAAACAAGAATCATTTCTTTTCCTGTTGAAGGGAAACTACCCCCAAGAGCCCGCAGGCTGGGGGCCCCCTTGCCGCACAGGCAGACTGGGGGCAGCGGGGTTTCTCCAGGAATTCCCCTGCTTCCCACTCACCCTCCTCGAAGGTCTGGCTCCGTGGAGGTGCCAGAGTCAGTTCAGTGGTACGGCCTGGAAGGGAGGCTGCAGTGCCCAGGAGCCCCTGCCTGGCCCTGGAGAGGTGAGGTCCTGCCAGGTCCCTGGGCTGGTGCCCATCCTCCAAGGTGGGCGGCATTGCCAGAACCCTCAGGGCGCATGGGCGTCTGCCGTGTCTGGCCACCCTGGTGGTTGAGGACTGATCCAGGGCTGGCCAAGGGTGGAGCGAGGCTTCAGAAAGCTGGGACTCCAGGTCTTGGCCTGGCAGCTCTTGTTCTGGGCTTGGAAGCATCTCGTCTCCTTGAGCCCCAGTTCCTCCCTGGCAGGACGGGAGTGGGAGTGGGTCCCCCTTGTCACGACACTTCCGTGAGCGCATGTGATGAAGCGTGGGCCTGGCGTGCACCTGCAGTAGGTGTTTGAGCTGTGGTAGCTGCTGCCTGCGGCACGTCTTTTATCACACAGTGAAGCTGGTGTGTTTGCAGGGGACCGTGATGGTCACCTGTCTGGGTGCAGTACACAGGGCAGGCCCCAGTGTCAGAGCCTCCATTTTATGGAGGGGGAGGGAGGGAAGGATGTCACACGCAGGCCATTGGGGCTCCCAGCTTCCTGGTGACCCCACACCTTTGGTCATGCCCTTTCTGTGACTCTGCTTCCTCCTTCGGGGGTGCTGGCAGGCCTGGGGCTTGGCTCCCACCCTCCCAGCCTTTGCCCTGGTAAGCAGTTGGGTGGTCTGCTCACCGTGCCCCTGGGGGAATGGCTATACAGGGGCACAGGTCAGCTTGCTGAGTGTCTCCGGCCATGGGGCTGGAAAGCAGCTTCAGGACTCGGGGCTCCTTGGCCTCTTTCTAGGTGGGCAGCCCTGAGCCGCCTCCTCCCTGTAACCCCATGTCAGGAGGTCCTTTTTGGGAACCAGTGGAGTGAGCGTGGCTGGACAGGCCTGGCCCCGGAGCTGGGCAGTTTCTATCACTGTACTCTCCTGGCTTCCTCCTTGGCACTGGCCATGCCAAGCCCTCCTGACTTCTGGGTCCCTGGGATGGATGGCTGACCCCCTCCGTGAGGCTACCTGAATTCTCGCTTACCCAGCCATCTCTAGCTGGGGGAATGTGGTGGCTTCCTGGTAAAATCAAATGCCCTGTAGCTCTCCTGAAAGGGCCAGCCTCAGTTTTGGGGTCCCTGGTCCTGGCCCCCGGGCTCAGGACTTCATTCTGGCCATGTGGGCTGCACCCTGGGGATGGACATCCTTTGAGGTTTGTGCTGTTGAGTGGGTGGAGGAGTGGCAGCTGCACTGGGAGCCCAGCGGTGGGCGGGCATTTGGGATTCGGCTACAGGTCCCGCAGCCACTGGCCTGTCACTGCAGCCCCTCAGCCCTCTGGGGACACACCCTGCCTGTTCATCTTGTTAGGGACCAGCTCTGCAAGTGGTCACTTGGCTTCTCCTAAAAAAAACCTGCCTACCCTGGGAAGCCCTGGAATCACAGGGAAGTGGAAGGTGACAGTAGAGAGCTGGCATTTCGTGAGCCAGTGTTGGGGCATCTGCACGTAGTGCAGGGGGAGCCAGGCGGGCCTGGCTGTCAGCTGAAGCCATGAGGGGCCTGGGCACTCTTCTCCCTGGAGCTTGCAGCATACACAGGCTGGTGAAGCGGGCATGACACACCCAGGAGGCTGGGTCACGGAGGGCTGGGGGCTGGCAAGAGTTCAGACTGCACCTCCCAGCTGCCTGGCCTGGTTGGGTTGTGTCCCTCGTTGTCCCCATCTGTCTCTAAGCTGTGCAGAATTTGGGAGTGGATGCAGCTCTGGAGCTTTTTCCTCTTCTGAACTGTGGTGGTTCAGGCAGCCTGGTCCTAGGTTAAGTGTGCACCTCTGCAGCTGGGGCATCCCTGGACAGTGGCCGCCATGGGCATCTGGCCGCCCTGCCAGCCTGGTGAGTGATGACAGCAACTGCTGTAAGCGTCAGGGGTAAGGTGGTGTGTGCATGTGTGGTTGAATGTAGCTAAGCCTGGTGTGAGGCCTGTGGCTGCGGCTCCTGTGGGCTGTGGGCTTAGGGGAGTTGGCATGGCAGGGGAGTTCCTGCAAAGACCCTAGTCCTCATGCCCCAGTTAGTGGGTGTCTTCACCCCTCAGCTCTGTCTTCAATGCTTCCTGGGTGCAGGCGCTAACTGCTCATCAGGAGCCCCCTCCTGACCACTCTCTTCTTCCTGGGTGTGCTTCCCACTTCCCTCACCATGGCTGGGCTGCAGCTGAGCCTGCCACCACTGGGTCTACCCAGTGCCCCTGGGCTGTACGAGTGGGCTGTACAAGGGTGGCACAGACTGGGCACCACTTCCTGTTCTTCCTCCTGCTCCTGGCTGGTCCTCAGCTTGCTCAGTATGGCCAAGAGGACCCAAAACACCATCCCCTTGCTACTTGTGACAAAACTTGTCAACCTCTCTTGGTTTCAGCCTCCTGTCTGCATAATGGAGCAGGGCAAGGGTTTGCTCAGCTGGTAATGATGGTGGTGATGATGATGTAGTGATGGTGTTGATGAAGTTGGTGATGGTGATGATGGTGGTGATGATGATGTAATGATGGTGTTGATGAAGTTGGTGATGGTGGTAGTGATGATGGTGGTGGTGATGGTGGTGGTGATGTTGATGGTGCTGGATGATGGTAGTGGTGATGGTGACGATGGTGGTGATGAGATTGGTGATGATGAATGATGGTAGTAGTGATGGTGATGGTGATGATGGTGATGTTGGTGGTGATGGTGATCATGGTGGTGATGTTGATGGTGTTGATATTGATGTTGATGATGATGGTGATGTTAATGATGGTGATGATGGTGATTGTAGTGATAATGGTGGTGGTGATGTTGATGGTGATGATGGCATTGATATTGATAGTGATAATGGTGATGATGGTGGTGATGAAGGTGATGTTGATGGTGGTGATGATGGTGATCATAGTGATGCTGGTGGTGGTGTTGATGGTGGTGATGATGGTGATCGTAGTGATGATGATGGTGGTGGTGATGATGATGGCATTGATATTGATGTTGGTGATGATTGTAGTGATGATGGTGATGGTGGTGGTGATGATGGTGTTGATGTTGATGTTGGTGATGATGGTGGTGATGGTGATGATGGTGGTGATGGTGATCGTAGTGATGACGGTGGTGATGATGGTGTTGATATTGATGTTGGTGATGGTGGTGATGTTGATGGTGATTGTAGTGATGATGGTGGTGGTGGTGGTGATGATGGTGTTGATGTTGATGTTGGTGATGATGGTGGTGATGGTGTTGATGGTGGTGATGGTGATCATAGTGATGATGATGGTGGTGGTGATGATGGTGTTGATATTGATGTTGGTGATGGTGATGGTGAGGATGGTGATCGTAGTGATGATGATGGTGGTGGTGGTGATGATGGTGATCGTAGGGATGATGGTGATGGTGGTGGTGATGATGGTGTTGATGTTGATGTTGGTGATGATGGTGGTGATGGTGATGATGGTGATGATGGTGATCGTAGTGATGATGATGGTGGTGGTGGTGATGATGGTGTTGATATTGATGGTGATGATGGTGGTGATGGTGATGATGGTGTTGATATTGATGTTGGTGATGGTGATGGTGATGATGGTGATCGTAGTGATGATGATGGTGGTGGTGATGATGGTGATCGTAGGGATGATGGTGATGGTGGTGGTGATGGTGGTGTTGATGTTGATGTTGGTGATGATGGTGGTGATGGTGATGGTGATGATGGTGATCGTAGTGATGATGATGGTGGTGGTGGTGATGATGGTGTTGATATTGATGTTGGTGATGGTGGTGATGGTGATGGTGATCGTAGTGATGATGATAATGGTGGTGGTGATGATGATGGTGTTGATATTGATGTTGGTGATGATGGTGGTGATGGTGATGATGGTGTTGATATTGATGTTGGTGATGATGGTGATCGTAGTGATGATGATAATGGTGGTGGTGATGATGATGGTGTTGATATTGATGTTGGTGATGATGGTGGTGGTTATAATGATGGTGGTGCTGGTGATCGTAGTGATGATGATGGTGGTGGTGGTGGTGGTGGTGGTGATGGTGTTGATATTGATGTTGGTGATGATGTGGTGATGGTGATGATGGTGATCGTAGGGTTGATAGTGGTGGTGGTGGTGATGATGGTGTTGATATTGATGTTGGTGATGATGGTGATGATGGTGATCGTAGTGATGATAATGATGGTGGTGGTGATGATGATGGCATTGATATTGATGTTGGTGATGATTGTAGTGATGATGGTGGTGGTGGTGATGATGGTGTTGATATTGATGTTGGTGATGGTGGTGGTTATAATGATGGTGGTGATGGTGATCGTAGTGATGATGGTGGTGGTAGTGATGATGATGGTGTTGATGTTGGTGATAATGGTGGTGGCTATGATGATGGTGGTGATGATGGTGTTGATATTGATGTTGGTGATGGTGGTGATGGTGATGATGGTGATGATGGTGATCGTAGTGATGGTGGTGGTGGTGGTGATGATGGTGATGATGGTGGTGATGATCGTAGTGATGGTGGTGATGATGGTGTTGATATTGATGTTGGTGGTGGTGGTGATGGTGATGATGGTGGTGATGAAGGTGATTTTAATGATGGTGATTGTAGTGATGATGGCAGTGGTGTTGGCGGTGATGGTGGTGGTGATGTCGATGGTGATCTTGATGGCAGTGACGGTGCAGATGTGTCATTGTGTACACGCTGGTTTCCTTCACAGACATCGCCCTAAGCTGAGTTCTATAATCAAGTGTGGTTTTCCTGCCAAGGCCCTTTCCTGTCTCCATGAGGGGCCACTGCCTGTGCCCTGGGAGTTTGAGGTCAGTCAAGACCGAAAGGTGCTAGATTGGTGTCTCCTGACTGGGGCTTAGGGGAGGTCAAGGTGTGGGGGTCTGGCAGGGTCTTGTAGGTCTGGTTGCAGATCTGCCTTTGGCTCTGTCTCCCCTGTGACTTGCTGCCTGGCCACATGCCTCAGGGGCCAGAAGCCTCAGGCAGCACCCCTGGCCCTTCGTCTTGACATCATACCCCCTCACTACCCTGCATCTCCCAGTCTCCCCCAGGGAAGTGCCAGCCCCTGATCTTGCACTGGGGAAACTGGACAGGGTCCCTCTGTGGCAGTCTCCTGGGCTGGGAGGGCAGAGGGGTGAGAGGAGGGCAGAGGGGTGAGAGGAGCTCAAGGAGGGAGAGGCCAGTGCTGGGCTCCTCCTGGAGTCAAGATCCTGCTTTCTCCGGATTTTGCAGGCGTCAGTGATCATAAAGGTAGGTCTGGCATTCAGAGTCCTTGAGGGTCTCTTGGTCACGTGGAACCTGAGGGACCAAACTCACAGAGGCAGAGGCCGGACAGGAGTCCAGAGCCTGACCAGAGTCTAGGACCTGGCCTGCCTGGGCTCTGTCCTGAGATACCTTGGGCCCTTAGGGAAGCATCCGTCCCCTCTGATTCCTGGCAGGAGCCCATCCGTGCTGGCTCTGTAACCCCTGTCACTCCTGGCTCCCACATGTCCATGGGACTGGCATTGTGTCTGGTGCAGAACCAGATCTCTGCCCCTCCCTTGGCAGAGTCCCACTTGCCCCTCGCCGCGGCTTCCTGTGTCCACCGCTACTTCCGTCTCACCCCTTCCCTCCTGGCCCACTGGCCAGCTGCTGGGGGCTGATCATGGAAGGGCCCATCTTACTGAGCGCTTGGAGTTCCCTGTGTCAAGGAAGGTTGGGTAAGGCAGGGCTAGGCAGCAGGCTAACCCGGGGTCTGTGTGGGGCCAGCAGACCTGAGGGCCACCTCCTGGGGGTCTTGTGGGCAGGCACAGGCCGGAGTGAAGGAGATGGATGCCTAGGTGTGCGAGTTCCATCCTCCTCTCTCCTCCAGGGCCTGAGTGGTTCTAGGCTACCCCTGGCTCAGAGCAGGGGCCTGAGTGTCCTGGTTCCCTCAGGCAGGTGACCTCATAGGCCTGGCTGAGGGAGGAGCTGGGGCCTCCCCAGGGGGCCCCCAACATTGCCTTCTGGGAGCTCCCCATCAGACCCTGCTTTGGGGCCCACAGGCTCCTGTGGAGGCAGGCCTGGGTCTCTCCTGACGGTTCAGGAGGGCCAAGCTGGCCTGTCCTCAGATGGGGCTGAGATTTGGGGCCAGAGTGTTGGTTGGGGAAAGGGCAGGGTAACTTCAGAAGAGCTGAAATTCCAGCTTGGGCCATCTGAGCTGTAAGCTGACACCTGGCCCGGAGGCCGAGAGTGGGCCACGCTCCTGGGCTGGAGGTGACAGGCTGAGTCTCTTCCTGCCCCTGCGGGGAGGTGGGGGACAGACAAGCAGCAGGAGCTGAGCGCCCACCCTGCCGGGGGCCTGTAGGGCCCGTTCTTCAACAGCCTCTGCTGTTGGCATGCCCATTTTACAGAAGGGGAAACTGAGGCTTGTGGAGGTTAAGGGTTGCCTAGGATCTCCCCGTCAGGGAGTGGTGTGTCCTGTGGCCCCAGGGGTGAGTAGGAGCCTGTTTCCACCACAGCCGGCACCGTCTGTGCTGGGCATAGCTGCCTGCCCCACCCTGGTTCCTCAGGGCCCCTCACTCTCTGGGGCTTGCGGACACTTCCTTCCTCTTCCTCCTACGCTAACCACCCTCAGCTTCCCCCAAACCTTGACGCGCCGTGGTCCCTGCCACGTCCCCATCCCAGTTCCCGCCAGGGCTGCCCTTCTCCCTCCCCTGGGCGGCCAGGGGAGGCAGCACTTCTGGAGGTGGGGACTGCTGGTGGGCAGCCCAGGAAGCTCCAAGGGCCTGCTAGCTGCCTGCCATGGGGTTTCAGTTCTGGGGGGATCCCCAGGCAGCCGGCGTAGGGTTGCAGGGACTGTGCAGGCACGCGGAGCAGGCAGGCTCAGGGCCAGCTGTCATCTGGGTGCTGGTTCACGCAGTGAGCTTCCTCACCATAGGCCGAGCTCCTCCCCTGTCCCGGGAACCCTGCCCTCTCTCTGTGCCGCCCTGGATGCCCCACTGTGGAGCCCATGGGATCCACCTATACTCCCTCATTTGGAGCGCCATCCTTCCCTCCACTGGGCTTCCTGTCCGGCTCCCTGGGGCCCTGGATTGGACAGCCCGGGCGTCCTCTGCTGTCCATCCAGACAGGTGGCCTGATCCCTTTGCCCCAGCCTGTGGCCTGCTCAGACCTGCCACGATTGGCCTTGCAGCTTCCAAAGGGATGTGGAGGAGACTCGACTTCCCATCTCCAGTAGCCGGGGGTTCCCTGGCTGCCCAGGAGGGGGCTGGAGTCCCGATCGCTTACCCCTGTGCCAGCCACAGTTGGGCTGGCATTTCCTGCCGCCTCCTCTGCCACCCTTGCCTGCCAGACAGAGGCCGGAAGAGAGTTGGTGGGGGTTCCCCAGGCTTCCTGCTCTGGGGTCCAGGCAGCAGAAACATCCTGGCACTGGGGAGCGTTCTGCAGCGAACTGTACAGCTTGGTAACTTGGATCAACAGGGGCATCCCTTCCAACTTCCAGCAGACCCTTGGGGGCGTGAGTGTCCCTGGGGTCCTGGTGGCAGCTCACCGCCTCAGGGAGCAGCCTGTGCCGTCGCTGGACCGCAGCCGGGATGAGAACATTCCTTATTTCGGTGTTACCAAACTGCCGCTTAGCCCCCGACACTCGGGATCTGCCGTCTGCGGCCCAGGGAGCTGCTCCATGCCTGCCTGCTGCTGGACATTACGGGCATCTGTCTCAGCCGCATGGCTTTTATTCCCAGCCTCGCAGTATCTGTACTTCAGAAGTCAGTTCTGTGCCAAGGGAGCCGTCACTCCGCTACCTCTTCCATGCAGTCTTCCTGGATAGAAATGTAGTAGCCGTGTGAGGCGCCTTGGCGCACGTGGGGACCACTGGCTTTCCTCTCTTCTGTTTAGCCCTGGAGGTCCCCATGGGCTTTGTGAACTCCTCCTCCCCTGGGGTTCTGAGTCACGCTTATTGCCTGCGGTCCCTAAGGGGGCACGTCGGGTGTAAGGCGTGTGAGGCTGTGGATTGTGGGGCCCTGTGTGGCTCAGGTTCTAAGGTTCCCAGATCCCGTGATTCAGTTTTTGCCACTCAGGCCCCTCTGCCACTCCCTCGCGTGGGGAAGGCTGTGCATCTGCTGGCTCCTGGGTTGGGTCTGGGTGTCTGAGGCTGTTCCTGCGGCATGAGGGTGAGTCTAGAGGGTTAAGGAAGCCAGTGGGGACCAGATGGTGACAAGCGCCCCTGCAAGACCAAAGTAGGGTTGTTGTTTTTTTTTTGTGATGGAGTTTCACTCATGTCTCCCAGGCTGGAGTGCAATAGTGAGATCTCGGCTTACTGCAACCTCCACCTCCCGGCTTCAAGCGATTCTCCCACCTCAGCCTCCTGAGTAGCTGACATTACAGGCATGCACCACCACCCGCGGCTAGTTTTTGTACTTTTAGTATAGACGGAGTTTTGCCATGTTGGCCAGGCTGGCCTCGAATTCCTGACCTCAGATGATCCGCCCACCTTGGCCTCTCAAACTGTTAGTATTACAGGCGTGAGTCACTGCGCCCAGCCCCAAAGTAGGATGTTTTAAGAATAACACCTTATGGGAGTCACCATTTATCGGGGTTGGGACAAATAAATGGCCTGGAAAGGACAGAGCCCGCATGCATGTGGCCAGGGCCTTTCGCTCTGAGCAGAGGATGTCCAGGCATTTTTTGCCTTTTCTTTTTTAAAATTCTCTTCCGGGCCAAAAAGCATCTCTCTCTAGAGGATTCCAGAAAACACACCCAGCCTATTGTCACCCAGGCTCTGAGAAGGTGTCTGCTGTGGATGGAGTCTGTGTAAACAGGAAGGGTTGGGAGCAGGGCCTGGACCAGCTGGCTTAAGGAATTCAGTTCCTGAGGTGCTCTGGCAGGTTGTCCCAGAAACCCTCCGGTCCCCTCCTCCAATTCAGAGTCCCCTGGACCCTTCCGTCTTCCCAGATTATATCTGCAGTAGTGGGTGGGGTGGAGAAGCTGAAAGAGTCCAGGAGTGACTTCTCTCATGGCTTCACCATTGCCAGAGGCCATGAAGAAAGGTGGGTGGCCTCCCCAGGGGTGCCTGGGGCCTCATGTTGGGCCACTCCAAGGCCCGGCTTCTGAACACAGAGCTGAGGTTTGGGCTCCCTGCGTGGCCCGGCCTCCTCCCAAGTGCCCCCAGGGCTGCCTGGTGGACATACCTGCAAAGTGGATTTGTGCACACTTGTACTTTTTTGTCCCTTCTGCCTTCAAGTCAGCACGGTCCTTCCCTGGATTGGCCTGAATAAAGAGGGCCCAGCTCAGGTCCAGGCTCAGCTTGTATGGGCTTGGCTCTGAGCAGAACTCACTGCTGAGCAGGCATGCCAGTCTGCATTTCACAGATGAGGAAACTGAGACTTGGAAAGGGAAGAAGCCGGCTCAGGTTTCCTTCTCCAGGGGTCAGCTGAAGGTGGGTGCGGCAGAGCTGTGATGGGGCAGCCCCGTGGCATTCTCAGGGTCCCTGAAGTGACCTGGTTGGCATGGCAGTGGTTGCCTGGCCTAAGGGCAGCTGCAGGTTTCTGGGAGTGTGCCTTTGGGACAGTTCTTGTCTCACACCTTCTCCATGCCTCAGTTTTCCTGTCTGGCACAGGCTGGTGGTGGTAGCTTCTCTGAGAGTTGTGGGAATCGGTAACATCAGGATATGCAGGTATTTCATAGACTCATGTGAGCAACCTGATTTTGTATTTGTCTGTCTTACATGCACTCTTTTGCCTGCCTTCTCTTGTCAGCTCCTAGCTATTCCCTCCCTGGCCTTCTGCACCTGGGGATTCTGCCTGGACGTGGAGACCTCTGGGCTGCACGAGTTTGACATTTACATGTGGTTCCTGCTTGTCCTCCTCCCGGGAGTTTAATGACTAATAGGGCTGGTTTGTAGTACCTGTCATTGCCAGTAGGTGTCACCAACATCTGGTTCTGGAATTCCTTGTCTACATTTTTTTATTTCAATGAAGAGGTTTTTTTCCCATTTTATGAATGATGATGGTTTCCAGTGGGTCAGACAAGGGTTATTTGCTGGTGGGGTCTGTATCCTGAGTGCGATGTGGCACTGGTGGCAGCCAGGCTCTCCTGCTGTGCTGTGGACCTGCTCCCAGGGCAGTGCTGGCTGAAGCTGGCATCCAGACCTCCTCCCTGCACCTCCCTGGGAGGGGAAGCAGGAGGGGGTATGTGCAGCAGGCCTGAGGCTGCTGGAGCAGGGCTGGGCACAGGGTGCAGAACTTCTGTGTTCCTGTTGCCTTCTCAGGATAGCTGCTTGGGGCAGCAGAGCTGTGTGAGATGAGAAGAGTGCCGGCTTTGGGTGGGGTCAGGTCTGGCCCCCGTCCCGATGCTGCTGGGTGGTGGTGGTGGCATCTTGAACTCATGCTGTGTCTCCCGAGACGCAGGGTGCACAGGCAGATGCTGGCGAGAGGCCTGGCCCAGGGCTTCTTCCGCTCCAGCCTGGCACCCAGTAAGTGAGCCAGTGCCCTGGACATGGCTGCTGTGAGGCTTGGGGAGGTGAAATCTTCCCGGGGCTGTGGCGGGGTGTAGCCAGGGATGTCCTCTTACCTGGGGTGTGTGGGCTTAGTCACAGCCACTCCGTTCAATCGAGTCCTGCTCGATTCCCTAGAGTGCCTGTGATTGCCAGGGTGAGACACAGAGGGCTTTAGAGACCATTCTGCAGATGGGAAGGCTGAGGCCAGGAGAGGGAGAGGGACTTGCCTCATGTGCCTGGCCCATCGGAGGCAGAGTGGGACAGGCAGATGGTGCCCATGGCTCCCGGCACACGCTGCTGTCTCTGCTGCCTTGGGTGGGCTCTGACATTTTCCAGTGATCACTCAGGCCGATGGGCAGTGGATTCACCACCTGGGAGCTTCCCTCCCGCTGTGCCAGCCTCCAGGGTGTGGGTGCCTCCTGAAGGGTGTTCTGGGCTTTGAAATCCCTGAGATGAAAGGCGGGAGCGTGGGAGGTCCCAGCCTCTCCTGAGGTATCTGTGGGCCACCCTCTCGCTCCTGGCACACACCCAGGCCTGGCACAAAACCACCCAGCAGTACCCAGCCCACCACCCACATAGGAAGTACCCCGTGCCACCCCTCTGCTCCCCTCAGACAGACCTCAGACCATGGAGCCAGGGGCCTGAATGTGCGGTGCCTGGGTTACTGCTGCTGTGGCACCTGAGCAGGCCCAGGCAGTGTGACCTGAGTGTGGCCTGCTGCTGAGGGCCACAGATGTGAGAGTGGGTCAGCAGGCAGTGCCAGTCCTGGCTTGGCCATAGGCGGCTGTGGGACTCAGGGCCTGGCTTCCCGTGTCTGTAAAATGGGAGGATCTCAGTGCTCACTTCAGACGTCCCAATTCCACAAACTCACCCACGCCCAGAACCGACCAGGTCCTGGCACATGGGAGGTGCTTGGAGACACCAGCCTTTTTGCCTTACACCATTATTCCCAGACTTTCACCTCGAGCCCCTGTGGAGCGGGCAGAGGGGCTGTCTTGTCCTGGCCACCAGCCACTCCTCCCTCTGCCTTCCCGGGAGATGAGCCTGGAGCGATGAGGGTTGGTGCGGCCCAGGCAGGCATCTTGGGGCACACTCACAGCGGGCTCTTCCCGCATCTGCTGTGGGTCCAGCCTAAAGCTGGGGTCTGGCACAGGGCAGTGCCTTGGAGGGGCGCTCTGGGATGCCTGGCCCCTAGTGAGTGTGCATTTGCGTCGGTGAGCTGTCAAGACTGATGGGGCCACCTTGGGGTGCCATGGTCTTCCTGTGGGTATGTCCGTAGCTGGGGGGAGCAGGCACGTGGTGGGTCCCAGTGTGGCCTGCGCTGACTGCCCTCCTATGGCTTCTTGTCTTGCAGATTTCTCCACCCAGGTGAACTCGTCCCTCACCTCCCCAACAGGCCGAGGCTCCATGGCCGCCCCCTCGCTGCACCCATCCCTGGGGCCTGGCATTGGCTCCCCAGGGCAGCTGCACTCCCCCATCAGCACCCTGAGCTCCCCCATCAATGGCATGGGTCCGCCCTTCTCCGTCATCAGCTCCCCCATGGGCCCGCACTCCATGTCGGTGCCTGCCACACCCACCCTGGGCTTCAGCACTGGCAGCCCCCAGGTGAGTGTGGGGCTGGGACAGGAGCAGGGGGCGGGGTGGGCCTGGGGTGGGGCCTGGGGCAGGGCTGTGGCTTCCCCCGCAGGATGTCGCCTCATCTTGAGGCCTCTCGGAGGTGGCTGCTGAGGTCTCCCTGCTTGATTTGGGAAACATCTTTGGGGAGCTGTGGGCTGCAGGGTTCTGAGCCCAGGCCTGGCTGACTGCCGAGCTGGGCCATTTGGATCATCAGCTGAGGTGCCTTGCAGCGGGTCCCCTGCCCACGTGGCCCTGCCCATGCTGGAGGGCTGGGGGACTCCCTGTTTCCGTCCCTGGGGGGCTCGGCAGGGAGAGGCCTTAGTCTGCTTTCCCAAATGCCTGTGGCCATACAGCCTGGGTCCTCCCCTGAAGTCTGTTCACATTCAAGCCAGAAGGCCCCTAGAAAAGGCGTCTTCAGGCTCAGGGCAACTGCGTCCCCACCAGCGACACCAGGCCTTGGACCTGCAGTGGCTGGTGTGGCAGCGGTGCTCTGTGGTCTTGGCTCCCTGTGGCTCTGTGGGTGCCTGGCCATCTGTGGGGCTTGGGGACCTTTTCCACAGTTGGGGTTTGCTCAGTCGCTTTTCCAGCTCAGCCTGGCTCTTTGGGCTGTTTCTGGATCAGGATGGGCTGGTGCTGGCAGAGCCTGGCACAGTCCAGGTCTTGTCTTGCAGAACTCGGGGAAGATACCTCAGGTGTCTCTTGTGGAGTTGTCCCTAGCCCCGGGATCTATCTGTGAGGATGGAGGGTGAGGCTGGGCCTCCTTCCCTGGCCCCCAGTGGTTGCTTGTGGATTTCCACCAGGCTCTCCCTCTCCAGGGGCTCCATCTGCCCCGCCCCAAGTGGGCAGGGGTGCTCCTTCCACTCTGGATTTCTATGTTTGGGTTTAGCCCTTTGTCTAGCAGCTGCAGACTCCGTGGCAGAGTTTTGGTACCATCTCAGGACAGCCCACCAGGGTGGGACTTGCCCTAGCAGCTTCTCTGCCCACAGTCACACAGCTGACAGTGCCAGATGTGTCCTGTGGACTCCCAAGCCCCCTGCTGCCCTGTCTCAGTTGACCTAGGTCAGGCACTAGGCCCAAGGGATTGCACGTGAGGGGGCCAGGAGGCAGCAGGTGGACACCTAGCCCCAAGCACCCATGCCACCTTCTGGGTAGCCGAGGACTGCGCCTGGTCCAGGCCTGCTGTGCTTGGGGTCTGGAGCCGGCCCACTGCCCATCCACCTGGCCCGTTTAGAGCTGGCCGTGGTCTCCCAAGCCCCTTTCCCCTGGAGAATCTTTCTGGCTTTCTGGGCCAATGCCATCAAAGCCCCTCTGCTCTGTGGGATGTATGCAGAAGAACTGGCGCCCCTGCTTCGTGTCCCGCTCACCTCACCTGACCTTCCAAAAGCAGCCAGGAGGCCCAAGGTGCTGGCACAAGGGAGGCCTGGTTATGTCATTTTTAGCACACTAGCCCTGCCCCTGCTGGCGGCACGGTGCCCTGTGGCCAGAGGGCGATGAAGATGCGGCTTCCACCTGTCCTTTGGCTCGCTGGCCGGCACCTCCGGGGTCCTCCCAGGCCTGTCGCCTGCCTTGGACACCCAGGAGTCTAGAGCCCAGTTGGTGCTCCCAGAAACCCAGGGGTCCCTGGTGTCCTCAGCACTGTCTGGCCTTTTCTGCTTTCTCCTGTGCAGCCAGGCCTCTGGCACACAGGAGGGGCTTGTTGAAGCCGAGTTGCTCGGGAGCACGTGCTGCAGACCCCTTGACACTGGTGAGGGCCCCAGTGGGGGGCAGGTGAGGAGACGATGTGGGCTGCCCCAGATGCCCCTGCCTGCCGCTGCTGGCGTCTGTCTGCTCCTCTCACCCGAAGTCGATTTCCCTCGGTCTGAGGCCCATGCTTAACTTGGCACTGGTTCCCCAGAACCTATAGCTCCTTCCCTGGGGGTTGAGTCCAGCTTCAGGACCTCAGCAGTTTGTCCTGGAAACCTGGGGTTCCTTGTATTTATGGGTATGTGAATAGGGTTTTAGGGGGGATGTGCCCCCATTCCCGGCCCCAGAACCACAACCGCAGAATCAGAGTTGCTGGAGCCAGAGAGGTGCTCTAACTTCTGCTGCTGTTGAGGAGGGCCAGGCACTCTGCCAGGCACGGCCTTCTGCCTGCTCCAGTCCATGGCCAGGAAGGGCCTTCCATGTGGTCACGTCCAGGCCACTTGACCCCTCCTGGTGTGGGAATAGGCGTCTAGGGGTGCTTGGGTAGAGCCGGGCCAGACTGCAGCTGCCTGGCTCCTGAGCCGTCCCAAGTCCCCTCTGTGGTTTGGGGGGCACATTCCCCACAGTGGCCCAGAGCTTGCCTGGCTGCACCTGGCTCCCTTGCACATGTCACAGGTATTGGGGGAGTGAGTTGGTGCTAGCTTCCACATAGAGCACTTCTGAGTGCCCAGCGTGGAGCTGGACTTGGTGTCAAGGCCTCTGAGCTCCCAAAGCCTCCTGGCGGGAGGGCCTGCATGGGGCCTTCGGGGCTGTGATGTGTGCACAGAGGCTGAGTGGGCTTCATGGTGTTGGAAGCAGGGTGGCACCGGCACCGGGCACCTACCCGCCAGGGGCTGAGGTCAGAGGGGAGCGTGGAGAGGAGCTGGTTTGCTCCTGCCTTGATGGATGGATGAGGCCCAGCAAGGCTGAGGGCTCTGCTCCTGGCAGAGTGGGCCTTCCCAGGTCGGGGCTGGTGAGGGACTCTGCGGGGGCTCAGGAAGGAAGGGTGTGGTGGGTGTGGGGAGAGAGCCAAGAGATGGGCAGGAGACCTGGGTGGGGCATCGAGGCGGCGGGAACTGAAATGAGAGCCAAGGATCTGAAAGGGGAAATGGGGCAGCCCGCACCCTGGCCACGCACGGGGTCCTGATGCTCCAGCAAAACACCCATGGCCGCCTGGCTTTTTCGGAGCCGGAGCAGGGAGTGAGGGAGGAGACCCTGGATAGCTTCGGGGCTGTGGAGCCCACTGAGGGAGGGACAGAGCAAGGCAGACCCTGGGGGGGTTCCTGTGCTGTGCTTCCCGGGCTGTGAGCCAGCCCGAGGCCCAGCAGCCCTGGCTGGAAGGGCAGAAGAAGGTGCGCCTCACCTCCCTGTCCCGGCACAGCCTCACTTCTGCAGCCTGGACCATCCTCTGGGTGAGCCCAGAGAAGCAAAGTGGGTATCCCCAGGGCCTACAGTGAAATGGGCACCCCAGCCCGGCCTCTACTCCACTCCAGACGAGCAGGGGCTCCAGCCTGTGATCTGACTGAGGTCAGGGCAGCCAGAGACGCACCCCAAGTTCAACCTTGGAGCTGGCTTGGCCACAACACTGAGAGGAAGGGTGACCGTCTGCCAATCCATGCTGCCCGAGCCCTTTCCCGGCCGGGGATGCTCTGGCGCTCCCTCAGTTTACCCAGAGCAGGTGCGAGGCCCAAGGGACTGCATATGGGGGGGCGGGAGGCAGCAGGTGGACCCCTATGTACCCGGGGTGGCTTGGGGCAGCCTGGAAAGAGGAAATGGGTGAGTTCCTCTCCTTGGTGCCTCCGAGCAACCCGGGCCTGCAGAGTCATGGCCTGTGCTCTCCAGCCTCTGGCCTGGGCCTCCTGCTCACACGCCTCGGTACCTTTCCAGTGAGAGGGCACAAATCGAGGTTTCTGACACTTCCTGCTTGTGGGCACTTTTGCTGCCCCTGTTTGGACCTGACCCTCGCCTCTGGCTGTTCCAAATTCTTTCCTTTTTTCAAACGAGCCATTTGCTTCCCCAGCTCTGAACACTGGCGTGGGAGGCCCGCTGCCTGGGACACCCCTTTCTTCCTCCCAGGCCCTGGCCCGTCTCCTCCACTGCAGCCACCAGCCACCCTGTAAGGCAGCGAGTTGTCTGTGAACTCTGCCCTGAGCAAATCTGTTACCCTCACATCGGTGCTCAGAGGCCCTGGCCGGGTGCGGTGGCTCATGCCTGTAATTCCAGCACTTTGGGATGCTGAGGTGGGAGGATTGCTTGGGCCCAGGAGTTGGAGACAAGCCTGGGCAACATAGTGAGACCCCATCACTGCAAACAAACAAAAATGAGCTGAGTGTAGTGGCATGACCCCGTAATCCCAGCTACTCAGGAGGCTGGAGGAGGAGGATGGACTGGGTACAGAATTTCGAGGCTGCGGTGACAATGATTGTGTCACTACTCCAGCCTGGGCAGTGAGACCCTGTTTTAGGGAAAAAAAGAAAAAAGGAGGCACTAACATCGTTCCAGTGTTGCAGATGAGGAAACAGGTCACAGAGATGAAATAATTTTCCCAAAGTCACACAAGAACGGAGGAGGCAGAATCCAGAGCCAGGGGTCCGTGTCTGGGACCTCAGTGCCTTCAGTGAGACAGTGACTAGACCAGTGAGCCTTGGAGGGCTGGGCCAGGCCTTGTCTCCTGGTGCCTCTGGAGCCCAGCATGGGGTAGGGCTGGCTGGGCACTGAGTCTGGGCAAGGTCTGTCCCTCTGGGGGTTTCACTTGCCCCTTCTACAGCGTCTGGGGACCATGTGTGACCTGGGCCAGCCCCTGACCTCCCTGAGCCTCAGCCTCCGCATCTGGGGTTTTCCATGCAGGGAGTGTGTGTCTAAAGCTCGGGCACCGCAACACTCAGCAAATGCTGGGGGCGTTCTTTTGCCCTTCAGTTCCCTCCCTTCTCTGAGAAGTGCACCTGGTGCCTGTGAACGTGAGCACTGGGCATTTGGCGAGTCACACAGTGGCCACCTGGTTCTCCGTGCACCTTCTGGCACCCCCACTGTGCTGCGTTGTCACGGAGGGCCTCCTGGCCTCCTTCAGCCCACCTGAGGCTCACAGGGACTAAGCATCCTTGCAGAGCCTTGCAGCCCACCTGGGCAGACTGAAGAAGGACCTAGAAGCCAGAACAGGCTGGGGCTGGAAGAATCATTCCAGGCGCTGGGGCCCCTGTGAAAGGAGGCTTTGGGGTGATTTCTGCTTTGCTTGCATTGAGCTCCAAACTCTTCCTGTCCCATGAGAAGGGGGGATGGGATTTGGAGGCCTGAGGAAGGAAGGAGGGGAGCTTCCTGCGCACAGGCGGCTGCAGGGGTTTGCAGAAGTGGAGGCTGGGGGCTGGGGGCCGCCTGGCCGAGTGCTTGCCGCCCTGCAAAGCGGGCTGGCGGGCAGGATGAATTGGGAAGCGCCTGTGGGTCCCCTGCGCTGACTGCAGAGCTGGGTGGAGGCAGCGGAAGCTAAACTGCTGTGTCACTGAACGCGGCAGCTGTTGCCAGGGTGACCGGGTGAGTTTCCCACGCTTGCCCGGGCAGCAGCTTGCTGACGGGTGGGGCGGAGGGGTGTGTGGGGAGGCCAGTGGTGTCGTGCCACCCGATGCCGGGGGGTGTTCACTCCCCTCTCGTGTCATGTGACCAGAGCCCCCGTCCTGCGGTGTTGTGGGGTACATGTGTGGTTCTGGGGGGTCCCCAACCCTCCCCCATCCTGGGGACGGGGCCTCGGCGTCCTCATCTGTGGGTTGGGACCTCCCAGAGTGCCTGCCTCGTGGAGCGTCCCGGAGCACCCAGCAGGTCTGGGCACTGCCAGGAGCTCAGTCATGAGAGGCAGCTCTCACTTAGGTGGGCAGTGGGCAGGGGGTATTAGTAGGCAGCGCCTGTGTGTTGTGGGGGTGCTGAGGGGTCCTTTTCTGCAGAGGCCTGGGGTCTTCTGTGGGCAAGTCCTGAGGATGCCACAGCCTCTGCTGGCCTGGCTGAGCACACAGTGGCCCTGCTGCTCCTGGGCAGGGTGGCGGGTGGGGGCACAGCCCTCTCTAGCCTTGGTGCCTGTGTGAAGTGGGGGTGTGCTGCGCCATCCTTGCTGCAGGGCTGTGGGGGACGTGGGAGGAACCTGGTGTGTACCCCGCTGACCGCTGTGGTTGCCCCCCAGCTCAGCTCACCCATGAACCCCGTCAGCAGCAGCGAGGACATCAAGCCTCCCCTGGGCCTCAATGGCGTCCTCAAGGTCCCCGCCCACCCCTCAGGAAACATGGCATCCTTCACCAAGCACATCTGCGCCATCTGCGGGGACCGCTCCTCAGGTACGGCTGCTTTGGGGGCTGGGAGCCCATGGGACAGGGCTGTCAGGCCACTGCAGGGTCTGGAGGCCTCCCCAACTTGCCCTCCTCTGGCAGGACCCCCAGGCCAGAGTGCAGGGAGGCAGGTGCCTGGACCATGCTGCATTCACCCCATCGAGCTCCCTTCCATGGTTCTCACATCTGTGGGACACTGAGTGTTGGGTCGACTGGGGCACAGGGCAGACCAAGGCTTCCAGAGAGGAGGCGGCCACTGATGGCAAGGTCAGCATGGGGGCAGGCAGCACTGCGCCTCCTCCCTTGGCTGGGTCTGGGCTAGGGGCTTATGATGTGCCACTGACCCTCAACAGCCTGAGAGGGAAGAAGGGTGCCCTCTTCCAGGCTGCACAGTGCAGACACAGAGCAGCTGACTTGCCAGGGGCCCTGGTTCCTGGGGGGCTGGGATTTGTCCCTGCCCCACTCCTGAGCTGTCCTTGGAGGAGCAGAGAGGGCAAGGCTGGGTCCCAGTCTGAGCCCAAGTAGGGGTCTGGAGACCAAGCAGGGCCCTTCCTGAGGCCCGGGCAGCCAGCTGGCAGTGGTGGGGTGGGTTCCCCGAGGCTCGGGCTGCTCTCCAGCCCTGTCCCACCCCTCCCCGCCCCGCAGGCAAGCACTACGGCGTGTACAGCTGTGAGGGCTGCAAGGGCTTCTTCAAGCGGACGGTGCGCAAGGACCTGACCTACACCTGCCGTGACAACAAGGACTGCCTGATTGACAAGCGGCAGCGGAACCGGTGCCAGTACTGCCGCTACCAGAAGTGCCTGGCCATGGGCATGAAGCGGGAAGGTAGGCTGTGGCGGGGCACTGGCGGGTGTTGGGCAAACGGGGGCCGGGCTCCCTGCGTGGATGCCCAAGATGTACAGCAGGGAGTGAGCATCCTAGACAGAAGCTCAGCAAGGCCGAGGGAGGAGTGGGGGCGGGGCCTTGGGTCCTGGTTCGCATGCACTTTTGGGGGTGTGCCTTGATTCCTCCCATCAGGTCCTGTGTCCTGGGCCTCATGGGGTGGGAGATGCTGTCTTGGGTGAAGGTCTGCTGGCCTGTCCCTGTCCCCCCAGCTCTGCAGGACACCCTTCCGCTATCCTGTGCCATGCCGCTCCCACGGCCCCACACGTGTGTGGCCGACGTGTCTTACTTCCTTCCCGCCAGCGCCTGGTGGGGTCCCCAGGCAGGGCCCAAGCCACTGTCTCACACCAGGGATGTCCTGAGTGGGGGCCTGGTTCTGCCGTTTCATTTCACCTTCTTTTGTGTGACCGTCTTAGCCTTGGCGGTCCTCGTTGAGAAGCCAGTCTCTGCTGAGCCCCGTGCCCCGTAGGGCTTCCTCCCCAGGTCTTGGGTCCAGAGTGGCATCTGGGCTGGCATCGGGTCCTTGTGCACGCAGCAGAGCTGCCTTCTGGGGCTGGCATGGCCGTGCTGTGTTGCCAGTCAGGCCTTTCTGATGGGGAGGATGTTTCATGGAGTGCTGGTGTTTGCTCAGGCCCACCCTTGGCTGTGCAGGTTGGGAAACTGAGGCCAGAGGGTTCCCGCCTTGCTCAGGATCACATGCCATCCAGACCTTGTTGCTTTCACCAGAGGGTAGAGGAGCGTGTACCCATCCTGGAGAGGTGTAGGCCCAGCCTGGTTCTTCTGGGTGCCTGGGGTGGCAGGTATAGCTTTGACCCTGGAAGATGAAAACTGGGATGGGGCAGGCATGGTGAGCAGTGGCCAGGGCCACTGTGCCAGGTGTGGAGATGGCCCTGTTTTGGAGTAGAGAGGCCCAAGGCGTAGCTGGAACCAGGTAGAAGGCCCCCGCATGCAGCCTGAGCCTGGCTTACCCGGCGATGATGCCACAGCACAGAGCTTGGTTGAGCCGAGACCATGCTCAGCAATGCCAGGCCTGGGCGGACAGCAGTGAGCTCGCTGTCCTTTGAAAGTGATCAGCAGTTGACCAGGGGGGCCCCAGAGTACAGTCAGTGCAGGCTGAGGGGAAGTCGGGCGCTGTGGGAGCCGAGGGGAGGCACCTGACTCTGCCTCAGGTACCCAGTGAGACTTAGGCAGGCAGGAGGGCTGTCCCGGCTGATGCCTGAGGACACCTGGGAAGGTGTCCGCAAGCCTGGCTGCAGGGAGCGTCTGTGCAGTCTGAGACTGTCATCACACTCACCCTCAGAAGTCGGGGATGGCCTTTCTGTGTGGTGTAGCGTGTCTGTGGTGTATGGGTATGGGTGTGAGTGTGATGTGTGTCTCTGTGTATGGTGTGTGTCTGTGTGTCTGGTGTGGCATGTCTTTGTGTGTGTGATGTGTCCGTGTGTGGGGTATGTCTGTGTGTGGTCTGTGTGTGGTGTGTCTGTGTGGGGTGTGTGTGTGTGGTGTGTGTGGTGTGTGTCTGTGTGTGATGTGTGTGTGTGTGGTGTGGCATGTCTGTGTGTGTGTCCATGTGTTTGTGCATAGTTTGTACGCACGTGTGTTTGTGTGCTTCTCATGTTCGGATGCCTTGCTCTCGGCTGAAGCCCTCTCTCCAGGCTGCACTGACTCTTTCCTAAAGCCCCGCAGCCTGGTCATCCATGTGCTTGGGATCACCAGACTCCCGCTGCCTGGTTCCCCTAAAGTGTAGGGCCAACACCCCATCCCATCCCAGTAGAACTCTGCGACGTTGGGGCTGGGGGGACCTAGAGTCACCTGGTCTGACCCCTCCTCTGGTGTCCATTGGTGACTGGGTCCTGTTAGGAGCATGCCATGTGGGGGGCACCCTGGACACCCCCTTCCCGATCCCCACACATGGTCTCACTTGCCCCATACCTCTGAGATAGAGAAATGGGTGCAGAGAGGTGAGCCGTGGGGAGGTCCCAGGGCCAGCAGCAGGCATGGCCCGTTTCTGGCCACACGTGCTGTGGCATGTCTGTATGTGCCGGAGACGCCTGGCCCTGGAGACCAGACTTACGGGCCGTGAGAGAAACAGCTGCTGCTGTCAAGGGACCTCCTCCCCTTTGTCTCCAGCAGGATTCTGTGTCGTGAACATACAGTCAGAACGCTGCCGAGCGCTCTCGCCCCATTCACAGCTGCAGAACGCAGCCTTGGCGTGAAGGGTGCCTCTACGTGGGCGGAGAGGAGGGGGTGAGGCCCTGTGCCAAACATGCCCTGCTGCCAATGCCTCTCCTCGGGCACAGGGAAGTCTCTTACCTCCCCAACCCTGGCTGTGTGGGCTGCACAGGAGCCTGTGGAGCTCCTTACTCTTGGGCAGCGTAATGGGGCCTCAGGTGCAGCCTAGGCACTCGCCCTGCAGGGACCCACATGGGATGGGTGGCTGGGAGGGCTTGGGAGGCACCTCCTCTCCCGCCTGCGTCTGGGTGCTGGACAAGACCCCTTGGCTCCAGATGAGTCCTGAAATGGAGAGCGCTTCCCTCTCTCCTCTTGGGGCAAAGCACTGCAAGGTGGGCTGCCTGGCAGTGGAGGGCACGGCTGTGGGCTGCATGGGTGGGGCATGGCAGTAGCCCTGGGGAAAGCTATGGGGCTGGATTGGCCAACCCTAGGTGCCTGTGGCACAGAGTGTGCATACAAGCTGTCTGCCTTTCCCCAGATCCCTTCCCTCCTGCAGGATGGGCGCTGTCGGCTCGAGGGGCTAAGCCCTCCTAAGTGTCAGGCCCCTGACAGGCTGCCACGATGACTGGCCTTGAAGCCACGTGGCCCCTTGGCCCGGTTTGTGATCACACCCCTAGAAACTGAGGCTGGTGCTGAGGTGTCAGGTCCCATTGCAGTGCTGTGAGGGAGTTGCCTGGGGTGAGTCCCGGGGCTGGCTGAAGGCAGATGGCCCAGGTGCCTCTTGCAGTGACTGCCCCCAGCAAAGGCCCACTGGGGCTCTGGGGCAGGTGGGATCCCTACCCCTATGCTGAGGATGCCACAGGCTGATAGCATCTCGGGTTGGGCAATGGGGCCTGCATTTGCAGGCAGCCACCAGGAGGGACTTGTTCTGCTGCATTCCCGGACCAGGGGTGGGCAGAGGCTGGGGGACTAGTATGATGGGTGTTGGCCCTCTGCCAAGCTGAGCTGGGCCTGTTTGCTGAAGCCGGGGGTGGCAGGGCTTCGGAGTCTGCAGGCACATGTGGTCTGATGGGGAAGGCAGGCCTTTCCCTTGGAGGTTCCCAGTCTGATGGGAGAAGCCTGGCTTCCACCTGGGGGATACTGGCCCAGATTAGAGGGGATGGTGCCTGCCCCCCACTCTGCTTCCTCTTCCCCCAGGAAGGCTGCTCCCCATTTCCTTCCTGCCTGCCTTTGCTTCCTGTGCCCACCCTCCAGCTCAGAAGGACTGTGTGCGGAAACAGCAGTGTCTGGCATGTGGTGCATATGTGTGTGCACATGTGTGTGAGTGCATGTGTGTGTGTGTGTATGTGTGAGTGCACTGCAGGGACACAGCTGACTCACATGTCTCTGTGGTGGGGAGGGAGCCCTGGCTGTACGTGCATGTGTGTGAGTGCATATGTGTGTGCACGTGTATGTGTGGTGCATGGTCACGCACATGAGTGCACATGTAAGCACATGTGCATGTCTGCACATGTAAATGCATATGTGCACATGTGCTAGCACATATGTGTGCACTCGTGGGTGCACATGAGTGCACGTGCATGCACATGTCTAAGTGCATGTGTGTGTATGTGTGGTGCATGTTTGCACATGATGCATGTTTGTGCACATGTGAGTGCATGTGCATGTGTTCATGTAAGTGCATGTGTGCACGAATGCACGTGTTGCGCGAGTGCATGTGTGTGCACATGTGTGAGTGCATGTGTGTGTGCACGTGTGTGAGTGCACTGCAGTGACATGGCTGACCCACATGTCTCTGTGGTGGGGAGGGAGCCCCGGCTGTGCTCAGGTGTGGCCCTCTTGCCATCTGGCCTGACACTGGGCAAGTGACCTTGCCTCACCAGGTTCTGAGGTTCCTCATCTGTGACAGGCTGGGGGGAATCAGGAAGACCCCTGCGAGCTTGGGGTCAGAGCATGGCAGATAAGAGCACTGTGGGTGGTGATGGGGTTGGAGAGCAGTGGCTGTGTGTGTGTGGTGTGTGTGTGGTATGTGTGTGTGATGTGGCATGTCTCTGTGTATGTGTCTGTGGTGTATGGGGGTGTGTGGTACGTGTGGTGTGTGTGTGTGATGTGGCATGTCTCTGTGTGTGTGTCTGTGGTGTATGGGGGTGTGTGGTACGTGTGGTGTGTGTGTGTGGTGTGGCATGTCTGTGTGTGTGTGTGGGGTGTATGGGTGTGTATGGTATGTGTGGTGTGGCATGTCTGTGTGTGTGGTGTATGGGTGTGTATGGTACGTGTGGTGTGTGTGTGTGGTGTGGCATGTCTCTGTGTGT
>CM052648.1:30814744-30860786 GCA_028533165.1 Leontopithecus rosalia | reverse complement strand
GTGTGGTATATGTGGTGTGGCATGTCTGTGTGTGTGGTGTATGGGTGTGTATGGTACGTGTGTGGTGTGTGTGTGTGTGTCTGCATAGTTTTTATGCATGTGTATGTGCATGGTTCTCATGTTCTGATGACTCGCTCTAGGCTGAAGCCTTGAGGGAACATACGCCACTCCCTTTAGAGACTCTAGCTGGCTGTGTGGCCTCTGGTGCCGCTCTCTGGGGCTCTGTCACCCCACCCTAAGGGGAGGCCAGAGTGGTTTGGTAGAGTTCAGTCCCGCCTGTCTTGAGCCCAGCTCTGGGCCGTGTGAAGGACAGAGGAAGGGCCTGGCCATTGCCACTACCCGAGGCAGAGGAGCCAGCGGGGCTGGGGATGCCCTTGGGCCCCTAAATGCCTACCTTGGAGCCACCTGCCTTCCCCCAGACCCCTTCCCTCCTGCTTGGCCCATAGGGGCTGTGGCGGGTCAGAGATGCCCCTTGCTTCTGAGGGGCTGCTATACCCTGAGTCCTGGGCCAGCATGTCTCCTGATGCTGGGACCACAGTGAAGCTGGGGGCAGGGTGCCTGGGCGGGGATCCAGCCGCAGCAGTGTGGGGAGTCTCGGGTCTTCCTGGGAGGACTAGGCTGTGGTGTATGAGCCTCCTCTGCCTCCGAGCAGCGCTCACTCAGGCTGGAGGGTGAAGAGGCCCTGTGTTTACAGACGCCTCCCGCCCGGCCTGCGGCGCCAGCAGAACATGAGTCAAGCGTGACTTCGTCTAGAAGGTGATTGTGCTGGCAAAGCATCAGTCCGGGCCCCTCCTGCCCCCAGCCTATAAATAAAGCGATCATATTTATAATGATGCTGGGCAGAGCTGTCGGGCCCTTCACAGCTTCAAACAGCTTCACAAAACACTCGCTAATTAATTCTCGGCTGTCCTGGCAGAGGAGGCAGGTGCCAAGGAGCCCAGTTCCAGGCGCCTGAGGAGAACTGGCAGGAAGGCCCCTCGCTCAGGGCCACCCTCATCTGGGGCTCCCTGTGCCCTGGGGCTACCTCTGAGCAGGAGAAAATCCCTGGCACTGGGCCAGGCTGGCACATGGGGTGGGAGGCTCTGGTGACAGCTCTGGGCACCTCCAGGCCCCCCATGTGCTGGCGCTTCCTCTTGGAGCTGTCCTGGGGGTGGGCGCTGTCATTCTCCTCTTACAGATGAGGAAGCCGAGGCATGGAGAGGTCGGGGGCTTGCCAGGGGCCACACGGCTGCTTGGGCTGTGGCAGGCTCTGGGCTCCTGGGGCTATGGTTGTCCGATCCCAGGATGGCGGCTTCAGGCTGCTCACTGTCTTGAGGGCTCAGCCTTGCCCCTTTGGTGCTCAGCCTCAGTTTCCCCACTGGGGAGACAGCAGTGCTAGCTGTGTCTTGGCACTGAGACTTCAGAATTCTGTCGTTGGTGCCCATCCTTAGGATCTCAGGGACCTGGGCCAGTGGAGGTCCCTGTCCCTGTCAGCTCAGATGCTGGCTGAGACCCACCTGCATGGGTGCCTCCTGCCAGGGGTTAGGGTTGCCTCTGTTGGCTCAGGATCCTGTATAGAGGGTCGTGTGAGTAGTGACCCCACCCCAGATGAGCTCTGCCCACTGGAGTGCTCACGGAAGTCCCATGTGGGGGCTGCCAGACCCTCAATGTCTGCCTGCCAGCTGTGCCCCCCACCCTGTGCCCACCCGCCATCAGGTTTCCAGTAGGACCAGGCCTGTGTGCCAATGTGGGGGCCCCGGCAGGCTCCTTGGCCTGGTTGGTGCATCTTGAAGCTGGGCTGGGCCTCCCGGCCCTGAGTCTCTCTGTGTGGGCGGAAGTCCCTCGCTCAGGCAGCGGGCCGTGCAGGAAACTGTTGGCACAGGGTGGCTGAGAGGCGTCCACGTGGGGCTGTTAGAGAGCTCTGGCTGGCGTGAAGGGAACCACGCAGAGCTGGGGACCCTGGGCCTGGGGGTATGAAGTGGGGAGGGGCTTGCAGAGCCGGGAGAGTGCTGCTCAGCAGGAGCTGTGGCTTTAGGAGGAAGTGGCGGCTGACACCATTGTGGGTAGGGGCAGGGAGGGTGCCAGAGGCGCAGATACGCTCTCCTGCTCTTGTTCCTCCTGCTGTCCCTCATGTTTGCCAAAACCATCTGGAAGCCAGAGGGCGGGAGGGTGGGACAGGACATAGTCAGTCCATGGTGGCTAGCGCCTGGGAGAGCTCCAGGCCAGGTTTGTGTTCTGCCCACCATCAAGATGGCCTGGAGAGGCAGGGATGAGCCCCACCCAAGGCCCACAAAGGTGGCAGCTCTCAGAACCCCCCTGCCAGGGCATACCCTCGGGCCCTTAGAAAGGCCATGTCCTAGGCGTCAGACCAGGAGGAGAAGGGGCCTGGAACAGGGACTACCCAGCCCAGCACACTGGCAGGAGGGCACGAGGGAGGGAGGAATTGGCTCCAGGTCCATGTCTGAGCTGGGAGGAGGTATGGCAGGAGGGGCATTTTCAGGGTGAGAGTGGAGAGGTTGACTGGAGGAGGGCGTGGAGCTGTGCTTGACAGAACTGGCCTAGTGGCCCGGGTCCCGTTGCTTTTGTGTCTCTGCTACTGACTGACTTGGACAAGTCCCTTTGTCTCCATGAGCCACAGTCTTCTCATCGGTACAGTGGGGTAATGCAGGTGCCCGCCCTGTGAGGCTGTTGGGTGGCGAATGGAACAGAAGAGGGAGGAGGTGGTGGGGTTGGGACCAGAGCCCCAGCTCAGGCCTTGCGGGGAAGGGGGCATGTCACGGGGGAATGGCCCATGAGCCAAGTGGATGCTTCTGTCCAAGCTTCATCTGGGTCCTGGTCTGCCCCCCGGCACTTCTGGTAGGGGATGCCCAGATAGGCGGCAGAGGGGCTAGGTGGCTCCCTCAGGGCCCAGAGTGGACAGTCCAGGAAGGCCAATCCAGGTGTGGGAAGCACGGGGTGGGAGGAGCCTCACGTGCCTGGGGAGCAGGGTTCATGCCTCAGGCCTTTCGCTCAGCTCACCCCCAGGGCTGATCAGAGTCAGCGGACTGGAGCACACGCCTGAGCAGGGAGCACGGCCAGGGATGCAGGTCCTGCTGCCTGCAAGTGTCGCCATGTTTTATCCAATGCTTGGCGTCTGGTGCCCCACGAGTGGCTGCTTCCTGGGACAGATTGAAAGGCATCTCTGCACCGCTGCTTGGGGTGTGACTGGTGTAGCTGGGTTGGCCATGTCTGTGTGGCCAAAGTGGGGCCTGGTGGGTGCCTGCCCTCCATTTCTGGCAGGGCTCGGTGTTGGGAGGCGCGTGGGGTCTACAGTTTCCTCCTTGCCCCGGTGGCTCTGAGCCTGTCACCCATGGATGTACCCCTTAGCCCAGGCCCTCAGCCAGCATGGGCGCCCCTTATGAGCATGTTCTGCTCTGCGTCTGGGCCTTTGCAGGGCCAGTGTCTCCTGCATGAGCCATTATTCCTCTGCACCTGCCTCCAGTTACATTGCCACCTCTTCCAGGAAGGCCTCGTGGTTCTCCCTGAGTCCATAGACCATCAGGGCCTTCCTCACTGCATGTTGAGGTTCCTGCTGCACGGTCTCCTGCCTGGCCCCAGGCAGGCTCCTAGTGTGAAAATTAATTGGAGTTAATGAGAGCTGGACTCTGTTCTCAGCATACACAGCCACACGGAGGCCAGGCCTGGGGCAGAGATGGGGTCTCTATCACCCAGCCCTGGTGGGGATGCTGGTGTTGTGGGTGCATTGGCTGGGAGCTGGCACTACCCAATCCTGACAGCCTTCCCTGGGAGCCACTGGCTGGGCTGAGTGTAGGGCTGACCCCGCCTCCCGGGTTGTAGCTGTGCAGGAGGAGCGGCAACGTGGCAAGGACCGGAACGAGAATGAGGTGGAGTCGACCAGCAGCGCCAACGAGGACATGCCCGTGGAGAGGATCCTGGAGGCTGAGCTGGCTGTGGAGCCCAAGACCGAGACCTACGTGGAGGCCAACGTGGGGCTGAACCCCAGCTCGGTGAGTTGCCGCCCGTGCAGGGGAGGGCAGCCTGTCTGACTCAGTTTCCCTTACCCACCCACTTGAGCTGCTGCTGAGCCAGAGAGGTCCGTCTTGGGGGCTTCCCTGGGCTCTGTGGCCGCCTCAGCTTGGTCTCTTACCCGTGGCGACCCTGTGGGCCTCTCGCCCCAACTGGGCACCACTGTCCTCTCCTGGTCCACGCAGGGGTGGCCCTCAGGCAGGGGACAGGGGCCCTGTGGTTGCATCCTCCTCCTCCTCAGCCATCTCTGCTGGGGCCTCAGCTGCCGTGTCCCCTTGGGGTTTGGCCTCTCTGGGCACAGAGGCTGTCTCTGCTCCCTGGTGCCCCCTGGAAAAGGTGTGGGAGGAGGCTGAGCCTCCGGTGAGAGGTTCTGCACGTTGGTTCTGGGGGCTGTCTTTGCCAGCAGCTGTATGGCCCTGGGCAGGTACCCAGCAGTTGTGGTGGGTGCCGTTGAAGCGGGGAATGGCTCTGCAGTCCCCCAGCTTGTGACCCCCATTCTATCCCTCCTGCCTGTTCCCACCCTGGACTGGCAGCCTCAAGGGGAGGAGGATGGGGGGGGCGCAGCCCATGGGTGGGTCCCAGGCTTTTCTCCTGGGTTGGCTCAGCCGGCTTTGGGGTGATGGATTCGGACCCCCTGGCCTCGCCCTCCCCGCCTTGGACCCTTCCTTGCCACTGGCTCTCTCCCTGTGGCATCTTGACTTATGGCTGTGGCCTTGCCAGGGAGGACATCACAGGTTCGTTCTCAGCCCCTTTTAACCTAAGGCCCAGGGACCTGCATGTTATGGGAACCGTTGCTCCCTGGTGGGCTGGTCCGGCTGGGAGACCCCACTTGTCTCGGGCCCCACTGAGGGGATGGCTGCAGCTGTGACCGGGGTTGGGCAGGTGAGCTCCTGGCTGCCTCAAGGTTCAGGACTTTGCATGAAGCTTCTGCTGCTGGGGACCTGGGACCCCGCTGCTCTCAGGGACCATGGTTCCAGACTTCATCTATGTCTCTCTGTGGGTTTGGGGTTGCAACCAGAGCCCTGTGGTCACCGATGATCTTGTCCAGGCTGACCATGAGGTGGCCCTGACCTCTGTCCCTCTGTGGGCCCAGGGACAGCAGGCTGCCCCCCCTCAGTGCTGGGTGTGCTCTGCAGGTCACTGTCCCTGCCGCCCACCCGGCCTTCCTGCTTGCTGCTCCTATGGACTGGAGCCAGGCCCTCTGGCTCTTCCTCAGGCTTTGGTCTCAGCTGAGGTACCTCT
Organism: Leontopithecus rosalia; assembly: GCA_028533165.1. Taxonomy (NCBI): domain Eukaryota; kingdom Metazoa; phylum Chordata; class Mammalia; order Primates; family Cebidae; genus Leontopithecus; species Leontopithecus rosalia. The sequence continues at coordinate 30,855,539 of CM052648.1, read as the reverse complement.
GGCTTCTATCTGTGCCCCAACCAGGGTGGGGACAGCCCCTGTGACGTGGGCTGAGAGTGCTTGTTCTTTTCTCTGTGGCCCCTAGCAGGAGCCATCACAGGGTAACATGTGAGCGCAGGGCAAGGTGTGCGGTGGGTTAATGTCTGCTGCCCCCACGAGGCTGCTGGGGATGGCTGGGCTGCTCCTTGCCGCCAGCTTCGGTCAGGGACAGCCACCCCGCCCTGCTCCTTGGCGCTCACATAGGGCCCATACCCCCACTGCCTCTGCCTGTCTGAGGGTGAGGGTCTGCTCTTGCCTGAAGCCCTGTGGCTGGGTTGGGGCTGCCCTGCTCCCCTGCCCTTTGTGGATAGGACAGCCCGGTGCCTTCTGCACGTCCTGGCTCTCCTCAGACCTCTACTCTGGCCGGGGGCGGGGGCTGCTGGGGAGAAGGCACACGGGACCCCAAAAGTAGGCCCCTCCTTTCCAGAGAAACCCTCCCCGTGAGTGACTGGTGCAGGCCCACCCCAGCTCGGACACTGCACAGTCCTGTCTGGTCTGCACACCTGCCCTGCCCCACGCCCGCCTGTCCAGCCCTGCAGAGGGTACGGGAGGGGAGGGAGGGTGGCTGTGAGGGTGGCCGTGAGGGTTTCACGATCCAGCAGAAAATCAGAAGCAGGTCGGCGTGTGCACCAAGGGCTGCCAGGTTTTCATTCTGTGAAGTAAGGACATTATTTGGGAGAAAAATCTGCCATCTGCTCTCTCTCTCATTGCGCAAAAGTTCAGGGGGTTCAGAACCGCAGACAGGCAGGACTTTTGGGGGACAAAGGATGCGTCTTCACAGGGATGGGTCTCTTCGTACCTGCGCCTCTGTCTGATCTCACACTGAATGCTCCTCTGTGGACTGGTCTGGGTCCAACTTCCAGACCGCTCACTGGGCCCCTTCCCTCAGATGGGCAAACTAAGGTCAGAGAGGGCACAACCTGACGAGTTTCATGGTCCTGGTGCCCGGTTTCTCCCCAGCATGGGGAAAGGCCAGGGCCTCGGCCTGGACGGGTCCTATGGACACTTCTATGCAGGAGTGGAGCCCATCACACGCCTTCCATTACGTGAGGCACGTTGGATCTCCAGGCGAGAATGGGAGGCTCACAGAGGTTAAGGCTTTCCCGAGGCCACACACGGAGGTGGATCTGGGCGGAGCCAGGAACCTGCGTGGTCCCTCCCTTCCTGGGGGACCCCTCCAGGCCTGGCCCTGCTGTCATGGGGGCCAGAGCCTCATACCTGCTGGGCATGTGCCTCCTCCTTCGCTCCAGCCTGCTGGCTTTTCAGCCGCCACACCCTGCTCCCTGTCCTGTCTGCTCGCTGCAGGCACATGACAGATGGTGACCCTGCATCCTCTTCTGCAGAGGCCCCATCAGCGCAGGAGGACTCGAGGCTCTTCTTCCCACCCATGGCACCCGTCTGTCACCTGGGCCTGCTCTTGGCCCTGTGTTGGCTTCTGAGAGTGGCCTGCCAGCAGCTGGGGAGTTTCCGGGTACAAGGCTCCCAAGAGCAGTCATGTGCTGCGGACTCAGTGCTCCGGCTTTCCCCACATCCCCCTCCCCTGCCAGGCCTGCCTGACCCTTTCTCAGGGATGCCCTGCGGCAAATGGGCAGGCGAGAAGGACCTGCCCCGTTCAGCCCCCATTGAGACAGAAGGGGAGGCTGAGGCTGAGAAGCCGGGCCTGGCTGTGGCGGGCATAGAGGCTGGAGCCTGTGAGTGCCGGGGCTGTGGATGTGCTGCTCGTGGAAGGTTTGCGGAGAAAGGAGTGAGTCGGAGACCTGTGTAGACTGTGGTGAACCCCTTTCAGCTGAAGAATCCTGCCCCTCTGTTCACCCCTTCAGGCTTGGAGCCCTAAGGGCTGTCCCGGCCTCTCCTGAGGGTCCTGGCCTCCACACCATTCATCAGGGGCCTTCCCACTCAGCCCTTAGAGGCTCTGCCCACCGGGCACTGCATTTAGGCTGCACGCCTCTGACGGGCACATGCTTTCTGTCAGTGGAAGCTCTTCAAAGAGAGGCATTTTCTCCTTGGCGAATGCCCTGGAGTAAGGGGTCCCCGAATCCCATTCACAGTCCTTATTCCTGCAGCCACACAACCGAGGGGGCCGTCATCTGAGTCCCCATTGCTTAGGACGTAGAAGGTCCATGACCCAAGCCCTACCTGCCAGAAGCTAGGGAGGGGCCTCCCCTGCTGCCCTGCTTCAAGGCCACCTGGGTCCCCTCATCTGTGACTGAATTGCCCTCTTCTGGTCAGGACTTTCTAAAGGAGCTGGGAATGCCGTTGCTCTCCGTGCCTGGGGCCTGGTGTCTCAGCTGAGGCACCTGCCCTCCTGAGTGCCCACCTCCATGTCTGGTAGAATATAAGAGGCCAGCCCCATCCCTGGGGTGGCACACTGTGGCCATCAGAGAAGGGGGTTGGTCCCACCCAGCTCTGCCGCTGCCCCATATCTGGTTTCCCCAGCTCCCTGCACCTGCCTCCCAGTGCCATGGGAGAGATGCGTGTCCTGCTGTAACCTAGCAGCTGGAAACGACACACATTTTATTATCTGGCCATCCTGAGGTCGGAGAGCAACATCAGTCTGGCTGGGCTGAAGCTGAGGTGTCTGTGGGCTGGCTCCTGGAGGCTGTGACGGGGAGGCTGCCCTGCGTTTGCCAGCTTCTGGTCCCCCCACATTCCTTGGCTCATGGCCTCTTTTACCACCTTCAAAGCCAGCAGCGTCTCTCTCCCTCAGGCCCCAGCGCCTGGGATCACATCTCCTCTGCCCCTGCTGCCCCCTCTCCTGGGCCCCTTGCAATAACTCTTGCAAGAGCAGCCGACAAGCAGCTCTTCACCCTGGTGGAGTGGGCCCGCAGTGCAGGTTCCTGCTGCTGCCGCTACACACTGGGGGCCCAGGTGCAGGCCCAGCTCCCAATCTAAGGCCACACCTAATGCCTCTCAAAGCCCTGTTTGCCGTGCAAGGTTGCACGTTCCCAGGTTCCGGGGATTAGGGCGTGGGCCTCTTTGGGGGCTGTATTCAGCACCCTGCATGGGCTCGGCATGTGGGTGGGGCCTGGTCTGGGCTGTGTTCCATCAGTACGTAGGCTTCTGGGACCGAACGTGCTGCTGCTCTTCTTCCCCTACAGCCGAACGACCCCGTCACCAACATCTGTCAAGCAGCTGACAAGCAGCTCTTCACCCTGGTGGAGTGGGCCAAGCGCATCCCACACTTCTCAGAGCTGCCCCTGGACGACCAGGTTATCCTGCTGCGGGCAGGTGAGTGGCCGGCCCGGGCGGGGGTGGGGAAGGTGTGAGGACGGGACACATCTTGGAACACTCCCACCTCCTGGGACCAACTGTGGACTGTGTGGGACTGTTGGGGAAGGGCCTAGGGCCTCAGCTTCCCTCCTGCCCCCATATGGAGGGGTGCCGTGCAGGTCTCTCTGTGCGGCCTTCAGAGAGGTGAAGGGCTGTCAGTGGAGGATGGGAAGCTCTGGAGAGGGCGGCTGGGTGTGTCCCAGAGGCTGCCCTCGAGGGCCACGGGCCCATTTGGGAATGGTGATGCACCCAGTCATGGCACAGAAATGCCTGCTCCATGCTTGGCACATGCCCTGCGACACCAGATGGCAGCCAGATGGGGGCTGGGAGCTCAGCTTTGGGGTTTTGGGGTCAGGTTGGCAGTGGGAGCAGGACAGGGCAGCGCCCTCTGAGCTGGTCCCCCACCTGGAAAGGGGGTGTGAGGGGCATCCTGCCCGGGCTGGGTCTTACCGAATCACAGGGTAGCTGAGACCAGGCTCTTACTGCAGGTTCCTGCTGGGGCAGCAACATGTTGGGGGCCCAGGTCTGCCCTCAGTGCCCTCCCAGCAGCGACGATGGTGCTGGCCACTGTCCCATGTGCCCCTGGGCCCAAGAGGCCAAACTCCCTTAGGGCCGGGTGTCCCAGCTGCCTAGAGTTCCACGGCTGCACTGCGGGCCCCGTCCTCAGCCTGACCAGGAGCCTCGGCCCATACAAGGCGACTCCAAGAAAAAATTGAGAAGACACACCAAACAGAGTCGGGGCTCCCTGTGAAGCAGGGAACATTCTGGAAGCTGCTCGGGTCAGGGCTGGGACCACACGGCTGTGTGTGGAGGGCCTGGCACTGCCGCCTCCTCCTGTAAGGACTCTTAGGCCGTATTGGGGCCCCCCAGATCAGCCCAGATAATCTCCCATCTCAAAGCCCTTGACTTAATCCTGCTGGCCTAGTGTCTAGTGGGTCCTTGCCCTGCTGGGCCTCAGGCATGTGGGCATCTGCTATTGTGGGCTTAGACTTCTTTCTGGGTATGGCGAGCATTCCAGGTGCCCTTGTTTGCAGGGGCTCCCCCAGAGCCCTTGGTTCAGAGCCCCTGGCTTTGCCAGCTGCACGCCTGTCTGACCCGTCGTCTTTGTAGAGAGAGAGAGAACGGTGCCCCTATTCCCAACCCACCCGTCAGACCCAGAGAATGGCTGGCCACACGCAGCTCTTTTCCTGGGGGGTCTCCTGGTGGTTGTGTGCTGGGGCCGGGCAGAGGTCCGAGTCGTGTTGGGTGGCTGTGTCCGTCACAGTGTCTGTGTGGCGCCTGGCCCTGCAGTCTCATATTCTGGCAGCTTCTGGCTCCAACCTTGGCCTGCATGGGGTGATCGTGGCGGAGTGTAATCGGGTGGGGGCTCCCCACGAGGCCCTTCCCTTAGCCTAGAGCCCTGGTGCTCTGAATCCCTGGTCCCTTCTAGGATGCCTGGGAAGCCACCCTGTGACATCCGTTCGAGGGTGGCCTCTGCTCCTGCCCAGCAGCTTTTTCCGGGACATCTTTACTGCTGCTTGTCTCTGGGTAGGTCCTCCCAGCCTGGCCTCCCCCGGCCCCCACTGAGGTCCTTGCTGACCTGTCTCCAGTGTGCCCTGCTCCTGCGTGGTGCCGGCTTCTAGGCACATGGTGAGATCTGGAGCTGCACTTCCTACATGAGTCCCACCCTGCTGCCTGTGAGTGCTGATCTTGACCAAGTCATTTACTGTCTGCGCCTCAGCATCCTGTGTGTTCTGTCTGCTGGGCTTGGGAGCTCACCCACCAGGTGGTCTCCCAAGGCCTGTAAGGTCCACCGAGGGACACATCCAGCTCAGATGTGGAGCATGGGAATTTGAAGCCTGCACTGGCCCAGTGGCTGGAGAGGACCTGGGTCAGCCCCAAGGATACGCCGTGCCTGGCTGGTGTCGGCTGGAGGGCTCTGTCCCCTCCAGGGGACTCGGGTCAGGGTCTGTGGCTGTAGCCTGGCTGGTGTTGGCTGGAGGGCTCTGTCCCCTCCAGGGGACTCGGGTCAGGGTCTGTGGCTGTAGCCTGGCTGGTGTCGGCTGGAGGGCTCTGTCCCCTTCAGGGGACTCGGGTCAGGGTCTGTGGCTGTAGCCTGGCTGGTGTCGGCTGGAGGGCTCTGTCCCCTCCAGGGGACTCGGGTCAGGGTCTGTGACTATAGCCTGGCTGGTGTTGGCTGGGGCAGCCCTGCTGGGTTTTCCTCTGTGCAGATGGCAGTGGCAGAGGTGAGCCCTGCCCAGCCCTGGTGGGCACCAGGGTGCCCACCCCTGGTGCAGGGGTGCCCTGGGTACTCCCCCATTATGTCCCTCCTGCTGGGCCCTCCCACTGCGTTCCCAGTGCTGGTGGGGAGGTGCTTCCATTGGGCGGTAGCAGCAATGGGAACGGGTGCCCATGCCTGGGGTTCCTACCATCATAAGAGCCATTGGCCATCCACGTTCAAGGCCCAGGGTCTCTGCTCACCCTGGGAGTGTCCACCTGTGACTCTTGGTGTCACTGAGTGGGGGCAGTGGCCACAGCCCTGCAGGGGCCCGGACACTGGCGGAGGATTCTAGCTGGGCTGTGGGCAGCTGGCGTCACATGCGTCTGCTCCTGTCGGGTGGGCCCTTCCTTGTGGTGGGTTCCTGCCCCACCTGTCCAGGCGGGCTTCAGAAGTAAAGCATCCAAATGAATAGCTTTGGCTTGTTCATGGAAGCTCCAGGTCACACCCTGACTCTTGAGTTTGTCAGATGAGGAAACCAGGCAGAGCCAGGTTGCTCACAGCTTTCAGGTTCCTCTGTCCAGCTCCTTCCTCCCACCTGCGCCCTCATTGCAGGCTCTTGGTTCTGAGGCCCCATTAGCTGCTCTAACAGGGTTTTCTGAGGGCCTGGGCTGCACAGGCACCTCTTGCTGCTGCGGGGAGGGAGGGATGGGAGGGGTGGGGCCTGGCCTTGCTGGGCTGGGAGGGAGGGAGGGGCCGGGCTTATGAAGTAGCCCGAGGTCCCCTGTGGGGACAGCACACCACTTTACTCCTCTAGTCTTGTTAGTGCTGCCCATATCTCCAGCCTGGGGACACAGGGGAAGCCAGGCTGGGTTCTTGTGGTCAGGGCCGCCCTGGGAGGGGGTCCTCATCACGAGCCCCATGGGTACGGCAGCCGTGACACTGAGGGGCCCTGCCCTGCCTCATGGGTGTGGACCCATTTAACTCTCCAGACGATCAGGTGTAGCGGTTCTCACTGCCCCCTGTGCCAAGGAAGTGGTGGCTCAGAGGTGAGATGGGAACCTGGTGAGCCAGCCCGAGGCCCTGGCTTCCCCACCTGACCCTCGACTCTGCGCTTCCTACCAGAAGTGCTCTCTGGCCCTGGGAGCTGTGGGGGGCGGGGTCCAGAGGGTCTGTGCCATTGAGCGGGGTTCCAGGTGTCCTGCACCCCAGCAGAGGCGACTGTTCTGGTTGGGAGGCCCTGGGCGTGTGGGCAGGGCCATGAGGGGTCCGCAGGTGTTAGCTTCTCCGGCAGGGCCAGCCTCTTGAGGTGGAGGACATAGTGACCAAGCGAGCAGCCCCAGGCCAGGCTCCTTGTTTGTCCTGAGCTCCGAGCCTGGAGGAGGACCTGGTGTCCCCTACGTCACTGAGGTCCACCTGAAAGGCCAGCATGCCCTGAGCTGTTAAGAGCTGTGGCCGGTCCAGGCCCTCACATTGCCCTTTCCCAGCTCTCCTTTAGCCCGCGATGGCATGCTTGGGAATGTGAACATGCACACCAAAGGCTCCTGTAAAGTGAGTTCCTCAGTTTCCCCTTAACATTCAAGACGGAAGAGGGCTGCATACAGAGGTGTGTGGGGCAGGAGAGGAGAAACACCGAGTGAGGACGTCGGGTGGAGGGACGGGGACGGTGGAGCTGAGAGGCTGCCGGCCAGCCGGAGGGTGCGGGGAGAGAGTCCTGCTGTACTGTCCGTGTGTCTGGGGCCCCAACCTGTATCCCAAGCTGAGAGCCCCACCTCGGCTCAGCAGCACCTTCTGAACCCAGCTGCGCACCAGGCCCCTCTTGGGGACACCAGAGTTTCAGAGGCGAGTCCACCTCCTTCCTGCTGGGGCCTCAGGGGCTCTCGGGGTAGTGGGAGGGAGGCCGCCACTGTCAAGTAAACCCCCAGGGCTGGAGGATTTGGGGGAGAGAGGCAGGCTCAAGAGGGTGGGACAGGCCAGGGATGGTAGGTTTGGGGCCAGTTCTGCCCCAGCACAGCTCTCATCTTCAGCCCCCTGGGTCCCTGCCCTTGGCTGCAGGCTCTGTCCACACTGGGCCTGGTATGGGAAGGGAGGGAGAGCCCTTTTCCTCTCCGGGCCACAGATTCCCCACATGTCAGATTGAGGGGAGTCTTCTAAATCAGAGTTCTCCCAAATGTGGTGCTACAGATGTTTCATGGGGAAAAAAAGGATTCTATGGTCAGGAAAACATGTCTGTGCAGAGTGGAAGCTCCTCGGCTGCCGGTGCAGCTGAGCTGGGATGCCACAGTGTGCTGCAGCCTTGGTGCAGAGGCTGGGTGTGTTTCCTAAACCCCCGCCCCAACGGACCCTACTCTTCTTACCCCTCCAACGTAGCAGACTGCCTGCTAGCAGGGAGAGGGGATGCGTGGCAGGTGGGGAGGTGCCAGTCCTGTGTCTGTGATGGTATTTCCATCAGACTGCCCTTGGTGCCATCTGCATACCCCCATGGTGATGGGCAGAGAACCCACCATTCTGCCCTCGTTTTGGTGGCACGGCCTGGGGCGAGTTGGGCACCATTGCTGCCTGGTCTGTGTCGGCACACCTGGGATAGGTGGCTTCAGGTTGGGACCTCCCTCCTGGGGTCCTTGGATGACCCAGTTGTGAACTGGGGAGAATGGGGATGGTGACACCTGCCCTCGGGGTCCCCAGATGGGGTGGGCATGTGCCAGGAGGCCGGGTGGACTAAGCTGGTGCTGGCACACTGCTCCCCTAAGCTTCTTGCTGACATGTACTGTTGTGCCTCAGTTTCCCCCCTGTAAAACAGGGTCAATGCTGGCTTCCAGGATTACAGTTGGGATTAGGTGGGAAATTCACAACAGTGTTGGCCACAGAGCCTGGAGCCTCTGGAGCGCTCGAGGGGTGCAGAAGGTGCTAAAGGTGACTCTGTGACTGTGGGTGATACCATGTCACCCTGTCTGCAGGAGCCATGAAAGCCGTAACACGTGTGTGCGCGAGCGTCCCTGTTTGTGGCTCTCGTCTTCCCTGATGCCTGCTCTGTTTTGTCTGCACTGGAGCCTCATGTTGAGGGGCTGCTGTTTTCTAGCTGGCCTCCCGGGGAACTCCCCAGAAGAGGCTGGGCTCTCGAGCACCCGCCTTCAGGTGGATGACCTGCTGTTTGGTGGCACTCCACTCAGTGCTCGTGGATCTCCTGGAGTGTGCTTCTGGAATCTGCTGGCAGCTGTGGGGACATCCCTGGGTGCTCTACCACGTGCCCTGTGGCAGGCGTGTCCTGCACGCACAGGAGGAAGCTTTGGTGGGCACATGAGTTTGTGGGCTCCTGGGTTCTGCAGAGCTCACGGGACTTTGTGTGGGACTTCTCAGTGCCTTTCCTGTGCCGGCGTGTACTGTGAAGAGGCATTCTCAGGAAGCTCTTTTCTGTGGACACCTCATGGGATCGGGGCTCCACAGCCTGTCGGCAGCGGGGGGGGTCTGTGACATGCTGCCTCTGTGGGGGGAGTCCCAGCAAGGCCTGGGAAGTGGGGAGGCCCATGGCCTGGAGACAGCCGAGTCCACAGCCTGTCAGGAGGGGTCTGTGACATGCTGCCTCTGTGGGGGGAATCCCAGCAGGGCCTGGGAAGTGGGGAGGCCCGTGACCTGGAGACAGCCCAGTGACCGTGTGCCTCCTCCCCAGGCTGGAACGAGCTGCTCATCGCCTCCTTCTCCCACCGCTCCATCGCCGTGAAGGATGGGATCCTCCTGGCCACCGGGCTGCACGTCCACCGGAACAGCGCCCACAGCGCAGGGGTGGGCGCCATCTTTGACAGGTGGGGGTGGTCCCAGGAGGGGCAATGGCACTTCGGTTACCCCCACCGCCCGCCAGGCCAGCAGAGTCCGGCTGCCTCGGCCCTGTGCACCACCTGCCTAGTGTTATTTCAGGGCATGGAGGGTGCCCACGTGGAAAACAGAAAGCATGAGGAGGTGGCGTGGAGCCCCGCGCCAGCCCATCCCTGGGCATCTAGACCACAGGGAGTGCTTCGCCTGTTTCCCTCCAGCTCTTCTTTTTCACAATCCCACAGATGTGTCCGTGGGAAGGAGGCTTTATTTCTTTTTGGAGCGATTAGATTGTAGATGCAGTTTTGTAGAACCGTTGATTCCGGTTGGCAGGTTACAGGCTGTTTGGGGCTGGCACGGTCGTGCTGGGGCAGCCCGGGAGGGCATGGTGCGCTCCAGTGCCTGTCCCCGTGCAGGCAGGGGTGTGGGGATCACCGTGCTTCACACCTCCCAGCAGAGCACCGGTTGTACCTCAGCCACTTCTCAGGGACACCCTGAAGGGGCGGCGCTGCCTGGAGGGCCCACTCTTGTCCCGGCCTAGTGGTCTGTGTCCATTCATGGTGCCTTCCTGGAGTGCTGGCCCATGATGGTCCTCCGGGCGAGGTGGACAGGAGCTTCCTTGTCCCTGTCTCTGCACAGTCTTTCTCCACGGGCTCAGGGAGCCCACCTAGACTGGGCCTTCTGGTGACTGGATGTCAGCTCAGCCAGCTGGGGTAGGAAGGCTGGTGAGGGGCGTTGCAGGGTCCCTTGGGCAGGGGTCTACAGCACAGGAGCAGTGAGAGGGGAGGAGCAGGCTGCCTGGAGAAGGTGGCCTCTGAGCATGAGAGCCCTGACATTAGAGGTGGGCAGAGGCCAGGCCCTGGCACTCACAGGGGAATGAATCCACCAATAGCAGTGCCCCATGGGGCAGTTCAGGTCCCCAAGTCCTGCGGATGTGCAAAAGCGTTTGTGGCCACAGATGGTGGGGAAATGCTAGTTTAAATTGTGTGCTAGAGGGGCTTGCTGCAGGACTTGTCAGGGCCTTTAAGAAAGCGTACAGGAGAGTCTTCACAGGGGCTGAAGGGTGCCATGTTTATTGCCCACAGGAGCTTCTTTAGAGGGGCACTGGGGATGTGGCTTAGGGAAGTGAAGCTCTAGTCACTGCCAGGCTGACAGCTCCTTTGTTTGGCTGGTGGAGAGATGACAGAGGCCTTGGGGTTACATTCTGTGGGGTCCCAGAGCAGTGATGACAGAGCCCCGCATTTCCTTGCCTTTTGTGCGAATGGAATGCAAAATCTTTGCCCTTGGTGGCCCAGAGCTTTTTCGTGCCCGCTGCAGTGTGTGCCCCTGCCTCAGAGCAGACATCGGGGTCCCTCCTGGCTCCCGTTCTGTCCCCTCTATCCTCCAGGCTCCCTCAGATCTCCGAGGAACCAGCCAGGGCACTCCCCCTTCTGTAGACCCTCAGGGCCCCCCTTGGCCCACAGGGTAGCCAAGGGCTCAGGAAGAGTGGACTCTGCCCCATGCTGCCCTGGCTCATCTCGGCTTAGCTGTCACGAGGCCCCTCATTAGCATCTAGGTTCCCAGAATAAAGCTTCACAGGCAGACCCTAGAGGGAGAGGAGAGAAGCCCACCCACTGAGCAGGGCTGGGCAGGCCTGGCAGAGGTGGCACTTGGGCCTGGTTCCTGCCCAATCCTGCTCCGGCCGTTTGGCAGTTCTTGCCTTGGCTTGGCCCATCTCAGCCACCCTTGAGCCACACTGGGCTCCCAGAGGCCTTGGGTGTCTGGGGTGGGGCCCTGGTGAGGGCCACGGCCTAACGGGGATGTGGTGTCTGCCCTCCTCCACTGCAGGGTGCTGACGGAGCTCGTGTCCAAGATGCGGGACATGCAGATGGACAAGACGGAGCTGGGCTGCCTGCGCGCCATCGTCCTTTTCAACCCCGGTACGGCCTTCCTGCCTCCAGGCTCCTGACCTTGTTCTCCGGTGGGGCAGGGGCACCTGGGCCTCCTCCTGCCTGCGCCTCTTGCTGTGGCTGTGCATGGGGCCGACTCCTACCCTCCCTGAGCTCAGCGGGCTCCCCTCCCAGCCAAAGTGTGGCCACTTTTCTGGGGCTGCTCTGCCTTCTGCTCACAGGGGACCCAGCAAGGTACTTGTTTTCAGGGGCTTGGTGGTGCCTCTGGGCTCTGCCTTGGCAGCGTCCTCCATTGTGCATGGAAATCCAGACTCTGCAGTGGCCGGCTGTGGTGTGACTTTTCAGTGCTCAAGTTCAGGAGCCCCAGGCCCTGCAGGCTGGCATTGGGGATGGGTCAGGTCTGCTGGTGTTCTGGAGAGGACCAGCCTCATCCCCGAGCCTTGGGTGCAGGGTGTTTCTGGGGCTGGGCCCTTGCAGTTGAGGACGGCAGGGCTTGGGACTCGGGGCTGTGGGGCTGGGGAGGGCGCTTGCCTCCTGGCCGACAGTGCTGCCCTTCTCCAGACTCTGGGTTCTCTGCTTTAAAAGCCTCCTAGGTGTTACTCCTTCACCCAGCAAGTGCTAACACATGCCTGTTTACCTGGCACCCTGCCATGCATGGGAGGGCTCCTTCGGGCTGCTGGGTAGGGCCTGCCCACCCAGAGCTCCAGGTTCAGAGGGTCACGCCCACCAGCAGGCGCCCCCGGCATATAATCCTGTCAGCAGGGAGGCTGAGTCATGCCTGGCCCAAGGAATCCCCACTCAGGTCCCGTGTGGCCTGGTTGCCAGAGCTGGGGCACCAGCAGGACCTAGGCCTGGGCTTGCAGGGAGGGTGAGGAGACTGGCTGGCATGAGCACAGTCTGGGCACAGGCTTGCAGGGAGGATGAGACTGGCTGGCATGAGCAGGGTCTAGGCACAGGCTTGTGGGGAGGTCGAGGAGACTGGCTGGAGCTGAGGCAGCCGGGGGAGCTGGACATGTGGCCAGGGAGCCCTAGGACCTGGGCCAAAGTGGCACTCACAGGGGGTCCCTGGGCCTTGGAGGTGTTGGTGGCTGCAATCCCAGACTCTGTTCGCTCTAGGCTCTTGACCCCGGGGCCTGAGCTCAGCACTCTCCAGCATCCTGAGGGTGGATTCCGGAGACTCCAGGTGCTCCTGGGGAGGCATCGGTAGTGCCCATCCGTGTTACAGGGCTGGGACCTAAGGGCAGCGGAGTCGTCCATTGTCAGTCCCTGCGGCAGCTAGAAGGCAGCAGGTTCCAGACACAAGTCTCTGGAGGATGTATGATTGACCCAAGGTCACATGGCTGGCAAGTGGCAGAGCCGGGCTTGGGCCCAGAGTAGCCTGGCCTGGCCTTGGGTTCCACACTCTCCCCCTGCCAGTGGGCTCTGGGGTCATGTCCTGTGGCATCCCTCACACCACCTGCTCTGCCCATATCGGGGCAGCCTGGGAGACCCCACATAGGCCTGGTTCCTAGGGGCAGGTGCCCAGGACGTGCCACAGCCTGGGAGACCCCACACAGGCCTGGGTCCTAGGGGCAGGTGCCCAGGACATGCCACAGCCTAGGAGACCCCACACAGGCCTGGGTCCTGGGGGCAGGTGCCCAGGACATGCCACAGCCTGGGAGACCCCACACAGGCCTGGGTCCTGGGGGCAGGTGCCCAGGACGTGCCCCAGCTGAGGGTTCTGACCTTCGGCCTCTCCTCCTTTCAGACTCCAAGGGGCTCTCGAACCCGGCCGAGGTGGAGGCGCTGAGGGAGAAGGTCTACGCGTCCCTGGAAGCCTACTGCAAGCAGAAGTACCCAGAGCAGCCGGGAAGGTGGGCCCCGCCCCCCACAGACCCCAGACCCGGGCTGTTGTCTCCAGAGCCCCCACCCTCTGCAAGGCTGTTTTATGTGAATGAGAAGGTGGCAGCCTCCCCAGGCCCAGCCCTGGGCAGTAGGTCCTGAGCAGACGCTCCAGGCCAGTGGGCCGTGGCGAGCATGACCCACAGGTTCACGCCGTATGTATCCCCGCTGGAAGGATTACCTCGGACCTGGCACGCAGTAGGTGCTTGTCTTTCTTGAGTAGGTAGATGAAGGCTGTGCTTCAACCCCACCCAGTCCCCTGCCAAGCAGAACCACCAGAGGCCAGGCGACACCAGCACACAGTAGGTACTTCACAACCATGTGTAGCCTAGATGGCCTGATGTCCACACGTAATAAACATTCTCTATAAGTGTGTACAGCATAGGTGACCGCGACCCCCTGGAGGAGCTCATTTCCCCCCACCCGGCAGTGGGCCCCAGAAGGGCTGGGAGCCTCTCATCTCCCAGTCCACGTTGCTGGGTGCACAGTAGGTGTCCAGGAAGAGAAACTTGTGGACTCCTGGGATTCAGAGTCGGCTCTCTAGAGTCTGCCCTTCTCTCTAAAGAGGCTTCTCCTGGCCTCTTGATCCTCAGACTGTGGGCGAGGGGTGGGGTGAGGTGGGCCCCCAGACCCGTAGGACACCCAGGCCCTGGCGCCACCGGCACATACACAGTTAACCGTGTCCCCGCTGCCTGCTCGGCCCTCATCTGGCTTGGTTTAAAGTGAAACTTCCCGGAGGACGAGGACAGGAGGGGGTGGCAGGCGGCTTGTTTTTCCTGGCTCTCTGCCCTGGCCCATCTCGCCAGCTCAGCAGAAAACAGCTTGTTCTCTGGCCCAACTCCAGCCTCTGCGTTGTTTTTGCCTTTAAAACAAGAACTGTGAGGCAGCCAACCACAGAGCTTTTCCCTGAAATAAAGACTTCGTTAATAATTAATGAGGTTCTGCAGCCCCTCGTGGGGCTGTGTGGAGAGACCCAGGTGGGCCCTGGAGCAGACATGGGCAGCCGGGCGGGACACCTGGCTCTGTCTCCACAGCACCCTGTCCTCTGTGGCAGCTGCTGCCCTCATGCCTGGCCCTCTGCACCCCTTCCCAGAGCCCCAGACTTCTCTCCTGCCTCCTCACTGGTCCCTGCCCCAGGAAACTCCCCAGGGGTGGGCTGGGCCCTGAGGAGCAACGCATGGTGCCTCCCTCCCTGCCAGCCTTCTCTGACCATGCTGTGCCCAACTCCGGAAGAGCTATTTCTGCTAAAGAGGTGGCCCTTGGTCTGGGGCCCGCAGCCCTGCACGAGGTGTGCTGGAGAGACACTCACGGGGTGCTGACACTTTATGGGAAGGGGCTTGCCTGGTACACGACTCCCAGGTCAGGCCTGGCTCCCCCTGTAGTGGGGGCACAGCCCGAACACCACCCCCCATGCCCTTCGACTTCTTGACTGCCCATCCAGTGCCCTGCCCGTTCCTGCCACTCAGCAGCGTGCTCAGCACCCGTTTCCCTCACAGGCCCTGCTGTCTCTTGCTGGGACGGCTGCAGCAGCTGGAGGAGACGCTGACACGTCCACTCCTGCAACTCTCCCCTGCTGCAAATCCCACTGACGGTCCCTACGGCCCACATTTTTAAATTTTTTAGCACACGGTCTTGCTCTGTCACGCAGGCTGGAGTGCAGTGGTGCGGCGGTAGCTCACTGCAGGCTCCACCGACGGCTCTCAAGCGGGCCTCCCTGCAGGCGCGCACCACCAGGCCCAGCTACTTTTTTTCTCTTTTTGTTGTGTAGAGACACGGTCTCACTGTGTTGCCCAGGCTGGTCTTGAGCTCCTGGGCTCAAGCTGTCCTCCCACCTTGGCCTCTCAAAGTGCTGAGATTATGAGTGTGAGCTACCCAGCCGTGCACAATGTTTAACTCCTTTACTGAAGCTCTTCAGCTGGCCCCCACCCACCACTGTCTGGCCCCGCCCCTCCTCTCTGTCCTCGGCCCCAGGGATCTCCCTTCACTCTCCTGGCTCTGGCTGCCACCTGTTTGCTTCTAGCCTCCCCTCCTTCCTTCTGGGGGCTTGGCACAGACAGGCCCTGGGCTACAGACCAGCTTCAGGGGGGTTGGGCTGTCAGACACAGCCCCATCCCCAGGGAGGCCTCCAGGTGCCACAACAGGACTGCTTGTGCCCCTTGCCTGGCCCTCACCGGACCCCTTCCCTGCAGGTTCGCCAAGCTCTTGCTCCGCCTGCCGGCTCTGCGCTCCATTGGGCTCAAGTGCCTGGAACATCTCTTCTTCTTCAAGCTCATTGGGGACACGCCCATCGACACCTTCCTCATGGAGATGCTGGAAGCCCCACACCAAATGACTTAGGCCTGCGGGCCCATCTTTCGTGCCCGCCCAGTCCGGCCACCCCGCCTGGACGCAGCTGCTCTTCTCAGCCTGAGCCCTGTCCCTGCCCTTCTCTGCCTGGCCTGTTTGGACTTTGGGGCGCAGCCTGTCACTGCTCTGCCTAAGAGATGTGTTGTCACCTCCTTATTTCTGTTACTACTTGTCTGTGGCCCAGGGCAGTGGCTTTCCTGAGGCGGCAGCCTGAGTGGCAAGAACTAGAATGAGCCCAGCCAGGCGCCTCCCCACCGGGCTCTGGGGACACGCTGCCACACCCCACGGGGCTTGGGTGGCTCACAGGGGTCTCCCGGCTCCGGGCCCTGGAGCTGCAGGAGTTGGGAACGGGGCCTCGGTTCCCATTGCTGTGGAGCGATGCTGGTTTTCAGAATTCCCATGTGGCCCTCCTGTCTGGAGTGACATCTTCGCCTGCTCTGAGTACTGGTGCCCCGCCTGCCCCTGACAGCTCCCCCTAATCAGGAGGAGGGGACAGCTGGGGGCACAGGCTGGCTCATCATCAGCCAAGACCTCAGCCGCCTTGGGGACGAGAGGGGCCAGCAGGCTGCCCTGTGCTGTGAGTGAAGGGAGAGTAGCGTCTTTTTCCAAAGATAACTTGCGGTGTTGCCCTCGAGCCAACAAGAATATGAGCCGACCTCTGTGCAGAGTTTTGGGGCTACCTCCAGGCTGCAGGGATGGGTGTCACCCCCTTGGTTTTCTCTCTGCCTTGGTGTCCTGGCTTCAGACTCCCTCTTCCTGTTGAGACCGGAGTGCCTCGGTCCCTCCCCAGCCTGAGTCTTCTCGCTCTGCCGGGTGGGCTGAGACCTATCCTTCGTTCCTGCGGAGCTGGCCCTGGCTGGGCAGGATGGGGCGTCACCACGTCCCTGGCCTTGCTGGAAGCACAGGGCTCTGCTGACTTGCAACCATCTGTGAGGCCCGTGTGGACGGGAGAGGAGGAGGGTTGCCTCGAGAGAGGGGCTCAGGAACTGGGACCTCGTGGCCTACGTCGGTGGGACCCTCACTCAGGCCTTCTCTCCGCTACCAGTGTGTCTAAAAGACTTGGAACCTGAGAACCCTGAGTCCCAGTGCCCTTGGTCCCGGGCCATACGCAGGCCCTGGTGAGACCACCCAGCCAGGTGGTGTCCAGAGACAGACAGCATTGCTCACCTAGAGCCTTACTTGGGAGCCTCACTGAACGCCCACCCTGGTTAAGGGTGGGGGGCTGAGGGCCTCCCCGGCTCAGCCCCGTGTGGCCCGGCGCTCCTCCCCCAGGCTCCCCAGTCCAGTGGTGCAGGGCTCTCTCAGGGTGAACTCGCCCCTTTTGCACTGGAAGGCCCTTCCTTTGGCCTGAGTACTTTTCCTGTTCACGCCTCAGTCCCGTGGACCCAGCCTGTCAGTAGCAGGTGCCTGAACAGCAGATGGGTGGGGGGATGCAGGAGGGGGCCTTGTCTTTCCAGCAGCAGTTTAGGAATGGAGTGGGGGAGTAGGCGTCTTCTCCAAAGGCTTTCCCCACCTGGAGCAGAGGAGTGTGGGGTGCCCCAGTAAGGGCTCCTCGGTGGGGAGGGGAGCTGCCTGGGGGGTTGGGCCAGAGGCAGCGGCTCAGAGAGGCAGCGTTCCAGCCTTGGTGGGGAGGAAAGTGTCCATTCTTTGCCTTCCTGTAGCTTCCAGCCAGAGCTGAGTTGAGGGACTGGGTGGAGCCTGCAGCTGAGTCTGCCCGAGACAGAGACTGTCAGAGATTCCAGAAGCCTCTCATTCCCGCCCCCCTCCACTTCTGCCTTTTAGCGGCGTGGATCCCCAGAGGTGCCCTCTGTCCAGCCACCATCCTGAGGCAGAGTGATGAGCCTCACACCTGTAACAGGCCCCTGGCCAGCTGGGCCCCTTTCAGGCACTGCCGGGGAGCCCCAGCTGCCCCTGGAGCATGGTGGAAACAGGAGGGTGCAGGTGCTCTGGGGCCCAATGGTGGGAGCGTGAGAGACCCCACAGCAACACCTGGTGCCTTCTGCAGCCAGTGCCCGTCCGTTTGCACCCAGACACTCGGGCATGCCCGTGGCTCCAGAGGAAGAAGCCCAGGGCTGAGGCCTCGGCTTCTTGGCAGCCCTGCCATTTCCAGCTCTGGCTGGCTGGCTGGCTGTAAAGCACTGAGGCCCCCGCCGCGGGCCACCAACCCCTGAAAGCAGAACCCTGGCCTCCCCGGCCCCTGCAGCCTTCCCCACCAGCCCTTGTGGCCAGGGTTCTTCCTGCAGCCCTCCTGCCCCTTCTCATCGGCCTTGTGGTTGTACAACCAGTGCTGTTGGTTTGAAAAGGTGACTCGTGAGGAGTGTGGCTCGTTACTCAGTAGAGAGGTAGAGTTTCTATTTAACCAGACCTGTAGTAGTATTACCAATCTGGTTCAATTAAGGTGATTTTTTTTGTAATTACTATTTTGGTGGGACAATCTTTAATTTTCTAAAGATAGCACTAACATCAGCTCATTAGCCACCTGTGCCTGTCCCCGGCTCGGCCCGGCTGGATGAAGCGGCTTCCCCGCAGGCCCCCCTTCACAGTGGCTGCTTCCTGGGCCACCAGGGCACCCCAGCGCCTTCAGGCGTGTTCCTCAGCTGGTCACCTCCTTGCTTTGCCTTCCGATGGGGCTTCTGAGGCTGAGGAGTGAAGATGCCACAGAGCTGGGCCACCCCAGGCTTCATCAGGTGTGTTTTGGAAGCTGGCCTGCTGGGACCCTCCACCCTAGGGCCTGTGTCAGCCATCTGCCCTCTGCACCCTGGAAGCACACGGGCTCTGGGAAAGACAGCCCTGACCTTCGGTGTTCCAAGTCACGGTGTTCCCCAAGAATTCTGGGCTGGTGGCCTGATGGCAGTGCTGGAGAAGACCCTGAGGCTTTCCCCATGGGGCACCCAGGAGGGCCTGGCCGGCATGTACAGCCTGTGGGTGGCCGGCTGATGTCCCCGCTGTGGTCAGGGTGCGTGACCTGGTGCCCATCCATGCAGGTGTGTGGTGTAAGCATGTATGTGCTGTACAGATGTGTGTGGAGAGCCGCACACCAGGGCCACGGAGAGGCGGAGCAGTTACCAATGTTTCGTGTTTATTTTTAATCAAGACGTTTCCCCTGTTTTCCTATGAATTTGCTTAGTGTAAGCAAGTACAAAAGGACCCTCCTTTGGTGAAATCCGGGTTCAAATGAATATCTCAAGGCAGGAGATGCATCTATTTTAAGATGCTTTGGAGCAGACAGCTTTAGCCGTTCCCAACCCTTAGCAATGCCTTAGCTGGGACGCGTAGCTAATACTTTAGAGAGGATGACGGATACATAACGAGAGTAAAGATAAGAGAAAATGTCTAAAGCATCTGGAAAGGTAAAAAAAATCTATTTTTGTACAAATGTAATTTTATCCCTCATGTATACTTGGATATGGCGGGGGGAGGGCTGGGACTGTTTTGTTTCTGCTTCTAGAGATTGATGTGAAAACTTCCTCCGAGAGATGCCAGGGCAGACGATGGCCGAGGAGGACCCCTGTGACAGCGGCGAGGCTTGGGAGGAAACCGCCGCCGGGGGCATCTTCCTTGCGGACAGGAGGGTGGGCCTGAGGCTTTCAAGGGTTTTCTTCCCCCTTTGAGTAATTTTTAAAGCCTCACTCTGTTGTGTCCTGTGGCCGGCCTTCCTGTGACTGACTGAAACGGCTTCCCTTACGATCGTCTGAAACATGGCAGCCGCAGGTGCCAGGGTCTGATTGATGGACAGCGGCATAGAATTGTGGGAAAGAAACACGCAAAGGGAGAAACGTGAGCGAAGAAACAAAATATGAGTGTTTAAAATACATCGCCGTTCCGTTCTTGTTTGTTCTGCCTGAGGACTTATTTGTTTGCAGCGGGGGGGGGGGGGGGGGCTGCAGTCAGCCCCAACCAGCCCACCCTCCTCCCCACCAGGTCCTGTGGGCCATGCTCTGACAGTTCTGTCCCTGTTCACTGGGCTCTGCTGCTCCTCCCAGGGGCCGGGAACCGGGGCCTCCATGAGGGCGCCTGTCGGCAGCCACGGGCACCATGCCTGTGGGCACCTGCACAACTTGAGTATTCCCACCTCTCCGCCCCGGGCTGCCAGAGACCCACGCCTCTGCAGCCATGCTGGCCCGGGTCCGCAGGAGGTGCACCCGGAGGGCGAGGGAACACATGATGTCACCCAACTGCCCCAATAATAACAGGTTAATGCCGCCCCCTCTGCACGTCTCCTGTGATAAGTGCCCTCTATCTCCACACTTGGGTGCTGGGCTGCTCCAGGCTGAGGTTTGGTGGTGGTGTCCTGAGCCCTCTCATGCACCTGTGTCCAGCCGGGCACCCTCCCTGGGAGGTAGCAGACACACTGAAGATGGGGAGTGGGGCCTTGAGGGTCCAGGTCCTGCCCTGTGGTGGGCAGAGGGTAGAGTGGCCTGTGTCCAGAGCAGGGGTGACTCCCGGGTGAGACTCAAGATGGAATGGCCTGCCACCTCAAGGACACACATGCATTCACACACTTGCATACTCACACAGGCAGACATGCTCACGTGCACCCTTGCACCCATTCATACACATGGACACATTCACACGCTCACATGCTTTGGCATGCATGCCCATGCTCAACCCCCATGCATATCCATACACACTCCCCTGCACACACACC
This sequence comes from Leontopithecus rosalia, assembly GCA_028533165.1. NCBI lineage: Eukaryota > Metazoa > Chordata > Mammalia > Primates > Cebidae > Leontopithecus > Leontopithecus rosalia. The sequence goes on along the minus strand of CM052648.1, from coordinate 30,835,462 downwards.
CATACACGCTCGTGCACACACCCTTGTGCACATGCCCATACACGCTCTCATGCACACTCACACCCTTGTGTGCACACCCATACATGCTCATGCACACACCCTTGTGCACACCCATACACGCTCATGTGCACACACCCTTGTGCACATGCCCATACACGCTCATGTGCACACCCTTGTGCACACACCAATACGCACTCATGTGCACACATACTCTTGCACACACCCATACATGCTCTCGTGCACACACACCCTTATGTGCACTCACACCCTTGTGCACACCCATACACACGTGCACACACATACAACCTTGCACATACAACCATGCTCATGTGAAAAACACCCATACACACTCCCGTGCACACACTCACACTCATCACACGTGCTCAGCCCTGGAGGGGTCTACAGAGCAGTGGGGTTTGTGGGGGGCAGGGCTGAGTTAGCCTCCCTCGGTGGAGTCAGGACGCCACACTAACGTTCCCCCTCCTCCTGGGAGCAGCGGCTGTGCCCTGAAACTCGGCCACTCCCTAAGCGCCTGTAAATGGTTGGTGCCACAGGAGGCTGGACTCACTTTGCTATCTTAGGAGCTGCTACAGGTCCCAGCTGCAGGTCCAGAGGAGCCTCCCCAGGTGTTGCACACCCTCCGCTGCCAGGGCCTTGGCTCTGCCCACCAAAAACAGCCTGGGCTTCTCCAGAGGGCCCCAAGTGAGAATGGACCCTGAGGGAGGGCAGAGTCCTGGAAGTACCACCCACTTCCTCTGTGCCCGCAGCCCTCTGCCGATCTGGCCTGGGGGGCCTGGCCCACCCAGGCTCCCTGCAGACAGTCTTGCACACATAAAGCACGTGGGACCCTTCTGTGGTCTGGAAAGGGGGTTGGCCCTGGGAAGTGGGATGTGGGCTCCGTGTTGCAGGGCCTCCCGTCCTGCTGTGGGTGTGGCTACATGGCTGAGTGCTGCTGTGTGAGACGGCAACACAGGTTGGAAGATGGCTCTGTGCCCTGGTGGTCCCCTGGATGCTGGGCGCAGTCTCCATGGACACCTATCTTCAGGGTGAGTGAGGGAGCCCTCAGAGTTCTTAGACCAGGGTGCAGGGACAAAAGGGGAAACTCAGGTGTGTGGGTGCAGGAGACAGACCCCTTGGGGCTCCAGGAGAACCCCAGGAAGGGGAAGCTTCCTCATGGGTTCCCAGGGCCTTGGTGCTGGTTTTAATAATGGAGCATGGGACTACTGGGGTGAGCGTGGTGGGGGAGTTTGGTGCCCCTCCAGGGACATGAATGCCACCCCCTGCTCCTACCAGCCAGGCAGAAGCTCCAAGCTGCATTGCAGGACACCCCAGCCTTGGGCCTCCCTGCGGCATCTGGTTGCCATGGCGACTCCTGGCCAGGGAAGTCCCTCTGGACCAGAGATGCTGGGCCTGATAAGTTCATCACCAGCATGCTCAGGCGGTGACAGCCAGTGTGGGCTGGGGGGCTGTGAACTGAGAGGCATGTGAGGGAGGGGCTTAGGCACCTGCGGTGGGGGCAGGGACACATGGCTCTTGGATGGGTGTTACTGAGCTCCCCATGCTGCTATCTGCCGTTGGCCAGCAGACAGCGTGATAGGAGGAAGGGCATGCATGGGGAATGGGGTGCATCCTGGGAGAACAGAGCAGGCCCTCACAGAGACCCTGTTACAGGCAGTGCACACTCAGGGTGGAGGAGGGGCCACCTCTGTGCCCGAGGACATCCGCACCTGGGTGGCCAGAGGAGGTCAGGGAAGCCTCGGGGGCCTCAGGAGGGAGGGGCTGGGTTGTAGAGACGTCGGGAAGGGCCATGTAGTGCCTGTGTCCCAGACCCCGGATTCTCGGAGGGTAACATCTGCCCCCCGGCACGGACTCAGCATCCGGTCAGGCCGGCCATCAAGTGTGGCTTTTTCCACCTGCCCTTCTGCCCTCTGCACAGATGTCCCAAGGGAACCTGCAGCCCCCAGAGCGGTGTCCTCACCCTCGAAGAGGCCCAAAGGGAGCCCGAGGCAGGCAGGTCCCATCCCACCCCCTCGGTTATAATTCAAGGCCGTCAGGGTGTGCTGGCCCCCAGGACAGATGCACTGTGCCCGCTGTGGGGCCGGTGGTGTGAGGCAGCCCTGCCCCCTGCTGGCGATGCTGGGACAGCGCGGTGCTCCGGTCCCTTCTGGCTCCTCCAGGCCCGTGGGGGCCACAGTGGCTTGGGCAGCGGGAATGATTCCTGAGTTAGAATCACCCCGGCACTCTCCCGCCCGGCCACACCCCTGCTCGCTGCAACAGGCAGTCCAGGCAGGAGCTGCCTTCATCCGAGTTTCACCCAGATGCCTGGCGGTCAGCTGTGTGAGAAGCTGGGCACACAGCGCTGCTACTGGGTGGCAGGTGGGCTTGGCCTGCAGCAGGGGCAGGGGCAGGGGCAGGGAAGGTGAGGGCGGAGTGGCAGGGAGGGAGGGGGTGGGTCCTGCCCTCTCTGTCTCAGTTTCTCCATCTCCACAATGAGGACACACTCCCCACTTTCCAGGGCTGTTGTGACCAGGGCCTTGGCCACCCAGAAAATGCTTTACAGCGGCCACTTCCTCCCTTCTTTTGGCGTGAAGAGGCTCTAATGCAGGGCATGGGGGGAGAGGCTGGGCAGACTCAGTCCTTTGCTCCCGGGACAAAGGGTGGGCAGCAGGAACCCTTGGAGATTTGACCTGGGATCCACCTCTGGGCAAGGCCAGGACTGTGGGTCTGGGTTCCAGGGCCTGGGGGCCAGGAGGTGGCATCATGGCTCCTGCCCACTATGGGGGATGGGGGAGGACAGGTACCACAGTGCCTTCCAAGGTGAGCAGTGGAGTCCTTGAGGTCCAAGGGCAGAGCAGAGACCCCTGTGTGGGTCAGTGGGGTCACTGGGGAAGCACCGAGAGGGGACTCAGTGGTTTTCCTTCCTTCCCCCTCCCTCCTTCCCCCACTTCCCCTTCCTCCTTTCCTCCCTCCATCTTCCCCCTCCCTTCCTCCTTCCCCCTTCCCTCCTTTTCCTTCTTCCTTCCTCCCTCCTTTCTTCCTCCTCCCTCCCTCCTTTCCCCCTCCCTTCCTCCCTCCTCCTTTCCCCTCCCTTCCTTCTTCTTTCTCCCTTTCTTTTCCCTCCCTCCTTCCCCCTTCCTCCCTCCTGTCCTGGAATCAGCCATTTCTCCAAGGAGCCCGGTCCTTTTATTGGAGAAGGGCGTTAGAAACCAAGACCCGGCCGCCAGGGTGTCCACTGCTACCAGGAGGTCTTGGTTCCTTTGTGTCTCTCTCGGCAGACAGAGCAAGAAAGTCATGTGTGCTTCCTAACCTGTGCAGACACACGTCTGTCTGTGAGGGTCCTCCTGAGCAAACACTGAGGCAGCTCTTGTCCAGAGTGCTGGCCCTGAATGCCACCTCCTCTGCAGCCACACTCCGTACCTGAGCAGTGGGCTCAGCTCCCCTGGTGAGATCACTGCTCTCCGTTCTTCAGTAAGAGCTGAGCCCTGGTGTGACCTTCCTGAGCTTCACGTCGCAACGCTCACTGCAATTCTCACCCGGGCCACAGGGGAGACTGAGGCTGGGGAGGGAAGTGCTTTTGCGCATGGGCCTCCAATGGGCATGGACCTCAGGCCTGGTTTTCTAACCTTCACACTGCAGGAGGTGGGGTTCCACTGTCCCCCAGATGGGCTGGGCCAGGTTTTGGCAGCTGCTGCTGCAAAACGGGGGAGGATGAAGGTCCTGCCTGGCCAGCTTCCCCCAAGGACGGACTCCCTGCTCTTCGGGGGCCCTGGGACCTGTCTCTCTGTAGTGGAAACAGGCTCTGCTGCATCAGTGTCACTCCTGAGGGCAGCAGGGAGGCGTCTGGATCCTTAGGGTTCCTGCCCCAGGGGCCTGGAGCTTCAGTGCCTTCCTGCCCTGGTGGAGTAGATGACAGTCCTCAGGACAGGCCTGGGCCAGAGGGAGAGGCACAAGGAGGGAGGGAGGAGGGAAGGAGAGAGGGAGGAGAAAGGAAAGAGGGAGGGAGGGGAGAAGAAGGGAGGGAGGGAGGGGGAAGGGAGGAGGGAGGGAGGGGGAAGGGAGGAGGGAGGGAGGGGGAAGGAGATTTTTAATTAATTACATATATGGCTCCCATTGGATTTCTATTGAGCAGACTCTGCAAACTCTGCTCTCTCCCAGAGCCAAGTACAAGACCTAATCTCTGCAATTTCCAGGCTGTATTTGCTGAATGAATAAACGGATGGATGAATGTATGGGTGGATGAGTGACTTGACAACCGTTACCCAGGGGTGGAGGGGACGCTGTTTCCCACAGTGCCGCCTCACCACAGGTAGCTGTGGAAGAACCGTGGCCCAGGTGGGAGGGGCCCAGGCTGGGGGCTGGGGGATTTCCCCTGAGCGGGCCGAAAGTCCAGCCGCCCAGCGGCATCTTCTGGACACCACTGCACAGGCTGGACTCGGCCCTCACCACCTTCTCACGTCTGCCTGGCTCTTACTGGAATGGCAATGTCCTTCATCCCCAGGGGCTTCGTGTTGTCCTCCCAGCAGCTCTGTGAGGGAGGAGGGGTGAGAAGCCCAGGTTCACAAAGGAAACTGAGGCCCAGAGAGGAATGGGCCTCACAACCCACACAGCGGTGTCAGGACTCTCAGCTAGAGTGATTAGGGAGGGGCTTCCTTAAGGGCTTCCGAGGGAAGCCCGGCCCGGCCTGCAGCACTTCCTGCTCTCCCGCTGCTGGTCCTGGAGGGAGGGAGGCGCTTCTGGGAGGCTTCTCGCTGGACTCCCCTCACCTGGCACTTGCTGGGGTGCCGCTGTCAGAGGCAGCATGTCCACCCTACAGCACAGAGGCACATTTGCCACCGAAGGCCTGTTCCTTGATAACTGTCACCGCTGGGGAAACTGAGGCTGCTACATGACCAGCAGTGGTCAGGGGTGCTGCCGTCACCTGGGAGCAGCAGGAACATGTGGAATCTGCAGCAGCACCTTGAGGGAGGCAGGTGAGGAGACTCAGAGCTCCATCACCCAGAGGGAGGAGGAGGATGTGGATGGCAGGGCACCAGGGAGCTCGGGCGCAGCTGTGGGGTTTCCTCCAGGCTGAGTGGGGTGGTGGTGGGTGGGGATTTCTCTGGGGTCCTGGTCCTGCTGAGCTGGTGATCACTGTTGCGTGTGCCAGTGACTCAGTTTCCCCTGTTTGGTGTGATGGGATGGGCATGACCCTGTCACAGGACTGCTTGTGGCAAATCTTCCTCCACACTTCGACTCTTGCATTTCAGTCTGAAAGGCCCCCTCAGGCTCAGCCTGTGCGCTTTGAGGTAGGGGGAAGCAGAAGGGGAGTCCCAGCTCCCAAATGCTGCCCATCTGGAGGAACCAGGGCCAGTGCCGGTGAACATGCCAGGAGTTGTGGGTGGACCAGGGCCTCAGCCTGACACCTGGGGAGTGTCCCACACTTCTCTGGCTTGGACTCTTGCTCTTACATACAAACCCCCACATTCTTGGTTAGTAAGACCTGGGTTAGAGGCCTCAGGGCCAGGGGACTGACAGGGGGAGCTTTCCTCTTATATGAAAATTTTTGGTGCTGCAAAGAAAAAAAATCAGTACTGGGACAAAAGATCTCTCAGCAAAGCAATTCTTTTTTTGTAATTTCCTGCAGGAAGGGCACCCTTGTGAGCATTCTTGCCTCCTAGAGTACAACAAACAAAGGAAAGCATGTAAATTTATCCCGTACGCATGTGGGGTCGTCCTCACTGCTGTGTCTGATCTCCGTTGGCTGGAGCCAGACCTCACAATCTAAACTAAAACCTGAGTGGCCAATAACTTAAAACTTTTCTAAATGGGGAAAAGCAGTGGAGGGCTGGGACATGCCCGTGAGCACGTCCAGCACACATACCTTCGTTAAAGTACAAGGACACGGAATGTACTGCGTGCCTGTGAGCGTGGCGTGTCTCACAGCTACATAGGATAGGGCTTAACAGAGAGCTACTAGCAAAAAGCAAGAAGACTTTGAAGAAAGTGTTTGAAACAAACTATTATTTCTAACACTTATGATTTTTCTTAAACAAGAAAGGAAACTTGAAGAGGAACTTTTCTCCTTCCCACATTTCCTAACAGAGGGGCAGGGTTTGGGGAGGATTTCTCATTTGTTGGGGTTGGATCCAACTGGGGAGGGGAGCAGGAAGATGTGGGCTCTGTAGAGCCTCTGGGTCTCAGGTAGTGACCAGGAGCCAAGGGCCCTGCTGGTGGTGCAGGCCTGGAACCCTGTCCTTGGCCACTTCTGCCCTGCCCCTGGGAGACACAACTGTGGGCTCTGGAGTCATGCATGTCAGGTCCCCACTTGCTTATCCTGAGCCTCAGTTTTTGCACCTTGCTCGTGGCGCTGCCTGAGCTGAGGCCTGCAGTGGCTCCTCTCCGGCATCACCCCAACACTCAGTGAGGGGCAGCTGTGCTTGACTCAGAGCGAGAGAGCTTCCAGGTGCCAGGCTTTGCAGCCTCATTGGCCTTTTCTAAGGGCCTTGCTCTGGGTGCCCAGGGAGGTGTGTGGTTTGCGCAGAAGCCATGACAAATGTGTGGGTCTAGGACCCAGCTGCTGTGAAGGGCCTGGGAGAACCGGACATCATGTGTGTGGGGAGTTGACCCCAGCTGTGGGGCAGAATGTCACCGGGCTGGAAGTGGGAGTGGAAGGAGGACAGCATGGAGTCCCTGGAGATGAAGGACGTTGCTACACTGGTGAGAGCCAGGCAGACATGAGGAGGGCATGAAGGCCACATTCAGCCATGTGCAGTCGTGCCCAGCAGATGCTGCTGGGTGGTTTTGGGCCTGCTCAGCGGGAATCCCCCAGCCCCCAGCCTCAGCTCTTCCCACCTGGGTCCCGGTTCTTCCACAACTCCCTGTAGTGACATGGGGCTGCAGGGGCCTGGGGTCAGCGAACTGCAGACTGTCCAGGGCATAGAGGGTCAAGTGTCAGTGTCACTGGAGGGCATGAGGTCACGGCGGCCCTGGGTGGGGACAAATCCACAGGGCAGGACCCAGGAAATTTCCAGTAAGTACACACCTACTGAACTTTGAATGCAACAAACAAGTTGCTTTAATTACAAACAAGGACTTTAGAGAAAAGCAAACAATTTACCAAAAACCTCAAGTGAACTAGGAGCAAATGGACCATGGGCTGAGGGGCCGTCCAGCGTTTGACCATTCTAGTCCGTAGCAGGAGCTGCCCACAGCACCGTGATGAGGACTCTGAGGCCTTGTGTGGGTGCAGCAGACTCAGGCCTGATGGGGCGCTGATGGAACTGCCACTGTGCAACTGCGTGCTTCAGTGGGTCAGCTGGAAAGTGGGGGTGTGGGAAGGCAGGCAGCTTAAAGGTCCAAGACCAGCAGATTTTGTTCCACTGTCCCCCTGAATTTGGAACTTGGTGGTTTCCTTGCTATTGGCCATGTCAACCCCTCTTAGGGCTCTAGAAACTCCCCCAGTCCCTGAACACCCGCCCTGCCCCACCCCACCCCCCACACATAGGGAGAGACCTTGGTTCTGTTGGGAGAGTGACAACAGCTTGTAAAGCCGGGTTGCAATTTTCTGAGTTCCCACTGGGTGGCACCCTCTAATTATTCCAAGCTTTAGGATTTCTACACCCAAAATACCTTACTGATGAAAACGAGTACAGCCTGGGTTTGTCACTGAATTCTGTGAATGAGAGCATTGAATTAAGTCGTGTTCAAGGAAGGAGGCACTTCTCAGACCCTTTGTCTTCTCTGCAAGCAGCTCTGTTTCCTTGGCTTGCAGGGCAACAGTTCATGGGAACTGTAGCAAAAGCAACTTCCCCGGAGGTCAGGACGCTTACGACACCCATCACAACGAAAGATCCTCAGCTTGCTCCCCCAGAGAGGCCACGGGAGCTGTGTGCAGGGTCAGCCCTACCCGGGTGTCTCAGAGTATACCCAGTGTGAGGGGAGAACATCCTTAGGCGCCTCCATCACTCGGGACACAGCCGTACCTGGTGCTGGGGCTGTCAGCATCCCCGTCCACCACCTGAGGGCAGCGTCGCTACGCCAAGTGCACCCGGCAACCAAACTGGTGGCCCCTGCTGATTGGCTGAGCCCTGATGTTTCCCTGGCAACCACCTCCTGGCTCCTCCCTCTCCCATTTGCCTAGTCCTGGAGCAAGTTACTCCAGGTAGCATGTTTGATTTGCAGGTGCTGTCTTTTTGCTCTCTGTCCCCGTGCTTAGGGGCCAAGACGTTGCTCCAGAATGGACCGTGGAAGCAGGGACGGACCCACATAGGAACATCCCTGATTTCATCTTAGCCAAAGGGACCTTCTTTTCCTCCAATGCTTGTGTTTCCCACATTCTGCTCTGGAAATGAAGAACAAAATACAGAGATGGTGCTTTCAGAGGCAGGAGCGAAGGCGGAGAACTCTGTGATGCTTCTGCGATTCCCGGGGCAGAGCCCCTGTGCCCCTCCCTGCCTGCTGCCCATCTCATGAGCTGGGAAGAGCGTCCCACTCCTGCCTGCTGCTGAGGGGAGGGGGGGGATGCAGAACACGGGCATTCAGGAGCATGGAAGTGGGATGCCTGGGACATTGGCCCCTGATTAGTTCCAGGGGAGGTTTGTGGTAGTTTTTCTGGAGCAGCTACAAAGCGACTATGAATTCTAATGACTTGAACCCCAATGGGACACACGTAGTTGTCCCCAGAGCCTGCAGAAAGCCTGAGGAGGGTGCCTTCTGAGGTCAAAGGGAGAAAGCGCATGACTGGAGCCTGCTCATAGTGTCTGGTGGATGCCTGCATCTGGGGCTGGAGCCCTTGGTCTCAGATAAGCATGTGAGGAATCAAGGCGTGGGGCAGGCAGTGAGGGTGGGAGGTGGTGGGGGGTGCCGATGTGGACGGCAAGGCAGGTGGGCCTTCCTGGGAAGCCGACCTGGCTGAGTCCACTTGGGCTTATAGACAGCAGCTTATTGCTCATGGTCCTGGAGGCTGGAAGTCCAAGCACCTTCAGATTTAGTATCTGGAGAGGGCCCATTGCTGATTCATAGATGGCTGCTTCTATCTGTGTCCTCACATGGCAGTTCTCAGAGACCTCTTTTATAAGGGTGCTTATCCCACTCATGAGGGCAGAGCGTCCCAAAAGTCTTACCTCCCAATACCATCATCTTGGGGGTTAGGATTTCAATCCATGACTTCTGTGGAGACGCAGATATTCAGTCTATAGCAAACCTACACAACAGTACAGGGAAAGGCACCCCAGGCTGGGGGAATAGCATATGCAAAGGCTCAGAGGCAGGAGAAAACCGAGGTATGCAAAGAACAACACAGAGACACATGGGGAGAGAGGCTAGTGATGAGGTGGAGACCACTGGGGCTGAGCATCCTCCATGTTGCCCAGGCAGACGTGCTGGAATTCTGGATGCCTCTCAGTATCGCCCAGACATCCAGCAATTCCAGCACCTCTTCTCAACCCCCCCCTTCAAAGGCCTCTTTTACCTTTCACAAATGTTCCCTCCTGCTCAGGAGGGTCAGCTTGCCTGGCCTGTGTCTTTGCCTCCTCCTTTCGTTCCCTCCCTCCCTCTATCCCTTCTTCTGCCTTACAGACTCCTCCCTGAGAAGGACGTCAGCTCCCAGTCTTCCCCCTGTGCCTGAGCATAGTCTGGATTGAGTCTTTAGGCTTGGTCAAGAGTGCATCTGCAAACCTCTTCACTCCTTGTTGGCTAGAGCTTGCTATCTTCTTGGCCAGGTCCCCTGAAACCCCAAGGCAGGCACCCAGTGGGGCTGATCACATGAATAAATTGGGTGTAGTTCCAAGAGGTGGGAACTGTGGTTTTGTAAATTTCACAAGTTGTTTGCATTTCACAAGTGCACAGGTGTATCTTGGTGAATCAGAGGCTCCAGGGCAAGGCTCATGGTGTTTAGCCCTGAGCACCTATCCAGCCATCTACCTATACATCTATTCACCCATCCACCCATCCATCCACCCACCCATCCACCTACACACCCACCAATCCATTCATCCATCCATCCATCATTTATTCATCTATCCACCCACCCATCCATCCACCCATCCACCCATTCACTCACCCAGTCATCCATCCATCCACCACCCACCCATCCACCCACCCATCCACCCATTCACTCACCCAGTCATCCATCCATCCACCATCCATCCATCCACTCAGTCACTCAACCATCTACTTATCCATTTTACCCAGTCACCTATCTATCCACCCAGCCAACCCATCCACCCATCTATCCATCCATCCATCTACCCATCCATGCATCCACCCACCTATTTATCCATCCATCCACTCATCCACCCATCCTCCCATACATTCATCCATCCGTTTATTCATTCAGCAAATACAGCCTGGAAATTGCAGAGATTAGGTCTTATACTTGGCTCTGGGAGAGAGCAGAGTTTGCAGAGTCTGTTCAATAGAAATTCAATGGGAGCCATATATGTAATTAATTAAAAATTTCCTAGTAGCCACTAAAACCAGGTGAAATAAGTGTAATATGTTATTTAACCCAATATATAAACAATAGTATAATTTCCAGATGCAATCAATATAACAATTATTAATGAGATATTTTACATTTATGTTTTTGTGGCAAGTCTTTGAGATTTGGTGTTAATCTTACCCTTACGGAACATCTCAGTTTGTACAGGCCACATTGCAGGCTCTCGAAGCCACATCTGGCAAGTGGCTTGTGTCTTGGACAGTGCATGTCTAGAATGTTCTCCCGGTGTTGCATGTGGGCAGCAGATGTGGGCTGATCTGTGCCATGAGGAGGCCATAATCAAGGTGCTCTGGGAACACAGAGGAGGAGCAGCCATGGGTGTAAGAGGCTGAATGGCTTCCCAGAGGAGGCAGCCCTGGAGCTGGGAGCTGAAGGATGAACAGGAGTTCTTCAGGTGCGAAATAGGGAAAAGAAAATCTCCTGGTTTCCTGGTGCCCTAAGCAGGGCTCATGGAGGTGCAGGTCAGCCTGAAGAAACCAAGGGCCGCTAATGACCTTCCCACCAGCTGCTCCTTATGGACCCATGGTTCAGGTCATCTTACTCCTCCGCCGCTCCCTGGGCCAGTGTGGATGTTTCCCCATCTTACAGTGATGCACACTGGGGTCTGCAGATCCAGCTACTTACAGCCGCGGGTTTCAGAGCATCTGCCATGAGCAGATGGTGGGGTTGGACGTAGGAGCGGAGAACGCGTGGAATGAAGCTCCTTCCTTGCTCTGACCCGTAAGCCCCCTCGGGGCGCTGGCTCTGTGGGCCGCTGCTGGGAGACTCACCGTCCCGCTGAGCTGCCTTCTCCCATGGATGGTGGCCCTGGAGACCACATGGAGTCAATTTCCCAATTAAGCTAATTGGGAGAATCATGGCCTGCCTTTCTGGTTATCAGCCTGGAGGGCAGCCTAGGGACTGCCCACAGAAGAGTCCGTAAATATTGAGCTATGCTGGCCAGACCGTGGGACCGTATCACCTGGTCCAGCCACTGTTTGTAAGGACTTTCTGAGGTCACGGAGACCTTAAGGCTACAGAGCCTGGGAACTTCCCGGCTCTGTACCTGTGTCTTATAGGAGGAAGTGCTGGTGGGCGGTGGGGGGAGGGCGGGGGGGGGGCGGTCTCTGAAACTTGTCTATAACCAGGCATGGCCATCTGGCTCTCACTTGGGTGGTCCGTCTTGGGTCTAACTGCAATCTCTCTTGCTGCTGACCCACATCCCCCGACCCGTCCCGGTGGTTGGGGCCCCAGGTGAGCCCTGGCCGACAGGGCTGCTGGCGATTGCTATCCGAGACCAGCCTGGAAAGCTGCCATTTTCACTAAAACCCTTAGACATGCATCTTCCAGAATGTTCCAATGAAGAGCCTAAAGAAACCCACATCAGGGACATCTGTAGCTAGATGAGCAGCGTGGGAGTGTCCGGCCTGTGACAAGCCCTGTGTGGCCATAGGCACATCCTTTCCCATCACACGAGGCCTCGGCTTTCCCTCGTGGAAAGAGGGAGTTGTTCTGGAATCCACACTCTATGGCTCTGTGTGATTTGGTGGGGGCAGCAAGGCGGCCTCCCCTTCCCACCTCTGCCTCCCTGCTGCTCGGGATCCCAGCAGTGGGGCTCTCTCCTGGGGGTTAAGCACTGCCCTCTCCCTTCTCAGATGCTTGCTGCACATCTCAGGGTGGAACGGGCCGACCTCATTCTTTCTGGGAGCCGGAAGGGGCTTGAGCAGGGCCCAGCACGTGGCCACTGCAGAGTGCTCGCTCTCAGAACCCAAGCTCTACCTGAGGTTCAAGAGAGATGCCAGCACTTCCCAGCAGGCAGCCACCACCAGGCCCCCAGTTCTAGGGCCCCCTGAGGCATGGACCAGGCCCCAGCCAGCTCCTCCGCTGCTGGAGGTGGAGCCAGGGGTGACAGGAGCAAGCCGCATAGCTCGGGATTGGTTTCGGCACCCTCCTGGCCTGGGCCTGTGACCTGGGCACGTCACAACCCCTCTTCCTGCCTCCAACCCATCCTCTGTACAGTGGAGGGGGCGACAGCTGCTCTGGCTCTCACTGGACTGTAATTTTGTCTGTGGTTTTCTCTGCCTCCTCCCCTCTCTGCCCGTCTCCTGGGACTCATTCAAGTTGACCACCTCCCAGTGCGGCGCTGGTGGGTTGTGTGCAGGAAAGGGTTAACTCAGCAGGCTTGAGCCGTCCACACCCTGCACATTCCAAAGAAAGGTCTTGACCCTGGCCTAGCTCCTGGGAGGTGACCTCTACCCACTCGGAGTATACCGTGTGATAAGTGTCTGCGTTTGCCTGGGGGTCTTGGGCCATCCCAGTGATCATGATGTCATTTACCGTGGGACCTTGGGCTATGCTGTACCAGCTCATCATCCTGGGGGTGAGACCAAGGCCAGGCACACGGCAGTCGGGCACATCTTTCCGATGGACCCCCAGCAGGAACCCTGGGCCCCAGGGCGTGACTGGGCCTCCCAGGTTGGTGCACACGAATTCTGGGAGAATCCAGCATTGTTTCCCCGACTCCACTGAGAGGAGGCACCTGTATGCTGCAGCCTGGTCTCTCCTGGACCCTGCCCTCTGGAGATGCCAGGTTTGCCGGCTCGAGGCCGTGTCTTTTCACGGTGCTAAGCCCTGGCCTCGGGTGTGGCTGCCTGGCTGAGTTCTGCGAGCCGTCCAATATGTCCCTGAGCCCGAGGGAAGTTTGGGGATCCTGAACTGCGGTGTCAGCATTTCCACTGACAGGTTCTGGGGGCAGGTGATGGGGAGGTGTCAGCCAGGGCTGACTATATGAACTTGCAAGTATTGTTTCTGAAAGGTTCCAGGGCCATTTCTCCCCCTCTATACATTTTGCTGAGCCCTTGCCTGGCCTTGGCACCTGTCTGCACCTGTCCACATTCCCAGCTCTGCCCACCAGGGGCTGTGCCTACACCCAGGGATGGCCCAGGTCAGAGAGAGGCAGGCTGTGGTCTGAGGTCGGGAGTGAGCCTGCCCCGCCCGCCCCTTCGGTTCAGCATCCTCTGAGCGAGGGAGGCAGGCAGGACAGATGCATGCCGCGGGAGAAACCCTCACGTCATCCCTTCCCCTGGAAAGGCTGGACATGCTTCTCCAGAGACCCTCACATGCGCTGTCTCAGGGACGCCTTGGGCCCCAGCAGCCTGTGTGTCCAGTGGCCAAGCCTGATGAAGCCACTTCCCCGCCTGGGGCCGCCTTCTCTGCCTGTGCCTCAGGAAACCCTGGGCTTCCTTCAGGGCCCTTCTCCCGTGAGTAACCCCTCCGTGGGCTCTGCTGGGTCTTCCGAGACCACGCCCATCCTAGGTGCCTGGGTCCAGGTGAGGCACTTCCTGCTTCCAGCAGTGGACAGAGACTGGTTTTAATTAAAGCTCCCGGCAACCACCCCTATCGCCGTGGAAACAGAGATTCTGGTGGAGGTGTGGCTCCCAGGCCACACGTGTGAGGTTCCGGTGGAGACGTGGCTCCCAGGCCATAAGTGTGAGTAGCGCAGCTGGGAGTGGCGCTCGGGGCAGCCTGAACCTAAAGGCTGGTCTTGACCGCAATGCCCTGCTCCTTCCCAGCATGGTCTCCGCTCAGCCCACAGCTGGGCCAGGGCCTCAACAGCCAGGGAGGGGCTGTCCCTGACGCACCATGGCCCCACGGCCTGGTCCTCTCAGCGCCTGGACCCCAGGCACGAGGAGGCAGGGGATTGGGACCTGCCTGGAGCCTGCCGCTGCCCCAGCTGCTGACGTGGCCGCTCCCGCCCACTCTGCAGACGTGGCTGCCCCCACCCTGCCACGTCGCCACTTCCACCCCGCAGGCAGGAAGCTGCATGCTCTCGCTCTCTTTTTGTAAATTTTTGGAGGGCTGTGGTTGCAGGAAACATCTGGATGTGGTCCAAGGAACATAATAAAAAAAAATAGGAGAGTAACGGGGAAGGCGGAGCAGGGGAGGTTTGGAAAGCCATCTGATTTCACTTTGCAAAGACAACTGCAATTATGCCTCTGAGGGTTCACAGTCACTTCAGATTTAAGCCATGCGGTGACGTCAGTGGGAAACTATGAAGCTCGCGGACTGCGTGGTGACACACACCCCACGGAACACAGTTCGGGCCAGCTGCTGGCCCCCGCCAGCCCACCAACAGGGGGTCCCTCCCAGGAGGAGGGGAGCTGAAGCAGGGAGAAGGGTCCCTTGCTTTGGATGTGCTGGGCTGTCCTCTCTCACACCCTCTGAGCTCCAGCTGTGCCTTCCCCTGCTCAGGCTCCATCTACCCCATCTGACCCCACAGGCTCCTGGACAGAAATGGCCTGGCCTTGCCTAGAGCTCGGCTTCCACTCCAAGGCGAGCTATGGCAGCTCTGGGCTGTCGGGGGGAACATGGCTGGGCCCTCGGGGCTCCCCACTTTCCAGTTGCCCCAGGATCAGCTGTTTCTACAGTGTCCTATAGCATGGGGCTGGGGGTCTCCATCCTCCCAGCATCCTGTGGGGTGGGCTGGTGTCTGTGTCCCTCTGTGTCCTGTGGGGTGGGGTCTGTGCCTCTCACAGTGTTCTTAGCTTCTGGTCACCATCTCTGTCCCTCCTGCCCTGAGGTTATCCTGAGCTGGGGTCCCACCTGTCCTGAAATCTCAGGAGCTGGGGTGGTTCTCTTTGCTGTTCTCTCCCCGAGAGTCCAGGGGCTTCCCAGGGACAGTGCCGCATCCTGATGGAGCCCAGGCCTCTGGGCAAAGGACACAGCCTCTCCCATGGACCTGCCCCAGACCCCTCTGGTGTTTGGAGCCAGGGGACCCCCAGGGCGGGAAGGGCTTGCCTGCCGCATGACCAGTACTTCTGGCTCGAGTTGGCCACAGGCAGGCTCTGAGCCGGTGGCGGGGTCCCATCATCTCCAGGTGTGGTCTCAAAACGAAACGCCTCGAAATGAAACCCGGAGAAGCCCATTCTGTGGTGTGGATGAGTGGGTCTGCTGAAGGCCTGGGAGTCACACCCACCAGTGTTCATGACAGCCAGTGGGTGCTATGCCCCGAGACCCAGGCCCTGCCTCCTGCACATGGTCCACCAGGGCTAAGGCCTGCAGCCCTCCCTCTGGGCCCTCCTCGGTCAAGCCTTTGGTGGACTTCTAAGGCCCACAGGGAACCACACCACAGACCACCTTCCCACTCTGCAGGTGGGGGCTGAGGCCCCGCAGACGGGACCGAGCCACAGGGCCTGTAGCTTGGCTTGTCGAGGCCCACTGGCCTCCACCATGGCCAGGGTGAGAGGCAGAGGGCCACGGAGCCTGCGGTGGGGCCCTGGGGTTTTACAATGGGGCTCTGCCTGGAATGGGGCCCTGGTGTGATAGGGGCCAGGGCTGGGGCTGAGCCTGCCTTTGCCGAGGGGCTGTCTGGCCGGAGCGATTCCTCAGCAGCAGAGCCTTGAGTCATGGCTGGGTCCTCCCGGCCTCTGCGGGGCAGGGGGGTGGGGGGTGCGCTGAAGACATTTTTTCCATGGAAAGTAGCCGCTGGCTCTCTGCTTACTGGGGAGCGCTCTGTTCCCCGCCCCCACCCCCCACCCCCGCCTGCTGCTGACAGTTTGGTGGGGGCTGCGGCAGTTATTTGCTGGACTTTCCACTGGCCTGGATGGGATGAGAGCTCCAGGCAGGGGTCAGACAGCTGGACTCTGGCCCGGTCCCATCCTGCAAGTGTGTGTCCTCTGAACCTGCGTTTTGCCTTCTGCCAGGGTGGGGGCTCTGGGGAGGCTGGATGCTGAAAAGCAAGGACTGGGCTGTGATGGGCCACTGGGCTCCAGGTCTCCATTAACTCTTTAAGGGAAGGGTGGGGCGGGATATGGAGGGAGGGGTGCACATCTTCCTCCCGAGCCTGCAGAGCGCGAGGTGAAATTGGCAGATCTTCTGGGAGTTTGCAGCTGCTGCTGAATTTAGGAGCAGCCACCCTGAAAAATTCCCCCGGGGGCCCTGGTCTTGGACCCAACAGCTGGTGGGGAGGCACCCAGCTGCCTCATGTGACCCCCAGCTAATTATTCTCTGAGAGACACTGGCTGTAAAATGGTTGGTCAGAAGCCTGCCCTGATCCCCTCGAAGGCCTCTTCCCACCCCATGGGAGAGACCAGCAAGGCAGCCCTGGAGCTCAAGGCCATGCGCTGGGGGTGGGCCTGGGCTCCGGGACAGGGTCTGCCATGGTCAAGTGTGGCTCAGTGTCAACTGGGAAAGCAGAAGTCTGCAGCCAAGCTGGGGCCCTCCCTTCCCTCTTCTCCCTGCAGCACCAGGTGGGGTGGGGTGAGGGCAGGGAGAATGGCCGACAGGCCGACTTCCGGCTGTGGGTATCTAGCCTGAAGCCTCCTGGTTGGGCGTGGCTGCAGCTAGGAAGACCCCACAGGGGAGGCTTTGTGATCATCTCCATCCCAACCCTACCCCCTCCTCCAGGAAGCCCTCCTGAGTCACCCCTGCCAGTCTGAGCTCCTACCTCTGGATCCTGCCTGTCGTCCACACCTGACTGCCACACCCTCTAGGTTTTCGGGAACACAAATCTTGTCTCTTGGGCTCATGGTGGCTATGCCTCCCTCCTGCTGGCTCTGTGGCCCTCATCACTGGAGGCCTCACCCCTTGGGGCTCTGCCATGTATGTGCCGTGGGCCTAGCGGGGGTCTCACAGCACTTCACCGGCCCTGGTGGTCATGTGGGAGCAGCCCCTGCACACCTGGGCCATCACCCACGGAGGACATTTCCCAGACGTGGGAAGATGTTAACCTCTGGCCCTCTGGGACCAAAATTGAGCCTGAGTCTGAAGCTGTGGCCTAACTCTGGCCCTTGGGACGGAGAGGTCTGACACCGCCTACCTCTCTGCCCCTCCCATGTGGCCTCCACATGGCCGTGGGCTCCTCGGAAGGGACTCCACCACCTGCTCCCTAGTATGGAACACCCTCGGGTCCCATCTCCAAGAGACTTTCTGGGTGACAGATGGGACACTGAGGCTCAGAAAGGGGAGGATGTCGGCTGAGGGTCACGTGGCGGGTGGGGTAGAGTCCACACTGGAACCCAGCACCCTGGTTATCAGCCAGGATGAGCCCTGTTTTTGGTATCTGCACTGAGAAGCGTGTGCATGAGAAGGAACCCTCCGGAGGGGAGCTCTGT
The DNA here is from genome assembly GCA_028533165.1 of Leontopithecus rosalia. Taxonomy (NCBI): domain Eukaryota; kingdom Metazoa; phylum Chordata; class Mammalia; order Primates; family Cebidae; genus Leontopithecus; species Leontopithecus rosalia. The sequence goes on along the minus strand of CM052648.1, from coordinate 30,817,891 downwards.
TAAAGCTGATGATGTCCTCGCTCAGCTGGCCTTTCTGCTGTTAGGGCTTATTCTTCCAGAATGTTCCAGCACAGCCCCTCCCGTGACGCCCTTGGTTCCCACACTCCAGTATGCACTCTGCCAATGCCTGTCCGTCACGTGCAGGCGCTGGGCCTTCCTTCCCAGAGGCTGCCCGTGGAGCTGCTGTTCTTTCTAACGGTGCTTGTGGACCTTGCTGGACGCTGCCGTGTTGGGCATTCAGCTTGTTTTCTCTGTGGGCCTCTCACCAGCCAGTGCCATCATGGACCCTCCTGTCCAGCATTCGGCAGGTGCCCTCCCGGATGGAGTTCAGAAGTGACATCACTGGCTCCAAGGAGTGTGCCCACTTCACATTCTAAAATTCGATGGGACCTTGGTGGGGCTTTGGTTCTCTGAAGAGGAAGTGTGAGGGGTGCCCTGGGGCCATTGGGAGCCTTCACCCAGCAGGAGTCATCTATGTGGGGAGCTGGGCTGGGGTCTCTGCCTTCTTCCGGAAGGTGTCAGGCACCCCTTGGCCCTCCTGGGAGAAGCTGAGATAATAGGTGACCAGGGCATGAGGGTGGCCACAGGAGATGGGACCACAGGCTCTGGAGCTCCTCAGCTGGACAGAACAGCCCTCTGAGCTCAGAGAAGGCCTGTCCTGCTCGATAGAGGACTGGTCAGCCTTGTCCTGGATGGATGTGACTCTCAGCAGGCAGATGACCTTTATGAGACAGTCTGCCCACACTTCATTGCCTGTCCCTCTCCCTGTGGGGAGGAGGGGTGCTGCGGGCTGGGCAGGGTGGTAAGGAATGCCTGTGGTCCTGAGGCTGGGGGCCTTCTCCCCCTCCCTTGGCTGGCACTGTTTCCTGACCTGGCTGCCCTGAGCCTCTCTTGAGGGCTGTGGACCTGCCATGTCACCCTTTGTGTAACCATTCTGTCACAGGGCTCTGGGAGTGCCTGAGAGGACAGCAAGACCCCACTCTGACTCCCAGAGCCACACATTGGGAGGGGGACACCTGCCATGTGCCCATGGGGGGGCTGAATGGGAAAAGACGTTGAGTGAAAGTTACCACACACACGAGGTTTGGGTCCTGGGTGCAAATCTTCCACCTTCTTTCTTTAGGCCAAGAAGGCTTTGCAGGGTCTGCCCCTTAGTTCTCTGTTGCTATGTAACAAATCACCACAAAACTGAGTGGCTTAAAACAGCAGTAATCATTCATCATCATTCACAGTTTCTGTGGGTCAGGACTTTGGAAACGGCTTAGTCAATGGGTGGTTCTGCCTTGGGGTTTCCCATGAGGCTGCAGCCAGACGTTGGCCAGAGCTGCATCATCTGAATGTCTGGCCAGGGCTGGAGGAGCTGCTTCCAAGCTGGTGCACCACAAGGCTGGCACAATGCGTTCCTCCACAGTGCTGCTTGAGCATCCTCTCAACATGGCGCTGGCTTCACCCAGTGCAAGTGATCCAGCAGGCCAGGGCAGAAGCTGCCCTGCCTTTAGGAGCAAGACTCGAGAGTTATGCATTGTTACGTCCACAGTGTTCTGGTGGTCACCTGACCCCTCGGATTGCCGGCTCCAGCCGAGCCAGATCCCACAGTGGCCTGTCTCTAAGACGGCTCTTGCAGCACTGCCCTGGTGCATTTCTCACATGCCTGGCTCTGCTCAACAGAGCCCCTTGGCTTTGGTTTGCAGGAGTTTGGTCAGTGTTTGAATTGAACTGAGCCCCCAGGCCTCCCCGCTTGCCTTCAACTCCAGGTCACAGAGCTCATTGAACTCTGAAGGGCCTGCGTGGGCCATTGTGTGGCTTGGGAGGAGCGTAGAGTGAGAGGAACATGCATTCTAATCCCAGCTGTGTGGCCTCACAAAGCTCCCTTCCCTTGGTTTCCCTATCTGTAAAATGAGGATATTGATGGAACTTTCTCCTGGAGGTTGAAGCACAGCACCTGGAGGGGGGCTGAAGCTGTGGCCGTGGGGGCTGAGCCGGCTGCGTGGCTTGTCAGTGTCCTGGCCTCCACCATGGGAGAACTGTGCCTGCCATGCCAGCTGTGGGAGGAGCTGGAGAGCCCCGAGGGGGAGGATTGAGGTGGCGGGGAGAACACGGACCTCCCAGCTGCAGGCTGTGGTCAGTGGCTGGGACAGGAAAAGCTGGGAGGTGGGCCAATTGTCTGAGGCTCAGGTCACACACTCCGCCTGGCTATGGAGTGAAGCCAGTCCAGACATGTGGGGGTGGGAGAGCAGGGGGTGGTGGTGGCTCAGGTAGGAGGGCAGGGCAAGGGCTTCAGCCTTACCTGGGACTCCAGCCTGCTCCTGGCTCCCCAGGCATCGTGGTTGGGGAGCACATGGACGTCCTCATGGCTGGCTGGTCTCCGAGGCATTTTCTGACTCTTTGGGATGAACGTTGCCTCCTTCTCTTACAGACATGTCAGTTACAGAGCGCTTGGTGCCCTACGCTCCGGGAGATTCCACATCCATGTGCGTTGCAGGTTGAGAGTCTGTCCCCAGTGTCTCCACAGTAATAGTTTTCATTCCCTGTCACTCAATGCCACCCCCTTTTTTGTTGAGATGGAGTTTTGCTCTTGTTGCCCAGGCTGGAGTGCAATGGTTCAATATCGGCTCACTGCAACGTCCGCCCTCCTGGGTTCAAACAATTCTCCTGTCTCAGCCTCCCGAGTGGCTGGAATCAAAGCTCCTTTTAATGCAAAAAGAATAAAAAGTTTATAAAGGAGGAAGGAAGATGCCCACTTTAGGTCCGTTCGGTCCCTGACCTCGGCTTAAGAGGGCACTGGTGCTCGGAGGTCTCTGCTGGCTGGGAAGAAGTGGGCTTGGGGGGCTGCCTCTGCCCTGCCCACTCCTGTCTGTGCCCTGGCCACCTCCTGCCTCTGCCCTGCCCACTCCCTCCCGTCTGTGCCCTGGCCACCTCCTGCCTCTGCCCTGCCCACTCCCGCCTACGCCCCAGTCACCTCCTGCCTCTGCCCTGCCCACTCCTGCCCGTGCCCCAGTCACCTCCTGCCTCTGCCCTGCCCACTCCCGCCTGTGCCCCGGCCACCTCATGCCTCTGCCCTGCCCACTCCCGTCTGTGCCCTGGCCACCTCCTGCCTCTGCCTCAGCCACCTCCTGCTTCTGCCCTGCCCACTCCCACCTGTGCCCC
>CM052648.1:30778405-30814644 GCA_028533165.1 Leontopithecus rosalia | reverse complement strand
CCCCAGCCACCTCCCGCCTCTGCCCTGCCCACTCCCGCCTGTGCCCCAGCCACCTCCCGCCTCTGCCCTGCCCAGTCCCGCCTGTGCCCCAGCCACCTCCGGCCTCTGCCCTGCCCACTCCCGCCTGTGCCCCAGCCACCTCCCGCCTCTGCCCTGCCCACTCCCGCCTGTGCCCCAGCCACCTCCCGCCTCTGCCCTGCCCACTCCCGCCTGTGCCCCAGCCACCTCCTGCCTCTGCCCTGCCCAGTCCCTCCTGTGCCCCGTCCACCTTCCTGTGTGACCATCCCTGCCCCCGAAGCCTGCAGCTGCTGCCCTGTCCCTGGTCTGCCCACTTCTTCCCAGGTTCTCTCTGAGATCTGCCCTTCACTCCACAGCAGGATGCCAGTTGGATGCAGTCACTCCTCCACAGCAAACCCTCTAGGTGAAGCCCAGCGCTGGAGCCTGAAGCCCACCTTCCCGCCCTGGGCCAGCTGGGCACTTTTCCATTCCCCAGCGCCTGCCACAGCAGGGCCGCCTCCTCTTTGCGTGTTTTGTCCCCAGAGTTTCTAACTCCAACCTTCCCTAACTCCCTTCCACCTGGTGCTCTCTTCCTCATCCCTCGGCGCAGGGCTGAGACCCCAGAAACTCTGGCTGGGTTGTGGGCCCTTCCTCTGCACGCCGCCCCAACCCCCTACCCCTTGGAGCTGCAATGCAGGCGTCTGCTTTCCTCACTGGACTGTGACCTCCCTGAGGCCGCGGCCTCCCGGCTATGTTCCCAGGGTTTGGCCCAGCGTAGCTGTCCAGTGGTTGTCAGGGTGGATGCCGTGGCAGCAGCTCAGATGCATGTTTGGATGTTGCGATGCTGGTGTTGGGGCCAGGGGATGAGGAACCACCGTGGACATGCAAGCTGACAGCCCATGGCCACAGGAAATACACGAAATACACAAGGATCATTTCCTTAGCTGTGGCCCCAATTCCAGAAGTCAAATAAGGGGACTTCTTCTTGTGCCTTGGGGCAGCCAGGCTAGGACCCAGATGGCCAGTGAGTTTTGGGTTAGCAGCCTCGGCTCCTGGAGACACTGCTGTGGGCAGAGCTCCTGTTCTGTGCTGGAAATTTGAGTCCTTGTGGTGGAGACGGGGAGGGAGACAGAGGATGGCTCATGGTGATCTGTGCCCCTCCTGGGTAGGGGGACGTCAGGGCTGGTGAGCACATGGGGTGGGAGGTGAGGCATCGTGTGGTCCTGGTCATGTCTCTCACTTGTGAGGACTTGACACTCACCAGGGCTGGCTCTTGTGGATGACATCAGTGTCATGAGCTCTGATGGGACATCAAGGGGTGTCCTGGAGAGGAAGGGAGGCCCACTGGCCTCTTGGGGGTGGAGCAGACAGCCTCTGGCTCTCTGGGAGGCCCGTGGTATCATGCCTCAGCTCCTCCATGCGCCTCTGCCCCGCTCACTCAGCTGGCCTCCCTCATTAGTGCCCGCTATGTGCCACATGAGCCACTGACCCATGTCCCTTGCTTTCGTTCCAATGGGCCTGCTGGCCTTGGCTCACGTATACACCCAAGTCTGCACTTGGGAGATGGGGTCCTTGGTGTGGGGCCCCTGGAGGGTGCCGATGACCTGGGCCCTGCAGAAGTGCCCGGTTTGGGGAGGCAGGAAGCAGAGCTCTGGGGTGGCTTTTGATTTTCTGTTTCTCCCAGCCCATCCCAGGGACCCCTCCACCGTGTGATACCCACCTGCGTGCAGGCGCATGACCTGAGAGCCCAGAGGGGACCCACGAGAGGGGAGGGAAGAAGGTGGGCAGACTCCGACCCCAGCAGCCTGGAGTCACACTGGGACAAGTGGACACTCCAGGGTGCATCTGCAGAGGAGGACCGTGTCACTGAGCAGCTCCCAGGGTGCATCTGCAGAGGAGGACCGTGTCACTGAGCAGCTCCCAGGGTGCATCTGCAGAGGAGGACCGTGTCACTGAGCAGCTCCCAGGCAGCTCGGCCATTCTGGAGGCCCCTGGGGCTCTATCCTATCAGCACCAAGCAACTGTGCTCCCAAACTCTGGGGCATACAGCCTAGGGAAGATGGGGCTTCGGGTGGCCTGATGGTGCCTCCTGAGGGACTCTGAGCAGGTCTGAACCTTTACAAGTCTTTGTTTCTCAAGGTACAGAGTAGAGATGCTCGCCTGCAAGACGGAAGGTCTGGGGGAGGGAGAGGGATTTCAGAACATGCGGCGGGGCATAACATTATTCTGTGCGGAAAGCATTTGCATTTCAGAAACCCCTTATCTGTCTAAAAGCAGAGCCTCCCAAAATAACTCGAAAGAACTCGTGTCATCCATCCCTCCCCGGAGCAACCAGGGAAGACAAACTCTTATCACGATCACAGTGACGAGAAACCTCCATCGCACACGAAGACAGGCGATCCCAGAGCCGCGCTGCCATCTGTCCACTTCAGGGCCCCTTCACCTTTCCAGAAAGCCGTTTGTTTTCCCGTGCATGCCCTTCTCTCCCTCCCCCGATTTTCGTGTACCCCTAAGAGGGTGTGTAAGCCCTGGATTCTAACCACTCCTCTGAATCCCACTTTTCCGTGGGAGCATGTACATCTCTATGTCCTCATCTGCCTCTTGTCAGTTTAATTTGCAGGGCACAGAGGTGAGATTGGAGATGGTAGAGATTTCTCTCCATGGGAACTGCCCCTGGAGCCCCTGGCCCCTTGAGGGGACCCGAGACTGAGGGAGGAGGGAGGTCCACTTACGTCCAGGTGGGGCTGGCTGACCTGTCTCCACGAATGCCAGGCAGCCTGCATCCTATCTCGGCGTGGCAGTGCGATGGCTTCCTGTTCCCACGTCCAAGCCCTTTGCAGGCACTACCTCCTGTCCAGAAGGTGCTGCTGGCTTCTGTTGCTCTTTGTGAATCAGGTCCTGGGCCAGGTGGTTTAGGAACCATGAGATCCTGAATGTACAGCCCCCGTGTCCTCCTTCACAGGTGGGGGAGCTGAGGTTTAGGATGGCACAACCTGCCCCAAGTGCCCCAGCGGGATATGAGGCCAGGCTGCTGCATCCACCCCAGGACCCCAGCACCCTGTAGGCGGAGGCTAGGACCTCTGCATCCACCTCAAAGGCCTGTCCAATTTGCAGGGTGGGACTGCCCAGGAGGCTGACCTGACCCAGCTCCAGACATCAACCCCAGGGAATCCCAGTTCCCCGTGAGAAGGTCACCTCCCTTTCGAAGCCTCTGTTTTGTGTCTGTAAACTGGAGGCAATGTTATTCCTTGCTGCACAGGGTTGATGCAAAGGGGCAAGAGAGGAGGTGGGGGAGGCATAGGTTGCCTGCAATCCCCCAACACATGCTCTGTCAGGGATCTGATGCCCGTGTGGCCCTTCGCAGGCCAGCATGGGGACCCCCTCTCAGAGGCAAGACCCAGAACCCAGAACAAGTATATGCACTTGATCTGAGACCCTGGCAACCTCCTCCCTCATCTCTGGGCCTCAGTTTCTCCCCCTGTACCATGAGGTGCTACACTGGTTGATTGGGGCCCCTTCTTGGCCCACAGAGTTTGTGCAGAGCATGAAACCAGCGACCCAGGTGTCCGACGGGCCTCCCAGACCATGCGATGCTGCTGGTTAGCAACCGCAGAAACAAACTCATCAAGAGGCATTCCTTGGCTTTAAAGACAGGCCGTTTGGAGAGGGCAGGCCGGCCTCCCCGCCCAGAGTGCCTGGCTTCTGGGAGGGGCAGGGCTGGGAAGGCGGTGAGTGCATGGCAGCCAGAGCCGGGCTGGCCGGAGGAGGCTGGCGGGCTGGGGCCCTGGCTCCGGTCAGGCTTGTTTTATGTCAGGGTGGCTCGGGCCACGGAGGAGCTGCCGCCGTGCCAAAACAATGTTTAAAACATCTCGGAAAATGTGCAGCCACTTCTTTTCCACAGGATTCATGCCAAGTCTTCCTGGCTTGTTGGGGAAGGATGAGGACTGGCCAGCAGGGAGTGAAGAGGGCGGCCACGTGAAAAACAGCGAGAGCCTTTAGACTGAGGCGAGGGCCTGTCCCTGCCCTGCCCGCCCTCACTGTCTCCTCTCTCCCTGTCCCCTGCCCAGGAAGTCAAAGCTCTGTCTCTGTTTCTCTTGCCACCGCAGACCACCCTGGGAAGTGGGCACTAAACCCTTTTCACAGATGGGCAGCCACAGTACTGGGTGGGAGATGTGGATTCTAACTTGCCCCATGTGGGGACTGGGAGCTGGATAGGCTACAGAATATGTAGAGCCTCCGCACGAAGGACCTGGGAGCCCCAGGTTCCTGCAGGCAAGTTGGGGAGCTTAGTACCTCCCCAGCTGGGGTGTTTCCGAGCTAACTTCATTTAGCACTGCCAAGTAGCAGAACAGGAACCTGGCTGGTCGGGAACCTGGAAGGGTCATGTGGCTGAGGGACACTGACCCCTCTTACTCAGGCCCAGGAGGGGCCGTAGGCTCCCTGGGTCCCCGTGTCCCCAGCATCCCCCACTGGAATTGAAACCCTGGGGGCCCTGGCCCACCCAACCCCCAGAGCCCTTCCACTCCATTTCTTCCCAAGGAAAAGCCGGGTGACCCGAGGGCTTCCCCCTTGAGGGTCTGAACAGTACCTGATCATGGCCAGGGCGGAGCTCACTGCAGCCCGAGTGCCTCCTGTGTATGCGCAGGCCCTGGGCTCCTGGTTCCTTCTTCTTGGGCTTGGAGGAGGTGGCAGGTCCGCTTTCTCCCAGGAGAGACCCGAATGTTGAGTCTTGCACCTGGGGGCACAGCCGGCTCAGACTCTTGACTTTATTGCCCTTCACGGGGGCTGGAGAGGGGACAAGCATACCCCTCCCAGGTAGGAGGAACATAGCGCTGGGGCTCCAGCTCTAAGCCAGAGGTTCAGAGGGGACCCACGGAGGAAGCTGCAGCCTGCCCCTCACACAGCCACAGCCCCGGCCGAGGCCCCCAGTGTCCAGTCTTCTGCGTCCTCCCCACCCCGTAGATGCGCAGCCCTGAGCTGCTCTCTTCTGATTCAGATGGGATTTAGTTGGCTCACGTGGTCCCATCAGCTGCAGTGGATGTTTTGCATAATGACGATTTGGAACTCAACCTATTCTACTAGAATGTTCAATTTCATGCCAATTAAGTCTGGAATTGAGTGATGTTCTCTGGGAGTCCTGTGTGGACGAGCCTCAGTGGCAGTGGCTGCAGAGACAATGCTGCTCACTTCGGCTTCTTCTTGGAGCTGCTCCAGCACAGGACTGTGGGCTCCCTCCCCTGGCCTGGTCCTGAGGCCACCCCTGCCACTGCCCTCACCAGAGGGGCCACTGGATGGGCAGCAGCACGCGTGCAGGAAGAAGTCCTGGCCTGGGAGTTTCGGAGGCGAGGCCGGCTGGGAGGTACTTCTGCTGCTGTGGACGGCTCTGCCTCCCTTCCTTTCTCACTCTGCCTCCTCTTCCCAGCCCGCATACCTGTCCCACACCTGCTCCAGGAAGCCTGCCTGGACTGCCCTCCATCCAGAGTCTATGACCTTTCCATGCCTGTTCTGGTGAGGCTGTCGCATGCTGGGACCTCGCTGGCTTTTGGGAAGAAGCTCTGAGGTCCTCTGGCTGTGGCTGACTTGTGTCATCCTGGAAACATCAGGCTCTGGATGGCCCAGTCTGAGTGCCGGAGTGTTTCGGAGGCTGTGGGTCCAGCCTACGGTCGGCTGACCTGGGCTGACACATGGGGCCCTGGGAGCTGGTGACTTGGGGGGCTTGTAGGGGTGGCTATCTCCCCACTTTGGGGGTGAGCCACACACACACGACGCTTGGGTGTGCGAGCCAGCCCCGGTCAATACAGCTGTTAGGACTTTAGTGTTTATTTTGGACAGTCACCAGGGGGACTGCACCAGAGTGGGCTGGAGGACGGGGAGCAGAAAGGGCCGGGCGAGGACTTGCTTCTTCCTGTACCATAGTGCGTCCTGAGTGTGGCCACCAGGCCTCCCCCACTGTCCCCAGGGTGAAGTCCAGGTTCTCCGCTGACCCCTGTGGAGTCCCACGACTCTTCCAGAAGGCTTGATTCCCACAACCTCCCCTGGCTGGAGCAGCCCAAACCACGCAAGCCTGCAGATCCCACGGGATGTGGGGCTCTGGGAAACACCCCGAATCTTCCGAGAGCCGCCTCTGGGGTGCTCTGTCGTGGTAGGCTTCCCCAGAGAGTACCTCGCGTTTGGGGGTGAGGAGGGCACTTGCTGAAGGAAGGCCAAAACGGGGCAGCAAAATGTGTGTGTGGAGCTGAGCTGTCATCTCAGGCCGTGCTGGGCCATGAGTGTCTTCTGTGTCCCTGACAGCGGAACCCGGAGGCAGAGGGTTTGTCTGCCACTAGGAGGCTGACTCTGAGACTCTTTAACAATGAGCTTAGTGACCCTCCAGGCCTTGGCCCCACTGGAACCTCCCTGGAGGGGGCTGTGGGCTGATGCACCTGCCCCTGCTGAGACCTGGGCCTGCTGAAGATGAACCCCAGCCCCAGGGTGAGGCGCACAGCTGGGGCTCAGCGTGTGTTTTCTGAGTGGATGGCATCCCTGCTCTACCTGCCTCGGTCAGGTGTCCCTGAGGTGGAGCTGCGGGGTGTGTCTTGCCACCAACGGGATAAGAGGAGGCCCCAAGCCAGCCCCTGCCCCATGCCTTACTCCTGCCTCACTCCCTCCCATGCCCCAGGAGCCCTTCTGTCCAGATGCGCCTGCTTGGGCCTCGTGGCCTCCACCAGGGCACTTCCTAGATCATGTGGCTTTGCCTTTGCATCCGCCTCAGGCTGGAGCCTTCTGGAAGGGCCCTAGGGCACGGTGTGCTCAGATCTGCACTGATCTGGCTTCTGCTGGCTGCCTCCTCCCTCTGGGTGCTGGGGGACATGTCTTTGCAGAGACTTTATTTTTGCTCTCGGCTGTTTCCCCGGGGCCTGGGCTCACGGAGCAGGTGGAGGCAGCTGATGAGGTGTGGGTTTGGCTGCCGCCAGAAAGCCTTGCTTTCTGGGCCTGGGGGAGAGGCCGGGTGGGCATCCCCCACCCTGACCAGCACCTCGGGAACCTGCTGCCCAGCTGTCTTGAGAGTGAGGAGCAGATCCCGGGAAAGAGGTGGGCCTGGGCCAGGAGAGGCGCTGCACTCCATGCAGGGTGTCTCCCCACCCAGAGCCTGGGGAAGGCCAGTGGCATCTGCACACCCTGCCACGTGGCCGGGCTGCACACTTCTTTCTCCAGGCGTGTTCAGGAAAGGAACTTTCCTCCTCCTTTTCTGGGCTGCGTCCTGGGAGGCGGGGCCCCAGGCCATAGGAGGAAAGGCTGCTCTGGCCAGCAAGACGCTCCTCAGAGAGCCCCCAGCCAGGGTGGGGCGGGGGCTGTGCTGGGGCCCCAGTGGGGTCCCCCTCCCGCTGCTTGGCCCCAGCTTCAGCCTGCAGAAGCTGCTCCCCACTCTGCTCACCCCAAAGCCCAGAGCCTGTGTGGGTTTGCAGAGAGCCTAGCTCTGGGGCTGCAGCCAGAACAGCTGCCATTCCGGCCCTGACACATTCCAAGGGGGTTCCCTGGAAATCCCTAGAACCCCCGGAGTTTCTCTGGCCCTGAACCGTAGTGCATTCTGTGCTTGGAGCTGGGAGGCCTGGGCCCTGACCGGCGCCAGGGCTTGCTCATTGCAGCCTCACTCTGTGCCTCAGTTTACCCATCTTCATGAAGAACAATGCAGCCCTGAGACGGGCCTCCACAAGCTGTGTCGGTTAAGGTACAGGCTTTAGTGTCAGATGGCCAAGGGTCTGGGTTCCAGTGTGGCCAGGTCTGCCTGAGCTTCAGTTTCTCTGCCCACCAGTAGGTGGATGTGAGGCCACACGGAGCCTGGCACTGCTGGGAAGAGCTGCGGTAGCCACTGCCGCCTGCCCGGAGCTTCCGAGTTGCTTTCTCCGGGGTGTTCTAGACACTGCTGGCCAGGGGGCTTTGAGGTGACTCTGGGGGTGTCGGCCCGTCCACTGGAGCCTGGTGCCAGCATGGACCTGGGAGCTGCTGCTCCGTGGGCTGGAGGGAAGAGACAGGGATGCTTTCCAGCCACATCCCACCACCTCCATGCCCCGGCTCCTCAGGTGTCAACCCGGAGACAGGCTGAGCTCTCTAGCCCTGCCATCAGCAGTCTTGATTGAGCTGTGGCCTGGATGCCACCGTTCGCCTCCACCACTAACTGACTCAGCTCTCAGGGAGCCCGAGGTCCAGGAAGGTGGGGGAGGGCAGGGCCGAGCTAAATTACCAGTCCGGGTCTGGAGGTGCCCCACTCGTGCTGGAACCCTGGCTGGAGCCAGAACGTGGGGCAGGCAAAGCTCGTGGACTCGGATTAGAGTCGGGGGCCGCTCCTGCCTCCCGGAGTTAGATGCAAGCTTGTGTTCTCCGTCTCCCTCCCTCCCTCTCCCCTCAGCCCCTGGCACGGATGACTCGGGCCGCCCTTGTAAGCGTGCCCGAGCACACTTTGGAATGGGAAAAAATTCTAGGTCCTTGTGAAGGTTTATTTAGGAAACACAGAAGCCAGGTGGACAAAATTAGCTTTTAGGTTTTGTAACAGTTGCAGCATGTATTAAAAAATGCTTTCGGGTACAGTTTTTGATACTCCTCTCAAAGGAAATGGAAATTTTTTCTGTGTGCTCAGTATTTGAGGAAAATTCAAGGCAGGTCCCAAGGATGTGGTTTTCAGGGAGCTTTCATTTTGTCTTAAAAGAAAGGAGCCATTTGAGGGGGTGAGGTCCGCCTCCCCGGGGGCCCAGGGTGCGGAGGGGATGGGAAGGTCTTGCCCACTGTCGTCCAAGTCCTGCCTCGGTGAGGCTGCAGTGATTCTGCTGTCCAGCTGCGTCCACAGCCCCAAACTGAGCCAGCCCACTCGGCACCCAGCTCAGGTGTGGGACCGCCCCCTCCAGTGCCCAAGGAGGGAGCCAAGCGTGGGTGGTGTCCACCGTGGAGGGGACTGGGGCCAGGCACCTGCAATTTGCTCATGTCCTCTGGCCCTGTCCACATGGGATCTGAGAAGAACTGCTTCTTTTTTTTTTAAGACAGTCTTGCTCTGTCACCAGGCAGGAGTGCAGTGACACAATCTCGGCTCACTTCAACCTCTGCCTCCTGGGTTCAAGCGATTCTCCTGCCTCAGCCTCCCTAGTAGCTGGAATTACAGGTGTGAGTGACCACACCTGGCTAATTTTTGTATTTTCAGTAGAGATGGGGTTTCCCCATGTTGGCCAGGATGGTCTCGATCTCTTGACCTTGTGATCCGCCCTCTTTGGCCTCCCAAAGTGCTGGGATTACAAGTGTGAGCCGCTGTGATGGGCCAGAGAAGGACTGTCTCTTAGAGAGGCTTGCTGCCGGGATGCCCTAGCCTGTGATGAGAATATCTGGGGTTCCGTAACCCAGCCCCCAGTCATTGCCTGGCTGCTTCTCCAGAGGACTACACCCACCCCTGCAGAGGGCTTCTCCTCACTGTGTCTCTCTCACTGCTTCTTGTGTGTTTTCCTAGCTGGGGGACAGATCCTGCTTCTGGGCGATTGTGCCAGGTGGAACTCGTTCCCGTCTGATTTTATGAGCGGAGTCCTTGCTCCAGCACCAGGGAGCCGAATCCCATGTGTGCCTGGCTGATCCTGGTCTGTCTGTGGCCTGGGTTTCCCACTGCTCGGAGGTGCAGCCACCATTTCCCTGCTGAGGCTGCTCTGGGACCCAACCCTGGTTATAGGCAGGGACCTCGGGGCACATGTTCTCTGTCCAGGAGAGGCCTCTGCAGGGGGACTGGGGTCCCTGACGGTCCACCTCTTACAGTGATGGGCGGCCTTGTCTACAGGCTCCGTGGCCTCCCAGGGGACTGGGGAGCAAAGCTTTTCACGCGTCTTCATCCCCTGCCTGTGGCTCCAGGGTCTCCTGACCAGATCCGTCTTGTGGGAAACTTGACTGTCTTTGATGTCTGGCTACTCTGGCCACTGAGTCTTGGGCTTGGTCCCTAGGATCCCCCACCCCCACAGGCTCCCTGGCCCTCACACCTGGGTGCCCCCTCCTGCTCCAGGCCCTCAGGCTCCTGGCCTTCCTGTGCAGCATGGATGTGCTGCCCATTGCCTACCCACCCCCGTCCCCACCCAGACTCGCCCTTGTCCCTCCTGGGGTACGCGCTCCAGTTCTTTCCCAGCCAAAGCTGTCACAGCTGGACCTCCAGCTTCCACAGGGGCTGTTTGTGCCCCATACCCCAGCAGCAGCGATGGGGCTGTGAGTGGCGCCCAAAGGCCAGATAGCCTCCTGGACCTCTTGGGCCCATGGTCCTGGTCCACAGTCTCAGTCCCCGAGCTCTGGAAGCAGATGCTGAGGTGTGTTCAGGAGGCTGTACGTGTGTGAGGGATTCTCATGTCCACATGTTGAGGGTGCTGGGGTCTGAATGTGTCCCCACCCAAACTCCTGCTGAAACCTCCCCACCTTCCCCATTGTGGCGACATTCAGAGGTGGGGCCTTTTGGGGAGTTATTGAGCCATGAGGGCGCCACACTCATGAACAATCAGGCCTCGCCAAAGGGCTGGAAGAGTGTGCCCCTGGGCCTCTCTTGCTGTCTGCCGGGTGGGAACGCAGTGCCACGGCACCACCACAGAAGCAGAGTGCAGTCCTTGTCAGGTACCAAGGGTGTTCTAGAGACCACTGGCCAGGGCACTTCGCGGCGCCTTGAGCTCGGCCCTCCCAGCCTCCAGATGGTGATAAATACATTTCTGGGCTTTATAAATTGCCAGGTCTGGGGGCAGTTTTCTTTTATAGTGGCTCAAGTGGCCTAAGACAGAAGGGAAGGAAGAAGCCAGACTGGGTGGAAGAGGCAGCTTCGCAGTGGTGCGGGCCTCATAAGGCCTAGTGCAGCCCTCCGGGGACGCCCAGAGAAGTTTCTGCGCCACGCCGTGTCCCGCCTGTCAGTGTCTGGGGTCATATGGCCGTGGCTCGCCCACGGAGCATGGGAAGGGGCATGACCCAGGGTGTGGAGGAGCTGCCAGCTGGAGGCTGTGTGGCAACCACTCCCCAGGGCCGGGTGGCGGGTCCCCCCTGAAGGAAAACCAGGGAAGCCATCCCCGTGTCAACCACAGCAGGTCCTACGGAGAGGCCAGACTGATCACTCTCCGGAAGGCAGGCGCCATACTCCCATTTTACAGATATTGAAACTGAGGTCTGAGAGTGTGAAAGGGGCTTTCCCAGGGACCAGCCAGCAGCTATGTGGTGGAAGGGGTGGAGCTCGGGGGGCCGGAGGGCTGATTTTGGTCTGTCCTCCTCTGGGCAGCTGCTCCATGCGGCAGGTTGCGACGTCTATTTTGTCTGCCTGTGTAGCCGTCTGGGAATGGCTTAGCTGTTTCTATTTTGAGCACCAACTGTGTGCCAGGCTGATGATTTTCCCAGAGGAGGGCTGAGTGCATGCACAGCATGGTGGTTCTCACCAAGCCTCTGCACGCTGTGCACCAAGGAACACCTGGCGCTTGCAGCCGGCACCCTCCGCAGGCTCCCGCGGCTCCTGCACCCACAGGGGCTCTAGCCGGCTTCTCTAAGCCTCCAGCGGCCAGGCTTGCCAGACGAGCTGCTGAGGGGCAGATGGATAAGCAGAACCGTCCCTCTGGGGGGTCCTGCTGACCCTGGCGGGTGAGGTGGGGTGGAAGCTGCTTCGGGTGCACCCATGTGCCAGCCACATGGTGAGCTGAGCCCGGCAGGGAGCCGGCACAGCTGATGGGAGACCTTGGTGGTGAGCTGACCCCGGCAGGGAGCCGGCACAGCTGATGGGAGACCTTGGTGGTGAGCTGACCCCGGCAGGGAGCCGGCGCAGCCAATGGGAGACCTCAGATGCCCTTTTGGATGTGCGAAGGAAGGAAAAGCTTCTTGGTTTAGTTTGCTCATGGGTTGGCAGGAGTAGCGACCTTTTAGTCATTGTATAAAGCAGCAATAAAATGTGATTTCGGCAGCAACCACTGGGCTGGAGACACCCATGCTGACCTGCCCGGGCTCCCCTGGGTCTGCTCCGTCTGCCGGGGTAGGTGGGCTCCTCCCCAGGCTCTGACTCACCTTAGCGATGGCATGACGAGCGGCGCAGTGGCTGGATTGAGAAGGGCTAGCAGCTACGTGGTGTCTGGGCTGGTGGCACCATCCTCACTCCATCTGTCCAGTGAGGGCTATCCTCGCTGAGTCTGGTGGCCTCTCCAGGGCATGATGTGGGTCACCCCTGGGGACACCTGTCCCTCTTGCCTGGACCCTGTCACTCTGAACCTGTTTCCTGGTGGACTCCTGTGTTTTCAGATCTCCATTGCTCTTGTGTATACTAGTGTGTGATGGAAAACGTTTTGGGCAGTGTGTTGACCACACTCTCTGTAGTTGAGGGAAATAAGAGAACGCCCAGGATGTGAATGCTTGTCCCTAGCCAGGGGAGAGGCCTCTAACCTCCTGTGCAGATGATCAGTGGGGTCTGTTATGGGCTGAACTGTGTACTTCCTGCTGCATTCGTATGTTGAAGTCCCAGCTCCTGGTGTGACTGTGCTTGGAGATGAGGATGTTCTGGAGAGGATTAATTGAGGGCATAAGGTTGGGGCCCTGATCCCACAGGATCAGTGTCCTTACAGGAAGAGACGAGAATGCTCCCCCTTCTTTCTCTCTCTCCCCACTGTGTGTGGACCCGAGGCAGGGAGAGGGCCCTCATCGGAACCGAGTGGCCATCACCTTGACCTTGTACTTCCAGCCTCCAGAACCACCAGGAGTAGACGTCCGTTGCTTGGGCCCCCCAGACTCTGTTGTTTGTTATGGCCACCCGCGCAGAAGAAGACAGGTCCAAATTCCTTAATGCTTCTCAAAGTAGGCCTGCACCGAATGGTTTCGGAGAGCCAGGAGCGACGTTAACGCAGCCTGATCCATGACTCTGGCTGAGCAAATGTAACGGCCCCATTGAATCGTAGCCGCTGGAGAGCTGAGCTTCAGAACGGTCCGGAAACCTGGAAAAAGAAAGGGCAACACATCCCACTTGAGCCAAGGTACACTCCCACATCACAAATGGCTCAGAAAATCCGGGGCCTGAGTCTGTTTTGGGGTTGGCCCCTGTCTTTTGCTAACAGGTCTTGGGAGCCACAGTGCTCTCCAGGATTTGAATAGTGTTTTGTACTTGACAGTGCAGTCTCTTAAATTGCAGAAATTGTTTTATTTAGAATGCCTCAGTACTAAACCATCTCTCCACTATTGCTACTGAGTGTGTGGCCGCCCTGCTGTGGGGCTAGTACCTGGTGCTGCGTTACTGTGGCCAGAACCGAGCAGCTGAGGCAACACACAGTGATTACCCCACAGTTTCTGTGGGCAGGAGCCTGGGCATGACCTGACTGGGCCCTCGGCAAGCCTGTAGCCAAGGTGTTGGCCAGAGCTGGGGTCTCATCTGGAGGCTCAGCTGGGGGAGAGTCCGCTTTCAAGCTCCCGTGGCTGTTAGGATGTCTCAGGTCCTTGCAGGTTGTCACACGAAGGGCTCCAGTTTCTTGCTGGCTGGAGACTGGAGACTGCCCGCAGGCCCCTGTCAGTCACGTGAGCCTCTCCAGCATGGCACTGTCTTCATCACAGCCCACGAGGGACAGAGTCTCCTAGCAAGACGGATGTGAGGAGATGGTGTGATGCAGTTATGAAGGTGGCATTCCATAACCTTTGCCATACCCTAAGGGTTAGAAGTGAGTCTCAGGTCCAGCCCCCACTCAGGGGAGGGGAGTGCCTTAAAGGGCATGGGCTCCAGGAGGCCACCTTGTAATCTGCCCATCACAGCTGGCTCTCTGACCCCCAATAATTCATGTTCTTCCCACATGCAAAGTGCATTCATCTCTTCTCAAGGTTCCCAGGAGTCTCATACGTGACAGCATTTGCTTATCACCTAATTAGGTCCAGGTGTGCACCAGGTGCCTTGGGTGTGGTCCCCCCAATCCATCAATCTGTAAAACAGAGGTGAGTGATTGATCCCCTCCCCGACCCAACGTGCCATAGTGGGACAGGCTTAGGTGACAGCTGCAGACATTCCCGTTCAAAACAGAGAACACTCTGGGATGCAGAGGAGTCGTGGGTCCGCAGCAATTCTGAAATCCAGCTGGAAGGCTGGGACGGCTCTCGGAGGGTGTGAGTTGTGGGGATGATTCTCCCTGGCTCTTGGCTTTGCCCCCAAGGCCTAAGTTCTGTCCGTGGAGTCGCCTTTGCTTTTTATGAAAGGCGGCTTTGCCACTGAGGAGCTTTGCTGGCTGGCTTCTGCCAGTAGCCATTTGGGGATCTCACGGCGCCTTTGTGTTTTGTGCACTCTAGGTGGCTTTTAGCTCACGCTGGCAGTATTTTTGCTGAAATAATTTTTCAAAACCTTTGCGGTCTCCTGCAAATTTCCCTTGGATTCACTCCCTTAGAAAAGGCCATACACAAAGATCTTTTAAAAATAAGCTTTCTCTGCTTGGGCGCTTGCTGAGATGGCTAAGGGGCCGTGCCTTTAAGCTCCCTAGAGGTTCTGTGGTTCCATTGAGAGCGTCCCTGAGGCCAGCCTTCATCTCCTTACGAGACTGTTTGTGTGACCTGGTACTTTTAGCTTCTGAGTTTGCTGAATTTCAGCAAAAGTTTCTACAGTCACAATCTCAGCTTTTCCTCCAGCGCGTGCTTTCCTGGCTGCCCAAACGCACTTCCCCACCTTGAATGTGGCTGTCCTGGCTGGGAACCCAGCAGGCAACTCGTGAGTGTGGGTAACAGGCAGGAATAAAAGACCACCAGGGTCACAGAGACGCAGCTGCGGTGATAGCGCGGTGCAAATCGTCACCAGCAGCCACTTATCTCCAGACTGCTTGGTAAGAAAAATAAACTGCTAGTTATTGAGACGGTGGGATTTCCTTTAGGGTATACTGCTGCTTGAAGCTGACAGTGTTAGATGTCATGAATTCGAAGGTCATCCCTTGGTCATTAACACGTAAGCAGAGAAAAAAGTGTGTCCCGGAACAGTCTGGGGTATGCCCGTGAGAAAGCAGGAGAAGGAGAGGCCCCGAGGGGAGCAGAGGAGCCGCTGTGTCACGGCAGGCCCAGGAGCACCGGCAGAAAGCTGGGAGCGCAGCAGGCTCCCATGTAGCCCCACCGCGCCTCTGCGTTTCTTAACTTTAGCATCACTTACCACTGAGAGGGGCTGACAATTTTCAAAATCATCAAGTTCTGGTTCTTTTTTTTTTTTAAACAGTTCTGTCCTCCATGTATTTCTTTCCTCTTGCTTTGTACTGCAGGTAGCAAAAAGAAAGCACACAGCACTTCCAGACATCGCAGAGAAGTCTCTTTAGCTCAGAACCCAGCCCAGCCTTGACCATCCCCTTCCCACACACCTGCACGTGACAATTCTGCTGAACTTGACCATCCCCTTCCCGCACACCTGCACGTGACAATTCTGCTGAACTTGCTGTCACAGATTTGCAAGCGTCTCCCTTCCTCCAGTTTTCAGTGATGTTGTCCTTGCTTCCTTCCGAGTCCTCTAAACATTATTTTTAATTTTTATTTTTGAGATGGAGTCTCAGCTGGTTGCCCAGGCTGGAGTGCAATGGCACGATCTCAGCTCACTGCAACTTCTGCCTCCCAGGTTCAAGCGATTCCAGAGCTGAACGGACCCTCACAGATCACCTCTCCTTGCCCTCTCATGAGAGGGAAACCGAGGCTCAGAGGGAGAAAGAATTGGCGAAGGTGATACTTGGTGGCTATTTTGGAATCTGCCCTGTGGACGCCCGACTCAGCATTTCTGCCAGAGGCGCGTGGGAAGTAAGATGGGAAGAGGTGCTCCACAGGAGGGGGCACGTGGGCATGGTCACGTGGCCCTGCCAGCCAGCCAGGCTCACCTGTGAGGCACCAGGGCCAACAGGAAAGGTGCTGCCCTTGGCTTCCGCAGGGAATTTCGTTATCTTTGTGAGGGATGGTGGAACTTGCATCCTGAACATTAAAGTTTACATGTCAAGCATGGTAGTGGAGTCCCGGGAACTTCCTGCCTCCCCTGAGGCTGCCTCTCCTGCAACTGTCCTGGCCTGGCCGAGCCTGATGCTGGTTTCAAAGAGAATGCAGGTCTCACCCTCCTCTGTGGTGAGGGCTGAGGAGGTCCCTGGGGCCCTGAGGGTTTCAGAGTAGAGACCAGGTAAGTCCACATCCTTTCTGAGCCAGACCTTGCTGCTGAGGCACAGCCAGCCACGTTGCCTAGGCTGGTCTTGAACTCCTGGGATCAAGTGATCCACTTGCCTCAGCCTCCCAAAGTGCTGGGATTACAGGCACGAGCCGCCGCTGCACCTGGCCTTTATTTTCCTAAACCACCAATATCTGGGGTTCATATATGACCCCATGTATGAAGGATCGGCAAACCACGACTGAGGCCACACGTGGCCTGCTGCCTGTTTGGTGTGGACCTCAGCTCGAATGGGCTCTTACATTTTTCAAGGGGTACATTCCCACTGGCCACCTACATGCCGGCACAATAGTTTCAATTTTGCCCCATGGCTTATATGGCTTAAAATACTAACTCCCTGGCACTTTAGGGGAGGACTGGCTGTGTCTGGCATGGCTACCGTAGCTTGGGCTCCCTTGGAAGCAGCCTCGGAGAGGACACTTGAGTGTGAGTAGTTTATTTGGGGAGGGGGTGATCCCAAGAAGCTCTGATATGGAAGTGAGGTACGTGATCAAGCATGCCACCACTGTGAGAAATTGGGGTGCAGTCTACAGGGGCCGCTGGATGACAGTGGTGAACATGCCGGAGTGTCCCGCCTGACGGAGAGCAAGCTGGGGCACTTCTCCCCGCTCCTGTTCCTCACCACAGAGGGAGGCAGCAGGACAGTGAGTGCCTGGGGACGGGCAGCCTCAGCCACAGCTACCTTCACTCATCCCCCCTCACCCGGCAGATGAGAAACTGAGGCTGACAGGGGTGAAGCCGGGTGCTCCAGGCTGTGAAAACAGGAAGAGGCAGAGCCAGACTGTGTCTAGGTCTGGCCGTTCCTGGGCTGAGGTCCTCCTGCTCTCCTACGTCACTGCGGTTCCCAAGCTCGACCTGGTGGGGTCTGGTGGGGTCTGGAGGAGGCTGGCAGGGCCTGGTGGGGGTTCTGACGTGTCCGAGTCTCCTGGCAACAGGATGGCACCCAGGCTGGCCCAGCGCCTTCCCCCAGCAAGCCAGGGAGTAGTGTCACGGCTCCAAAAGTCCCCTGGCCTGAGACTTTCCTAAACTCTACCCAGACTCAGCGCCCAGAGCCTGGTGAGTCCTGGGTGCCCAGTCCAGGCCCTCAGATGTGGATTTTCCATGGAAGGCAGAGTGGGCTGGCACCGGGAGTGTGCATCTCACGGTTCCGCAATTGGCTCAGCCCACAGTGCCGTGGGGTGGAGAGTTTATCCAGGGATACTAACCATAAACTCATGAAATCACAGGATTCCTGGGGATGGGTGGGACCGCGGAGAGGGCTCTGCGGCCTCCCCTTCTTGGACAGAGCCAGAGAGTGGCCCAGGCAGGGAAGGGCGTGTCCAAGCCTCTCAGCTGCTCATGGTGGGACCCAGACCGGGTCTTTTTCAAACACACAGAAAGGGCAGCGCCAGGTGCCCTTTTCCAGGGCACGGTGGGTGGGGGAGTCTCAGGCAGCCTCTTCCTGCCCAGGATGGCCTCTTACTGCCCAGTGTGGAGGCCTTTCTTCTCCTGATGTCTATGCCACATGGCCTCTGCCACCTTACAGGAGGTTCCTTCCGTGATAGCCTATCAACCATTACAAATAGTTTGTTTCTCTACAGAGAGCATACGTGTTCGTTGTCGATAATTTAAGCACTTGAGCCAGGTTTGCGTGGGAGGGAAAATATCCCCAGATCCCACCATCAGACAGAGACAGAGCTCCCCTGAAATGCTCCAGCCTGGAAATGGATGGTGAATGAACTAGGCGTGGCCCGCGCTTCTCACCATCCATGTGTTCTCTGAGCAACCTCAGCACCCTCCCAGCTGGGTTGCTCACCCTCCCCTCCTCCACGCAGGCAGAGCTGTGAGCTGAGCCCACATCCCCACGGGCCCACCCCTCTTGTTTCCCTCCTCCCCGCCCTGTGCCCTAGAGCGCGGATGTGCCTGAGTTTCTGCACCACCAGTTAACTGGAGAGGGAGAACCTCCACATCTGGGTGTGAGCCCAAATCGCAGGCCCCAGTCTGCTCTGCTGAAGCTCCCCATCTGTCAGGCGGTATGGAGCCATGGCCCCGATGGGCAGAAGCTGGGCACACTGACCCTTGGGGGCTTATCTCTCCTATGCGGACCCCTTCCTCAGGGAGGAGGGATGGTGGGCAGGGCTGAACTGAACTTGGCATTCCCTTTGTTCTAGGGCACCATATGGGTGCCCCACAGCCACGAGCACCCTCTTTCCTCCGTCCTGCTGATGAGGGACATTGAGGGTTACCCCGCTGGTTGTGAATACAGATTGCACTTCCCTGAACCTTCTGGGACCCGGCTTGCTACTTCCGGGCTGACTTCCCAGGTGAGGACTGCAGACTCTGAATGAAGGCCTTTTCTTGTATGTCGATGCCTGCTGACACATGACGTCTGCAACCCAGCCCCCACCTCTACCAAGAGTAGGCAGAGACCTTCATTCCCACGTGGCCCCAGCACGGGCGCCTTCTCATTTTCTTTCTTTTTTTTTTGAGATGGAGTCTTGCTCTGTCACCTAGGCTGGAGTGCAGCGGTGTGATCTTGGCTCACTGCAACCTCTCTTTCCCAGATTCAAGCGATTCTGCCTCATCTTCCTGAGTAGCTGGGATTATAGGTGCGCACCATCACGCCTGGCTAATTTTTGTATTTTTAGTAAAGAGGAGGTTTCACTGTGTTGGCCAGGCTGGTCTCAAACTCCTGACCTCAAGTGACCCACCCGCCTTGGCCTCCCAAGGTGCTGGGATTATAGGCGTGAGCCTTATCTCCTCCAAGACAGAGGATGCCTCCTCGAGCTGGATGCCTCACGCCTTCAGGTATGCAGATACGACTTCAGTGTGTGGCGGTCACCTGGCTCCCTGGCCTTTCACGGCGGGCATGGCGGCAGACACAGAGGATGGAGCCTTGCTCAGCTCAGGCAGTTTCCTCTGAGCAGCTGCATAAAAGCCCGGCTTCCTTTGTCTGGCAGCTTCTCTGAGCCCTTTACGGACAGTGTAGGCCCCTTGGGGGGCCGGCGTCCGCATGGACCCACCTCCACCGGGAAGTGCTTCTGTCACTCCTCAGCTTCCACTGCTGAGAACTGGTGCCTTGGTTCCGCCCAGCGATGAGGGTGCTGGAAATCGTCCCTGCTGGGCAGCTGCTTCCACAGCGACTGTGCCTCGAGGGAGTCAGAGCTGATGGGCAGCCAGCCACCTCTGCCCAGCTCTGTCCTTGGGATCCTTCCTTGTTGCCCTTCCTGATGGGATTTTAACCATGTGTGATCTTATCAGTTTCATGTTGATTTCATGGTCAAACGGTCGGAATCTGGGGATGTCTACTGTCTGCCTGTAGAAGTCTCATGTTGGATCTTTCATTCAGTGTGAGATGAGGGGCAGTCGAAAGCCGCCAGTGCCAAGATGTTTCTTACGTTTGCTCCGTGGGTGAGCAAACTCCCTCACTCCCCTACCAGCAGCCCCTCCTGCATTCCAGCCAGCCCCCTGGGATCAGGGAAGCAGAAGGAGGGTGCCGGGACAGAGGCATCTTCTGGGTGGAAGCAGGAGCGAATACCCTTGGAGGGGCCAATTCTGAGCATCTGGGTCACCCCTGTCCACCACCTGTGCCATGGCAGACGTTGCTAATTGGCTGCTGAGCCCAGAAGGAGCCTCAGACCCCTTCTTCACACAGTGCCCTTGGTGAAAATAAACAAAGACCACCCAAGTGAGAACAGGCAGAGGCTATTTACTCAGAACTGACTCTAGCATGGGAGTCGGCCAATGTCACTTGTGTTCTAGCAGCAGCTCAAAGGCAGGTGGAGAAGTAGAAAAACTGATAGTGTAGAGGACAAAAGGGAAGCGTCAGGCGTGCCCTGGTTGGAGGCTATGGGCGTCGGGAAGCTGGAGGTGGCTGGCTAGAAGTGGTGTCCTATGTGATTGGCTAGGGATCTGGATTTAGTTTTCTCTGCTTGGTCCTAAGTTGGAAGGAAGGAAAATGTTAGGAAAGGTATCTGTTATTCATCAAGTCCAGGCTGCCTTGAGCTGATTGGTACTGGGGTTACCGTTTGGCTTCCTGGACTATTTGCAAGAGACAGTGGTCTGACCTTCTGCAGGGCTGACTTATGGGTAGCAGGTGGCTTCCTGGGCCGATTGCTGTGGGAAATGCATTGTGTCCTGGGTGGGTTGCTGCGGATTGTGGGTCCGAGTCCTGTTTTTATACGTGATCTGGCCACTGCCAACTTGTATAGGCAACCTCTCACCTGGCTGGGGGGGCACTACCCTGGGGCTACAGGAAGCTTCTGCAATGAAGCTTACCATCCTCCTAGAAGGAGCACACTTTCCCCAGTGCACGGCGCCATACTCACTCCAGGGTGATTCCAAGTCATTCAGAAACACCTGCTTCTTTCTCACCCTGAAGTAGATGCAGGAAGGACAGTAAGACACCAGTAGAGAGCCTGCTTTGGATGAGCCGACTATGCAGCTGTAAAGAAAGGACCCAGCTCCTGCTGCAAGGAACCAGCCTCCCTAGTGTGGCTGTCCCCACAGGAAAGAGGCTGGGTGGGGAACACTCCCTGGCAGTGCCAGGAGGCCTTAGGTTGAGAAGCTCTGGAGCCACCAACTTGGGTTCAAATCCAGACTCTGCTGCCTGGGGTCAGGTCCCCTTCAGGTTCCTATGTCCTTGAGAGTCTGGGTGGTCGGGGTGATGTCACCATGTCACACAGTTTGGGA
Source organism: Leontopithecus rosalia (assembly GCA_028533165.1). Classification (NCBI taxonomy): domain Eukaryota; kingdom Metazoa; phylum Chordata; class Mammalia; order Primates; family Cebidae; genus Leontopithecus; species Leontopithecus rosalia. The sequence goes on along the minus strand of CM052648.1, from coordinate 30,793,832 downwards.
AGGTTGAAGGGGGTCAATGGTGCAAAGTGCCAGCATGTGGTGGACGCTGGAGTCAGCCCCTTATGACTGGTGGCCATTTCTTCTATGGACGCCCAATGCCCCCAGGAGGAAGGGGCTCCTGCCCTTGGGGTTCCAGGGGGACAATGCAAGTTGCAGATAGCTGAGCCTGCACTTTAGCAGGGATACCATGGGGCAGACATGCTGAAGTCAACTCAGACACAGTTACCTCCCATCTTTAAAAGAGACAAGCAGTGGGGACCTGAGAATCAAGCTCCTGAGAATCAGCGGAGGATTCTGGGCTCCACGTGTGGGTGTGGAGGATGGGCCTTGGCTTCGGCATGGAGGCTTCCTTTCTGCATGAGTGTCCCGACAGAGCAGTACTGAACTCGGCTGGCCTGTGTCTAAATCTTCACTCCTCTGCCTGGGACCCCGGGGTGAATTGCTGGCACCTCAGAACCTTCTGTGTGCACCATCCTGGTGATCTGGTTGGCTCGCTGGGAGGAATCAGTGAGCTATGGGGTGGAGAGCGTTTAGCCTGGGATCTGGCCAGAGTAACTGCTCAATAAGGATACCCAAGGATAGGCTGGGCATGGTGGTTCACGACTGTGGTCCCAGCACTTTGGGAGGCTGAGGTGGGCAGATCACTTGAGGTGAGGAGTTCAAAACCAGCCTGGCCAACATGGTGAAACCCCGTCTCTACTAAAAACACAAAGATTAGCCAGGCATGGTGGCGGCACCTGTAGTCTCAGCTACCAGGGAGGCTGAGGCAAGAGAATTGCTTAAACCCAGGCGGCGGAGGTTGCAGTGAGCCAAGATCATGCCACTGCACTCCAGCCTGGGCGACAGAGGGACTGTGTCTCAGAAACAGCAACAAAAAAGTACACCCAAAAATAACAGAGAGGCGGGGATGGGGGGATGGAGTATTCTGTTACTATGTCTCAGCGTGTGCCACACCGCCCCGTCTTGTGCTGTGTGCCTCTGGGTGTCCGGGGCTCTGCCACTTCCTCCCACCTGACAGCTCACTGGAGGAACGTTGCAGCAGAGCCCGTGGGCTGCGTTGCTTCCTCTCATCGGAGGACATGGCAGGAACAGTGATGGCCTCTTTGGCCCATTCCTGGGGCATGACCTGCTCCTTGAATTTGAGGTCTGACCCTCCCGTCTTTTCTCGTTGGCATACTCTCAATCCTGGGTCTCCGCTCTCTGTGGATGAAGAAGGAGCACCATTGTAATCTGAGCTATAAGCAGGATCCGTCTGCAGTCAGAACTCGGGCCTGTGGGACAGCTGGGCGTGGTGACCGTCATTGGGGCCATCTTTTATTGAGCCCGGAGCCTCCTGGATGGGGACATATCACAGAGCCATTTCCACGTATGGAGGGCCTACGAGGTGCCGGCACAGCGTGTCCGCTGACCCCTGAAAGGGGAGTTTGTTTCCAGTTTTATAGACGAGGAGGCTGCAGAGTCAGTGGTACAATGACTTGCTGTGATATGAACCCACGTCTGACCCAGGGCCACTGTAACCACGCAGGTGCCCTGACCTCTTCTTCCTGCCTCCGCCTCCCTCTCAGGCCCTCTGGCCACGGTGCAGGAGGTGCTGGGTAAATGTCTGCCACCTGATCAAGTTCGAGGACAAACCATTGCTAACTCGGGTGAAGTTCTGCCCAAGTCCTGAAGGAAGGGCTGGGGATGTCATGGAAGCTGCCAGAGAAGACGAGACTTGCATCCTCCTGACAGCTGATGGAGGTGCCCTTCGCCTGGCCCTCGCCTGGGCCACCCCCAGAGGTCTTGACCAATGAGATTGAGAGGTCAGGGGAGGAATGACACCTACCCAAAGCACCAGGCCGCATGAGAGAAGAGGAAGTCTTCGTGGCCAGCGAGCCCTGATCTGCCTCTGAAGAATTTTCAACATGATCGTTAAGAAATAGTCCATATGGTTCAGAAAAGCCTGCTCACACCCTTCCCGGCATCTGCTGCTGATTAAGGATCAGTGAGTTCACCCCTGGGGCCCTGAGCACTGCTGGTTTTCGTGTTCTCTACATGGACAGCCAGGATTAAAGCGAGTTCCAGGGTTTTGTGCAATCCTTTAAGATAAGGAGTGCAGTTGGGCTTTTGAGCAGATTGCTCTGTGCAGCTGAAGCACTCCCGAGAGTCGGGAGTCAGAGCGGAGCTCATGCCCCTGGGGTGGGAAGCTCGCAGGAACTCGGGGCCAGTGAGGACGGCATCCACTCACTAGTCCATTCATTCCCTCAGCTGGGGTCTTGCTCTGGGCTGAGTGCCCCGCACAGTGCTGAGGATACAGTGGAGAAAAAAACAAAACAGAACAAACCCAACCCAATCTTCTCCCGCCCCAGCAAGCTAACAGCCTGGAGGCGTTAGTCAAGTGACCCAGGAACCAAGAGTGTAACATGGACAGTGCTGAAAGGGTGGGCACTCAGTTCTGTGGGTGCCAGAGGCACGTTGGAGGTCAGAGAGGGCTTCCTGGAGGAAGCGGCGTCTGAGTCAAGATTTAGAGGGCTGTGTAGGAGTTAGTGACGTGGATTGCTGGGGCCATAGCCTACGAGACAGAGGGCACTGGTCACGCTCTGTGGCAGAGGGGAGCATGCCAGCACCTGGGCCCTGCACAGGCCAGGGAGTTGGTGACCCAGGACAGTGGGGAGGAAGAGGGGCTGGGGACAGGGCCGCATGGTGGAGGCACAAGGAGATTCAGCAATGATCACCCCCTCTCCCCATGAAGGAGAGCTGGGAGCCAGGCTGCCCTATAGTCCCGGAGCCGGTGTGGAGTTAACCCTTTAGTCCCTTGAGGGACCCCAGTGTTTGGAGGGTGAGGGTGGAGAAGTGACTGTGTACTGAGCCTGACCCATAAGGCACGATTTCCGTATCTAAAACCCTGGCCTGGCGATCCCAGCGGCCCAGCTGTGTGGCAGCAATGGCAGGAGCAAAGCCCAAGGGAGCAACGGCAGGATTCTAAGTGTGAGTAGAGTGTGGGGTGGGATGAGGGTGGGGTGGGGACATCACCAGATGCCACTTGGTTAAGCTCCCCTGACTGCAGGGTAAGGACAGATCACCCACCACTAGGTCAGAGGTTCCTGCCGTCCTGTGGACGAGAGAAGGTGCTGGGCGCTGGGATCAGGGGGGCCGGGTGAAGATGGATTCAGGGAGCGGTGTCCCTGGCAGGGCCTGGGGAGGGGCTGCCCCTGCCTTTGTTCGGCGAAGTCTACTTCGAAGCCTCTTTCCAGGCATCCTGTTTGTTGAGCCTTGCCCTGGATTTTCACTTCTTAACAAAGTCGAGTTAGCAGCTGCCTTCAGACAGGCTGCGCGGGGCTCAGCCGCTGCAACTGCAGTGCCTGCCACGGTATCATCTGTGCTTCATGCTGGAAACTCACCAGCCGGGGCCACCTGCCCCTTCCTTCTCCTTTTTGGTCAGGACCACCCTTGTCAGGACAGCCTGCAGGGTGCTTAGTCTCAGAGGGCTTCCCTGCAGAGCAGACTGGAGACAAGGGTCTGGGCACAAGTGTCTGTTCTGGAGGGGAGTCTAGGAGTTGCTGCAGGGCACTGGGGGAAGCAGGATGGGAAGTGGGGGGCCTGCAAAGCAACTCAGCCCGCTGGGGACCCTCTGAGAGCACAGTCGTGTGACGTGCTGAGCACACCCTGTGGTGGTGGATGGCACTGGGGCACTCAGCAATTGTTCCCATCACCAGCTGTTCTGGGGTCCTCCAGGGGCTCTGGGGCTCCAGCATTTCCATCCCCCTCATTCACAGACTCAGCAGCCCCCATGGCCAGGGAAACCCTCTGGGAAGGGAACAGAGGAGCAGGGATGCTATGGGGTGGCCTGCAAGTCATCTCAGGGTGGATGGGATGGGTGGGGGTTTGGGCCGGGCACTGATGCTGGCTGCCAGAGTCCACCCCTGGTTTCATTCAAATCTCCTGAAGCCCCTGCCAAGTTCATTCTTATTTGTCCCTGATTCTTCAGGGTGGTGGCTAATAGCACTCCTCCTCAAACTCTCACATCAGGAGAGCCTGTGGGTCCCGAGGCTCTGGTTGCCCTCAGACCTTCCAGGGCCGCAGCTGAGATCACCACCTCTCCCTCCGTCCCACGGCTGGGGTCTCTTCCTGGACCAGCACTTCCGGCCCGAGGTTGGTGCCATGGAGTGATGGCACCTCCCTCCCTGAGGGCCGGCTTTGCCCTGGACAGGCCTGGCTACTGGGCTCGTCCAACACTGTTATCCCTGTGGGCACCAAGTGGGGCCTGGAATCCCCGTCCCTGCCCGCTGATGTAGCAGTGACCACAGCGCCTCCTGGGGGGCACCAGGACCTCTCACCCTACGGAGAAGCGTCCCTCCTGCCTCCACCGTTTGGTTCCTGGCTCATGTCTTTTGGTTAATGGGGACATGGCATCGTGCAATCCATGGGCTCAAACACACATCACACCCTGAAGGGTGATGTCTCAAAATATATACATTGTACCTTTTTTTCTTATTTATTTATTTATGGGTGATATTTCAAAATGCATGCATTGTACCTTTATTCCTGTTCTTTTTTATTTTATTTTACTTATTTTTGAGACGGAGTCTTGCTCTGTTGCCTAGGCTGGAGTGCAATGGCATGATCTCAGCACGCTGTGACCTCCACATCCCAGGCTCAAGCGATTTTCCTGCCTCAGCTGCCCTAGTAGCTGGGATCATAGGTGCTTGCCACCACATCCGGCTAAGTTTTGTATTTTTAGTAGAGACAGAGTTTCAGGCTGGTCTTGAACTTCTGACCTCAAGCGATCTGCCTGCCTCAGCCTCCCAAAGTGCTGGGATTGTAGGCGTGAGCCGCTGTGCCCAGCTCTGTTTATTGAGGTGAAATACACATAACCTACAATCCCCCACTCAGAAGTATGCAATCAGTACATTCACCAGGTACAGCTGCCACCTCGCTCTCATTTTAAAACTTTTTGCATTCCAAAAGAGTGCCCTTTGCCTGTTAATCAGCCCCTCCGCAGTCCCTGGCAACCACAAATCTCTTTCCTGTCTGTATGATTTGCTTTCTCTTATTGTAGTTCATACAAATAGGATCCTACAGCATGTGGTCTTTGGGATCTGGCCTCTTCCCTGAGCCTGATGCCTTCCAGGTCCCGCTGCAGTGCGTGTCAGAGGAGGTCGAATCATACTCTGCTGTGTGAACGAGCTGCTTTTGTTTCTCCTCACCGTTGCTGGACATTTGGGTGGCTCCCACCTTTTGGCCGCTGCCTTCTGTATCTTGGCACAGAGGTCGTCCCCACCTGGAGCCTTTTCTGAGGACTTTAAGGAGCCTTTCCTACTCTGTCAGGCTGGCAGGTTCCAAGTGCCAGGGTGGTCCTGGCTCACGGTCCCTGTGCCACCTCCCTCACAGTGCCCCGTCCCTTGGCCGGAGGCAACCTCATGCAAGGTGCTGTGTTGGCAAATGAGACGCTCTGTGAGTCCTTGGAATGCGCAGGTGGTGAGGCCACGTGGAGCGGGCTGGTGAGCCATGCCTGGGACACAGGTCCACCCAGTGAGGAAGTGGCCTCCGGGGTGTCAGGGTCAGGTGGGTTCTGACATGTCACCTGTCCTGAAGATGTAAGTTGGTCTCCTTGAGAACTAAAGCCTCCCGTGGACAGCTCGAGTGGCCCTCTGCTCTGCTGGCACGTGGCGTTGGTAAACGTGGGTGGCCTGGGCGAGAGGACCTCCTGGATGTGGGCTGTCCAGGCTGCTTGGGCTGAGGTTCGCTGCTGCAGCTCTGGGTGGTGGGAAAGGCGGCTGACTCACTGCTGATTCACTGGCCAGCATCTGTCCTCCTAGCTGCACTCGTACCTGTAACCATGAGGCCCCAGACAGTTCCACACGCCTCCCAGTCCATCCGGATACTTCTCCCCCAGGCCACCTTGTCTCCAACTTTCCAATCTTGCCCTTCCAGGCCCCGACCATCCTTCCAGGCCCTTACCACTGCCCGGGAGTCCTGCCTATCCAAACCTCCATGTCTCCCTGAATGCAACGTGGACGTCAGGCGTCCTGCTGGCAGATCCGGCCAGTTGAAGTCTGGTCACTGTGATGGCCTGACGCGTGTGTGACATTTCTGGGTGGCTGGAGTGTGTGTGTGGGGCGGCTGAAATGACATGTTAAGAGAACATGGAATGTGTGTGGAAAATAAAGGCAGAGGTCCCGCCTGAGCGTGAGCATACCATCCCCTCAGCTACCCTGTAGTTTTGTCATTTATTCAATGGTGTAAACCCACAACTATTTTTTACTGTTTGGTAACGCTTTTCAAATTTTGCAACAGACCCACTCGGCAGCAGCAAGCAGGAAAAAAAGTCATGCTTCATAACAACATTACGTTTTTCTCTCTCTTTCTTGAGGCGGCTGATGATGAACTCATATTAACTTAGCGTTGGCATTAACCAACCAGTACGGGGACTGAGCGAACCACTGAGCACGCAAGAACCGGAGGTGTGAGTCGATCCTTAGAGCCATCACTTTAAGAGGACTGGCTGAGACCAAGAATGGCTGAGGGACCCTCACACAGGACTCTGTGGGGTCTGCCACTTTATTCCGATGGATGCACTGTCTGCTCTTCTAAATTAATTTTACTTGCTTTTTATCCAAATTTTCCTGTGTATAGATTCTCAGAACTTTGCACACCGTTCATTGATGCCGATTTAGTGTGGCTCTTCAGATGTGTCAGGCAGGAAATCATTTAGATGAGGTCTAATAATGCTTTGATTTTTTTTTTTCCATCCAGTTGCAGGGATCTAGGTGAAGCATCTGGAAATTCCTTTTATCACATATCAAACATCTGATGTACAGTCAACACCACTGCAAATTCAGTAAGAAAATGTCAGCATTGGCATTTTATTTGTTTTGATGATGGTAACAGGGAGATGGATTTTAGAGGACCCTGGCACCATGGCAAGAAACACCGTGTTCTGACTCAGTTAAGAAGCCTGTTACTGGGAACTGGCTGTGCTGTACACAAAACTCCCAACTGCATTTGAACAAACTTGATATTCAACCGGCACAAACAGAGGATGTAGTTGTCAAAATGTACCCTCATTTCTATAAGTGCAGGTGACCCTGGGGCACCTGCGCCACCTCGTGAGCATTCTGGACCTGCTGTGCGACCAGCTGCGGACCCTGAACCAGCACGTGGGGCAGCCGTGCGGCGCCTTCTATGAGACCATGTCCCTGGCTGTGGGCTTCATCCTGGACAGTGGGGCTGCCTAGTGAGGGGTCCCCAGGGACCCGTGCCAGTGACCCCCGGCTGTGGCCAGCCTCCCCTTTCCGAGCCAGGGCCCCTCCACCCTGACCCCTCCTGCTGCCTTCCCACCCCCATGCCTGTGTGTTCAATAAAAGCATTGTTTTCCTAGAAAAATTAAAAAGCAAAAAAAAAAAAACCAGAAAAAACCCCTGAGCTGTAGTTCAGTTTGTGTCAGAGTGATGCATATGGGAAAGAAACATTTCTGTATGAAAGCACTTGAGGTTTTGCATGTTTTTCTGCAAAAGTGGGTACACCGAGGCTTATCCCTATGAAAGCAAAAGGAGAACACGTTTAACTGCAGTCCCACCCAGGAGGTGTGGGTTCAGTGTCAAACTGTATAATTGTGCTCTGGAAAATCTTCTCTGGTGGAAAGAAAGCCTTATTGGTGCCTCTGTGTTAAGTGGATACATTTATGTTCTAAAACTAAGGGGAACAAAACAGAGACAGTCATTCAAAAGAATCCTATGTAGAGACAGCCTATTTGAATTTTGTTTCACAGCTGTATTTGTTGAACAAGGGCTCACTAAATGCAGCACCTGTGAGAATATCTGGGATGAAATATTTATACATTTAAGCAAAGCAAAAACAAAAAGGAAACAAACCGAAAGCCCTTTAGGGTCTGTTTACAGACCGACCTAGTGCTGTCAGTATTCCCTACTCAGCGGAAATTGCTGGGTTGATCGTGTTTGAGCTCAGCGTCTGTTGAGAATGTATTTTTCTCAAATAAACATGCTCTTTTATCTCCAGAGAACTGGCTATGGAGGGCATCAAAATATTCAAATTGATGTAAATTTGAATGATTTGTCAGGAATTTCATGAAAAAACCATAATGCAGTATTGAAAAAAACACCAGTGACAAGTATTGGAGAACAATGTGGCTGAGATACTGACTGGAATGCATGGTTATGTACCAAAAATAATTAGTATAAAGATGTGTAGAAGGCCAAAGATTCCTCTTCAAAGTTTCCCTTCTTGTTAAAGAATAATAATAATATTAGAAACAATAGTTTCTTTTAAGAACTAACTTTCTTCAAAGCCTTCTTGCTTTTTGCTAGTAACTCTTTGTTAAACTCTGTCCTATACAGCAGTTAGATATATGGGAATAAATGCATTCTATGTCCTTGTACTTTAACCAAGATATTTGTTCTGGACATGCCTCAAAGGCAGGTCCCAGCTCGCAGCCTATGCCCCTTCCTTATTTGGAAATGTTACCACTTTTCTAAGTCCTTTCACAAGCATTTTCCTCTTTTCCTTTTGTTCTGCATTGCCTTTACCTGTTTAGGATTAAGTTGTTAGCCAATTGGGTTTAGTTTAGACTGAATTCTGACTGCAACCAACAGAGACAGGCACAGCAGTAAGGACCCAGTGCCCAAGGGATAAATATTCCTGCCTTTCCTTTGTTCAGTGTGCTCTCATGGCAAGATTGTTGCCGAGCAGTACCCTTTCTGCAAAAAGTAAACTTGCCTTGCTGAGAAAATTTTCTGTCTGAACCCTAATTTTTCCTTGTGGCACCCAGGAACAAGCATTCTGTCCCTAACAAGATGCTACTTTATGTTGCTTTAATATACACAGATATATTTTCATATTTGTAGAAAGCATTTTATTTTTATTTGTTTATTTTTGAGATGGAGCTTCACTCTTGTTGCCCAGACTGGAGTGGAATGGCTCAATCTCAGCTCACTGCAACCTCTGCCTCCCAGGTTCAAGCAATTCTCCTGCCTCAGCCTCCCGAGTAACTGGGATTACAGGAGCCTGCCACCATGCCTGGCTAATTTTTGTATTTTTAGTAGAGATGGGGTTTTACCATGTTGGCCAGGCTGGTCTTGAACTCCTGAACTCAGGTGATCCAACTGCTTTGGCCTTCCAAAGTGCTGGGATTACAGGGTGAGGCACTTCACCTGGCCACAGTTTATTTGTGAAAGTAGTTTAGAACTACAGTTGACCCTGGAACAATATGGGTTTGAACTGCACAGGTGTATTTACATGTGGATTTTCTTCCACCTCTGCCACTCATGACACAGCAAGACCAACCCACCCTTCCTCCTCCTCCTCAGCCCACTCAACAGGAAGATGACAAGGATGAAGACCTTTATGAGTTAGGATCCACTACCACTTAATGTATAGTAAATAAATTTTCTCTTCCTTATGAATTTTAAAATTTCATTCTTTTTCCTCACTTTATTGCAAGAATACAGTGTAGATACATATAACATACAAAATATGTGCTAATTGACTGTCATCAGTAAGGCTTCTGGTCAACAGTAGGTTATTAGCAGTTAAGGTTTTGGAAAACCCTGTCTCTACTAAAAATACAAAAATTAGGTGTGGTGGTGGGCGCCTGTAGTCCCAGCTACTCAGGAGGCTGAGGCAGGAGAATCACTTGAATCTGGGAGGTGGAGGTTGCAGTGAGCCAGTGATCACATCACTGCACTCCAGCCTGGGTGACAGAGCGAGACTCTGTCTCAAAAAAAAAAAAATCTTTCTGTGGATTTTCTTTTTTTTTTTTTGAGACAGAGTCTTGCTCTGTCACCAGGTGCCAGGCTGGAGTGTAGTGCTGCAATCTCAGCTCACTGCAGTCTCTGCTTCCTGGGTTCAAGCAATTCTCTTGCCTCAGCCTCCCGAGTAGCTGGGACTACAGGTGTGTGCCACCACGCCCAGCTAATTTTTGTATTTTTTAGTAGAGACAGGGTTTCACCATGTTGGCCAGGATGGTCTTGATCTCTTGACCTTGTGATCCACCCGCCTCGGCCTCCCAAAGTGCTGGGATTACAGGCGTGAGCCACCGCGCCTGGCCTCTGTGGATTTTCTTTTTTCTTTTTTTTTTGAGACGGAGTTTCGCTCTTGTTACCCAGGCTGGAGTGCAATGGCACGATCTCGGCTCACTGCAACCTCCGCCTCCTGGGTTCAGGCAATTCTCCTGCCTCAGCCTCCTGAGTAGCTGGGATTACAGGCACGCGCCACCATGCCCAGCTAAATTTTTTGTATTTTTAGTAGAGACGGGGTTTCACCCTGTTGACCAGGATGGTCTCAATTTGTTGACCTCGTGATCCACCCACCTCGGCCTCCCAACTCTGGATTTTCAATTGCAAGAGAGGTGGATGCCCAACCCTCTCGTGGTTCAAGGGTCAACCATATTTTATGGAGCCACCATTTTCGTACACCCAGCGAGTCACTAAAATATGCATTTCCAGCCTTTGTAAATGTAATGATTGCTAGTGCCTTGCCAGGAGCAATCCTGGGTGTCCTGGCTTTGGGGTTGAACCATGAGGTCACCCCAGCTGGGGTGAGGAGAGGGACGGGGCCACCTCCCCTCTTATTTGTCTTTGGGCCCTTGCCCCTCCCCTTGACCCTTTCCTCCTCTCTCCTCATGCCCATCCCTAGACTGTCAGCCCCACGGGAAGAGGCCCCTAAGCCAGGACCTGCCAGCCCAGAGCCTGCTCACCATGAGCAGTTGAATGAATCAGTGTATATGGGGACAAACCTGTGGGCGAGGATGCTCAGCCTCAGGGCCGTGGCTGCTCTCTTGGCCTGGGATCTCCTGGCTCCCCTGGCTCCTCTGGTCAGCCCGTCCTCCTCTGTCCTGACCCGCTCAAACATTCCTCCTGAGAACCCCCAGGCAGGGCGCAGGCTCCAGAGCTCTTAGGGTGGTTTTCAGTCACAGTCCTGCTAAGTATATCTGGGCTGCGGGCAGGGCTCACAGGGGTGGGGCTGTCCCTAGGGAAGGGCTCTTCTCCCACCCACCCCTCACTCCTGCTGTCTCCCACCCTACCCCAGTGGGGCAACTTGGGTGGACCCGTGGGTCCTGGGGACACTTTGGAGGTGTCAGGGCAGGTTCGTGGGGGTATCCAGGCGCCTGGTCCAAGGTAAATCAGAACCCCCCTCCCTCTCTGCGGCCTCAGCCTTCAGCACTCTCCTTCCTGCCAAGGCGAGGGGGCTGCGGGGAGGTTTTGGCCCTGCAGACTCCAGGGTTGCTGTGAGGAGGGGAGGCATGTCTGCCTGGGCTCTGCTCCTGCACCTCCGGTTTCTCCGGGGGTAGGAAAGGAGGGCAGATGAGAGGAAGGGCAGGGCTGGGGAGCTGCCCATGCTTCTCTCTGGGCTGCTGGCGCCCTCCTTAGGAGGACTGCTCTGTGCTCAGGGTGGGGGTGAGGGTGGCTGTGAGTTCTTACCCAACCTATCTCCAGGAGTATCCCACCCTCCATCTTCCAGCTGGGGGTCCTGATACCCCCATCACATCCATTCCCTTCACACCCTGTCTCTAGCTTCTCTTTACAGGGCCACCCTTTGGGGTGGAGTCCTTGAAGACCCTGGGTGGGGGACAAGCCATGTGGCTGGGAACTGCCATGGGCCTCTGGACACAGCGCTTCTCCAAGTACGTACAGCTGGCAGCCCCCAACCCCAGCCTCTCCCTTTCTGCCTCCCCCGCCTTCCCCTGCCTTCCCCCTGCCTCCCCATGCCTCCCTCCTGCCTCTCTCCTGCCTACCTGCTGTCTCCCTTCTGCCTCCCCCTGCCTCCCCTCTGCCTCCTCCCACCTTCCCTCTGCCTCCCCTTGCCTTCTCTCTGCCTCCCCTCTGCCTCTCCCCTGCCTCCCGCCTGCTTCCCCCCACCGCCCCTGTGCCTTCACCCTACCTCCCCCTGCCTCCCTCTGCCTCTCCCCTGCCTCCAGCCTGCTTCCCCTGCCTCCCCCGCCTCTCCCCTGCCTCCCGCCTGCCTCTCCCCTGCCCTCCGCCTGCTTCCCCCTGCTGCCCCTGTGCCTCCCCCCTGCCTCCCTCTGCCTCCCTCTACCTCTCCCTTGCCTCCTGCCTGCTTCCCCTGCCTCCCCTCTGCCTCCCTCTGCCTTTCCCCGCCTCCTGCCTGCCTCCCCCCTGCCTCCCGCCTGCCTCCCCCCTGCTTCCTCCCTGCCTCCCCTCTGCCTCTCCCCTGCCTCCCGCCTGCTTCTCCCTGCCTCCCCTGTGCCTCAGCGGTGGCCCTGCACCCTCCTTCCTCCTGCCAGGAGCAGGCTCAGGCCATCTCTCTGTGCCCAGATGCAGTGGGGTTGGCGGAGGGGTGAACTTCAGTCGTGGGGGATGGGGACCTGGTGGCTGCAGCTGGCCATGTGGCCCACTCTGAGTCCTGTCTACTTACTGGAGGATGGGATGGGTGACAGCCGGGGTGGGCCCCCGGGTGGAGTCTGAGTGCCAGCTGCAGCCCATAAGGCTCAGTGAAGGGGCCTTGGGATGAGAAGCAGGTACAGTGAGAGGCCATCAAGCTGTGTCTTTGCCCTCCTGCCTCCGCCTTCCTTGTCTGTCTCATGTGGAGGTGTCTGTGGACCACCCCCCTTTCAGGTCAGGCCAGGAGGATGGTGAGCAGCATGGTCACGTGGCTCTGGCCCCAGCTTGGCACCTTCTTGCCTCTCAGGCCAGGACCTCTCCACCTTTCCTGCTGCTGGGCCTGAGCTGGGGAGGCCATCCTGGGGCCCGGGGCAGGCTGGAGGTGGGGACGTGGCATCCGAAGCCCTGGCGGGCCTTGTCTGTGGGAGGCCTGGCCGGGGCTGACTCATCGGGAGCTGGGAGCTGAGCAGAGCAGGCCCAGCTGTCTGCAGAGTCCGGGTCTATCCCTGTGTTATGATGAAATCACGGTGTGGAAGCCTGGGAGGAAGCTGCTCGCGAAGCGGACAGGCTGTTGTGGGCCACAGGCTGGGTACCGAGGGGTGAGGCCCTGGTGGACCCTGTGTCCAGCCTGCTGCCTGTCTCGGGGTGGTCCACCATCCTCGCTTGCCCAGGACTGAGCTCTAGGGCCGGCAGAGTCCTGGGTAAAGCAGGACAGTTGTCACCTTTGTGGGGGTGGCATGGCTGGAGAACATTTGACTTTCTTCTTGATACAATGGGCCTGTGTCTTCATTTCTGTGGGCCTGAGTTTCCCAATGCCTGGCATGGGGAAACTGAGGCCCACAGAAAAGAAGACACAGGCCCAGGGTCCTGAAGCTCTTGGGACCAGTGCCTGGAGTTTTTGGAGTGTGGCCTGGCGCTGTTCCTGCTGAGAGCCGTGGTGGCCTGGGGTGGCAATGGTGGCACAAGACAATGCCTCCACCCTCTCCACAATTAGTGGTGCTCCTTCCTGCCCAGCTGGAGCAGCTTCTGGAACATTCTGCTGCAGCACCCGGCCTGCATTCGGAATTGGTGGGCTCTGTGGCAACCTGGCCCGATCAGGGTATTTAGAGCCCCTCCTCCAGGGCTGCTAGAGCCCCACTCCTCTGCACTGAGCATTCAACATCCAGCCTCCCATCCTGGTCCTTTTTGCACCCACAGACACCCCTGTGCCTTCAGAAAGGTGCCCATCCAACCCACCAGGATCTTGGCTCATGCCAAGCAGCCAGCTGCCTTCAGCTGCCTTCCCTGCCTCAGTTTCCAATCAGTGCAGGTGGGGAGAGGCACCTGTCACACTAGACTCTCTGAAGTTACTGTTCTCCAGACCCCACTGGCCAGTACCCTGGGCTCCTCCCACACCAACCCACAACCACCGGGAGCCCTCAACCCAGGCCTCGCCCCAGCTGATCCCCTGCGCTAGGAAGGGCAGCCAGCCCCCCTGTCTATATGCCCTGCTGAACCACGGGCTGGGCCCCTCTTGCTCCTCCCATCAGGAGCAGAAGCTAAGGAGCACAGGCTCTGGAATCAGACAGTTTCGGGCTCAAACCCTGCCTCTGCTGTCCCACATCGGTGCAGCAGGCATGCTAGTGACTCCCTGTGGGAAAATTCAGCATTCCACCATCCTCTGCTGCCAGGACTGGCGTGCCCACAGCACACCAGACACGGCTGGTTCCTCACTCATGCTGCTCCAGATAGCTGCAGGGAGAGGGTCACTATCTTCATCTTCTTCATTTACAAATGAAGAAACTGAGGACCAGGGAAGGGATGTGAAGGCCAAGCTCCCTCAGGTAGTGAGAAGGACCTTGTCTCTGGGTTTGGGAAAGGGGATAGTTGTAACTGCCACTCAGGATGATGCTGCCCTCTCTCCAGGCATGCCCCCCAGCCCCCAGTAAGCAATCCTATCTACCCCTGCCTGCAGAGATTGCTACTGATTTGCTTTTTGTGATGACTGTAGATTTTTGTTGGGGTCAGGGCACAATCTCGCTCTGTTACCCAGGCTGGAGTGTAGTGGCATGATAGTGGCTCACTGCAACCTCTGCCTTCTGGGTTCAAGCAATTCTTTTGCCTCTGCCTCCCGAGTAGCTGGGATTACAGATGCCCGCCACTAAGCCGGGCTGTTTTGTATTTTTGGTAGAGATGGGTTTCACCATGTTGGCCAGGCTGGTCTTAAATTCCTGACTGCAGGAGTTTATTTATTTTTATTTTTTACGTTAAGCATATAGATTTATTAAAAATAATGCTAATATAATCCCGGGCACATGGATTCCAAGAGTTTTTTTTTTTGCAGCAGATTTCATTATAGTTACTTGACAGCTAAATAATAAAGGTGTATTTATTTTAACTTACAGAGTCACTAAATAATAGAGGGGAAGGAAAGAGTAGAGCTAGTCCAGGAGACTGAAGCTGGTATTGATCCTCCCTGAGCATCTGTCTGGTCGGCAGCCGGGGGCAAAGCCTGCTCCCAAAGTGCTGGGCTAACAGGCGTGAGCTGCCGTGCCCCGCAGCTTTGCTTCTTGTGGTCTGGTTCCTAAATGATTTCCTTTTTGCCAATTCGTGATGGACATAAATGCAATCAGGCTATAAATATTCTGTCCTGGGTCACAGTCTCTGTGCCACCTCTCTCACGGTAGCAGTTTCCTCGGCCAGAGGCAACCTCAGGCAAGATGCTGTGTGGGCAAGTGAGATGCTCCCTAGCCCTTGGAGAGTGGAGTGGCCGGGCTGTGTGGATAGGGTGGTTTTGAGTCCCCTGTGTGGCCGGGCTGTGTGGATAGGATGGATGTGGGTCCCCTGTGTGGCCGGACTGTGTGAATAGGGTGGGTGTGAGTCCCTGTGTTGTGGCCGGACTGTGTGAATAGGGTGGGTGTGAGTCCCTGTGTTGTGGCTGGGCTGTGTGGATAGGGTGGGTATGAGTCTCCATGTTGTGGCCAGGATATGTGGATAGGATGGGTGTGGGTCCCCTGTGTGGCCGGGCTATGTGGACAGGGTGAGTTTGAGTCCCTGTGTGTCTGGGCTGTGTGGATAGGGTGGGTGTGAGTCCCTGTGTTGTGACTGGG
>CM052648.1:30755484-30768511 GCA_028533165.1 Leontopithecus rosalia | reverse complement strand
ACTATTCCCTCCCATTGCCTGGGATCTGATCCACGTGTGAATTTCCTAATTGTTCACCTGACCGTCTCCTCCCATCCCATGGGATCCAGTCCACATGTGAATTTCCTAATTGTTCACCTCCTGACTATTCCCTCCCATTGCCTGGGATCTGATCCACGTGTGAATTTCCTAATTGTTCACCTGACCATCTCCTCACATCCCCTGGGATCCAGTCCACGTGTGAATTTCCTAATTGTTCACCTGACTATTCCCTCCCATTGCCTGGGATCTGATCCACGTGTGAATTTCCTAATTGTTCACCTGACCATCCCCTCCCATCACCTGGGATCTGATCTACTTGCAAACTTCCTAATTGTTCAAAATGGCCCCTTGTCCTTGCTTGAAAAAATAGAACCAAGATCATGCAGTGCATTACACCTGGTGTGTCTGGTTGTCTTGGAGTCTGTCTTATGCAGGATGTGCCCACCTTCTGTTTCCCCACGATGCTGACTTTTGGACGCCGGAGCCAGTGCATGGCAGCCTGTCCTGTTCCGGGGTCCCCCTTCCCCTGTGTGACCACCCCCAAAGGCTGGCTCAGGGTCAGGTCAGCCTTTCAGGGAAGAGAGTTCCCTGCACAGTCCTACTGCTGAGGCCATGTCACCTCCCTCAAGGGGTATTGCTAAGACTGGGGGATTCTTCAGCAAACCCACCCTGGCTCCTGCTGCCTCAGAACCATGGCACGGCCCAGCCCTGCCTACGGCTCCCCTCTTGAGGGCATCAGTGCAGCTCAGGAAGCCAAGGTGTGCAGGGTGAGCTCACATCCACTTCCAGCCAACAACCCTCTTGCCTGGTGAAATTTTCCTGGGCTGCCGGACCTGTGAAATCCCAAAAGTGGCAAACATTCCCAGCTTACATGATCCCAGAGAGAGGGACCCAATGTTCCCAGTTTGCCCCAGGCGCCTGGTCTGCCACAGCTCTGCTGGATGTGACAGGGTCAACAGGGCCCACCACCCTCATGCAGTCTGGCCCTGCTCCATGCTGGGGGGGTCACAGGGTGATCTTTTCCCTTCCCTGACTGAGGTTCCTTGCTGGAGAGGAGACAGACAGTGCCCAGGGTCCTCTGGCTCATGTGGCCTCCCGGCCTGGAGATGCTGCGCCTGGTTGGGGGCTGGTCTGGTGGGGAGGCAGTGGCCTGGGGTTTTCTCTCGGCTGCATGCTCCCCCAGGCCTGACGGAGCCTAGCCTCCCGGGCACTGACGATCAGGTTAGAGTTTAAACAAAGCACCAAAGGGTGGCAGCATGCAGGGCCTGTTTGCCACCAAGGCTTCACCTGTTCACTGACCTCTTCCTCCTCCTCCTTCTCCTCCTGTTCCTGGGAGCCACCAGGGGTCCAAGCACTGCCAGACGACGTGGAGAACAGCAGCCCTAGTCTAGTGTGCTGACCGGCGGCAACCCGCGCTGCGGCTTAGGATAAACTCACTGTGTTCGAATCCCAGCCCCGAGAGCCAGCCAGAGTGGCCCAGATGTTTCCACTCAGGGTTTGGCAGAGGAACCACCAGGAGGAGGACAAGAGCGGAGAAAGGGGGCACAGTGGGAAGATGGGAGCTGCTGCCCTTCAGACTGCGGCATCGGGGCTCCACGAGGGTTCCTTTTGGACCAGCCCTGGCCTGAGACCTCTCCGGGGATGCAGGCTCCCGTGGCTCTTCTGAGCACCCACCATCTATGACCACAGAACCAGGGCACGGAGCCAGGGGAACCGGGATCTGGAGGCTGGGGCAGCTCTCAGGATGTTGCCACCATGGAGGGTCCCTGGAGAACCACTGCCTCCAGGGTCCAGTGGTGTCCGTGGAAGGAGATCCTAGGCTGCCAGAATTCAGAAAGCTAGCACGAGGGATGGAGGCTGCCCCAGGAACCTTCGGCCCACCCTGTATCACTGTGAATTTTTGGGAGGGTCACAGGTCTGAAAAAGCCCAACTTTAAGGCTTTAAACTCAGTGTTTCATTTGTCTCACTCCACGAGGATTTGAGGTGGTTCTTGGGAAATTGTACAGTGAAGAATTAAAGTGAGATGACGCTAGGAAATCCCGGAGCCAGATGTTTGGAACCTGGAGCATGGCGACGGTCACACAACCTCGGGAATGTACTAAATGCCCCCGAACTGCACAACACAAAGTGGTTAAAATGGTACATTTCATGTGACATGTATTCTCCCACAGTTAGAAAAATAAGCAAAACCAAACCAAAACAAGAAAACAACTCTGGGCTGGGGAAAATTCCAACTAGAGCAGGGGGAAGGAGAAGAGAGAGCCAGCCTGGTCCTCCCAGCCGGCGGGGTGGAGCTGTGGTGCTCGGCCCACTTCTGCCTGCAGCCAAAGGCAAAAGAAAACTGTCCGTTTGCCGTTATTCTGGAAAGATAAATTGAGCTGCTGCGTGCCAGGCCTGCTGGAGACACGACGCTGATGATGAAACCCAAACAGCCCCAAGCTCCGGGAGCCCCCGCTGTAGGAAGCCCCGGTCCATGTGCCCCGCTTCACGGGGCAGCAATGTGAGTGCCTCCAGGAGGAAGCCTGTTTTCAGGCAGGGAGTCTCCAAGAGATTTCACGCAGCCTCAAGGGGAGCAGGGGGCTTCGGGACCAGGCATGGCCCGGGTAGGGCGCCGGGAACGAGCTAAGAAGAGAGACCTGGTGACCAGGAGCATGATGGCGGGTCATGGCGTGGAACGCCCAAACATGGCAGGAGTTTCACTGAGTGAAAGGGTGGAAGTCGCAGGGCCTCAGAGAGGGGACATCAGATGGCAGCAGAGGTTCCCGAAGCTTCCTGGAGCCAGGGAAGGTCTGTGTGCACAGGAAGGGTGATGAGGGCCAGAGGCTGCTGGGGTCTCTGGGAGGGAGGGGTTGGGCTGCTCAGGGGAGGAGCATCCCGGGAAGCCCAGCTTAAGAATCGGAGCCTCTCCCATGGGCAGATGGCCCTGTGGGGAAAGGGCCATGTGCAGACACATTGCAGGAAGTCTCAGAAGACCAAGACTTGTTGGGAAGCAGGGTCTGGGGACTTCCCTTGCGGGGAGGAGGAGCCACCAGCGAGCACAGGTGGCTTCGTGTGGGCATCTGGCTTGTGAGGAAGAAGGAACTGATGAGTGGATATGTGTGATTCCTCACTTGGCACCATGTTTTCTAGGTTCACTCCTATCGAAGTGTGAATCAGAGCTCTGTTCCTCTTCATGGCTGAGTAATACTCCATAGAGTGGGTGTAATACATGTTACTTATCGATTCATCCATCATCTTAGGAGGAAGCATCCCCATTCTGCACATAGGGAAGTGGATGTCCAGGGAGGTTGAATAACTCACCAATGGCCTCACACTGCTGTATGATGGAGCTGGGATTTGAGCCCTCTTCTGTCCACATCAAAGACTTTGTTCTGTGATGAGGCTCCAGCGGAAATAGCCCAAACACCTAGAAGGTCTGGATAAATTGTAACGAACATCCCCTCAAAGGCATAAAGGAATGCAGAAGAAAATAGGCTTTCTGAGAGGGAGGGTAAGGAAGCAGGCATCGAAAACCAGGCAGAGTGTGGCCCAGCAGCCCTCTGGACTCATTGGGATGTTTGCCAAAACCACCTCCTGGAGTTAGAGATGGGGGCAAGGCCTGGGGCCAATACTGTGTGGAGAGTTAGGGCAGAGATAGAAGAGGAGGCTGGACCTCTGGCAGGGTGACACCCCTGGGGAAAGAGTAGTCTGTTTTCTGGGACAGTTCTGTTGAGATACAATTCACATTCCAGGCAACCCACCCACTTAAGGTGCCCCAGTCAATGGCTTTTAGCATTTTCACAAGGTTATGTGACCAGCGCCTCGGTGTGATCTTAGAATATCTTCATCACCTGAAAAGGAAGCCCCATTCAAGCTTCCCAAACTCCTTCCCCCAGCAAGCACGAATCTACTTCTGGTCTCCACGGATTTGCCAATTCTGGGCGTTCCATACAAAGGGAATCAGATAGTATGTGGCCTTTCATGTCTGGCTGCTTCTACTCAGCATCATGTTCTCAAGGTTCATCCTTGCTGTAGCATGAATCAGCACGCCCGCCCTTTTGATGGCTAATACTCCATTGTGATGGGTGTAATATATTTTATTTATCCATTCATCGATTGGTGAACCGGGGGATTATTTTCACTTTTTGGCAGCTACAAATACTGCTTCCATGAACACTCATGCGTAAATTTTTGTGTGATTGGATGTTTTCATTTCAAAAGTTGAATGTCTTGATCACGTGTTAACTCTCTTTAAGTGAGGAATTGCCAGACTGTTCTCCCCGAGTGCCTGTGTTATTTTACATTCCCTCCAGCAGTCTATACAAGTTCTGATTCCTTTACCCCCTCACCAACACTGGTTATCGTCTGGGTGTGAAGAGGTATGTCACTGTTGTTTTGATTTGCGTTTCCCTGACAGTGAATGATGTTGAGTATCTTTTCATGTGCTTGCTGGCCATTTGCAAATCTCCTTTGGAGAAATGTCTGTTCAGGTCCTGTGCCCATTTTAAAATTACATCGTTTGTCTTTTTATTATTGTGGTTGAAGAATTCTTTATATATTTTGAATATACAAGTCCCTAATCAGTAATGTGATTCACAATTACTTTCTCACTTTTTGTGAATTATCTTTTCACTTTCTTAACAATATTATTTACAGCACAAAGTTTTAAATTTTGATGTAGCCCAATTTATCTATCTGTATTTCTTGTCATCATGCTGATCTAATTTATTTTTGGAACAGAGTCTTATTGTGTCTCAAATTCCTGGGCTCAAGTGATCTTCCTACCTCAGCCTCCCAGTTAGCTAGGATTACAGGAATGCGCCACAGAAACTGGCTGTGACCTCCTTTTGTTATTTTTTTAAACTTTTATGTCTTTGCTTTGCCCCTGAGAATTCACAGCAATAGACACCCTCTCAGATGTATTCAATATTCAAATTTGCACCAACTATTAGTTTATGAAACTCTTAACTTGGGAAAGAAGTTAAAAATGTTTAAGATTGCAGATGCATACAAGTGCAGGTGCACTCAATACAGGTCCCTCTGTTTTCCCCAAGATTAATACTAGCCAAGAATTAGCTCACAATCCCAAATTAGAGACCGTGCATGGAGGCAAACCACCTCAGGCACAAGTCAACAAAGAAAACAACAGCAGAGCTCAATCCTTATGGATTTCAGATATTGAAAGTATCAGATATAAACACACTGGTCAAATAAGTGTGTTTAAAGAAATAGAGGATTAAATCAAACATGAGAAAATATCAACAGTCATGAGTAAATTTTTGAAAAATAATCACAGTAGGCCTTTAGAAATAGAAAATGTAAGCATTCAATTCAAAATGTATTGGATGGGCTTAAAAGAAGATTAGATATCACTAGGGGGAATTAGTGAACTGGAAGATATATCCAAAGAATTATTCAGAAAATAGTGGAGATAGCACGGAAAGTATAGAAAAGTGATTGAGAGACATTTCAGAAGCTGTATTAGTTATTTACTGCTGCATAACAAATTACCTCCAAAATTAATGCTCAAGACAGCAGCAATCACTTCTCATTTCTCACTGTTTCTGTGCATAACATGCTGAGAATCTCAGTTGGACTGTGCTTGGGGTCTCATAACATTGCAGGTAGTTGATGGCCAGGGCCGCCATTATCCAAAAGGTCAACTGGGGCTGAGGATCCACTCACATGGCAGGAAAACCATTGTAGGCTGCTTGCCAGGGCTCTTAATTCCTTTCCACCTGGTCCTCTCCACATGCTGCCTGGGTATCAGACTGGCAGGGGAAGTATGGTGCCCAGCTTCCTTAGAGTGAGAAATTCAAGTGGGTGGGAGGGAGGGAAGCTTTAATGGCTTTTTAGACCCATTCTAAAGACCCATTATGTGGACATCACACACTGTTACTCCTGTCACACTGTGTTGTTCATGCAGGTCAGCTCTGATTCTGTGTGGGAAGGGCCCCCCATCATGAAGGCCAGCTGCCACAGGAGAGAAGGGGAAAGATGGACACGGTAGTGATTAAAGTGATGGTGGCTGAGAGTTTTCTAAAATTGATGAAAGACATGCATCCTCAGATTCAAGAAGCCCCATCAAGGCGAGCTGGGTAGTTAAAAGTAAGTGACATTTAGATATGTAGTAAATTTGTGCTAAAAGCAAAGAGAAGACCCTGTAAGCAACCATAGGAAAGATAGATTTCCTATCAGAGAGCATTTAGGCTGGCAGCCAATTTCCCACAACAGCAAAAAAAGCCCCAAACAATTAGAAAATATCTTCAAATGCTCCAAAAGAACTGTTGACTTCAATTCTGTGCCGGATAAGTGCCATTTAAATCATGGTGAATGAGGAAAATTTCAGACAAACTAAAGCTGAGCTAGATCCTGCTCACAGACTCACTCTGAAGCAACTTGTAAAGAATATAAACCAAGATGAAAGGAATACAAATCAAGAGAAGGAAAGAAAATGATTCCAGAAGGGAGAATGAGGTGCCAGAAGGAGTCACACTAGAAGGGATCGTTTACATTTACCCACATGTTCGTCCAAGGCCGACTGATGAAGTGCTCTTGGGAGGTCAGAAGGGGAAGGTGGAGTAGAACAGAGAGGAAGGTGGTCAAGGGTGAGGCTCTCAGCAAAGCCTGCAGAGCCAAGAGCAGGGATTCGGCCTGGTCACTCCACTCTGGGGAGGGCCGGTCCCACCCTCAGGCCTGGTCAAGAGTCGGTGGAGGGCAGCCACTGTTCACTCTGATTCTTCCAGCCTATGGGAAAAATGGGCTGCAATATCCCAAGGGCAAAAAACAAAAATAAATACAAATAAAAAGCCCTCGAATTGCCGCTGTTGGGAGCAAAAGCCCACTGACACCAGAGGGTGCTCAACAAATGGTAAAAAGAGGAGCCCGGCTAAACATCAGCCTCGTCTGTTTTGACTGCATTAAATAATATCCAGTTTGAAAGATTAAAAAAAAAAGAGCTAAAATATCAGCTGCAGCCAACAGGAGGCGAGAGGAGTTGGTGGGAATCAAAGTGTCTTGGGTTCCCTTTATCGTTTAAGAGAGAGAGAAATCAATTTCAGGCTTAGGTACACATGTCAAAATGGTAAGTACAATGGCAGAACGTAAACAGAAACAGAATGGTTTACTGCCAAACGACAGAGGGAAAAACAGAATGAAATTGACAGGCTGGAAAAACATATAAAACCCAGGTATGTGCTGCTTATGTAAGAAGTTTCTCATAAGGAAAGAGAATTCAGGCAGGGACCAGGTCTGCTGGGGGAAGCCTTGGGTCACCCTGCCAGCCAAGGCCATGGCAGAGGACGAAGGGAACACAGAACGTGTGTTGGGAGAGTGGAGCTACGAGTGCTGACCTGGGCACAAAGCCAGCTCCCGAAGCGGGATGGCGGCAGCTCTGCTCCTGTCATTTCCTTCGCACCTCTGCTCTTTCCACTCTGATTATGTGAAGAGGCTTGGTGGCAGCTGACGTGTTACCTCTCAGGAAGAGACATGTTCTGACACCACCCATGACGACATAGTGGCAAGTGGAGGACACCAAGTTTTCAACCAGATGAAGGACAGAAGTACATGCATGTTGCAGGGCAAAATGTATTGTGTGTGTTTTTTCTTAAATGGCTTTTCTGGCAACAACAGATGCTGGAGAGGATGTGTAGAAATAAGAATGCCTTTACACTGTTGGTGGGAGTGTAAATTAGTTCAACTATTATGGAAGACAGTATGGCGATTCCTCAAGGACCTTGAACTAGAAATTCCATTTGACCCAGCAATCCCATTAATGAGTATAAACCTGAAGGATTATAAATCGTTCTACTGTAGAAACACAGGCACACGTATGTTTATTGTGGCACTGTTTACAATAGCAAAGACTATTTGGAACCAACCCAAATACCTATGAATGATAGACTGGACAGGGAAAACGTGGCACATATACACCACGGAATACTATGCAAC
This sequence comes from Leontopithecus rosalia, assembly GCA_028533165.1. Lineage (NCBI taxonomy): Eukaryota > Metazoa > Chordata > Mammalia > Primates > Cebidae > Leontopithecus > Leontopithecus rosalia. The sequence continues at coordinate 30,760,560 of CM052648.1, read as the reverse complement.
CATAAAAAGGGATGAGTTTATGTCCTTTGAAGGGACATGGATGAAGCTGAAAACCATCATTTCCAGAAAACTAACACAGGAACAGAAAACCAAACACCACATGTTCTCACTCATAAGTGGGAGTTGAACAATGAGAACACGTGGACACAGGGAGGGAACATCACACACAGGGGCCTGTCAGGGGGTGGGGCACAGGGGACGGACAGTATTAGGGGAAAGACCTAATGCAGATGACGGGGTGATGGGGGTAGTAAACCACCATGGCACATGTATATGTAACACACCTGCATGCTCTGCACATGTATCCCACAACTTAAAGTATAATTTTAAAAGGGGGAAAAGTAGCTTTATTGAGATGTATTTCACATACCAAACAATTCACCCATTTAAAGTATACGATTCAATGTTTTTTGGTATATTATTTTTTAAAATTGTGGTAAAATATACAAAACATACAATTTGTGACTGGGGTAATGGCTTACACCTGTTATCCCAATACTTTCAGAGGCCAAAGCAGGAAGATTACTTAAGCATTCCAGGAGTTTGAGACCAGCCTGGGCAACATAGTGAGACTCCGTCCATACAAGAAATTAAAAAAAAATTAGCTGGGTGTGGTGGTGCGTGCCTGTAGTGTCAGCTACTAGGGAGGCTGGGGCAGGAGGATCAATGGAGCCCAGGACTTTGAAGCTGCAGTGAGCTGTGATTGCACCACTGTATGCAGCCTGGGCGGCAGAGTGAGATCCTATCTCAACAATAACAAAACCTCCAAAGTAACCTTTGCCGTTTCAACCCATTGAGCTTACAATTCAGTGGCATTAATTACATCAGCAATGTGCAAACACCACTATCTGTTTTCCAAACGTCATGAACCCAAAGGGAAACTACCCACTGAGCAGTTTACTCCCCATTCTTCCCTCTTCCAGCCCTGTAACCTCTAATCTACTTTCTGTCTCTGTGAATTTGCCTTTTTTAGACATTTCATAGAAAGAATTATAGGCTTGATGCAGTGGCTCACACCTGTAATCCCAACATTTGGGGAGGCTGAGACAGGCAGATCATTTGAGGTCAAGAGTTTGAGACCAGCCTGGCCAACACGGTGAAACCCCATCTCTACTAAAAAACATAAAAATTAGCTGTAATTAAACCCCGTCTCTACTAAAAACTATAAAAATTAGTGTGCCTGTAATCCAAGCTACTTGGGAGGCTGAGGCACGAGAATCACTTGAATCCAGAAGGTGGAGGTTGTGGTGAGCCAAGATTGTACCAGCCTGGGCAACAGAGTGAGACTTCATCTCAAACAAACAAAAAATTGAATTACAGTGTATGGTGTGGTGTTTTTCACTGGCTTCTTCATGTCGTAACAGGAATCAGAACTCCTATTCCTTTTTATGACCACATAATATTCCACTGTATGGAACCCCATTCCTTTTTACAGCCACATAATATTCCGTGGTTTGCAAAGACCACACTTTGTTTATTCATTCACCTGTCACAGATGGCCACGTGGGTGGTTAGTGCATTTTCGGGATTGGAAATAGGGCTGCCAGGAGCCTGTCTGTGTGTGTGTGGATTCGCTCAAGTTCCTGTTTTCGGTTTTGTCGGGACCACACCTGGGCGTATCATCGCTGGGTTACCTGGTAATTCTAAGTTGAGCTTTTTGAGGAGCCGCTGCAGCTTCCACAGCTGCACACGCTACATTTGCTGGTGGGTCTGTTTGGCCCCTCCACACACATCCTCCACCTTCCTCAGCTCTGCTCTGTAACCGGACGTGCCTGGGTAGACAGTGTCGAAGGCCTCCTTCCCTTCAGATTCCAGGTTGGGCTCAGCCGACGGGTGGGGTGAGAGGGAAGGCAGGTGTGGGCATTCCCAGGGCCCTCCCTGTGAGGTTGTCTCTGGGTGGCCGTGCAGCTGCGTGGAGGTGGCTGCTCTTCCAAGGCGCATCTCCATGGGGATCGGAAGTGCTGCCTCCCTCCTCCCCGGGGCCTGTGGTGTGAGCCCTGGGACCGCTCTCTCCTGGGGCTCCCTTCACCCTCACTATTGCAAACACTCCCTTTGTAAATCAGTGCTCCCTGAATCATCTGGGCTGGACTGACTCCCCCATTTCCTGTTGAAATCAGCCCCTGCCTCCACGCGCTCTGGATTGGATGTGGTGCCTTCGAAGCCTGGAGGGAAGGGGCTCCCCTCATGGTACTCCCCCAGGCTAGTGGCCAGCAGGACGTAGAGGTCAGCAGGGATCTTTTAGACACATGAAAGAATGGCTTCACTGTTTCAACTGATGCTCTCATATTTTAAGTGCAACTGAAACGTGGAGCTTCTGGCCTGGGGCCTGAGTGGAGAAAAGACCAGCTTCCCTGAGGGGTCTTGCATCTATAAAAGGGAATCAAACGGACAGCTAGAGTCTGGGGACAGCCCCAGGAAGAGGTGGACGCTCACTTGGCAGAGGAGCAGTGCTGGCTCCGCCATCTGGGAAGAAGGAGGTGGTGGCTCGGCCCGACCCCCGCTTGCCTGGGCAGGTGACTTCGGCTGCCCAGCTGTGAATGGGGTATTCTTAGCTTCATGTGGTGACCCTGTAGGTGGTGCTTCCTCTCCATGCTTGTGGGGATGGAAGAACTTCCAGTTCATGTAATGCCAGGTAAGGGGACTTCAGGGACCTCTGAAGAGCCTGACGGTGTCCTGGGTATGTGGGTGGCGGATCCCAGCTGCGCGGAGCCCTGCTTGCACTCAGCACAGAGCGCAGATGCACAAGAACTATTTGCTGAATAAACAAATAACCGAACATGGGCGTCCAGAGAAACCCTTGTTTATATAACAGGAAAGACGGGAAAGAATGTTGATAAGAATACAGCTTATAAAGCCAAAAAAATGGACACAGCTCAGAGGCTCATCAACAGGTGTCTGGACAAAGGAATCGGGCTGTGTCCACGTGGCAGAATATTGCAGAGCAGTTAGATGTGCACGTAACGGCCTCATGTGCCCCCAGGCGCACTTCGCTGTGGACGAATTTAGAATATTGAGGGAGAAAAGTAAGGGAAAGAAAGATGTGTATATATTCAATTTCATACATTTCATAAATACTATACCTACTTCCGCTGTAACAAATCGCCGTAAATTTAAACATGGAGTTTAAAACAACACATATTTATTATCTTATGGTTCTGGAAGTCAGAAGTCCAACATTGGTCTCATGGGTCTAGAATCTAGGTGCGGGCAGGACTCTGGACAGCAGTCCCTGTCTGTGCCTCCTCCAGTGCCTCGGGGCCACCTGTGGTCCTCGGCTCTCAGTCCCTCCCTCCATCCTCAAGGCCTGAGGCAGCTTTTCTCCCTGACCCCGGCCTCCATCTGCAGTCTTCTCTCTGGGACCCCCTCCCACTGTCTCCCTGTTGTAAGGACTTGATTAATTACACTGGACCCACTGCCTCACTACATCAGCAAAATCAGGTGACGTATTCCCAGGTCCAGGAACTGGGATGGCTTTGGAGGCCCCCATTCTGTCTACCACACATATGAATGACAAACATGCACCCAGGAGAATGGAGGTCTCTGGGGAGGGGAGATGGGCTAGGGAAGGCATACGGAGGCACGCCTTCGAGGCAACCTTAATTATCACTGTGGCCTTGAGAAGCGGGGGTAGCAGTTTCTGTACCCACCCCCGTCAGGGACCCCCTCAGATGGCCCGGCTCCCAGTGGCTGCATCTGTGTTCCCCGCACACCTCGCCATCACGATAGTCTGGAGGGGAACACTGGTGTGTACATACCCCAGCTCCCTACCCCTGAGAGGGAGGGGAATTCTGGGCCCTTTTCCAGGTGCAGCCCTATAGGGTTCCCTGTCACCCTCCTGGGAACTGGCTTCACATAATGTAAAGTTAACCATTTTAAAGTAAGCAGTTCAATGGCATTTGGTACATTCACGATGTGATACAGCCACCACCTCTGTCTAATTCCAAAGCATTTACATCACTCCAAAGAGAACCTCATACTGTGCCGTCACCCCCTTTATCCCCCCTCCAGCCCCCACCCCTGGTGATGTGACTGTGGGTCTACTCTCACCCTGTTATTCACCCTCCAGCCCCTGGTGACCATGGGTCAGCCATCACCCCGTTATCCCCCCTCCAGCCGCCAGCCCCTGGTGACTTCGGGTCTGCCTTCCATCAGAGGATTTGCCCGTTCTGGACATTTCATGAAGATGAATCACACAACATGTGGGCTTGGGTCTGGCTTCTTTTCTGAGATTCTGCTGTGTGGTTGTCTGTGTGAGAGCTCTGTTCCCTTACATGGCTAAGGAACATCCCCTTGTCTGGATAGGCAAGTACCTCTATGGCTGAGAGGCATCTGGGCTGCTTCCACCTTCAGCTCCTATGGATTGTGCTCTCAGAACCTCAGCTAACACGCACTAGTTGGGGCCTCTGTCTTTGAGGCACACACACCCAGTGTGGAGCTGCACACGCACTCTTGAAGGCCCCCCTCCCCCACCACCATTCTCTCCATTCTCCAGTTCCTGTGTCAGGGGCTGCCTTTGGGGAAACTGAAATGTCACAGAAACGTAACAAATGTGAGCTCTGTTAATTCCGAGTCACCTTCTCTAAACCTGCGTGGTGCAATATGGAAGCTGCGGTCCACACGTGGCTGTTTAAATGTGCTGAGTTAATAAGACTGACTTTAAATGCAGGTCCGGAGGCACAGTGGCCCCATTTCAAGTGGCCAGTGGCTATGGAACTGGACAGGGAGGATATAGGACATGCCCAGCATTGGGAAGGTTCCATCAGACAGTACCGCTGCTCTGTATTTTTGGTAAATATTTTGTACTTAAAAAACTGCTCCAAAGAACCTCAAAGTGAACAGTGAAAACAAGCCATTTTGGAGCCTGAGAGTGGCACAGGTTCATCAGAGGGCGGGCAGTACTGGTGGAGGAGGATCGGTGGGGGGAGGATCAGTGGGGGCACTACCACTGGAGGCAGGGCTGGTGGGGGAGAATCGATGGGGGCAGAATTGGTGGGGGCATTACCACTGGAGGCAGGACTGGTGGGGGGAGGATTAGTGAGGGCAGGATTGGTGGGAGAAAGATCAGTGGGGACACTA
>CM052648.1:30740756-30754984 GCA_028533165.1 Leontopithecus rosalia | reverse complement strand
GAAAGATCAGTGGGGACACTACCACTGGGGGCAGGATTGGTGGGGGAAGGATTGGTGGGGGGAGGATCGGTGGGAGAAAGATCAGTGGGGACACTACCACTGGGGGCAGGATTGGTGGGGGAAGGATTGGTGGGGGGAGGATCGGTGGGAGAAAGATCAGTGGGGACACTACCACTGAGGGCAGGATTGGTGGGGGAAGGATTGGTGTGGGGAGGATCAGTGGGGGAAAGATCAGTGGGGACACTACCACTGGGGGCAGGATTGGTGGGGGAGAATTGGTGGGGGCAGGATCGGTGGGAGAAAGATCAGTGGGGACACTACCACTGGGGACAGGATTGGTGGGGGGAGGATTAGTGGGGCAGGATCAGTGGGGGGTGCTAGTGGGGGGTGCTGGCTTGGATGAGCTGACTCCAAGCCCTGAAACTTGGGGCTCAACCTCTCAGCCCAGAATGTGGCCCCCAGGTGAGTCTGGGGATATGGGCGAGGCTGTCCCAGTGGGGCAGGTCAAGACATTGCTTAGAGAAGGTTCAAAGCTAGGGCATGCAGACGCAGGAGGATATAGGATCTGTAAGCATCCAGATGCCAGCAAAGCTCCAAGCAGTAGGGCGCCTGGAGAGGGCAGGCAGGGTCAGGCAGGGGTGGACCCTAAATGGGGGTCCATGCCCCCTCCTATCTTCCAGGAGCAGAGCAGGTGCTGGAGCAGGGGTGGTGGGGGCCACCCTGTCCACAGAGCAGGGCCCAGGCCCACCATCTGGCAACTGAACAGGCTGGAAAGGCCCCTGGGCCTTGGTTTCCTTGTGTCTAAAATAAGCAGGGGCTCTGGTCTCCCGCAGGGCTGGGACACTCTCCTCCGCCTGGCTCGAGCCTCCAGTGCTATGCTGAATTTCGCCAGCACCTCGGAAGGACTTACCATGTGCCATGACTCTTTATGAACACTACAGAGTGTAGCCCATTGAATCGGTATGGCAACCCCATAGGGTGAGTGCTCTTGTGAATTTCACTTTACAGATGAGGAAACCGAGGCAGGAGGATGGGCGACCTCACCAAGGTTGCATGGTCAGCTGGGGTCTGGCTGGGAGTCTGTGCACCTTACCACCAGGCCCTATGCTCTGTTGTTCTGTCCAGAGAGACTCAGGTTCCTGGGCTGCCAGCTAGGGGCCATCTGCACTTTAGCTGCGCGCAACGTCCTAAAGTAAAGGAAGAGCTTGGAGCCCTCAACCTCTGCTGCCTGCCCAGCCGACTGGCCCCACACCCTTCGCCTGTCCAGATCCAGTGGCCTCTGCGCTCTGCTTGCACGGGGCTGCCCCAGGCAGCTCTCTCTGTGTCCAGGATCCCAGCAGCCCTGGCCGCATGACCTCATCACTGTCCACACCCTGGCCTCACACTAAAAATGACCCTGCTAGCCCATTGTTTATTGGAGGTTTCGTGGAAGCCTGAAGAAAATAAAAGAAACTACTAACATTTGGAACTGGGCAGTCGGTCTCCCTCTGAGCACCGCATTTTGCTGCATGCTTTCAAGTTCCTCCTCCCCGTGCCACGTGGACTGCAGCCACCTTCTCCCTGGGATGGATGTTCAGAGAAGGGAAGTGATTTCCAGCCCTTGGAGGGGTCTGACTGTCCTTTGCGGGGTTCTGAGTCCTTCCCCTTGGCGACTCTTGGAGCTGCTGTAAGCCGGGTTCTCACTCCGAGAAAGCAGCTGGGGTTTTTCCATCGGCTTGCTCCAGGCCCCTGGAGTGCCAGAATTGTCGGCTGGAGATGATTAAACAGAAAGTGTGAGAATACATAAAAACAAGGGTGCCAGGTACTGCGGAGGGCCCACTCTGCACCCGGGTCTTCCTTCCCCAGGTCTCCCAAGGCTAATCACGTGTAAATTAAAACATCATCTTCCAGGAAATTAATGAAAAATGAATTTATGAGGCAGCTGTTCTCGGGTGTGAACTTTCTTAAAGGACCAGTGGGGCCGGGGTGAGGTGCAGAGCAGCACCCCCCCGCCATTGCTGTAATCAACCCGCCTCTCAGTAGATGCTTCCATTTGGGAGCGAAGCCCCCAAAAGGCCTGTGGGTACTAGGGCCCTGAGCTAGGACGGGCCATGCTGGGACGGGCAGACAGGTGGTCATTTGGTCCCTGATTCCTTCTCCTTAGGACAGAGACATCCACAGGGGCTGCTGTTGCCATGTGTCTGGGGCACGAGGTGCTGATGCAGAGCAGGGGTTGCTCTGGTGTGCCAGGCCCTTCCCAGGCCCCTCCCAGGCCCCCCAGCCATTGCTTCATTTGTAACCAAGTTGCTAAATGCACACCAGCCAGCACGATTTTGGCACCACCTCCCCGACAGCGAGCTGAAGGGGGTGGATTACATTTCTAAGATTCCATATTTATAGTGGATGCTATTGTAACAGCCTCAGCAGTGGGCTAAGCATCTCACAGCATTATTTTCTTCCGTCCTTGCAAGAATCTGTGGATTGGGTTCAGTTTACAGTTTACAGAAGGAAAAACTGAGGATCAGAGAGGGGAGGTGACTTTCCTGAAGCAGCCCAGCAACCTTGTCCAAACTCCTGTCCAATGTGCTCCGCTTGGTTCAGGAGTTTCAAGGGTGCATGCCAAGACCAGGAGACAGGGCTGGAATAAAAACCCATGTGTGGATGCTGCTTCCCGGCCCGAATGATGTCATTGCCCAAGCCCCAAAAGTAGGCCCTGGAGGGCAGGAGCGGGAAGCCCGTTCCCTGGGCTTATCCTGATCCAGATGGATGCGGGATGTTTTGCCAAAAGCGTGCCCTCTGGCCGCACACAGAACTCATCCTGACTCCTGGGCTGAACTGAGGAGCAAAAGGTATTTTTCGTGTTGTGTTAAAGTCATCTGTACAGGAGTCGTGCAGATGGAAATAAAATATTTACCATTTGGAACAAAATTTCAACTGGAGCAAAAAGCACTCTAAGCAAAGGATGTAGGGGGAGAGGGAAGGTTTCAGATGAAACAGCTGCTGCCCAGCTGTGGCTGGGGGAGAAGGACGGGAACTGTTTTTGGGGACATGGTCCTGAGGCTGGGGCTGGGGGTGTGCTGGACTTTTTGGGCCCTTGATTTCTGGGACCTCTCCTCGGGGGTTCATCTTGGGGGGTGCTGCCCAGGCGCCCTCCCTGCCCTCTGCTCAGCACTGCATGCTGGGCCACGGGAAGCCCTGACCTTGGACGGTCTCCCAGCCCCTTTGTGGACATCCCCCTCTTCCGCCTCCCCACGCAGCCCATCTGCTCTTGTGCCCTGCCTCCTCTCTGTCCCACGGGGAACCTCGTGGTCACTCCACCGTCCTGCCATGGCCAGCTGTCCTCTGATCACATCACCCGGACACCCCACAGAGGTGCCCCAAGGGACCTGGGGGAGCCCAGAAGGTGCAGCGGAAAGGAGCTATGAGACCTGGCCAGTTACGGAAACAGGCCTGGGTGGGCAGGAAGCTTTCTAAGGTGACTTGGGGAGTGAATGGCCAAGGGCGGGCATCCCCCATAAGGCTGAACTGCTCCTACCACCCCTCCTCTCACCAACCTTGAGGTTGTGTTTCTCGAGGGGCATCAATGTCAGTGCCCAAGATGGTCTTGGCTGTGCCGGGAATAACTACAGATGGAGATTTCCTTACCCAGGAGTGGCGCTCCCTCCCCCGTGCTGCAGACGCACTCCGGGCTCGCCAGAACCAGGCTGTGGATCCTCCCAGAGGACGGGCTCGCCTGGGGAGTGGGTGCTCCCCTACGGGCAGGAAGGGCGAAGCAGCTGTCAGGAGAGGGATCCCCAGGGCCCTGAGGCGTTCATTGGATTGGACACTCCCAAGAGGGCTTCCAAGGGACACCCCCTTCCCACAGGCTTGAGGGCCCTGTGGATGGTCCAAGGCTGGCTCCAGGGGAGGATCCTGGAATCTTCCTGGGTGAAAAACCCCAAAACCAGGGATGTGTGAGGCATCTGCTCCTGCCTTATTGGTAGCTGCCAGGGGCTGAGGCCAGGACCCCCCCAGACCCTGACCTCCAGGCTGCCTGGGGAGGCACGGGAGGCATCGCTTCAGCAACCCTGGGACCCACCTTCTCATCTGTGGGACAATCCCCCTATTGATTCTCTGGTTCAACGAGAGGGAAAAATCCTCCTGAACCCCCGCCAAGGGTGTGGGGAGCTGGTCTGGACCAGTTCCAGAGCCGGAACCCAGAGGAGGGGAACACTCCCAACTGTCATGGCTGACTTCAAATCACTTCCTGGAAATGGCCGAGTGCGGCTAGAAGCCCCCGTGGCCTCATTGGAGAGCAATGTTCCATGCAGGGGAGAAGGGTCCCGCTTGTCACAGGCTGCCTGGCCAACGTGGCCTTAGGCTCAACGGTCCAGAGGGGCTGGGGCTTTGCAGAGGAGGAAAAGACCCCTCGTCCGGAATCCGCAGGGCCTCTGGGCAATCTCTCATTATGGTCCTTTTCGGGATGCAGGGACCTCCCTGTGGCACTCTCCTGGGACAGCAGCGGTCTCAGGACACAGCAGGGTCACCAGATCTGACTGACTTAGAGCACTGTGACCCCGAGTCGGGTCCACCTTACAATTTGCCATTAGTCAGAGTCCTTAGTGAAGCAGGACCAACCTCAAACTTTTGGGAGGGAGATCTATGCCCTTACCCAGAGCACCCATGCCCACCATGATGACAGTAGCGCCAGGCAGGGATTGGATGCCCGCCACGTGTCAGGCTCTGTACCATGAGGCTCACACCCCTCCTTCACTGTGCCCTGCCATGACTGGCGAGAAGGCAGGATGGGTCCACCCTCCCTGCTGTGTGACCTTGGACAGTTATTGAACCTCTCTGTGCCTCTGTTTTCTCATCTGTGTCATGAGGATGAGGAGGGTACCTACTTCACAGGCAGCTTCAAAGATCAAGTTAATGCTCCCAGAGGACCTGGAGCTGTGCTCACCTTTGGATCCCTGAGTGTCTGAGTGACATCACAGGTTTTAAGCAATGGGGCGGTGACCATTCTCCTGGGTACATCTTGGCCTACTCTGTAAACAGGTTAAATCCACTACCCTGGAGTTTCTGATACTGAGGGTGCTGGGTGCACGAAATTTAGATGCAGATCTATGACCACACTGGCCTGGCAGCGTTTGCCCCCTGGCGTCCCACCAGAGCACGAGGGTTACCTCTCCTCCTGTACTCCAGTGCCAGGTATTGAAAACTTCTTAATTGTTGCCAGTAGGACGGGTCAAAAATAATTCAAGTTGATATATTAGTGTGTTCTCAAGCTGCTAATAAAGACATGCCCAAGACTGGGTAGTTTACACAGGAAAGAGGTTGAATGGACTCACAGCTCCACATGGCTGGGGAGGCCTCACAATCATGGCAGAAGGCAAATGAGGAGCAAAGTCACATCTTCCATGGTGGCAGGCAAGAGAGAGAGCTTGTGCAGGGGAACTCCCATTTATAAAACCATCAGATCTTGTGAGATTGATTCACTACCGCGAGAACAGTATGGGGAAACTGGTCCCATGATTCAATTATCATCACTAGCCCCATCCTTGACACATGGGGTTATTACAATTCAAGGTGAGATTTGCTGGAACACAGCCAAGCCATGTCAATTGGGTTCGCGTCTGTCAATACACGGAGCCTAGTGGTCTTCCCTTCCTTTGAACTATCTGCTTCCTGCCCACTGTCTGTTTTCCCTGTCGATTTGTACAAGCTCTCATATGTTATGGAATTGGAGCCTTGGTCTATCCTGTAGCAATTTTCCTTTTTGGCCAGGTTGTCTTTGTATTTGAATAATGTGAAATACTTGCACACATATGTGTGTGTATGTATACACCCATACACACATGCATACATGTAGCATACATGTGCTATACAGATATGTACACACAAGTGAGTGTGTGTGCTATACAGAGCCTTCGCATTTCCTCTTCTCAAATCAATAAACATTTGATGTGACTTTTATGATACCATCTAGAATCGTCGTTCATACTCCAGAATTGTATTTTAAATCCGCATGTGGCCTTTTCCTGCTGTTTTATGTGTCATTTTTCATGTTTCAAACTCTCTCCTCTGGAACCTGTTTTGGAGTAAGGAGGGAGGTAGGAATGCACTTCTTCCTTCGGGTTTGTTTCTCCAAGTGACAAGGCATTTGCCTCCCCACGATGTAGGGGACATTCCAGCTTCTCTCTTCAATTTATCAAAATCTAAGATCCCACATGTCTTTCTGAGCTAATTTCTGGATGCTGTTCCATCTCATCGATGGCTCTAGTGGCCTTGATGTCCCAGAGGCCACTTCATTACAGGAGCAGAATTTTCTGGTCTATCCTCATGGATTAATTATTGTATTTGAACTGAAAATAATTTGTTGAGTACCGCCCTCCACCATCACAGAGAATACTATTAGAGGCATTTTAATGAGTAGGATTGAATTGAACTTGTAGAGACTTTTAGGAGGAAATGACAATTTTACCTTTTTTTTGAGATGGAGAATGCAATGGCACAATCTCAGCCCACTGCAGCCTCCACCTACTGTGTTCAAGCGATCCTCCTGCCTCAGCCTCCTGAGTAGCTGGGACTACAGGTGTGCACCACCACGCCTGGCTAATTTTTGTAGTTTTAGTAGAGATGAGGTTTCACCATGTTGGCCAGGCTGGTTTTGAATTCCTGACCTCAAGTGATCCAATCATCTTGGCTTCCCAAAGTGCTGGGATTATAGGCATGAGCCACCGTGCCTGGCCCAGTTTTAACTTTTAATGAATCCCCTAGCCACCAGGAATTTCATCTTTTTTCCATTTTCGTCTTAGGTTACTTGAAAGAGTTTTGAACGTTTCTTGGTGTAGGTCCCGTGCATTTCTTGTTGCACATGTGTAGTTATTTTGAGTGTCTTGGTGTTTTAACCCAGAGCTCCCCCCTTCCTTTGCACATGCTCCCAGGCTTTTGTTACCTGGAAGGAAGGCAGCTGATCACTGTGGAAGGATTTTGAGCCTAGGGGCCTCTGTGGGGTAGGTGTGGCTGGCCCTCCTCGCTAAGCCCGAGAGGCTCCTCTGTGCTTTGAATGTGGATTCTCCACCCTCTCTGTGGAGGACAGGACTTGGGCGGGGGAGACATGTCATCGTGGAAGAGTTTTAGAAGTCCCAGGAGGGAGCCCCGAGGGGATGTCATGTTTTCTTCTCTTTCTTTTTCTTTTTTTGAGACAGGGTCTCCATTTTTCACCCAGGATGGAGTGCAATGGCACAATCTCAGCTTACTGCAACCTCTGCCTCCTGGGTTCAACCTCAGCCTCCTAAGTTGCTGGGATTACAGGCATGCGCCACCACATCCGGCTGATTCTTGTATTTTTAGTAGAGATGGGGTCACACCATGTTGGTCAGGCTGGTCTCGAACTCTGACCTCAGGTGATGTGTCTGCCTTGGCCTCCTTAAGTGCTGGGATTACAGGCATGAACCACCATGCCTGGCCCATGTTTTCAAGCCTAGACTAACTTTCATCCTTTCATCCTCATCGTATTAAAGTAAACGTAAAATCTGGAGCAGTGCAAGGGGCAGGACCGTGCTATGCTGTGGCGCCCACTTTAACCAGCTGCGGGGAGCCACTGGCTTGCAGTTCAGGCAGGCAGCCTTTAATAACTGAGGCTCCTTCCTTTGGCTCCCTGGGATCAGCCTGAAAATGCCAGCGGCATGAGTCACACATGGGTGCCATTCATCGTCCACGGGGCAGCAAAGGAGGCCATTGTCCCACCCAGAGTGGGCTGCCCTGGAGGCGGGGTCCTCCTGTCCCAGAGGCTCCCTGCCCTGTAGCTTTCTCCAGGGTCCAGCTCCTTGGAGGCGTCTGACTTGGCAGAGCTGAGTGGCCAGCCTGGCCAAATCCCCGAGATGCTGTTGGTCCTGCCTATCTCCCTGTTCCGCCTCTTGTCTGACCTAATCCCTGGCTCCCCTCGCCTGACAGACACCCACCTACCCTGCTTCCCACGGTTCCCTGCACGGCACAACCCCAAGCTCTCCTAGCAGATGTTCTCAGCTGGACAAGGCAGGATTGTTGCCTTCAAATAGCAGCAGGCTAATTTTCTTCTCTCTCTCTCTTTTTTTTTTTTTTTTTTGAGAAGAAGTTTTGCCCTTGTTGCCCAGGCTGGAGTGCAATGGGGCGATCTCAGCTCACCACAACCTCCACCTCCCAGGTGTAAGAGATTCTACTGCCTCAGCTCCTGAGTAGCTGAGATTACAGGCATGTGCCACCATGTCCGTCTAATTTTGTATTTTTTTTTTTTTTGAGACGGAGTTTCGCTCTTGTTACCCAGGCTGGAGTGCAATGGTGCAGTCTCGGCTCACCGCAAGCTCTGCCTCCTGGGTTCAGGCAATTCTCCTGCCTCAGCCTCCCGAGTAGCTGGGATTACAGGCGCGCGCCACCATGCCCAGCTAATTTTTTGTGTTTTTTAGTAGAGACGGGGTTTCACCCTGTTGACCAGGATGGTCTCCATTTCTTGACCTCGTGATCCACCCTCCTTGGCCTCCCAAAGTGCTGGGATTACAGGCATGAGCCACCGCGTCCGGCCATTTTTTTTTTTTTTTAGTAGAGATGGGGTTTCTCCATGTTGGCCAGGCTTATTTCGAACTCCCAACCTCAGGTGATCCACCTGCCTCAGCCTTCCAAAGTACTGGGATTACAGACATGAGCCACCGTGCCCGGCCTTCTTTTCTTTTTTAAAAAGCATCCATTTGCCTAGAAGGAATGGGAGTGAATGAAGATGAGCCAGGCCCCACAACAGGAGTGAATCCACCCACAGAGAGCAACAGGAGCCAGACGCAGGGTTCAGCACAGCATGATTCTGGTGGCGGAGGTGGCATGAGCAGGCAGGCGGTGGCCCCTCTGGGGAAGGGTGAAGGAATGACGGTGGGAGGGGCACAGCGGGCCCCCAGGGCGATGGTCCTGTTGCGCCTCTTCACCTGGGTGTCCGTCACCTGGATGCAAACTTGGTGATCATTCATTGAGTAACGTTTTGTTCCACGTCTCCTTAAAAACAGTTTTTAAAACTGCAGCACATATTTCACCAAGATTCATTTTCCTGAGTTGTCAACTCTAAACCAGGGAACATCTGGAGTTCTAGGCCTTGGACATCACATATCAACAGCATGGCGCAGCCTCCCTCCAGGTGGAAATCAAGAAGGAAAACCCTTCCCAAAGGCTGGCTCAGCAGTAGGCCATCGCTTTGCCTTGAAAAGTCCCCAGAGATTAGTGTTAGCATCTGAAACTCATCTTTCCCCTCCTAAGTCTGAACGCCAAGTTGTAAGGAAACTTCACGTGGCGAGTGTGTCTCTTCTCCCGAGACCCGGAGTTCAGCCTGGCTGAGGCTGGGCAAGGCTGTGCCCTCATGGGTGAGAGGGAGCACTCCACCAACATCCCGGGTTGAGACTTCATTCTGCAGGGTGTGTGGAGAGCAGAGGTGGCGTGGCCTGGTTACAGATTGCAAACTCGTGGCTGCCTTGTGAAATGCCCCTGTCTCAGGTAGGAAGACCCCATGGTTCCATCTCTGGGACCCTTGCCTGGATAGTGGCTCCCCTGATGGGGCCACCTGTGCCCTCTCCAGGTACCAGGAGGGCAGCCGAGCCCCATCATCCTGTTTCCCAATGACTGGGAAGAGGTTTGGTTGACAAAAAATTGCAGCGTGTGCTCGTTCTGGTGGGTTCTGCATTCTTTCCTAGTGAAGTATTGCACATGGAAAACCAGAATATATGGTCAGCATTCTTCCTATAAATGAGCGATTGTATGCTGTGCAAGAATGACTGAGCGAGGCCTGGGGGGCGGCCACAGCGACTCCTCCTCATCCATGTAGTCCCAGTGTGCTGCCAATGTGGAACTGGGTGGTTCAGTGCCCAGCGGACACGTGGCTGCAGACACACTGTCTCGCTTCCGTATTTCCGAGGGAGACCTTGCCGAAGAGTGGCTGTCGTTTATGTGACTGTGTGCCTTGGTGTTTCCTTAGCCACAGGGGCCCTTTGTCACATTAATCATATGGGGAAGTCCTGCTTGAGACGGGATGTTGGAAGCAGGGGTGCTGGGGTCACTGCCTGGGGAAGCCTGCCCACTACACTTCATCACGCCTTGGCCGCTCCCAGTCCCAGAGCAGCCTCCGAGACTCCTCGGTGGGCTCCCCAGGGCTGCAGAAAGCTCAGAGAGGGTGGTCTCTCCCTCCTGCTAACCCACCTTCGAGCAGATCCGTCTCCAACCCGTCTGCGTGCAGGCGGGCCTGAGTCCACATGTGAGAGCCGTTCCAGCCTGAGGCTTGCCAAATGTGTGTACATGGGATTACTTTCTCACCAGTTTTCAGTAGAATCTCAGATGTTTTCCGAGAGAAAGAAAAGTTTGGCTCTGAACCATACTGAAAATCCCCATCAAGAATTCCACACACACGCCGAGAAGCCGTTCAGCCTTTTTCCGAGGCTGGGTGACGTGCAGTTAATTCTTCCAACAGCCCCTGAAAGGGAGTCGATGAACAGTCAGTCCCCAAGGCTTTTGTACAGTGGCACCCACCATACGTTAGAACATGCCACGCAGACACAGCCTCCTCTTGCTGGCAATGGCCTGAGCTTCCATGGAATGAAAACCCACAGCCCTGTGAGGCTCCGGGGTCACCTGCCCACCCCTATCTGCTCAGATGGGCAGCAACAGATGACTCTTCCAATGCCCCAGGAGAGTAAGCGGGGCCTGGCAAAGCACCTGGCAGCCACCACCCTCTCCTTTTGGTTACGACAGACAGAGCCGAGGTCTCCTCCACTGGCCTCTCCCTTTACACCTGGCACCCTTCATGTTGGTTTGGGGTCTTGCTACCAAAGTGTCTTAAGACAGGCTCTCCAGAGTCCTTGAAAATAGAGAATTCTGTATGGGTGGTTTTGGGGAAATGCTTTTGGGACCAACTCCTAAAAGGGAGTGAAGGGTGCTGCATGGGGCAGCAGGAGGAGCTGGGTCGTGATGCGGTCGTGAACTGGGGTGTCAGCCCATCCCGTGGGTGGCTCTGGAGCTGGGATTCCCTTTGGAGGTGTCCTCGTGGAGGTAAGCAAGAAGAGCCTCTGGACCAACCTCCATGCTTTTGGTGCTGAGATGTGGCTGGTCTGGGGATCGGGCGTGACCTCACACAGTGCAGCCCCCTTGGACGCAGGTCGGTTGGCAAAGAGAGACCCTGCTGTGATCTGTCGGCAGCCAGAGCTCCAGGCCCGCGTGGAGTGAGAGCCTCGGTCTTGAGTGTGGCATCTCGGGCACACAAGAGTATCTGCCGCAGTCTCTTCACTTCCTCGAACACCCAGTCACCCCACGAGAGCTTCGGCAGATCTGTTTTCCTAGGGAAAGTTAACAGCAGAGGTTACGGGATAAACCACAGCACCCTTCACCCTCACCCCACTGCAGCCAGTCTTGTCATTTCTCCCCTCAGCCACCCATTCTCAACTCCCTTCAGCCCTCCCTGTCACCTCTGCTGGTCTAGCCTTAAGCTGGGAGACCCACACCCCCAGGCACCAGGTCCTTCTATATCCAGCTGTCACATCTGTCCCCTCACATTTGAATTTGCTTAGGAGGTACACAGAGTTGAAACTGTGTTCCTCCCTCCCCCTGTTGTGTGGCAGCTCCTCCTGAGGAACAGGCTCAGTGAGTTCCTCCAAGAGGCCAGTTTCCCGCTTCTACAACCATCTCCTTCTTACCTTGCTGGTCTATTGGCATGAGAAGCCTACAGTGGGCAGAAGGCAGTCATAGAGGAAAGTGGAGGGCACTCTTCCTATGTCTCTGGTGACAGCAATGCCTTTGAAGAAACTGGACTCCAGGGCTCACCGGGCCTCAGGTTATCAGGACAGAAAGATGAGCTCCCCTACCCAATCATGGGGGTGGTGGTGAGTGGGACCTCCCTTCTCCCTTCCCTTGGCTCTTAGACCTGCGTATTCCACCCACTGGGTGCATGATACCATCACATGGTCAGGGACTGGAGTCTCCATTCTGAAGAGGGGCCCCATCCTCACTGGCAGCCCATCTCTGCTACTACAACAAAGCATCTCAGGCTGGGTAACCTGGAGGCAGCATACATTATCACAGTCCTAGAGGCTGGGAAGTTCAAGATCAAGGTGAAAGAAGGTTTGGTGTCTTGGGAGGGCCTGATCTCTCACTCTAAGAAGGTGCCTTGAATGCTGCATCCTCTTGAGGGGACATGTGCTGTGTCCTCACATGACAGAAAGCAGGAAGGCAAACATGGGTGTAGCTAGATCCCTTGAGACCCTTTATAAAAACACTGATCCCATTCATGGGACTAGAGCCCTTATAACTCAACCATCTCTGAAGGGCCCTGCCTTTTAATACTATCACCTTGGGTCTTAGGCTCCAGCACATAAATACTGGGGGGATGCACACATTCACACCATAGTGCTCACCCTCCCTCACTTCACAGCACTCACCCTCCCTCCGACCATAGCACTCCCCCTCCCTCAGACCATAGCATTCCCCCTCCCTCACACCATACCACTCTTCCTCCCTCACACCATAGCACTCACCCTCCATCAGTCCATAGCACTCACCCTCCCTCACTTCATAGCACCCCCCTCCCTCAGCCCATACGACTCCTCCTCCCTCACACCATACCACTCATCCTCCATCACTCCATACCACTCACCCTCCCTCACTCCATAGCACTCACCCTCCCTCACACCATAGCATTCACCCTCCCCCACTACATAGAACTCACCCTCCCTCACTCCACAGCACTCACCCTCCCTCACACCATACCACTCTTCCTCCCTCACACCATAGCACTCATCCTCCATCACTCCATAGCACTCACCCTTCCTCCCTCCCTCACTCCATAGCACTCACCCTCCCTCACTCCATAGCACTCCCCCTCCCTCAGACCATAGCACTCACCCTCCCTCACACCATAGCACTCACCCTCCCTCACTCCATAGCACTCCCCCTCCCTCAGACCGTAGCACTCACCCTCCCTCACACCGTAGCACTCACCCTCCCTCACACCATACCACTCACCCTCCCTCACACCATACCACTCTTCCTCCCTCACACCATAACACTCACTCTCCCTCACACCATACCACTCACCCTCCCTCACTCCATAGCACTCACCCTCCGTCACTCCATAGCACTCCCCCTCCCTCACTCCATAGCACTCCCCCTCCCTCACTCCATAGCACTCCCCCTCCCTCACTCCATAGCACTCCCCCTCCCTCACACCATGCAGCTTCTGGGTGGTGCAGCCTGTAATGGGACTAGTACAGCTGGTGGTGTAAGGGAAACTCCCACCTTCCCCTAGCCCTGCTCAGGGACATCACAGGCAGAGCCAGGGTTTGGTGTATCTGCCCCAGGGAAATCGGCTCAGTAGTGGGTCCATTTTCTAGCCTTTTGTTTTCCCCAGAGAGTTGGTTGTTAAATATTTACTAACCCAGCACTAAGTATATCCCACTTTCTGTGTGAAGCAGTGTGTACGTGTGTGTGTGCCTCCGTGTGTGTGTGTACATATGTGTGATTAAACATGTGTGTTACTTTGTTTCACCCTCACTTGCATCCCCATCTCATAGGTGTCATTTCCACTTTCCTGATGAGGAGGCTCAGGTGAGGTAGCTTAGACACCTCCCCAAGGCCACACAGTTAAGATGTAGTGGAGCCACTCAGACCAGGTATGCCTGACTCAGGAATCCTCCTTCTTAACCACACTGACTACTGTATGTGACCAGTTATGTTTCCCTTGATTTCAGTGCCTTCTGTGACTGGAACCCAGACCATTTCTCACTCCAGGTATCCATAGAATCAATGCTTCCGTAAGTCCCTTCTTTCTGGGCCTCTCAGGAAGTGGGAGATCCAGGGCTCCAGAGCACCCTCTTGGGCTGTCACTAACTTTCTCTGGCAGCCAGAATTCCAGGAACCCTCAGGTGTGCACAGGGCCAGGCCGCCCTAACATTGTGAGTGTCTGTCTGGGAGTCTCTTCAGCCATGGTTGGCCCTCTGTGTCAGCCTGAGGCTGGGGATGGGGACAGCATGGGGATGCTGTGAAGGGAGCAGGGCACAGGTCATTGGAGGAGCTGAGGGTCCCTCACACCATTTCTTTTGGGGACAGTTTGCCTCCAGAGTCCTGGCATGAGGGTTAATGGGAGAAGGCAGGGCCCCATCCCCCCACATCGGCTGAAATAAAGGGACATATGTAGCACACACAGTAGGCAAGACAGAGCCACTGAGGCAGCCATTTGGGGTAAGTGACATTTTCACTGGGCTCCCTCACCC
>CM052648.1:30714194-30740656 GCA_028533165.1 Leontopithecus rosalia | reverse complement strand
GAGAAGCCTGGGTGGTGAAGGATGGTTGGTGGAGGCTGAGTGGAGAAGGCTGGGTGGTGGAGGCTGGGTAGTGGAGGCTGAGTGGAGAAGGCTGGGTGGTGGAGGCTGGGTGGTGGAGTCCGGGTGGAGAAGGCTGGGTGGTGGAGGCTGGGTAGTGGAGGCTGAGTGGAGAAGGCTGGGTGGTGGAGTCTGGGTGGAGAATGCTGAGTGGTGGAGGCTGGAGGCCTCTCTCTGGAGGTCTTCCCTAGTGGTGGCAGCTGGACCTGGGCTGTGGATTCTCTGGCTTTTCCTGAGGGCTTCCCGGAGGAACGGCTCTGCAGTGTTTCTGGCCGATCCCCTTCTTTTGGGTCTTGCTGCTTATTAGATGGGAATATTCATTTCAAGTGTCTGGAACAATTTGTATTCTTTTCCCACTATTAAAAACGCTTTGCTTTCTAACCACAAGAACCTTCATTGCAAGCCATTGATTCTCATCTCTGGTTTGCTTTTTCACCTCACCTTCTCAGCTCTTGCGCCGCCTCCCACCTCATGTCTTGTTGACTTCGTGTTTATCATTTAGTCACTCAACAAGCAAGTGTGTCCTCAGTGATGCCCCTGCAGTCCCCGCCCCATCTGGCACTGTGTTGGTCAGGCACCCCTGCCTCCCCGGGCACTGCCTTCCACCCCTGTCCTAGGTGTTCTGGACAACTGCGGCCACTCTGCCCCAACTCTGAGTGGTCTCAGGCAGTTCCCTGCCCCTCTGAGTTTCAGTTTTATTATTAATGCAGAGAAACAGAGGGTTTGTTTCATGAATGATCCTGGCCAATTCCACATGGCCAGCCAGAGGGCTGTGTTGAGAAGAATTCCGAGGTCAGCCTGGAATAGGCAGGAGGGAGGATTGGCCAGCAGCATGTGTCATGAGAACAGGAGGGAAGGGGGCCGGGTGGGCACTGGCTCTTTGCTGCCCTTGGACTGGATGGTGCTTCAGCACCTACGTCTCTTAGCCTCTCCACACCCTTGACATCCTTCGTGAGGAAGACCTGGCACCCACCTTCAGCTGAGAGCTGGGGCAGCTCTCTTCCCCAGGGCCGCGGCTGTGGGGCAGAGCAGGTTATCCACTGGGTGTGAGGGTGGAATCGAAGGGGTCCTCTGTGCAGAAGTTCCCTCTGTCCTGGAGAAGCAGAAGCCTGAGCCGCTGGGTTCCTGGGTCTTGGCTCCTTGCCCATACCCCTTTTCCTAAGTAGAGACCCCAGTGGTCCTGGGAGCGGCTGCCCTGCGGAAGCTTTGCTGTGATCTGGCATCCTCCACAGGTGAGGGAGCCCGCCTCCCATCTGGATGCGCAGAGGGCGAAGGCTGCGGAGACTCCGCTGCATCAGCCGCTGGTTGGAAGGTGCAGGGGCACTCATCCCTCGTAGCCTTTGACACACAAACAGGCTGGTCTGACAGGACCGCTCTCCACTGAGTTCCTGTTCAACAGGCTCGGATGCAACCCATGGACCATCATTTGTTTAAATCTGGAACTTTCTTTTTCCTGCACATGGCCCCTTTTCTGCACAAAATGTTGGTCTTCTCCCTCTTCCCAAATCCATTCAGCTTGGCACAGGATAGGTGCCAAGATGATGATTTCTGTGATTGATTTATTTTCCCTTGCAACTGAGCGCTGAAGGGACGGTGATATCAGCCAGCAGCAGGGTATCTAATTCAGTGTCCCAACTGACAGGACAGCACATTCGGTCTCATCTCAGGGAACTCCTTATGGACAAGGGGCCAGGAGCTTTGTGCAGCCTTCTCTGCCTTGTTTCACGTGGGCCAGTGGCTGGTCTGGGAGGGCTCCCACCCCCCACCCTGCACCCCACACCCCCCACCCCAAGCCTGTTTCACACTTGCCTCCCTCTGACTCTGCTCCGCCGTGAAATCTATAAATCAGCCTTCCTTCTGGGGTGATTATAAAAATCACTCGATTAGCAGTTGACTCACAGTCTAAAAATGTGCTCACGACATAGCTGTGGCCACTGAGCCTGGTTTGGTGGGATGGGCCCGAGCCCCAGCCCGGCCTTTCTGCAGGAGGACTTCCCTTTCCAAGCACGCGTGCTGCCGCCAGAGCTTTCCGGCCGACCCGCCGCAGTGCCCTTCCTAGCGATGGCCTGTGATGTTCCTTCGCCACGGGGCTTGGCCCAGACTCGTAGAGGGGGACCAGGGGAGGAAGCCATCTGGGGAGGAATCAGAGTTCAGACGAGAAAGGAAATTGCCCTGAGATGATTGAAGTGGCAAGGAGAAGGGAGAACCTGGCCGGTCCAGCTGAACAAGAGGACATGGGGCTGGGGGTGGCCTGGGGTCCCTGCCCTGGCTTTGGGTCCCCTGATACCATGTGGTACCAGTACTACCACCACTCAGGGGCCGCCTCTGCTGACACTGGGGTCTGGCCGAGTCTGTTGAGTGAATGAAGCATAAACAGTAAGTGACAAGATGTGGGATGGGGGCAGCACAGGCGCTGAGAAGGTGAGGTGGAGGGAGGACGTCGTGTCTTTTTCCACCTCCGTGGGCGCCGGCTGGGTGCGGCAGGAACGGAAGGTCCTCTGCCGACGTGCAGGTCCCACAGAAGCAGAATGGGGGTTCTAGGTGAGTGTGACGAGGGCTTCCATTTAACCCACTGCAGTGACCTGAAAACAGGATGGGTAACCCCAGATCAAGTGCCAGCCACACCCTGGGCACCATCTCCCCCCAGGTCCTTTGGGACCCCAGTGCCAGCATCTGTGAAGGTGAGAACTGGGCCCACCTGTGCCCATGTCCCTCAGCCAGGCTGGCCCTGGCCTGTGACTCCCCAGGGCAGGGCTGGGCCTTTGCTTCGGGCGAGGTCCCTGCTGCTGGCCACACCTCAGGACTTGCTGAGCCTTTGAACACTGAGTTCTGAGCTTGGGGGTCTCAGCATTTTAGGCTCTGGTTTTGCCGAAGCTCCTGATCAAACACACCTTCCCCCATACGGAGCTAGAGTGCGGCCTTTCCCTTTCGGGCGGCGCGGGGTGCTGGCCAGCAGCTGGGTCAGGATGGTGGAGAGAAGGGCCACCGCCTGCTGTGGTGTATGATGCAGTGCCTGGGCTGACCCAGGGCTCCAGCTCAGCCTGGGCCTTCTGGGTCGCAAGTGGCTTTCCTGCTGTCAGCAGCACCAGCAGCTGCTGTTTGATTTGGGGCAGAAGTCACGGTGGGCTGTGTCCAGAGAGCAGCTGTGTCCAGAGTGGGCTGTGTCCACCCTGAGCGGCCCGTAGGCACAGCATTGCTCCGGGACGGCATTCACCTGACCTTCCTGAGGCCAGACTTCTTGAGTGCCCAGGATGTGCCAGGCCTGGCGCAGCCCAGCTGGCCCAGTGCGAGTGTGGACCAGGCCTCTTTGTTGGGACAAGCAGGTTGGGGAGAGGAGAGCAGGGGCCGAAGCATTCTGCACTTCCCACCCGCTCCTCCTGGGCTCCCAGCGTCCTGGGAGGCCTGGGCAGGAAGCCAGGCAGAGTGCACCCCTGTGCTCCCAGACTTTTGGGAAGTGCCCCCTCAGTGCCAGGCTGTGACGGCGAAGACGCCACTCCCAGCAAAGTCACAGTGACCTTCCGGCCTCCCCGGGTTCCCCAGCCCCTCAGTGCTCCCTGGGGAATCCCAGCTCATCAGGGGTGCTGTCCCAGCCCTGAGGGGATTTCTCTGGAGGCCTCTGGTTCCCTCAGTCTTGGCAGTTTCTGGTGCCGCCCCCAGCGCAGCTCTAGGTTAATGGGAAGAGAAAGCCTCTTCTTTTGCCTTCTTACTGAATGTCCTTCCGGCAGAGTAGAGAAGGGGAGGAAGAGGAAGGCTGGGAGGGGGGATTCATTCCCCAATAGGGGATGGGGGCTGTGTCTGACCGAGACGCAGAGGCCACGAATATTGCAGGCCTGGCAGAGTGAGCCGGCGGCTGGGAAGGTGGGAAGGCAGGAAGGCAGGAAGGCGCTTCAGGAGTTCCAGGTGGGCTGATGCCCTGTGGATGGAGGGCACTCTGGAGGCCCAGCAAACAAAAAGCCAGAGATGGACAGTGGTGGGAGGTGGCTGTCTAGGGTGCCAGGACATTTAGGTTGCCAGGACACAGAGGTGTGAGAGGCGCAGCCCAATGGGGTTGGTGGGAGGTGGCTCCGCAGGGGCCCCTCTCTTAGGCTTCAGAGATTTGGGTTCCAGGCCACCTTGACTGTGACCCTGCCCTGGGAGTCAGTTGGCCTTATCTGAGAGATGGGCTGACTCCCCCTGCTCTGCAATCATCACCTGCTGGGAGACTCAGATGAGACCGTTTGGGTGACAGCAGCTCGGGTGTTGAGGTGTCCAGTTCTGCAGGACTGAGGGAGCTCTGCTGGGGTGGACGCCGCGCCTGCCCTGGGCACTGTCGTCTGCGTGGATCACTATTGTCCGTGCGGGGTGCTGCCCAGGCAGAGCCAAGGACTGACAGGGCCCCCTCGCTCCCCTGCCCCACCCAGACCAGCAAACAAGCCCTAAGGGGACAAGTGCCATAACGACTCATGGGCACGGCACCTCCAATGTGGTCTCACGGTGAGCCTCACCCAATCTGTGCCGTGGCAGGCATCACCCATTCCTGCACTCACAGCCTTGGCCTCCTCCCTGCTCAGCCTTGCAAGGTGACATCCACTGGCCATCCTGGCTGGGCTCTCCGTGGCCTGGGCTCTGTGGGCCAAGCACGAGCTGACCTCAATCTCCTAAGGACAGGCCTCAGAATGTGTGTGCTGGGTGGGGATCAGAGGAAGATCGCCTGAGAAGGCAGAGAGGAGGTCTTGCTGGGGCATCTGGGGACCAGACGTGGGAGGCTGAGCTCATCCTCCTGCCGGGCCAGCCGCTTTCCCTGAGGCTCTGGAGCCGGCCTGGGCCCGGCCGGGGTGGGGCTGGAATCATCCAGAGAAGCCCAGAGGCTCAGTGGTCTGCAGATGATGGTTCAGCTGTGCAGAGTGGCCGGTGGCTGTGCCAGGTCCTGGCTTTGTGGATGTTCTGGGCCCAGGAAGCCTGGAAGATCTCGGGGAGGCCCCTGAGGATGGCGAGGGGGGTGGAAGGCATCAGGGCATCCCGGCATCCTTCCCATGCAGTGTGGCCTCGGGCAGCTCACTTGCCCTCTCTGGGCGGCTGTTTCCCCCTTTACAAGTCTATCATGTCCCTCAGTGGTCACCGTCCCAGTGGATGCTCCCTTCTAGGTCAGCAGTTGTGAAAACCACAGAGCTGCAGGGATGGCTGAGGGAGTAGGACCCAGCGATAGGGAGATGTGTGGGAAGGCACTACAGGAAGTCATGGAAAGCGCAAAGCAGCGTTCTCTGAACCACAGAGCTGGGCAGAGGGCAGGGCGTTTTGAGAGCCTCTGATAAATGACTGCCATGTTCTGGAGGGAGGGCCCTTAGAGCCAGCTGGGGCTGCAGAGGAAAGCTGGCCTTTGTGTTTCCAGGTGGGAATGGGAGACTCAGAGGAGGAGAGGGACTTGCCGGGGCCCCAGGACGTTGGCTCCAATTGGGAGGCTCCCCTTTGGATTCCAAAGGGGAAAGGGCAGGGCTCTCTCTGAACCCAACTGCTGCCTGAGGGACTATCTCTGGGACAAGCTCTTCCCTCAAAGGTCTTTGCATTCACAAGGCAATATCAGGAGTTGGCCATCAGCCTGTGGCTGGCTGGGGGCTTCCTGGAGTGCCTACTGCATGCCAGTCCTGTGTCATGGGGGCTCAGGAGCAAGCCCAGCAGTGTTTGGGCTCTATGGGGGTCCTGCCCGCCCCCAGACCCCCACCCTGCCAGGTGCCTGGAACAGGGCCTGGGGTGGAGGCTGCAGCATGTCTGGGGGAGCGGAGGCAGGACCCACAGAACCTGCTGCAGGCTCTGCCTACTGAGCTCTCACCTCTCACTGCCTTTCCAAGTCCACTCACCAGGTCAGGCACGACTGGGCGCGGTGGCTCACACCTGTAATCCCAGTACTTGGGAAGGTGGAGGTGGGCAGCTCACCTGGGGTCACGAGTTCAAGACTAGCCTGGCCAACATGATGAAACCCCGTCTCTACTAAAAATATAAAAATTAGCTGGATGCGGTGGTGGGCGCCTATAATCCCGGCTACTCCAGAGGCTGAGGCAGGAGAATCTCCTGAACCTGGGAGGTGAAGGTTGCAGTGAGCCGAGATCATGTCACTGCACTCCAGTCTGGGTGACAGAGCGAGACTCCATCTCAAACAAACAAACAAACAACCAGATCAGGCAATTTTTTACCGCCCCTTCTTCCAGATGAGCAGACAGAGACCCACAGGGGCAGCTTCCACCTCTCCAGGTTCCGGGGAGAGTGGGGGCACAGCTGATTCAAACCCAGGCCTGCCCGAGCCCACAGCCCCTTCTCCTACCAGTGGGCTCTGTGCCCCACTCCTGCCAAACCCTCCGGGTGCCTTGGGCTGGACTTGGGCAGGGACCTCTGGTCAGCGGTGGCTGGGAAATGCAAGGGAAAGCCAACCAGCTGGGCTGGGTGTGGAGTCAGCGGCATGTCCAGCACGGTGGCGACATCAGCCCTGCGCCTGTGGACTGTGGGCCAGATGGCCTTTCCCTACCTTTTGTGTCTGCCTGGGATATGCGCTCTGCAAGGAAACAGATTTGCACAAGAATGCTCCGGGCCCTGGAGTCCCCAGCGGGGAGATGCTCTAATGCAGCAGGAAGCCAGCAGGCTGGGCTGGGGCCGCACGCACCCTGATGAAGAGGCCCCGGCCCTGGCAGTGGCCTCTGTGGAACAGCCACTGGCTCGCAGATGTGCGCTGGAGACAGCAGGGGCCTCGGTGTGGGAACAGTAGGTGTGTCAGAGGGTGGACGCTTCCTCCCTTTTTCGTGCCAAAGCCACGTTGCTTCTGGGCTGTCGCACTGGGAACGCTCAGCTGCCATGTGCAGTCGGGACCCTGGCCTACTTCCTGCCTTTCCTGCATTCATTTTTCCTCCTGGGAACAGGTTGCTGCTCTGTGGGGTGAGGGTGATGGCTGAAGAATCCTCTGTGGCATTTGAAAGATGTTGGAAATAGATGCTTGGTGCTGCAAAGAAAAGTCAGCACTGAGACAAAGGATCTTTCAGCAACACATTTTTACTTCCTGGGCTGCAGGAAGGGTACCCTTGCTAGCCGTTGTGCCACGAGAGTACAATGAACAAAGAAACACACAAATTTATCCCTTACGCATCTGGGGTCGTCCTTACTGCTGTGTCTGCTCTCTGTTGGCTACAGCCAGACCAAACTAAAACCTGATTGGCTAATAACTTAAAACTTTTCTAAATAGGTAAAAGCAATGGAGAGCTGGGACACGCCTGTGAGCACGTCCAGCACGGATATCTTGGTTAAAGTATAAAGATGTAGAATGTACTGTGTGCCTGTGAGCATGGCATGTCTCACAGCTACATAGGATAGGGCTTAACAAAAAAAGGTTATTAGCAAAAGTTATTCTTTAACAAGAAGGGAAACTTTAAAAAGCAACTTTTCTACTTCCCACCCAAGAGCACGTAGGGAAGGTGAAAGCGGCTTTGCGTGGCCCCCGTGGTGTGACTTCTCACACGAGCAAGTGGGGAAGGTGAAAGCGGCTTTGCGTGGCCCCCGTGGTGTGACTCCTTTGCCCCAGCAGGCGTGGTGGATGCACTCACCTAAGCAACTTCGAAGTGGTATTTTGATGAGAATCTAAGACTAAAGGGAAAGGGAACTTTGCATAAACACCGCACTTGGCGCAGCTGTTTCTCACAGGCACGTGGGTTACTGATCCTGAAGCTGCCGTGTGTGTGCAGGGACGAGACAGTAGCTGGGCTCCTCGCTCTTGGCGAGGAAGGTTTTGAATGAGCCAGGATGCAAGGCTGGAGTCAACCATGGGCCCTGGAGCCATCACTGTGAACTCCCATCAGGGTCTGGTGGCTAGAGGTGGACAGGGACGGATGGAGGCCTAGCTCTGGATGGATACGTGGGCTCTATACAAACTTCCTAACCCAGCCTGCCGAGTGGGACTGAAGCAACGGTGCCTCCGCAGCAAACACTGCACACCTAGATCTCAGTTCTGGCTCCGTCCTCTGATAAAAGAGCCAGAGCTCCTTGGGGAGGAGCAGACACACGAGGTGGGGCACTGTGTGGTGCCGCAAACCAAAGATGGGCTCAAGGCCGGTCTCCCGCCTGTCATCCCAGCACTATGGGAGGCCGAGGTGGGTGGGCAGATCATTGAGGTCAGGAGTTCGAGACCAGTCTGGCCAATATGGTGAAATCCCGTCTCTACTAAAAATAGAAAAATTAGGTGGGTGTGGTGGTGCACGCCTGTAATCCCAGCTACTCAGGAGGCTGAGTCAGCAGAATCACTTGAACCCAGGAGGCGGAGGTTGCAGTCAGCTGAGATCACGCCACTGCACTGCAGTTTGGACGACAGAGCGAGATTCTGTCTCAAAAAAAAAACCCCAATCTAACCCCCGCCAAAAAAAAGCAACAAACAACCTCAAAGAAGCAAAAGGATGGGGCATGTCATAGGGACACAGGCCAACCTGAAGGAGCTCCCAAAGGCCAAGGCTAGAACGATTTGCGCAAAAAATAAATAATGAAGTACTGGGGTATAACCCCAATTACTATGAAATAAACACCCCTGACTCCACACTGATGTGAAGAAACGATTCGATAGGTCAGTGAATGGGGAGGAGAGACAAACCCCCGCACGGAAGAGCTCCGCTTTACATAGTTACGCCTCCTGGCCTACCCAGCCTCAGGTGTGGGCTGCCCTTCGTGACTCCTTTCCAGAGAGAATGTGTGGAAAGGCAAAGGAAAGGACTCTGTGGTGGGGACGCCAGCACATGCTGCCCCAGCCTGGTGCAAGGTCAGCTGCACGGTGATGAGTGACATTGTCAGCACCTGCCCTTGACACGATGGGACTGCAATGGCACTTCCATTCCACGGTCTTGCCCCCCAACACCCGTAGCCCTGGTGTCATCAAGAGAGAGGCGTCAGGCAAATCTCGGCCGGGAGACACTCCGCAGCAGACTTGACTGGGACTCCTGAAAACTGCCGAGTTCATCAGAAAGAAGGAAGGTCTGAGACACTGCTGCAGCTCAGAGGAAGCCAAGGAGACATGGCGGCTGAAGGTGACACGGTGTCCTGGAGGCTCTCTGGGGACAGAAAAGGACATTAGGGAAAACTGGAGAGCTCAGAATAAAGTGTGAAGTTAACAGCACCGAGGCCGGTTCTGTTCATAACATCCCACTGTTGGCTTCTCAGTTGTAACAAACCCACCATGGGAATGTAAGGTGTTAACATGGGGAAAGGCCGGGCGCGGTGGCTCACGCCTGTAATCCCAGCACTACGGGAGGCTGAGGCGGGAGGATCGCGAGGTCAGGAGATGGAGACTATCCTGGCTAACCCAGTGAAGCCCCATCTCTACTAAAAATACAAAAAATCAGCTGTGCGTGGTGGTGGGTGCCTGTAATTCCAGCTACTCAGGAGGCTGAGGCAGGAGAATTGCTGGAACCCAGGAGGTGGAGGTTGCAGTGAATTGCTGGAACCCACGAGGTGGAGGTTGCAATGAGCTGAGATTGTGCCATTGCACTCCAGCCAGGGTAACAGAGCAAGTCTTGGTCTCAAAAAAAAAAAAGGGTTGGGGGACAGTGCAGGGCCCACTGGCACTCTCCCTACTGTCTTTGCAATTTTTCTGTAAATTCAAACCCATTTTAATTTTTTTTTTTTTAAAGATGGGGTTTCACCATGTTGATCAGGCTGGTCTTGAACTCACAACCTTGGGTGATCCACCCGCCTTGGTCTCCAAAGTGCTTGGATTACAGGCGTGAGCTAGCATCCCATTTTAAATTTTTTAAATGCATTTTTTAAAAGTAAGTGTATTTGTGTGGCTTGATTTCTGGACTTTCTCTCCTGTTTCACTGATCTGTGTGCATCGTTTCTCCATCATGTGGTCTGTGGCTTTATAGTGTCTTACAATTGGGCAGCAGGAATCCTCCTGGGTGTGGGGGGTGGGGTTGGAGCTGTTTCTATGTTCCTGGAGCACGTGGTGGGTGGAAAGTCACAGCACGCGGCTTCTGTGTGCAGGCTCCGGGGCCAGAAGGCCCGAACACACCCTCAGCTCCACCGCCTGCAAGCTGTGTGATCTTGGCTAATTTTCTTAACTTTCCTGTGCCTTGGTGGTTTGGCTGACGAATGGGAAAACTGCGGTACCTCGCAGTGTGTGTGAGGGTTAAAGGAGCTCATAGATACCAAAACGCTGAAGACAGGACCTGCACCTGGCAGAGCTCCATCCTCTCATCTGCAATCAGTTCCTGTGGGCAGTGGGAGGCTTGGACAATGAGGGGCGGCCTCTGGCCCTGCTTCACTCGAGCCACTTACCAAAGGACCTGGCCACTGAGTGGAGAATTCCGGGGAGCTTGCCCGTCAGGTGCACGTGGAGGGCAGCGACGTCCCTGTCAGCATTTGGGCGTGGTCTGGCATCCACAGTCCTGGTTGGCTCCTGAGATGATTGAAGGTGGAGGCAGAGGGGAAACCATGGGCCATGAGGTCAGATGTGTCCAGGGCTGGACTTGAAGCGGTCCCAGCTCTGGGATTGCACTCCTCGATTCAGGAGAGGGTGGCTCCGCGTGCTGCATATGTGCCGAGTGACCTTGGAGACTGGCTTGGATGCAGGGGAGGAGTGGTTCTGCATGGTACGTGTGTGCCTTGCACCCTTGGAGGCTGACTTGGGGAGGCACTCCTTGACGCAGGAGAGGGGTGGATCCACACTGTGTGTGTGTCTCGCACTTCGGAGGCTGGCTCGGGGATGCTGCAGAACATCAATATCATATGGAGACATCAAGAGGCGCCCACCACATGGATAAAATGAAAATATCTGTCTGTAGCAGGTGTTGGCAAGAAGACAAAGCTGCGGGAACATGCATCCTCGCTGGGTGGAATGGAAATGTGGAGGCTGCCCATCTGACCTGGGAAAGCCAAGGCCATGCCTGCCCTCAAGGCAGGGCCTCCGCTCCAGGAACGCTCCCCTCCTGTGGAAACCTGAGCTAGGGTGCACCAGGAGGTAGGAATGGAGGCTTCTAGGAGCTTTGCAAGAGCCCAGATGCCCATCCAGAGAAACAGGGTTGAAGCGTGGTATATTCATGCCATAAAAACCCTGAAACCTATAAAATCCCCCAAGCGCCCACAAGCCCAAGTCATCTGAACCCGGCGAACAGCATGGATAAACCTGGAAACATAATATTGAGGGAGAAAAACGGCCAGACATAAAAGAGTACTTGCTGTATGTTTCCATTTATATAACATTCAAACACAGACAAACTATACTGTTAGGGCAGCATAATTAGATAGTAAGACTCAGAAGGAAAAGAAGGAAGCACTCACCATAAAAGTCAAGGTGGTGGTTATCTCCGGAAGGGGAGGAGGCCCCTCTCAGGCAGCCGGGGGCTCAGGGCGTCCGACATGGGGGTGTCTGGGTGTGGGCCGCTGCCTTTTCCTTGACCTGAGTGGTGAATACCAAATGTTTATGAACCTTTGCTTTCTAACAATGTATGTACTCTTTGTATGTTCTATTTCACAATTACAATAATTTTAAAAATTAAGATATATGGAGAGCTGAGGCCAATTTAGCACCCTTGAAAAAATATCCTAGAAATTAATAAAAGCAGGTCCCTAGGGTGGCAGCAAGGGCATCATCATCTTTGGAACAAGAAAGAAATTAGTTTCATCCCTGGTACGGCTCCTTACTGTAATTCACAGAATGCCTTGGGCAAGACATCAAACCTTTCAGAATCTTATTTACCAACCCGTACAGCAAGAAAAATAGAACCCAGAAGGGCAGCTGAAAAGATTGTCTCTTGCCCCGTGCCTGGCACGGACGAAACCTTAACAAGTGGCGTCTGTGACTGTTGGTGTTCACATTGTGGGTGATGTCTCGGGTCGCTAGACCCAAAGACGCCACTTTCAGTTCCCTCCCTGATGCACACGAATGCCACCTCCCTACTGAGGGGTACACTTGATTGCTCCTCCCCTTAATCTGAGTGCACTGAGACCATGCCGCAGAAGCAATGTCTAAGAGCTTGTGAGGTCTCGCTGAAGATCAGACTGGAGGGCTTCCTGGGATGTCAGCCACCCAGACTTGGTCCCTGGCTCCACAGCCAGGTTACAGAGGGGACATGGCTCCCTGGCTCATGGGGTGCTGGAGGCTCACGGTCAGGTGCCTCCAGAAGGTTGGTGAAGGTGCATTGAGAAGCAAACCAGTCTTGCTAATAGGAATAGGAAAGGCTCTGTTGAATGTGAGCCCTTCAGCTGAACATGTATGTTATTAACCCAATTCCTTTAAGAAGTATTTACTGAGCACAAACTCCGGGCAAGGGTCAACCTCTGTCCTGTGCAGAATTTGCACCCTGTGGAAGGAGGCAGGTCAGCTCCAGGGTCATGGGTTCAGGTTGGATCTTACGCTGTACGAGGAGAGTGGGCAGAGGAGCTGTACTTCCCAGCACTGTCCTCAGAACCCCATCCATGAGAGGGGCAGAGGGCCCATGCAGGGGCAGTCTTGCTGCTCTGAAGTCACGGCAGGACATTTCGACATTTGCCAGCCTGCGAGGGGGTCAGGATGAACCCCATCCCATCAGCCTGAGCCCACCACTCACACGTGAAGTCTGGCTCCTTGCCATGTGTATTGGAATAATCTTTCCAGAATGACATCGGGAACACATTCCTAAACTTAGAGTGCTCATCCTGCATCCCGCAGCTCCACTGGTAAGGATTTACCCTACCGACATCCTCTCACTCACATTCTAAGACGCCTGCTTGGCCATGTCCACTGCAGCATCGTTTATAACAGAAAATCCCCCATGCTCTCTGAATGCTCGGTCAGTCGGGACCCGCTTCAGTCATTTTTGCTTCTTCTTCAGAGTGAAATCCTAAGCAGCTGGAAAGAAATAATGAGCTAATACTCTCAACTCATGGGTGAAAACACTCCATTTCCTAAAGATGTCATCTGTCCTCACTTAATCTATTCATTCAATAAAATTCCAACAAAATCTCAAACACATCTGTGTTTGTTTTTGCTGACACTTGACCGGCGGACTCTACAAGGTGAGCGAGGAGAGGGCTGGAACGTGCGCAAAGCAATTTTGAAGAGCGAGGTATGGCCACTTACACCTTAAACTATCAGGTCTTTAAAAGTCAGAGCAAAAACAACGTAGAAGGGTGCAAAAGGAAGAGAAGTCAGATGCACAGGAGCCCAGGAGACCCAGTCACACAGGGAGACTGGCGTGGCAGAGGGCTGGGCCGTGGTGGAAAACACAGACGAAGAAACGGGACCAAGATAATGGGTAATCAGTACAGAAAAGAAGTCACATTGGGTTTCCACACCACATTGTCACAAAAGGTATGTGCCAGGTGGATTAAGGTATGTGCTAGGTGAGATAAGCACAATTTTAACACTTCCAGAAGAGAAGAAAGGTGTGGTGATTAATTAATGTGTCAATTTGACTGGACCATGGGGAGCCTAGATGTTTGACTAAACATTGATTCAGGGCGTGTCTGTGAGAGTGTTTCTGGAAGACACTGACTTCCGAATCAGTGGACTGAGCAAAGCTCACTCTCCCCAGTACGGTGGGCACCATCAAATCCATTGAGGGCTTGAGTAGAATGACAAGGCTGAGGAAGAAGGAGTTACTCTCTCTGACAATATCCACCAGCTTTCTGGGAGTGTCCAGCTTGCAGATGATGGGACTTCTCGGCCTCCATAACTGCGTGTGTACGTTTCTGAATAATCTCTCTGTGTGTGTCTTTACATAGATATGGGTACTGATGTAAATATGGACAGATGGATATCTCCTATTGGCTCTGTTTCTCTGGAGAACCCCAGCTGATACAGAAGGAGACGACCTTTATGATCCCAGTGTAGGGAAAGATTCCTTAACAAGACACAAAGAGGATGTACAGACAAAGAAAAGTTTCATAAAATCCTTTACATTGAAATTAAAACGTGATTGTCGAGAAATACTATACACAAAAAGAAAAGGCAAGCCACAGAGCAGTAGAAAACATTTTCAAAATGTGTGCAATAATGGATTAATATCCAGAATGCGTAACTGATCTTAATAAATCAATAAGAAAAAGATCTCACCCTCCTAAAAAAGCAGAAGAATGGGCAAAAGATAGGAATAGAAAATTCACAGTAGAAGATGTCAAAATGGGCCAAAAAGAGAAAAATTCCATGAAAAGAAACTCAATCTTAGTATGAGGTTGAACAGTATGAAATGATCATTTTCAGCCGCTCCACACAGTTGAATACTGGTGCTGTCACATGGTTCCATCCTAGAACTCAGGGAAGTCTAAGTTAGAACCCAGTGAGCCACGATCTCATGCTCATCTGAGTGTCAAAGGGTTAAGCCTGACAACATCATTTGCTGGTGAAGAATGGCGCAGCGGGGACTTATAGATCCTGTCAGAGGGTCTGCTGGGTGACACCATGACTCACCAACTTGGGGAACGGTTTGGTGGCGTCTTGTCAGAGGAGTTAGAGGAGCACATATCCAACTCATGCACGGGAGTGCGAGATAGTGCAGCCACTGTGGGAAGGCTGGCAGGGTCTCCATCAATGCAACAGAAAGTTAGCGAGTCCACTCCTGAAGTGAAAACTGACCTTCACTCAAAAACCCGTACACAAGTGTCCATTGCAATCTTATTCATAATAGCCAGAAAGTGGGAGTAACCCAAGTCTCCATCAGTGGATGAATGAATTCGTAAAATGTGCTGCATCCACAGTGGAATAATGTTTGTAAAAAGGAATGAAGAACTGATACGCACTGCGACACGGACACAATTGAGAAGGTGCCAAGCAAAAGGCGCCAGTCACAGAAGACCACACAGTCCACGATCCCATTTATGTCATGTTCATGACAGGGAGACGCAGAGACAGAGTTGTGGTTTCTGAGGAGCGAGGGTCTGGGGGTAGAGGGGTGACGGCTGAAAGGCATGGAGTTGTCTTCTGAGACCACCGAAATGCTATAAAATTGACTGGTGATGGTGGCTCATATCTGTGAAAACATCACAAACCGTTGAACTGGACATTTTAAGTAAGTGACTTGCGTGGTTTGTAAATTACGTCTCAAGAAAGCTGTTTTAAAAAACAACCGAACAACAGCAGCAGAAAGAAGTTGAGCTTCCCCCACTCCATCACTCACCAGGCGTGTTGAGCAACTCCGGTGTGCCCACCAGGAGCCAGCCTCAGAAGGCAGCTGAAGCAGAGTCTGACCATAGAAATCCAGAAACAACCCACAGGCAGGAACGTGAATGAACAAATGAATGTGGCATAGGGGATACCATCAGGCAGCAAAACTCAAAGAGCTGGGCCTGCACGTACCCGCATGAATAGCTCTTAGCGCAGAGCTTGAGAAGTTTTAGAGCAATCCATAAGTTTGCACAGAGTTCAACCCCTATGGATAACTGCTGACAGATCCTGGCTTGGTAGGTTCCTCTTCCTCTCCCTAGGGTCCTCCTGACCTTCATGGAAGGCCTCTGGGCCCCTCGGCCACCTCAGGGCCAGCTCTGGCTTCTCCACTCTTAACATCAGGCTTTACCCAACCAGCGTGTGTGTGTCTGGCAATTTCCCGCTTGGAAGCTGTGTGGAATTAAGGAGTCTGATTGGAGTTGGGGAAGTCTGAGAGCTGCCTGCCAGCTCTGAGGATGGTAACAAATATACGTGCTTTGCAGTGATGTCCACTTTTCCAACAAGAAAATCACAGCATTTTAGATTTTTTAACTCTGAGGGGCTTTAAAAAGAGAGATGCTAAGCAGTATGTGTCCCAGTGGAGATTGCTGTGTGTGCAAATCAACCCTACTGTGTGCTCATGATCTTGTGAGGCAGGAAGCTGGACAGGGTGCTTTGGGCATGCCTGTTTCTGCTTCACCATCTCTTCTATCTGGAAAGACTCAACAGCTGGGGGCTGGAACCATTTGGAGGTGCCTTTGCTCCCTGTGTGGTGGTTGATGTCAGCAGATGCCAAGGAGCTTAGCTGGGACTGTTGATTGCAGCTTCTGCACACGGCCTCTCCATGCAGCTTGGGCTTCCTCACAGCATGGCTGCCTCAGAGGAGCCAGACTTTGTATCTAGTGGTTCTGGGCTCCAAAAGTGAGTGGACCAGTAGACTCAGCAGAAACTGCATGACCCTGTCCCCCAGTGATCAGATGCCACATGTCTCCCTCTCTCCAGATGCTATTGGCCCAAACAGTCACAAGTCCATCCAGGTTCAGAGGGAAAGGATGTAGACCCCGCCTCTTGATGGAAGGGTGGTAAGGTCAACTATAGAAGAGTGTGTGAGAGGGAAGATAGTGTCACATCCATTGGTGGAAAATACAGTCTTCCGTGTCATGTTAATGCACAGAGCCTTGTATTGACAGTGAAATAAGAAGTAGATTGATTGTCCTATCTCTCTATCAGTCCAGCATCTATCTATAATCTACCATTATATCTCTATCTATCCATCAATCACCTATCGATAGCTATCTACCTGCTATCTATCTATTTATCCATCCACTTACCATCCATCTGTCATCTATGTATCTGTCATCCCTCTTTCTACCATCATCATCTTTTATTCATCTTTCTGGGGTGATTTGACACTTTCCATCTCACTGCTCTTCCCATTCCTTCTATCAAATGCTTTTAAAGGAGTAAGTTTCATGAACCTATTGTCGGATTTTACTAAAATCTTTGCTAAAGGTTTACTAAACCTTCCAAGGAAATGTTAGTATGGCTTTTAAAATAAAGGATTTGGTGGTGGTTTCTGATTAAGTGAGGCTGTGAAAATATTGATAAAGTTGTCTGAACTGTGTGGCATTTTCCCGAGTCCCCATTCTGCAGCAGGATTCTAAACTCACCTGGGTTAGGGTCCCCAGATAGGTTCAGGCACCCCTCACACCTGCCCTTCTCTTTCCATCACCAAGTTTTGCACTGACATTTCCTTCCTCTATGCCCTCCCTCCTCACCTCCAAAGTGGCCCTGTGGAAGTTTTATTAGCTCCTGGAATGTGGCTTAAGAAACCATTCCCAGCCACTGTCCACCACCCTTCCTGGCAGGGCAGCTCTGAGCAGCCCTCACCCTAGTTGGGTCAGACCCAGACCTCGTTGCACTGTGGCCCACATGCCCTCAGCAGACCCTGGAGTCAAATGCCTTACAGTGCAGAGGGAAAATCTCTGGGCTGGGAGCCCAAGCCCTGTATCATAGCCCAGGCTCTGCTGGAGGCCTCTGTGTGACCTCAACAGTCACCTTCTCCTGGACCTCAGTTGAAGGGTCTGGCCAAAGGATCACAGGGTCAGCCCCTTACCATCCCATGACCATGGCTGTGGCTGTAGGAGCTACATAGTGCTGGGACTGTCTTCCCTGGCATCCAAGATACCCTTCTCCTCTGTCTACCCCCAGATTTTGGGGGTAGGGGACTGGGTTACAGGACCCTTGCTCTTGGACTGAGTGTGGGGTGAGCAGCAGCCTGCCTCACTTTTCATCAAGGAAAGAGTGAGGATGGAACAAGTACCAGGGCTTTGGAGCCCTGGCCAGTCTGTTTCCAAAATGAGGCATTTTCTTATATTTTGTGATACTGTTAGAGTATTCTTATATTTTGTGATACTGTTAGAGCCTTAGAACTCCTCTGACCCCAGGGAGGTTCCCCTAGCCAGCCCGAAGACTGGGGAGTGGGGTTAGCCTGTTCAAATGAAATTAGAATTGATAAACACACACACGCTCTGCAAGCAAAATTCTTGTTTATGATTCTTAATCCCAAATATTCAATCTTTTGCTATTTTTCTTTTATGGCACCT
This sequence comes from Leontopithecus rosalia, assembly GCA_028533165.1. NCBI lineage: Eukaryota > Metazoa > Chordata > Mammalia > Primates > Cebidae > Leontopithecus > Leontopithecus rosalia. The sequence goes on along the minus strand of CM052648.1, from coordinate 30,722,875 downwards.
TACATCAAGATCACATTTAAAAACCAAAGCTGACTCTATTCAGCTAAGCTTGCTATTTGAATCATTTGCTATAAAGTTGTGTGTGTGTGTGTGTGTGTGTGTGTGTGCGCGCGTGCGCATGCGTGCGAAACTGACAAGACTGGAATTAGGTGAATGTTCATGTGTTGAAATGTGGGCGTAGTGGTGTTTTGTGCATGAAACTTGAGTTCTGTTTTAGAACTCTGGCATCAAATGTTTATAACGATCACCAGACTAAGTTTACTTTAATGCAGATGTTTAATTTATGCCTGATTCTCACGAATATACACAGGCCATAGACTATTTGAGGACCTAACAGAATACTGCGTGCTTAAAAGGAAAAGAAAAAAAGTTTATGTTTGAAACATTAATATGTAACATTCATAGAGTATTTTGGCAAAAGAGCAAAACAAAACAAAACAATCTGAAGCACATTTTTAATCCAGAGAAGATGCACATAGGAGGGCAAAGCTGATAGAGGAATGAAAGCATCACTTAGATAAACATCACAGAGGAAACAGAATTAAAAGTGACAGAGACACGAACATTTCTAGATTAAAAGGTGAGCAGCAGCAGGAAGCCGTGCTTGCTGAAAGTGACATAGGAGAGTTCATCTCTGTAATAAAGACTTCCTTGAAAGTGGCAAGTTGCATTTTCTGGAAGCAAAAAATAAAGGACAGAAGCAGACTAGTAATAAAAGAAGAACTACAAAGGAATGCCCTAAAACCTTTTAACCTCTTGAAGCCAAGGTTACATGCAGTCAAAGTGATGGGTGATCACTCTACCCAGGTATCCACACATTTTTGTATTCGTGCAACACATTGTCATTAGCGGAAGGTGAGGCTCTCAAAACTACGGGATGCTGTATTTAGTCCTTAAAAGTTGATGTGAGTCTGGGAGATGGATGGGGAGACCTGGTCGGTGAAATCGGCCTTACAATGGACTTCCTACAACTCATAAAGGGTCAGAAGTTGGACAGGCTCTAGAGCCACCAGCCCTCCGTGTCCCAAATGATGCCAGTGTGGGTAGCATTTCCATAGGTCCCAGGCAAAATAAACCAAACAGGGATAACCCAGCAAGGTTTTCATAAAGCTCCATGTATCCTGCCCATTATTCTGAGATCACATTCTTCCTATTGGCAGGAGACAGAGGGGTTATTCAATGGTTTTTAAACATTGGCATCTCCTAGGTTGCCTTTTAGTTTTTGAGGGTTGGGGGAGAATTTGACAGACAGACAAAAGCCTGAAACCTGGCAGCCTGTGAGCAAATTCACCCACCTCCCTGGTGCAGAGATGAGCCACACGAGGCCAGGAGAGGGCCAGGGACTCCACTGAGACCCAGGTGGGTGCCAAGGGCAAAGCTAAGGTGGCAGCTGCCCTCAGCATGCTCCTAGTTCCTCCTGCCTCCCCACTGTGTCACCTTGGAAGGATCAGGCCCAGGAGTTCCCAGGAGGTCTATGGCACTCCTATGACCAGCTGCTTTTGGGTGGTTGTGCCTCCTTCCTCTGGGGCAATCAACAGAGTTGGCAAATGTAGGCTGCCCTGTAAGGAGCACCTGGGCAATGCCCCAGTGCAGCATCTGCGGCTCTCCTTAGGGAGTTGGGTTTCCTCTTGGCTTCACGAGTGCTCTCAGCAAACGCTGTGGCCTCTGTGGGTTGATGGCAGCCAGCACACAGAGGGGCTGGTGGGAGATGGGCCAGGTGGCTGGAGGCACCATCACTTACTCGAATTAATTAGGAGAGTGGCCAGAGAGGATTTTGGAGAAGTCTGAATCGATTTGAGGCTGTAATTACACCCGTGTGACTTGGTGCATGTGGTGAGCCCTTGAAAACAGCGTGTGAAGGTCACTGGAAGTTGTCTTCTTGGGATCCTTAAGGATCTTACCAGGAGCAGGTAAATGAAACAGCCAGATTTGTTTTTTCCTACTGGGTAAACAGGAGAGGTTTCTGAGAGAGTGTCAAACATTTTCTCAGGCTTTTCCAAAGTCTGCTTGGCACTGGTGTTGGTGACATGAATTTGTGTTGCCCACGAGGAAACGTTTTCTTAAGAAAAGGTCTCTTGTTTGCAAAACCAGAATTAGCCTCCAAATCAGTCTTTGGTTTTTTGGGGCCCCCAGGGGGTTAGACTGCAAAGTATCAGGGTTAAAAACAAAGGCTTTAGGATCAGAAATACATCCCGACCTGGGTGGTCTCAGCAGAGCACTCCAAAGCTGTGTCCTCACCTGGGAAGTGGAGCCTGAGACCCAAGGGTGAGGTTGCCATGAGCTTCGTGTGCTTAGCAGGCGCTGATGCGGGACCGAACTCATACCTGGTGCCCGGCTCACGGCAGCTGTCAGCACCGCGGTTGTTGCTGGGATTAACCTGCTTTACATATTCCCAGCGTCACTGAGCCGGTGGGGACTCATTCGCAGCCCAGGAGCCTTCTGTTCATTCACGTCCCACATCTTCTGGTGAGGATTTCAAGTCTTGGGTGGAATTGTTTAGGACACAGTATTATTGGGATTGTAGTCAAAGCTTTTTTGCCTTCCTGGGCGCTCTCATTCTGTGGCACAGCCCAGGGAACCCTGCATCCCGACACCCTGCGCTTCTGCAGTAAAGTCCACACCCCTCCCACAGGCATCTCCCCCAGCCCACGGTGGGGCAGCCCTTCCTGTCCCTGCCAGCTCTGCCTTCACATGGGTGTCCTGCTGCCACTGTGACAAATGACCCCCCACGTAGTGGCTCAAAACAATACTGTTTATTTTCTCACGGATCTGGAGGCCAGAGCCTGCAGTCAGTCTCATGCGGGTGCAGTCAAAGCATCAGCTGGCAGGGCTGGCTCCTCCCGGAGGCTCTGGGGGATAATCTGCATCCGTGCCGTTTCCAGCTTCTAGCGGCCTTCCACCTTCTTTGGCTTGTGGCCCCTTCCTCTGTCCTCCAAGCGCACCCTCCAACCTCCACTTCTGTGGTCCCATCTCTTCCTGAGTCAGACTCCTCTAATCCCCCTGTCTCTCTGTGACTGCCCCAGGCCCCCCTGCATGAACGGGGTTAATCTCCCGTCCCCAAGTCCTCCATCACAGCTGCAAGCTCCCCCTGCCCTATAAGGAATATCCTCAGTTCCAGAGATGAGGACACAGGCATATCTGGGGGCCATTATTCAGCTGGCCAAACCCACCCATGGTTGCCCCTTCCTCCAGGAAGTTCCCAGGATACCGATGAAGGAATCCCCATCCCTCCCACATCCCTGTGCGTGTTGCAGGGTGAGGGCCTGGACTGCGAGGGTGGCCCCTGGGGAAATCCAGCCTCTTTTCTTAGGGAGCTGGCTTGTCTCCCGGGAAACACTCTCCGCTCCTGCTGGGGCGGGCTGTCGGGATGCCCTGGGGCTGGCTGTGCGTCCCTTCCCCCATCCCATTTCAGCAGCACTCCCTCCACACTACCCACCCCATCCCACCATAGCACCAGTGTAGCAGGTATGACTGCCTGGACAAACACCTGTGCCACTAGACTTGTGTCCAGTGAATGTGGCTGGGCCTTGACTTCCGGTCGGAAAGGTGCTGGACTGAGAGGCGCTGAGCTACTGGGAGTCAAAGGGGTTTGCTGAGCCCTCCCTGTGACAGCGGGCCTGGGCCGTGGGGTGCCTATGGTCAGGCAGCTGCTGGAAATTGAAGTCACCCTATAGAAAGCCTCCTTGGGACCCCCCACTCTACTCTGTCGTGGGACCAGGGAAGGTGGGGGTGGTGAGCCAGGTTCTCCCAGGCTGTGCAGAACTCAGGAGCGGATAGGGGCCCAGGTGACCCGACAGTCCCAGCGCCGGCCCTGGGCCTGACCACAGGGTGTAGCAGAGCTGTGGTCCCACCCGCTGCTGAGTGGGGGCCAGGCCGCTTCCTCTGTCTCCAGTACCAAGGGCCTTCCCTAGTGATGCATTCAACAGTGTGTGTTGAGCACCTACTGTGTGCAGGTCCTGGGCTAGGTGTCAGAGGGTCACCCATGAGCACCTACTGTGCATGAGTCCTTACCTGGGTGTGAGGAGGGTCACCTGTGAGCACCTACTATGTGTGAGTCCTCACCTGGGTGAGCACCTACTGTGTGTGAGTTCTTGCCTGGGTGTCAGAGGGGTGCCTGTGAGCAACTACTTTGTACAGATCTCAGGCTAAGTGTCAGAGGGGCACCTGTGAACACTTACTGTGTGCAAGTCCTTGCCTGGGTGTCACGAGGGGCGCCTGTGAGCACCTACTATGTGCAGATCCCAGGCCAAGTGTCAGAGGGATGCCTATGAGCACCTACTGTGTGTGAGTCCTTACCTGAGTGTCAGGAGGGGCGCCTGTGAGCACCTCCTATGTGCAGATCCCAGGCCAAGCGTCAGAGGGGTGCCTGTGAGCACCTGTGTGCAAGTCCTTGCTTGGGCTTCTGTGAGCACCTAGTGATGCATTCACAGGACTCATTCACTGTGTGTGAGTCCTGGGCTGGATGCTTCAGGGAACTGTTGAGTGACAGGGCATATGGGCAGAGAGATGGGCACCCACCCCCAGCACCATGTAGAAAACAGCATGTGGGGTGCTCCCAGAGACCCACAGGAACATGGTGCAGGGAGAAGTTTCAGCCCAGAAAGGCGTTTGTTCAGGGAAACCATGGAGGTGCCGGAGGAGAGGCTCGGGTACTTTGGGCAGCTCCAGCTCTTCTCCCTTGTCTCAGACTTTCCGTGTGGCCTACTGTTGGGACACGTTGGAGTCACCAGGCTTGAGGTCCGTGGCAAGCCCCAGGCCTCTCTAGGCCTCAGTTTCCTCCCGGAACAATAGGCACAGTGCACTTGCCCTGGTTTTATCAGAGAGGACCATGGTGGCACTGGGGCCTTGCCTGCTTGGCACTCTCTGGTTTCAGGGGAGCATTTTGAGTTTTCTCCGCCCCTGGGCACCTACCTGGGCCTGTCTGACTCCCATCTGTTCTGTGGTGGTTCCCTGTGTGGTGGGCCTTCCTTGGCATCTAACCTACTGAAGGTAAGATTTGTGAGGGCATGGGTGCCTCTGACGGCTCCCACCCAGGCTGGGGCTGCCCTCACCCTCCACTCATCAGCCGTCAGAATCTCTTCTGCTGTTTGTGTTGGCCTGGGCACCTCCCTGCAGCCTCAGTGTCTCAGCGGCCATTGGAAACCTGCCTTGCCTCAGGAATTCCAGACACAGCCTGCCCCGAGGGGCCCCAAGGGGCTGGGAGAGATGGTGGCATTCTTGGAAATGCCAAGGAACTAAGAAAAAGATCCCCCCAGCACCCCACAGCCCTGGATTTAGGTCCCCTGGGAGCACCCAGTGGGGTGTCCAGCACCAGGCCGCAGTGGACCCTGTTCACAAATTTAACGCAGCTGATCGGAGCCTCCAGGTGCTGGGCGATGGAGGAATGAGGTGGGCATAGGCCTTGGTCTCTTGGGGCATTCTGGTTCAATAAGACAGATTCAGAAACAAGGATTAAGTCACATGATAGCTGTGGGCGGGGGGGACTGGGGTGCTCTGGCGGGCCTGAATCTGGAGGGACAAGAGGGGATGCAGGGCGGCCACAGTGGAAGGAGGCCCTGGCAGGAAGGGGGCTGGGCTATCCAGGGAGTGCTGAGACCTGTGCTGATGACAGTGTGAGAGTGGCGGGAGAAGAGAGGAGGAAGAACTCCTCATTCTGTTCCCATCTCCAAGACTGCTCTGTGGCTACTACCTCCCACAGCACTCCACCCTGCACCCATGGTGAATTCCAGCTCTCTCTGGCCTGAACTGGCAACTCTGAAGAATGCGACTGCTTGCTTCTACTGTGGCCTTCTACAGAAGGCGCACAGTGGATTCTGTTTCTTTAGTGGCTGTGTTTTGCAGAGAAGGGCACTGCTGTGGATTTAGAGCTGACTTTACATCGTACAGAAAGCTACATGCAATTTGACCAGAACCCCAAGCCTCTTTTCCTCTCACCTGCATCAGCAGCCAAAATCTTACCCTCAGGGCTACCTGCTCTGTCTCTGGCGCCCGTGAGGTCATCACCTTGATGCTCCTGGAGAGGAAGCATCCTGAAAAGCCCCTGCAATCCTGCCTGGCCCCCTCTTTGGCAGATGCCCGATGTCTGCTTCATCCCTGAGGAACAGAATTGCAGCTCCTGGGATGGACAAGCTTTCCTGTGCTTTCTGGGATTATGTCTTGAACATCATTCTCTTCCAGACTCAGGATTTCCCTGCATTTTGAGGGAAATCCCTCCATTGTTCTCAGGGTGAGCCTGGACTGAATATTTCATAGATCCTGTTGAAACCGTCACTCCTGTTGGCCTTCCCTGATGGATGATGGGCTCCCTGAGAGCAGAAACCATGTTCTTCTCATGTTTGTCCTGCCTGGCCCCAGCCCTGCTAGGTGCAGAGCCGGAGCTAGCCATGTGTGTGTTATGTGAGGAAATGATGAGGTCATGGACACTCTGAAGGGTGATAGCTTACAGACTGGCACTGTTTATCCAAAGATGTGACTCCTGGCTTCTGCCCCCTAGAAGCTGGTAGAATCCTTTCGCACAGTCATACCAACAAAGACAGAATCTTCCATGAAATACACACAATGGTGTTATCAGATATGGGATTTTCAAAAACTATCATATATGTAAGAAATTAAAGTATAAGATTGAGAGTTTTAGCAGAAATTCCAGAAACTATTTAAAAGATAGAAAGTTTGGAAATGAAAAAATGTGACTAAACCTTTATGGATGCATTTAGCAGTGGACAGCAAACTGGAGAATTAATTAATTGGAAGATAGGTCTAAAAATATTCAGTTTCCATGAAGAGGCAAAAGGATAGAAAGTGTGGAAAAGAAAGTAAGAGTTATATAGGCTGTGGTGATATAGATTAATACATGAAATTGGAGTCTTAGAATATGAGAAGATGCAGAATAAGGCAGAAGCAGTATTTGAAGACAACTTTCCCAAATTGAAAAAAGACAAGAAGCCACAGATTCAAGAAGTGCTATATCCCAAAGTAGAACAAATCCAAAGGAAACTACATGTTATAAAATTGTAGCAGACATACTGAAAACCAAACACAAAATTTATTATCCACCAAAGAAAAAGACATATTGTTTTTTCAAAAAGTTGACATTAGACAGATGCTAATATCTCCACAGAAAGGATGGAAGCCAGACATGATGGAATGATAACTTCAAAGGACTTAAAGAAAAAGTGACCTGTCTAGAATTCTATACCCAGCAAAAGTATCCTTTAATAATTAAGATGAAACAAAGACCAGCTGATTAGCACAAAAGAAATACTAAAGAGAGGTCTTCAGACAGAAGGCAAATTAACCCAAATGGCAGAACAGAAATCCAAGAAGGAATGAAGAGCAATGAAAAAGGTGAATGAAAAAGGTTGGAACTCAATGCATTTGGACAGTATAAGATGATACTAATATCTTGTGATGCTTAAAATGTGTAGAGAATAAACTACATCCATGGAAGTATGTAAGTTGAGAGGAAATGGTAAAAGAAGTCTTGTAAGGTCCTTTCCTTGTCCAATAAGTGGTAAAAGTGCTAAGATACACTAGACTTTAAAATGTCAAGAATGCATGCTACCATCTCAAGGGTAACCACTAAAAGAGTAGGAAAATAATGCATAATTAATTTGATTAGACAGAGAAAAATGAAACAATAAAAAAAGAGAAGGCAAGAAAGAAAACAAAAAGAAAAACAGGGTAGATGAAGCATATCTGCCTCATAGAAAGCAACTTTTCTATGAATCATAGAAAGAGTGATACAGTCAATTTAAAGCCCTATATATAATTACAGAATATTAGTCGAAGTCTGGTGAGGAAAACAGAAGCCATAATAGTTATTTCAAGCAAAGAGAATTTATTAGAGGGAATCAATCAGACTGATGTTGAAGAACAAAAAGAAGTAATGAGATAACACAAACATAGTAACTGCAGGAAGATTTTATCATTCTTAGGTCTGGAGGAACCAAAGGGAGGAGATGGGAACAGGTGCTGCTGCCTGGCTACTGCTGATGCTTCCAAGGGCATGTGATGGGGGTGCAAGATGTCCACAGCAAGAACCCACTGCTGCTGCCATGGAGCGATGCTGAAAGGGATAGGAAAAACCATTAATCCCCTCACCCCAAGTCCCGCATCTCTCTCTAGGCCATTCTATTAATGAATCCCAACAAAAGACCAGCTAACAAGGAAGAATGAGAACTGTAATCTGCAGTGTCCCAGTCTTAGAATCACTGAAAAAAAGTGTAAAATGATGAATTAGAATCAGAAAGAATGCATGAACACTAGATACATACGATAAATGTGTATGGAAGAATACTCCAAATATAAGCCAATATTTCTTACACTAGATAAATAACCCACTCTATGTTACCAAAAAATTTATATGCAAATGTAAGGATTTAGAAAGGTTGAAAGCAAAGGCATGGCAACCATACACCAGTCAAATTGTAACTATAAGAAAGCTACTGTAGTTGTGGTGCTGTTAAAGTAAAGAAACATTGCTAGCTGGGCATGGTGGCTCACATCTATAAACCCGGCACTTTGGGAGGCTGAGGCAGAAGGAGGATTGCTTGAGGCCAGGAGTTCAAGACCAGCCTGGGCAACATAGTGAGACCTTGTCTTCACAAAAAACATAAAAAGTCAGCCAGCTATGACAGTGTGTGACTGTAGTTCCAGTTACGAGGCTGAGTGGGGAGGATGGC
>CM052648.1:30673700-30714094 GCA_028533165.1 Leontopithecus rosalia | reverse complement strand
GAGAGGGGGAGAGGGAGGGGAGGAGGAGAGGGAGGGGAGGAGGAGAGGGAGGGGAGGGGGAGAGGGAGGGGAGGGGGAGAGGGAGGGGAGGGGGAGAGGGAGGGGAGAAGAGGAAGAGTAGGGGAGAAGAAAGAAGAAGGGAGGAGAAGGAGGAGGAGGAGGGGGAAGATTGCTAGAGTTTAAGAGTGACTGTAATGATAAAAGAATCAAGTCCTACCGGGAAGATATAATCCCAAACTTGCATGTACCTATTAGTGAGAGCTTTGAACACACCCTATCAGTAATTTGATTGTTCTAATAAAACGAAAAATATTAGTGAGAAAACAAATGCTTGGAAAAATGCTGTTAATAAATGTGACTTTGTTGACATATAGAGAACTACATCCAACAACTGCCAAGGGCACATCCTTTTTCAGGTGCACTAGACCACTTTCCACATTTGATACTAAGCCGGCCCATAGTCATGTTTCAACAGAATTCTCATAGCTGAAATAATACAGAATATATTCCCTTGACCACAGTGGAACTAAGCTAGAAATCAATAATAAAAATATAACTAGAGAATCTCTAAGTATTTGGGAATTCACCAAAATGCTTTCAAAAGTGAATAAAAGAAGAAATAGAAATGGAGATTTTAAAATATTTAAAAATACTGTTTTCAATAACAAATGGTAATATGACATATTTACAATGTTGGATACAGCTGAAGACACACCTAGAGGGTAGTTTACAAACAAAGTCATGTTTGGAAAAGAAGAAAACTTGAAAATAATGATTTAAGTATTAATCTTGAGAATCTAGAACAGGGTCTTCAATCAAATCCCAAAAAAGAGGAAAAAAAAAGATGGCAGAAATAAATGAAGTAAAAAACACATGTATTATAGCATGGATCAACTAAGTTAAATATTGATTCTTTGAAAAGACTATTAAAATCGATAAACTTCCAGTGAAGAGAGAAGCACAAATTCCCAACATCAGGAAAAAAAAAAAAAAAAACAGGACATCACTACAGATCCTACAGATATTAAAGGATAACAAAGGAATATTTTGAACAATTTATGTCAATACATTTGAAAATTCAGATGAAATGGACAAATTCTTAAAGACAATACGACTTCCCAAAAGAGATATGAGAAATGAAGTAAAATTTAATTTAAGTAGAAAAGAAATGGGATTCTTAATATAAGGTGTCCCTACAGAAGATTTTCAGGCTGATGGCTTGACTAGTCAATCCTTTCCAATATTCATAGAAGACTACTGCTTGTCTTTCATGCATTTTTTCAGAGAATAGAAAAAGATGGAATGTTCTCAACTCCATTTATGCAGACAACGTATCCTTGACATCAAATCTGATAAGAATGTTACACAAAAGAAAAAGTGTAAACCAATCTCTCTTGTGAACAGAAATGTGAAAATTCAAATCAAATATTAACAAGATCTGGTGAAATAATAAAAGGTGAATGCATCATAACCAAGAAAAGTATTACCAAGGGTGTTTTAGCATTCAAAAATTCAAGCAACGAAATTCACTACAGTAACAGTATAAAGGAGAAAAAAACAAGCTATAATTTATGGGTAATCCAGAAATACAGGAAACTTCCTTAATCTGAAAAGAGAATTTTCAAATCAATCAACCAACAAAATGAAAATATCTGTAGCAAACATTTCACTCAACAGTGAAATACTAAAAGTTTCCTCTGGGATTGGGACTGAAACAAAGCTGTCTGCTACCACCACGTCTTTCCAGGCTGTGCTGGAGGTTCCAGAGAAAATCAAACAGAAGGTGCAAAGATGAGGAAGGAAGGAAGGAATAAAAGTATTATTCGCAGACCACATGAGTATTTGCATAGAAAATCCAAAAGAATTTATAAACTATTGGAATTAATAAGTGAATTCAGCAAAGTTGCTGAATATAATGTCAAGATGAAAAACAATTGTGTTTCTCTATATCCTTAACTGACATTTAATGAATTTTAAAGACGCCATTTGTAATGGTATTAAAATACATACAGTTTTCCAAGAACAAAGTCATTAAAGATATGAAAGACACCTGCAGAGTAAACGACAAAGCCTCATTTGGAAAAATGAAACCAGACCCAAACAAATGGAGAGATGTTTCATATTCATGAATGAAAGACTCACTTACGTGAAGATGTTAATTCATCACCAAAGGTACATACTTTCAACGGAATTGAAATCCAATCCCAGCACACATTTTGTGGAAATTTCTGTGCTGATTCTAAAATTTGTATGGAAGTGTGAAGGGCCAAGGGCAGCCTAGACAATCCTAACGAAGAAACAAAATATTGAATTACTTGACTGCTTACTAAAATGTGATATGGATAGTGTGATACTTCCTCGAGAACAGACACGTGGACAAATGGAGCAGAGTTAGGTACAGAAACAGATTCACCTCTGGGATCCCTTGACTTATAATTAGCTGGTTCTGAAGAGCAATGGGAAAAAGATTTTTTTAAAATATGGCGTTCAATCATTTGGGTCATATGGGGAGAAAAAGATAAAAAGAAAAGAAATTGGGCTGGGCGCGGTGGCTCACGCCTGTAATCCCAGCACTTTGGGAGGCCAAGGCGGGTGGATCACAAGGTCAAGAGATCGAGACCATCCTGGTCAACATGGTGAAACCCTGTCTCTACTAAAAATACAAAAATTAGCTGGGCATGGTGGCGCGTGCCTGTAGTCCCAGCTACTCGGGAGGCTGAGGCAGGAGAATTGCTTGAACCCAGGAGGCGAAGGTTTTGGTGAGCAAAGATCGCACCATTGCACTCCAGCCTGGGTAACAAGAGCCAAACTCTGTCTCAAAAAAAAAAAAAAGAAATTTACATTACCAGGTGGTTTGTAGAGCTAAATGTGAAACATGAAACAATATACCTTCTAGAAGATAAGACAAGCACTTTGATGCCTGTAGGGATAGGTAAGTGTTCTTAAACAGGTTATAGAAAGCACTACTGGAAAGCAAAATAATGAAAATTGGGTTACGTTAAAATTAGGAAATTTTGCTAATCAAAGACATCCCCACGGCTCCTCAAGCTCTCCACCACCCCGGATACCACAGCACCACTCTGGGCTTCCCGTCTGCAGGTCTGTGGACCAGCTGGGAGAATGAAAATGAGAACCATGAACTGGAAGAAGATATTTGCAGGGACTCGAGTGCAGAGTGTATAAAACATCTGGCCAATGTCTGTGAAAAAGACCCACATCTCAGTAGAAGAATGGACAGGACACTGACCAACAGCTGGGTGCGGTGGCTCACGCCTGTAACCCCAGCACTTTGGGAGGCCGAGGCTGGTGAATCACAAGGTCAGGAGTTCGAGACCAGCCTGGCCAACATAGTGAAACCCCGTCTCTACTAAAATCACAAGAAAATTAGCCGGATGAGGTGGCGGGAGCCTGTAATCCCAGCTACTTGGGAGGCTGAGGCAAGAGAATCGCTTGAACCTGGGAGGCAGAGGTTGCAGTGAGTCGAGATCACGCCATTGCACTTCAACTTGGCAACAATGTGAGACTCTGTCTCAAAAAAAACACAAAACACCAGACTGAAAAAACGTGTGGATGAGAATGTGGAGCTGCCGTGATTCCTGCCTGCTGCTAGCTTGGACACTTTCCACTGAAGTTAAAAACGAGTAAGTGCTATGGTCCTGCCTTGCACTTATTGGCAGGTACTCAGTGGACACGCGTGCATCTGTCTAACAAAATGGATGTTCAAGAATGTTCATCGTAGCTTATTTGTAAGAGCCCAAACTGGAAAAGCCCCCAATGTCCTTGAACATTGAAGCGGCTGACAAACTGCTATGTTCTGCAGGAGAATACTGTGTCACAAGAACGAACAGAGTGTTGCCTGCCTCACGGACTCATATGGTTGAGTCTCACAAACAGGATGGAGAGGGAAAAAGCTTTAGGCAGAGAGAAAAACAAACCTCTGTTTTGTTTTTCAAATATATACACATTTTGGCCGGGTGCTGTGGCTCACACCTGTAATCCCAGCACTTTGGGAGGCTGAGGCGGGTGGATCACCTGAGGTCAGGAGTTCAAGACCAGCCTGGCCAATATGGTAAAACCCCCATCTCTACAAAAATACAAAACCTAGCCGGGTGTGATGGCAGGTGTCTGTAAGTCCAACTACTTGGGAGGCTAAGGAGGGAGAATCACATGAACCTGGGAGGTGGAGGTTGCTGTGAGCTGAGATTGGGTCACTGCACTCCAGCCTCGGCAACACAGAGAGACTCTGTCTAAAAAAAACAAAGCACATTTGATCCTACGGTGTCAGAAGCTGGGACAGAGGTTACCCTTGGTGGGGAGGAGGGGGACAAGGTGGGGAGGCAGATAAAGGACTTCCAAGAGAGCTCATGATACATTGTAAGACAGAACCAAGCAGAGGAATGGGAGGGGCTCATAGTGATGATGGGAGGGAGACACACAGAATGATCTGCCTCATTGTATACGGACCTAGTTCCCTTCTATTAAACTCATTCATTCATTCAGTGAATATCCTCAGAGTCACTAGAGCATGGCTGGACCCTACCAGGCAGCCCGCCTCCATTCTCCAGAAGCTGAGTCCCCAGAGGAAAGAGAGCGGCACGGCGCTGATCACCTGCACGTCATACAGTGTCGGCAAAGTGCAGAAAGGCTAGCAAGCTCTAGAACCTTCTGCAAGTACCGACTAGAGGCTTCCATTGATTGGACGCATCACGGGCTCTGTCGTTTCACCTGTTAGCCTCAGGGTGGATCTCTGAGGTGTCCTACTGATAAGGAGAGCAGGAGGCACGGAGAGGGTAAGTTGCCGGCCACTCAGAGCACAGGGTGCTGGGGCAAGGTCTGCTGGGCGGGTGGGTCAACTTTGTATCACCGTCCCTGGGTGCTTGTTGGAAGATCTGCTCAGCAGTCCCCACGGCTCTTCAAGCTCTCCACTACTCTGAGTCTTTTGTGCCCGGATACCCACAGTGCCACCCTGGGCATCCCCTCCGCAGGTCTGTGGAGGAGCTGGTCTTGTCTTGCACAGCAAAGGCCGACAGAATCTGCCTCCGGCTGGAGCCGTGCCCAGAACTGCACTGGGGATTCCAAAAGCTGATGTGGACTGTGGCCTCAGAGGCACCTTCCAATTCCCAGCGTGTCTTCTCGACCTCTAGGAAGAAGACAATGGGTCCAGGGCAGATGCCACACATCTGCCACCTGGCCTGGCATAGAGCAAGCACAATCACCGCAGCAGCAGGTGACTGCACCCCCTGGTCACTGGGCTCCAAGTGATAGAGCTCCACTTGGGATAGAGCTCAGATGCGGGTGACATCACCTCATCTCACCTGAGAACAAAGGAGTGACTTCTGGAGGCCCTGGCCCTGCCTCCTGCGTGGGCTGCCCTAGGATGTGAGAGTCCCTCGAGGAAGTGGGCGTGGGAGTTGGGATGCTGCCACCACTGTCCCTTACCAAGGCCTCCCTGGTGACTGGAAGCTGACTGCATCCCAGGAGGAGCCCTGGGATCTCAGAGGGCAGGACTGGGCTTCAGAGGGTCTGTGAGCCGCCGGCAGCCGGTAGGACAGGCTGTGTGTGTGTGCATTTAAACGCAGTTGGAGTTTTTCTAGGGAAATGGTCCCAAATCTTCATTATTAGGTCCAGAGCTCTAGTTCTAGCTTGTGTTCCCTCCACTTTGAAGCTGACCTGAGCTGCAGGTTCTCCCAGCCAAGCCAGTGCCATCAGGGGAGGGGTCCCTGGAGGCAGGATGGGAGATGGGGTCGGCAGGGCTGGGTCAAGCCTTCAGGCCTTTCCTCCCACTGTCCAGCAGCTCGTTTCTCACCCGTGTTTCACCTGCTTTCCAGTGGCTCCGGTTTCTCACCCCTGCTGAAACAGCCATCTGCTCTTCTCCAGCAAAACTCTCAGAGCAGCTCCCAGTTTCCTGGAGGCATTTGCAATACAGGAAGTCTGCCATTTCTCATTTTCTGGATTTCTTTTTCTAGTATAACCTCAATAACCTTTTTTTTTTTTTGAGACAGAATCTCACTCTGTTGCCCAGGGTGGAGTGCAGTGGCACAATCTCGGCTCACTGCAACTTCTGCCTTCTGTGTTTAAGCGATTCTCTTGCCTCAGCCTCCCCAGTAGCTGGGACCACAGGTGTGCGCCACCATGCCTGGCTAATTTTTGTATTCTTAGTAGAGCTGGGGTTTCATCATGTTGGCCAGGATGGTCTTGGTCTCTTGACCTCTTGATCCGCCTGCCTCAGCCTCCCAAAGTGCTGGGATTCCAGGCGTGAACCATGGCGCCCAGCCTGTGGGCATCTGGATGGCCAGAACTGTGACACATGCCCCTTGAAGCTGCAAGAGAGCTTGGGAAACTGAGCATTTTAGCTGGAGGCATCCCCCCTCAAACAGAAATGGAGCTATCAGGGTAAGGAGGCAAGGATGGTACCAGTGCCAGTCATAGGTGTGAGTTCGTCTCCTCTATGAGAGCATCAGACTCCCACAAGGCAGGAGCCATGACTGGCTCACCTCTGTCCTCACAGCGGCAAACCTGGCTTACAGCAGGTGCTTAACCAAAGAGTTTTGGGGGAGCTATAGGTCCCCTCTTAGGCAGAAGTGAATAATCTAAAGGCACAGACCCAGCCCTTTCTCTCAGAGAGCCCCAGGTCAGATGCAGGAGGCGTAGCCAGGCACACATGCACCTGGGGCTCTAAGTTAAGCACTTGCTGTATGCCAGGCTTGCTGCTGTCAGGACAGAGACAAGGTTTCATATGTTGGCCAGGCTGGTCTGGAACTCCTGACTTCGCGTGCTCCGCCCACCTCCCAAAGTGCTGGGATTACAGGCGTGCATCACCATGCCCTGGCCAACCTCAAAAACATTTCTAATACCCACATCACAGGCACAGCAGGGTGAGGCTCGAAGCCCCGACCCTTGACGAGGGGGCCAAGTGGCCTCTGGGCACTGCCTGGCCGGAGATAAGGCAAGGAATTACCCCCGGTCTCTCTTTGAGCTGGTCAGGAGAATGAATTTATAGCCAGGTGCCTGGTCCTAAGAGCAATTTCTAAAAACAGGCAGAGTGACCAAGCCTCTTCCGGCCGGTGGCAGCCCAAGGTCAAGTCATCAACACTAGGAGTCTGCTCCGACTTCCATCAATTCCCAGGCTGAGTTGGATCCTGCGGATCAAACGCGCCGTGAGGCAGCTGTGCCGTCTGCTTTCCTGGCCTCTGCCGCCCCCAGCCCCACTAACAAGGGATCCAGCATCTGCTCCACCAATAAGCCACCCCGAACTCGGCAGCTACAACACGAACAGGGATTAACCCAGGCCTCTGCTGGGCTGGGGAAGGGGAATGATGTGGCTGGCTCCCCGGGGTGTCTTCTCCACCACAGGCTCCCTCCTAGGCAGCCGGGACACAGATGTTGGTGGGGAGGCCCAGTAGTGAGCCTGCAGGCTGCTGCTGCGTGTCCCGAGGCCCCAGGCTGGAGGGTCTGTGCCTCCCAGACCAGCGAGCTCCCACGTGCCAGCAGCTGTATCTTGTCCTCTTGGGCCTGCTTCTGGTGGGGACAAGGCCAGGCCAGCCGGCCCCGGCTACCCATTCAGGTCATCTGGATTGTGCAGCCCAGAGGAGGGTGTGTGGCCAAAACACTGCCTCTCTCTCGTCTGCCTAATTCTTCCCAAAATAGGGCTTTGGTTTTTTTCTCATCCCTGCTCAATGCCTCCCAAGGCTTCCCAGGGTCTGTGGAATTGGGGAGTCCAAGCCCCCAGGCTGTGCTCTTTCTGCCTGCCCCTCCCCTGTGTTCTCCTGGGGGTCCGTGGTGGAGGCTGCTGCTACCTACCCTCAGAGCTCACCTCCTGCTGCTGTCTCCTCGGCCTGCACAGCCCATCCCACCCACCTCCTCCTGGCGGCAGCCTCCTCCCTCCCAAGGAGGCTTCTGAGGCTCCCCACTGCTGGTGCGTGGGAATGCTCCCACGGTGACCTTCTCCTTCTTCTCCTCCCTGTAAGCATGCTCCTGGGGGCAGGGGCACCACCAGGGCCACTTTGCATATCTGGGAAGGGTAAAATTGTCGCGTGAGAAGGCATCCCTGTTGGAGGACAGTTTGAGTAACTAGGAGACTTCAGGGAGCTTCAAGGGCCTGGACAGCTTAGCCAGCCAGGTAAGAGCAGAGGTGCTGGGGTGTGGGGATCAGAAGGAAAGGCCCCAGCAAAGCCCCAGAGGCCATCGGGCGCAGCCTGAGTTCCAGAGAGCCAAGGATGGTTCTTGATCTTTCTTTCTGTCTGAGATGGGCTCTTGCTACGTCGCCCAGGCTGGACTCAAACTCCCAGGCTCAAGCGATTCTCCCACCTCAGCCTCCAGAGCAGTTGGAACTCCAGGCATGCGTTGTGGTGCCCGGCCGAGGGTGGTTCTGTTTGGCTGGGGAAGGGGAAGGCAGGCTGGGAGGCGGGTCAGCCAGGCGAGCACAGCTGGGCACAGGGATCCTGGGAGCAATCAAAGACCCCCAAGTTTTCTTATGTGCCTGGGACTGGCCCCTGCTGCAGGAGGCGAGGAGGCACTCGTTGACTCTAAGGCTGTGCAGGTGCCTGAGTTTTTGGCAGGGACTCCAGAAAAATTGCTCTGGTGCTGGTGGAGAAGGAACCAAGCCTGGAACTGGGGAGACAGGCCGTGTTGGAAGGTGCGGCCAGGGCAAGGACTAGTGTGGATGCAGGAAGGGGATGGGACCATCAGTGGGTTCAGGGCGGTGTGGGATGGAGGAGGTGAGGAAGACCCTGGCTCTGGCTTGGGTGTGGTGAGAACAGAGGGCCTGCCCACAGAGGGAGGCCATTGGGGGAATCCACACACAGGCATGGTGCTTGGGAGAGGGGGTGAGATGGAGGCAGGGACCAAACCCTCAGCCTGTGCATGTCACCCAGAGACCACCCAGGGCATGTCCATGATAAGAGAGGAGCACCGCAGACCAGGCCCCCAGGAGAGGCAGCAATGAACCATCCAGAGGAGAAGGCTTTGCCGAGAGACTAGGATTCCGTAGTGAGGGAAGGGGCTCTCCGAGATGGGAGTGGCAGTTCCCAGGAGCAGGGAGTGGCCACCTGCTCCCTAGGACATCAGAATCGTGGGGCAGGCAAGTGCCCATCGGCCTGTGTTAATCGAGTTTCTTATCTTCTGTATTTTATGTTGTTTCGACATCCTGGGGCCTTGCTAATCCTGGAAAGACTGTTCCTCCCAGGGCGGGCTAATTCCTAGAGCCAGCAAGCAATGTGCCTGCAGACACGCCTTTCATGTACAAACCAACCTCTCCAGAGCCCATGTCCCCAGCCGCCTCCTTCATCTGACTCTCACACCCCAAACCAATATTTTCCCTGCCCTAAATCACCCCAGGGCTGGGTGCCAGGCAACGAGAGACCATCCCTGTAGGCCAGAGCCTGCCAAAATTACTCAGAATGCCTGGTCCTGTGCTCACTGTGACTTGTCTGCACCCGGAGACATGCTATCCCCTCACTCCTGCTGCCTCCTGACTGGCCCTGGGGCCTCCCCAGGTAGCCCTGCATGGCATGGTGTACCTCCCGAGGTGGCCCTGCATGGCATGGCTTACCTCCCCAGGTGACCCTGTATGGCATGGTGTACCTCCCGAGGTGACCCTGTGTGGCATGGCGTACCTCTGTTTTCATGGAAGCTGTGAACAATAAACTCTTCTTTCAATGGCACTGGCCTTTCTGTATCATCACCTGGTTACCTCCATAAACTAACTCCCAGGTCCCATCATGAAATAGTGCACAATGCACTCCCTCTTCCCCCAATGGGTCGAATAAGCGTCGACCTATTCCTGACATGGTTCTCATGGAAGCACAGCCCGGAACCCTCCAGCCAGGTGAGCATTTTAATAAACCCAGCCACAGACGACATCCCCCAGAGAGCGCGCTGCTGGCCCCAGCCTCCCCTGTGCCTGTCCTCCCACACCCTGCTGGGGACCTGCTGGGAGCCCAGACACTGACTCTTTCCTGGTTTTCTTTTTTTCCTTAGTCTTTTGGCCCCAGGATAACGAAGAAATCTATTTACAGTAGCAATATTCAGTCTGGAGCCTTCTGGAACAAATCAGCCACAGGAGAATATCTGAGTGTTGTTTTCTGTTTGAAAAACGGCGCAGCCGATGTGGGAGCGAGCCCCTGAAGGGGCATCTCTGAGTTCACGGCCCCAGATCCACAGCATGAGGGCTCCCCAGCAGAGCCCACTCCCCACACCCAGAGGCTGGGGCAGCCTTGGCCTAACAAGCCCCGTGCTCTAGTCAGCCACAGAGCGGGTGGTGACCCTGAGGTCGCAGTGCCCGGCCTGAGACAGCCAGCTTTCAGGTCCCTTTAACTGTGTCCCTTCGAACGCTCCAGTTCCGAAAGCAAGTTATTTATACCTGCTCCTCCAGGCAGGCCTAGCAAGGGGCTGAGCTGGCGGCCAGCGTCGGACTCTCTTTGCGGCTGGTGGTTCCATCAGAGTTGAGTTCTGAGAACAAAACAGAACTTTCTTCATTGCAGATGTGCACTAATTCAGACTGGCTCTGGCCCATGGGCAGTGTGTTTCCGAGGACTGTGTCTTCGGCTGGGCTCCCCGCCCCCTCCCAGGGCCTCCCCTTCGGTGGGGTGCGGGGGTACGGGGAGCATCGGCCTTCTCCTGCCTCCGTGAATGAGTGTGTAATGACAGCCACATCTGCGCTGACTCACTGTGCAAACATCCTCTCCTGGCCTCGCTGCCCCTCCTGGCCCGGCCTCTAGGGTCCCCTGGGGTTCCCAGACTCAGGCCACGCTTGTGCGTCGCCAGGTTCAGGACTCACGGTTCTCGGATGGGGGTCCCAGGGCGCCCCACGTAGACAGCGCCGTGGCCAGTGAACGGGGCAGGTGCTGAGCCAGCTGGCCCCACAGCTCTGGAAGCCTCCTGGATGATCTGAAGTCCACCCAGGGCCGGCCCTGCGGCCTGCTGGAGCTGGGGTTCTCCTGAAAGCAAAGGGTCACTTTGTGTCTGTGCTGAGACCTGGGAGAGTCCGGGCTGGGTGGATGCCACGTTCAAGTGAAGTCACACCCCACCCTCCTCTCCTGCGGTTCTTCCAGATGCCGCTGGGGCTTTGGACCACCCAGAGGGAGGAATAGGGAGAGGTGGGCAGGTGGGGGTGTGGGGTCCCACTGCTCTCACCCCTGCAACCCTATGGACCCCCCATCCATCCCCTCTTCCCCACCCCATGGACCTCGCTGGTCAGGAGGCCCCACCCTCACCCTCTCATTCCATTCTTTACCCTGCAGCCAGCAGGGATTACAAGGCTGGGCTGTGCCTGGACCCGCCTACCTCCCCCAGCCCATGTTCAACGCCCACTGGCCACACTGACTCCCACACGCCTGCCCGGCCTTGCTGATCTCCTCATGGGCTCTCCCTCCACCTGGGGAAGCCTCTCCTGACAACCTCCCCCTCCCCATCTAGGCTGCTCTGTCCCTCCCAGTTGGACTGAACTCACTGGGTTCTGCCATCACAGCCCTTGGGGCCTAATGTCAAAGCTCGCCCCTCCCTGCATCACCTGGCTGCCCCTTCTCGCCATGTGCCACTCTTCGGGGACTTTGTCACCTACTCCCTGAAGCCTGTTTCCCCTGTGCTGAAACAGGGGACCCTCGTCCTTACTCGCTGCCTGGGGTCCCTGCTGAGCTAAGGCTGCGCCTGGAGCACCTGGGCACAGCCAGGGCCGTGTGACAGGGTGGCCAGACACCATTGAAGTTACCTGCTCTCCTTTCCTTCTCTCTCCCTTCGCAGCCCTTCTTCCCTCTCTTTTCCTTTGTCTCGTTCTTTCTCTTTTTTGGCTGGTTTCCCTAGTGTTCGGCATGGAATATAACATCAGATGTGCTCCAATCATATTTGTTGAGTGACTGAATCAAAATGGGGCCTTGAACACCTTTGAGGACTCAGCCTTGCATGCAGGAAGTGCCTCCCGGGGCCAGGTGCCCGCTGTGCCCAGGGCCAGGCCAGCTCTGCCTTGCCAGGGCCTCCCGAGGTAGCCCAGGGTCTGTGTGGGAAGCGCTGGCCTGGGTGGGGGCTGCTCCGCATCTTGGCTTCTGAGGCCATCCCAAGGCCAAATGCTGGCTTTAGGGTGATGCTCAGTGGGGCGTTGGGGTTAGGCGTCTGTCAGGAGCCTTCTCTCTATCCTCCGGGGCTGGTGGCTGACTTCATGTCCCATGTCCCCTGCTGCACCTCCGCTGGGGTTGTCAACGTGAGGCTGCTCCTGGGCAGCCTCGTGCAGGGCTGGGCAGAGCCGCCACTTCCTCTTCCACAGGGAGCGAGCAAGACCTCGCCTGTCCTGCTAAGTTGTGGCTGCAGGACCTCCTGCTGGACCTTCGAAGGTCCCATGGAAGGGACGGGAAATAGGCGAGGACTTGCAGGGAGCCAGAGAAGTGCGTTGCCTGGTCTGAATCCACCCACAGCCTGGAGACTCGGCCCCAGGCAGTCCCAGGAGCTGTGCTCAGGGAGGGGCAGTGGCTGGCCCGGCTCAGAGGTGCTCCTTGCAGGAGTCCAGGGCTCATCACCCCTTCCCTTAGGAGAGCCCCACCCTGTCCCCCAGGAGCACCTGCCCCAGGGCGGCAGATGCAGTGAAGCATCCACAGGGCCTGCTCTCCCCACCTGACACTTTGCAGGCAGAGTGCTGTAGTCCAGGCTCCTACGGCTGGCCCTCCGTGGCCTCTTGCCCTCTTCCCACTCCTTCACCCTCTGGGGCTGCATGCTGGATCCTGGAACCACTCTCCTCCCGGGCAGCAGCCCCCACGCGCCTCCCACTCACCTGAGGTCAATAGCCCCCATGCTCCTCCCACTCACCTGAGGTCAATAGCCCCCATGCTCCTCCCACTCACCTGAGGTCAGCAGCCCCCATGTGCCTCCCACCCACCGGAGATCAGCAGCCCCCACGCGCCTCCCACTCCCCTGAGGTCCCACTCTACTCAGCCTGTGGACTGAGCACCCCAAGTCGAAGCCTCGCCCACTGTGGGATGGTGTTTGCAGGAGAGGCCTCAGGGAAATGATTAGGGCAGATGAGGGCACGAGGGTGGGGTGCTTGCACCGGGATGGGTGCCCTGGGAAGAATATACCAGGGTGCCTGCTCCTCCCTCTGGCCCCGAGAGGACACAGAGACAGTGAGATCCTGCCAACAGGAAGTGGCCTCACGGGCGCTGGGTCTGCCAACCCCTGAGCTGCCAGCCCCTGACCTCCCAGAATAGTGAGAAACCCACGCCTGTGGCTTGGGCCACCCACTCTGTGGAAACTGGTTATGGTGGCCTGAGCCTGGCTGCGTGCCCCCTGCCTGAAGCCTCCCCTTGCCTCAGCTGTTGGGGCCTCTCGTCCTGCACCCAGGGTCACCACCCGCCTGGGAATGGATGACTTATCTCAAGTTCCCCTGTCGCCCTGGCATGGAGGCCCCCAGGACAGGTGGTGTCCATTCTACTGTACTACATCCTCGCTGTGGGGATGTGGCCTGCTGGTCTCTCGGGGGGCAGACGTGTGGGAACTTCCAGGGTGAATTTCAGGGAGAGCACCCGAGAGTAATCCCTGACCCCAAAGACAAGATCAAGCCAAGGGACACTCACCTGGGGCAGCCCTGAGTTTGCATCCCAGCATGGCCGGGCACCCGCCATTGGACCTCAGCCACGTTCTTTATCCTCTCGGAGCTCTGTTCCGTCAGCCATAAACCACAGGCCACATTAGGACCCACCTGACCAGGGGCTTGTGACGGCCAGTTCCCTGCCCCCAGCTGAGGCTCCAGCGCCCAGTCACTCCATCAAACACCAGCCTGGGTGTTGCGGGGCAAGGGATTTGTAGATGTGATTAAGGCCCGTTGCCATGGAGATTGTCCTGGATAACTGGGGTGAGCCTGACTCAGAGCAGAAACAAAATTCTCTCTGGATCACAGCACTCACTCCTGCCCATCCAGTGGTCCCTCCCTGACATGGGCACTGTGGGTTTCATACTGGCCTCCCCGGCTCCCTATGACAGTGAACTTTAGGCCGACTTGCCTGGGCTAAGGGATGCCCACATAGCTGGTGAGACATGATTGCTGGGTGTGTCTTGGTGTTTCCAGAAGGAAGCAGCATTGGACTTGGCAGCTGAGTAAAGCACATGGTCCTCCCCAGCACGGGGGAGCATCCTCCAGCCTGTTGAGGGTGGCATAGGAAGAGAGGGGACAGGAAGAAGGAATTCACTCTGGCTCCTGGAGCCGGGGCTTCCATCTTCCCCCGGCCTCCAGCTTTGCGGTCCTGGTTCTGCAGCCTGCAGGCTTGGGCTGAATTAAATCCCAGAGGCTTTCCTGGTTCCACAGCCTGTAAACTGCAGGCTGTCAGACTTCTTGGTCTCTGTCATAAATCTCCTCATATATATGTCTATGCATGCACATATGCACGCACATATATACTCATATATACACACACACATGCTCATATATACCCACACATATACACTCATATATACACACACATACTCATATATACCCACACATATACACTCATATATACATGTACACACGTAAATATGATTACATATACACAGTGCATGTACACATGAGTATATACGCATGTACACAAATGGGTGTTGCCTTGGCTTGATCTTGTCTTTGGTGGCAGGGGCTACTCATAGACACATATATATACTCATATATACACACATATACTCATATACACATACATATACTCATATATACACAAAATATACACACATGTACTCATATATGCACACATATACTCACATACACACATATATACTCATATATACACATATATGTACTCATGAATACACACACTATACTCATATACATATATACTCATATATACACATACATATATGTACTCATATATACTCATGTATATGTACACATATAGTCACATATACACACACATACACCCATATATAAAGCACATATATACTCATGTATACATGCCCATGTATATACTCATATATATATATACACACACATTTATATACTAATATACACACGTATATATACTCATGTATACACACATATGCTCTCATATACACTCATACACATATACAATATGTGCACACACATATATACTTATATATACATGCACATATACACTCACATGTACATGTGCACATATATACACATATACATGCACGCATATATACTCGTATGTACACACACATATATACTCATGCATACATACACATATATTCATATAAACACACACATATATACTCATCTATACAAGTACACATAATATATATACAGGCACACACACATACTTATATACACATGCACTCATATATGCATGCATACACATACACTCATATATACACACACATATATACTCATATACATGCACACACACATACTCATATATATGCACATATGTACTCATATATACACACATATACTCACATATACATGCACACATCTATATATACTCATATATACATGTGCACAAATATACACTCATATATACCCATGCACATATATATAGATTCACATATACATGTGCACATGTATATACTTATATTCATGCGTACATATATACTCATATATACACATGCATACTCATAATCATGAACACACACATATACTGATATATACATGCACACACACTTATATTTACTCATCTATACACACACATTTACTCATATACACATGCACATATACTCATATATACACACATATACTCATATACATGCATCATGAACACACACATATACTGATATATACGTGCACACACACATATATTTACTCATCTATACACACACATTTACTCATATACACATGCACATATACTCATATATACACACATATACTCATATACATGCATCATGAACACACACATATACTGATATATACATGCACACACACATATATTTACTCATCTATACACACACATTTACTCATATATACATGCACATATACTCATATATACACACACATACTCATATACATGGACACACATATACTCATATGTACACCCATGTATTCTCATCTACATGCACACACATATATTTATTCATACACACATTATACTCATATATACACACATATATTCATATATACAGATTCATATACACACACATACACATCTATACATGCACACACATACTCATATAGACATGCAAACATATATATATACTCATATATACATACACATACTTGCATATAACTGCACACACATATACACACATATACTCATACATACACATACGTGTATGTGCATATACTCATATATACACATATATATTCATTCATATACACACATTATACTCATATATACACACATATACTCATATATAACACATATATCCTAATATTTACACATACATATTCATATATGTTAACACACTCATATATACACACTCACATGCACATATATATACACACTCATATACTACACATATGGGAAGAACCTATTGGAGATATAGCTACATATCTGGCTAATATACCTCCAATCCCAGCAGCTAATTCCTTGTGATGTCTTTATGTCCTCGACTGGTGGCTTCTCTGTTGAATCCTGACTCATACATGGCTTCATGGGCAGATGGGATGAATCACCAAGCTCACACTCCATCCAGCAAGTGCTGCTGAGCCCCTGTACTTGTCACATGCGGCAGGTGGCATGAGGCTCCAGGTGGCCCTGCTGAGTGACATCAGATGTACACGGTCACCCTTCACCTGCAGCGTGCCTATAAAGTGCTGTTTCAGCACCTGGCCCAGCTCTCAGCAGACACAGGCCAGGGGCCCAGGGCGGGGTTCCCTGGCATTTGAGTGTTTTCACTGTGGACTCGCCTCAGAGCCCTGGTTTTGTCCACCTGTGAACTGAGGACAGCAAATCAGATTTAGAACCTGCCAGGCAGCAGACACACCGTGGGTGGGCAAGTCTCTTCCTTCTCCAGGGCTCTGGGTTGTAGCCTGGGCCGCAGTGTCTGTCTTCAGCGGCTTAGCACCCTAATGCTTCACCTTATGGTAACGAAGTCCCTGCAAGCAGGGTGAGAACCCTGAATACAGGGCTGCAAAGTGACCAGGGTGTGTTAGACTCAGGGTCACCATGGACGGCTGTGCAGGTTGTGTACTGCACAGCTCTGGGAATCTGTCACACCCTGTGGCTGGTGTCCTCTAGAGTCACGCAGTGACAGCCTGATCCTCTTAGGAGTGCTCTGCTGAGCCCTCCTACCCTGTCCATCCAGGAGCACGGGACAGCCAAGGGTGCTCATGAGTGACCCACTGCGCTTCCCACTCAGGGACTCATCTCAACCTCAGTGGCTGCAGGAGAGCTGCACTCTTCCTCCACAACCCTTTGTCTTCGTCCCAGTCAGCTTTATCCCCAGAGAGCCAAGATTTAAAGAGAAAATTCTAGAACAAGAATCAGGAAACTGGATAGAATCGGAGCCTTGTGGAAGTCATTCCTTGTGTGTGCCTCAGTTTCCCCATCTGTAAACTAAGGGGCAGACTGGACTCTCCTCTGTGGTCTCTCTGCTAACGCTCCATGTTCTGCAATCTTGGGGGTGTCCAGGGTGTGCCATCTCCCCTCTTCCAGACAGATCCTGGCCCCTCAGCCACCCCACATGCTTGGTCCCTTTGGGAGCAGATCCTGCTGTGGCTCTGCCTGACTCTGAATAAGGGTGCCTTCCCTTCTTCTGTTCCTCTTGGTGTTGGGGAGGAGAACCTGCAGTGTGTGAATTTGCGCTTTCCTGAAAAGGCAGACTGCTTTTCCTTCTTTTTCCTTCCATCGTCAAACTTACTGCCTTGAAAATCTGTTCAATAAAATTAAGACAAAGAGGAATGTCTGCGTCTCTAGTCTCCAGCCTCCCCCACACCCGCCCCCTGGGACCTGCGTGCATCCCAAGGCCTCCAGTGATGGGAAAAGTTTGAGGGGGAGGCCGTCACCAGGCCCTCGTTGGGCCTTAAGCTGCAGAGGGACATGCGTGTTTTTTGTGAATCCGTTGCCAAAGTCAGTTCCCTTGGAACAGGAAGGCCCCGTGCTGTGGGACCCCGGGCAGGGACCCTCTGTGGGTCACAGCCCACGCCATGCGGGAGCCAGCCACCCACTGTGCATGTCCACCAGGCAGGTGCTTAGACCAGCACAGAAAACACGAGGCCCTGGGAGGGGAAGCCCGGGCAGTTTCATCCCCCCCTGCACCGTGGCCGTTCCAGCAGGCCTGGGATTGTCATCAGCCCGCTCGGCTCCGCTGACTTGGCCAGCTTGTTTACCAGCCTCCTGGACAGACCTTTGTGGCCTCCGTGAGGCTCCTTTTCCATGAGCAGGGGAGTCTCTGGACACCGAGGGGTTTGGAGCTCTGAGGGGCACCCAGCGTGTGGCCCGAGGTGTCTGAGGAATCTATTCCAGGGCTGGGTGAGCCTTTGGTGTCACTTGCTCTGCCCTGTCCCTCCGAGTGGGGGGTGTCCTCCTTCCCTAAAAACACCAGAAACGTGGATTCTTCAGGCATCACACAAGCAGCTGCCTGCGATCCAAGTAACATGATGTGGTGCTGTCTGGACAGGAAGACGGAGGGAGAGAGAGAAGAGAGACACAGAGACATGGAGACAGAGAGACACAGAGACACACAGAGGCAGAGAGACAGAGAGACATAGAGACACGAGAGAGACACAGAGACACAGAGGCAGAGAGACAGAGAGACACAGAGAGACACAGACACGAGAGAGACAGAGACACACACGGAGGCAGAGACACAGAGACACACATGGAGGCAGAGATACAGAGAGACACAGAGACACTCACAGAGAGATATACTCACAGAGACAGACAGAGACACAGAAAGACACAGAGACAGAGAGACAGAGACACAGAGAGATACACACATGGAGACAGAGACACAAGAGAGACACAGAGAGACACAGAGACAGAGAGAAGAGAGAGATGTGCACAGAGACAGAGACACACATGGAGACAGAGACACACAGAGACAGAGAGACACAGAGACATGAGAGAGACACATAGAGACACAGAGACAGAGAGAAGAGAGAGATGTGCACAGAGACAGAGATATACATAGATAGAAAAACAGAGAAAGAGAGACAGAAGAGAGAGACACATAGAGAGATACACACAGAGAGACACAGAGAGATACAGAGACGAGAGAGAGAGGAGACAGATACAGAGGGAGAGACAGAAAAGACAGAGAAAGAGGAGAGAAACAGAAGGAATGAGAAAAGAGAGAGGGGAAAGGGAGTGAGGCAGGAAGGAAGAGAATGGGAGAGAGAAAAGGAGAGAAGGAGCGGGAAGAAAAGAGAGAACATAACGATGACACCCTAGCTGCCTTGGACGGGTGGGCTGGGAGTCACGCCCCACTCCACGGGGCTTTCCACTTGAAACCAGACTCTCCCATCTGAGTTCTGTTGCACCTGGAGCTTCAGATAAAACAAGATCACTTCTTAAGGATCACAAGGACCTGGGGACTTGGAAAACCGGACGATTCCATTTTTGCCAGGTTGTAGCATTGCTCCTTCCAAAGGAGCCTCCGTGAATAAGCCCCAAACAGAGTAAAGTCCCCAACCTACACCAAGTGAAGGGAGACAAGAAGAAAAGATTCACGCGGGTCGGGCGTGGTGGTGCCTGTCTGTGGTCCCAGAAACTGGGGAGGCCAAGGAGGATTGCTTGAGTCCAGGAGTTCAAGACCGGCCTGGACAACATAGTGAGATCCAGTCTATAAAAAAATAAAGAAAAAGAAAAAAAAACCCACACAGGCAATGTACAAGTAAACAGAATGAAGGCCCCTGTTCTGCTGGCCAGGCCAGGCCATATTTTCATCTGTCCCTCCTCGGAGCTCCTCCTCTGGGTGCACGCAGTGTCCCCAGACCTCTTCCTCTGGGCGTATGCCATGTCCCCGAGCTCCTCCTGTGGGTGTAAGCTGTGTCCCCGCAGTCCTCCTCTGGGTGTACTCGGTGTCCCTGAGCCACCTTCAGGGAGCATCACTCTGAGCTACTCTACCTGGCTGCCTGGAGCAGAAAGCCCCATCAGCTCCCTCTGGCTTTTCCAGCCTCCTGTAGCATGGAGTCCAGGGCAGAGTCCCCGGGCGCTGCATGTGCTGCTGTTTGCCTACACCGGGTGTGCTCCTGGCTGTGGGCTCAGGGGCTCCTTGCCCCTCACGTGGACTCTGGGAGGGAATGTGCTATCATTCCTACTTCTCACCAATGCCCAGCTCCCTCAGCTTCTGGGCAGGGGGCAGCACCTCTTCCCCCTTGAAGTAAAAGGCCATTTGACTTGCTCCTGCAAATGAAGCCACCATTTTACTTCTGAGCAGAGCCATGGAGAGAAGAAACCCTTGTTTTCTCTGTTTCCGTGGCCGTGGATGATATTCCCAGGGAGTGGAGGCTCCAGCAACCAGGACCACTACATGAAGGTGTCCAGAGGTACAGGACAGCCCCCTGACCCTCCAGGTACAAGAAGCAAGAAAGACTTCCTTGTTTTAAACTATGGAGATGCTGGGGGATGCTTGTTTCTCAGCATGACCATGGCTGAGCTAGCAGATACAGGAAGGAACTATTATCCCCCTAAAGAAATGAGTGAAGTGACAACTGAAGGCCACAAACCCACTTCCTGACAGGACAAAGTCGGAGTCCAGGTTTTCAGGCCCAGACAGGCCCCTGGATCCTACGGAGGAACTGGGCTGAGCTGCTCTCATTTCTTACAGAAAACACGAAAACCTCGTTCTTAGGGTTCATGTCCTCCTGAGACGGAGAGAAAGTTCACTGACAAAGGGGCAGAATCAGTTTGGTCCCAAGATCTCTTTGCAGCATGAAATGAATGCCACAGGAGCCACAGTCCGGCAGACACTGAAGGACGGAGACTGTGGCCCTAAATTCCACGCCCAGTGAGCGGCCAGCAGTGCGTGATGGCCGCAGAAGGACGTTCTCCTAGCGGCATCACACCCTTCTGGAAACACATCCTTGAGGGGCGCAGTCCAGCTGTGTCAGAGAGCAAGAAGCAAACACTCGCAAAGGAGGCCATGGGGTGAGGCGGCAGCGATGAACGAGTTCCATGCGAAGTCTCGAAAATTTGCTTCTAAAGTGGAAAAATGCACGCGTGTCTCCAGCAGGTCACGTGGGAGCAGACCCTGATGGTGGAAATTTCTAGAGTAAGCACAGGTCCTGTGGGACTATTTGTTAACAAGACCCCCCAGCTCTCTGCTGCTGGTGTCACCAGCATTCTGCATGTTTGGGGTGATGGAAAAGGGTTAGTGTGTTTGCTGAAGAACAGTTTTGTTCTGGGGGTTTGGGGACACTCGTAGAAACTGTTTGAGGCCCATTAGAGAAAGTAGAACCAGGAGGCAGAGGCTGTTTGTGGTTTGCACTGGTGAGCTGGAGGAATCCAGGTTTCTGGGAACGTTGACCAGTGACTAAGTCCCATCCTTAGCTGACGGCCCCCACCCCCACCCCATCCTCATATTGGGCCCACAGGGAAGCCTCCACAGGGAACATCGTCCTTCCCCCAGCCCAGACGCCACATCTGGGATGAGCCCCAAACCTCAGTTGGCTTTGATGCTGCAACTTTTTCCAAACCCTGAGCATGATTCACGGCCCAGACCGGCGGTGGAATTTCTGCCAGCAGAGCCGGGGGCTCCGTCTGCGCTCTTGAGAGGCCCGCAGCTCCCACCTTCGGAATGGCCCGAAAAGAGGCTGGGAACGCCGGGCCACATTCTTCCTGGATGAGGCACGGACCTTATCAGGAGGAAGTCATGACGAACAGCCTGAGCAGCTCCCAGCCAGGGGGCTGGCTCCCTAAATTTGCTTCGATGGATTTTCTTTGACGAGCCCCGTAATTATGGGAACCCACAGGCCTGCTGGGGGCCCGCACCATTGCCATTTCCTGACAAAGCCTGAATCATCCCTCCTTCCAACTGCCCCTTTCTTCTTGGAGGAAAAGCCTGCTGGTGTGGTGCGTGATGGCGGGTGTTGCTCTGGGCCACCAGCGGTCCCTGGAAGCACCCAGGGGATCAGCTCCGTGTTCTGGCAGAGCCACGAGGGAAAGAGGAACTCTTGTCTGGTCAGTGGCTGCGTGAGTTCTCCTTGACAGTGAAGACATGTCATGTTCTTCTGTGTCTTTTACCTGGCAGGCAGGATGTTGTGGGCAAGTGCAAGGGCACCACGCTCCAGCCCAGAGCGCAGCGATGAGAGAGGAAGGCCACGGAGAAGCAGCGGCCTCCTCGGGCCTCCAGCAGCCAGGGAACAACTAGGCAACCACTGTGAGGGCCACAGAGGGCCAGCCTTCCACATCTAAGCATGGAGGGCTGCAGGGAGAGAGGCCCGGAGGGAGGAGGTTAGGGGAGCATCCCCGTGGGAATGTGAGTGTGGCTGGGATTCTGCTGAGCGCATGAAGGCAGACACAGCTCCGTGGACGTGAATGGGCATCCCCTGCTGACAAAAGCCATTATGCCCCCAAGTGATGTTCCTCGAAGTTAGACTGAGCCACCTGCATGTTTTACACGTGGTATAGACCTGGACACTTTACAGTGGACACTGCATGGGTGTGTGAGTACATAGAGAAATAGAAAAAGGAAAAGAGGAAAGAAAGAGAAAAAAGAAAGAATGAAAGAAAGAAAAGGAGGAGGAGGAAGGAGGGAAGAAGGAAGGAAGGAAAGACAGAGGGAGGGAGGGAGGAAGTAAGAAAAGATAGAGGGAGAGAGGAAGGAGGAAGGAAGGAAGGACAGAGAGAGTAAGGAAGGAAGAAAAGATGGAGGGAGGGAGGGAGGAAGTAAGAAAAGATAGAGGGAGGAAGGAAGGACAGAGGGAAGAAGGAAGGAAAGACAGAGGGAGAGAGGGAGGAAGGAAAGGCAGAGAGAGAAAGAAAAAAGAAAGAAAAAGAAAGGAAAGAAAGAGAGAAAGAGGAAAGAAGGGAAAAGGGAGGGAAAAAGAAGGGGAAAGGAGGGGCAGGAAAGAAAGCGAGGAGGATTTTCGCTGGAAGTGCATTTCCCTCTCCTTTTCCACGGCTCCTCCCCTCATGGCCCCTCCCCTTCCCAAGCTCCCACTCTGGGTCCTGCAGCCTTAGAAGGTTTGTGTTGTGCTGATACCGATTCTGGATGGACACTGAGTCCAAGTGATTCTCACTGGAAATGAGGGAGAGCAATTGCCACGACTCCATGGTGTGCAAAGCCTCCTCTGCATTTTGTCGGGAGCCTCACAGCAACCTCTGAGGAGGCTCTTCCCAACCTCCGTCCACCAAAGACTCACATTGCAGAAACAGCTCAGGGCAAGTGTGCACGGCTACGCCAGCTCTCAGAGCAGGATTCACACGGGGCTTGTCTCGGAGTTCAAATGCCATTCACGCACACTCTGCTCCAGTTCCACACTCACAGCCAACACTTTCACTCCCTAACACACACTCAAACACACACCCTCTCTCATACCCACACACCCACACACACACACCCTCTCACACTCACACACCCTCTCTCATACCCACACACCCACACACACACCCTCTCATACACACACACCCTCTCATACCCACACACCCACACACACCCTCTCACACTCACACACACCCTCTCATACCCACACACCCACACACACACCCTCTCACACTCACACACACCCTCTCTCATACCCACACACCCACACCCTCTCACACACACACACCCTCTCATACCCACACACCCACACATACACACCCTCTCACACTCACACACCCCCTCTCTCATGCCCACACACCCACACACACACCCTCACACACTCACACACCCCCTCTCTCATACCCACACACCCACACACACACACCCTCTCACACTCACACACACCCTCTCATACCCACACACCCACACACACACCCTCTCACACTCACACCCTCTCTCATACCCACACACCCACACATACACACCCTCTCACACTCACACACACACCCTCTCTCATGCCCACACACCCACACACACACCCTCTCACACACACACCCTCTCACACACAGACACCCTCTCTCATACCCACACACCCACACACACACCCCCCCTGCACTGGGACCCTCTGTGCCTGGCCCCAGTCTGGCCCACAGTGAGCGCTGGTCCCGTGTGCCAGTCAGTGCCCATCGCCCACTGGCTGCTGTGAGCAACTCGCTCTGTCACTTCACGTTACATTTTGAATGTTTTCCCTGCAACCAAGGAGCTCTCAAATACCATTTTTTTTCCTTTATTAGATCAGATATGGGCGAGACCGAAGGTACGATTCATCTTGAGGCAAATTTCTCTCCAGCTGTGAGCCTGTGAAGTCAAGCACGCTGTGCTTCCAAACTTCCACGGCAGGCCAAGCATAGGACAGGCACTCCCATTCCAAAAGAGACGCTGGCAAAGAAGGCAGGAGCCTGAAACCCAGCGAGGCAGACAAATCGTAGGCCCAAGAATAAGGTTCTTCCTTCCGCGCACATCAGGACAGCGACTGGGCCCCAAGGCTCCTCTGGCACTGCCCATGACCTTGCTGGGCAGCAGCTCACACAGGTTGGAACTGGGTGTCACTGACTCTCCTGGGCTGGAATCACAAGCCTGTGGTTCTTCTGCTCTGGGACGGACAGGGAGCCCTGCCTCATGGCTCCAGCAGGATTACTTCTGTGGGCCTCTCCGTGGGACCAGCCCTCGAAGTCATGCCCTGCCTATGTTGTGGGTCTCCAGCTGGCTCCATCTTTAGAAATCTAGGTAATTTCTAGAAACACAGCTCCATGGCTGATGCACTATGCAAACTGGCAAAGATAGAACCATGCAGACACAGCAAAGTTTCACCCCCCAGGTCCCCCCAGAGTGGGGCCAGTGCAGCCTGTGCCACGTCTGCGCCCAGTGGAGTCTAACCTAGGGCAGCCCCTTTTGAATCATCTTGTCCCCCAGGCCTGGCATTCTGGGTCTGTGGTGGGAGGGGCAGCTGCAGAACCTCTGACCGTGCTCTGGTCCACTCTTCCACTGTCTTAGGCGACTGCTCCTGGCTTCAGCGTAGATGGCCGAACTATCCCATTCGGATGGAGATGCGCCACAGCTTGGGGGTTTTCTCTTGAATACACTTTCTCATTCTTTGCAATGAGGAGAGGCTACGAATTTTCCAAAGTTAAAGTTTTGCTTCCTTTTTGATTAGAAATTCCACCTTTAAAGTAGTCCTGCCTAAAGTATTCTCTTCTGGCCTTTTATGACAAGCATTAAGAGAAGCCAAGCTTCACTCTCAACATGGCTTAGAAATTTCTTCTGCCAGATATCCTATTTCATTGCATGCAAGTTCGACCTTCCAGAGAACGCCCAGACACGACACAATTCAGCCAAGCGCTTTGCCACTCAGTAATGAGGATGGCCTTTCCTCCAGTTTCCAGTAGGTGCTCCTCCTCTCCATCTGAGACTGCATGGTCACGGCCTCTCCTACCAGCCTCCTATGCACAACCACTTCCGTCACCTCCAAGAAGACTGAGACTTCCTCTGCAGCTCTCCTGCTCTTCTTCTGAGCCCTCGCCAGAATCGCTCTCAACAGTCAGTTCACCATGATGTGGGCTTTTCCTAGCACGCACCTCACAATGCTTCCAGCCTCTGCCCACAACCCAGTTCTGAAGCTGCATCCACATGTCCATGGATTGGTTATATCAACAGCCCACTTCTCGGCACCTCTCCATTCTTGTATTATTTAGCTTGTCCTCGATTTCCTCTGGTGTCTGAGCCCCACCTCCGGAATCAAGCCCCGCCTCCTGAATAGAGCCCCACCTCCTTAATTGAGTCCTGCCTCCTGAATCAAGCCCTGCCTCTGGAAACAAGCCCTGCCTCCTGAATCAAGCCCCGCCTCCTGAATCAAGCTCCGCCTCCTGCCTCAGGACCTTTCTGCAAAGTCCTCACATTGTGAAAAAGGACACAGCAGCTCTGCGGGCCATTTTGCACCAATTTTGTTCATGAGAGGACACAAACATTCAGAATATCACCCTTATTTTATCTTGTTTTAACTGATACTCTTTATTTTTTAGGGCAGTTTTAGGTTCACAGCAAAATTCAGAGGAAAGGACAGAGATTTCCCTGGGAACCCTGCCCTCACACATGCAGACTCCTCAGCAAGGCGATGCCTTTGCTGCAGTTGAGAGCTCTACCTTGACATGCCATCATCTCCCAGAGTCCAGAGTCTACATTAGGGCTCACTTTTGCTTTTTGCATTCTGTGCATTTTGACAAATGTCTAATGACATGGATCCGTCCGTAACACATCACGCAGAATAGTTTCACTGCCCTGAAAATCCTCTGCTCCACCTATTCATCTCCCCTCCTCCCCTTCTCTTGTAACCGCTGATACTTTTACTGTCTCCATAATTTTGTCTTTCCTGAATGTCATAGAGTTGGAATCATACAGCGTGGAGCCTTTTCAGGTTGGCTTCTTTCTCTTAGAAATATGCACTTACGATTCCTCCATGTCTCTTCATGGCTTGATAGCTCGTTTCTTTTTAGCTCTGAGTTAATATTTTGTTATTTGAATGTACCGCAGTTTATGTATCCATTTACCTCCTGAAGGACACTGTGTGGTTTCTTTCAAATTTTGAAAATGTTGACTAAAGCTTCTATGAACATTCACATGCATATTTTCTTGTGGACATAAGTTTTCAGTTCCTTTGAATAACTACCAAGGAGTGTGATTGCTCCATTGTATGGTAGGAGTATGTTTAGTTTTGTAAGGAACTGCCAAATTGTCTTCCAAAGAAGCACTTGGTGTTGTCAGTGTTGTGGATTTTGGCTGTTTTAGGTGTGCAGTGGTGCCTCCTTGCTGCTTTAGCTTACAATTAACTAATGGCAGATGATGTTGAACATCTGTACATCTTTTTTTTTTTTTTTTTGAGATGCAGTCTTGCTCTTGTTGACCAGGCTGGAGTGCAGTGGTGCAATCTCAGATCACTGCAACCTCACCTTCAAGGGTTAAGCGATTCTCCTGCCTTGGCCTCCTGAGCAGCTGGGATTACAGGCGACCACCACCACACCTGACTAATTTTTGTATTCTTAGCAGAGATGGGGTTTCACTGTGTTGGCCAGGCTGGTCTCGAACTCCTGACCTTAGGTGATCCACGCACCTTGGCTTCCCAAAGTGCTGGGATTACAGGTGTGAGCCACCTTGCCCCACCTGTACATCTTTTTTGATGAGGTGCCTGCTTGGGTCTTCTGCCCATTTACAAGTTGGATTGTTAGTTTTCTTATTGTTAAGTTTTAGGAGGTCTTTGTACATTTTGGACAGCAATTATTTATCCGATGTCTATTTTGCCGATATTTCCTCCTAGTCTGTGGCTTGTCTTCTCATTCTCCTGACATTGTCTTTTGCAAAATGTTGCATTGCCTTGAGCAAGAGTTCTGCAGCTCATCAATTATTTATTTCATAGATGGTGCCTTTGATACTCTATCTAAAGAGTCAGTGCTATACGCAAGGGGATCGGGGTTTTCTCTTACCCTGTCTTCTAGGAGTTTTACGGTTTTGTGCATGGTCAGCTCAGGTGGAACCTTTGTAAATCACCGTAAATAACTTAGCAGATCCTCAAAGCCACTTTACCAGATACATTTTGTTATCGACCCTTTCAAATTTAGGTCTACGATCCATTTTAAGTTAATTTCTGTGAAGGGTGTGAGGTCTGTGTCTAGACTCATTGTTCTACCTGGGATGTGTGTTTTTCCAGCGCCATCTGCCTTCTTGTCTATATTTGCCCCATAGTATTACCTCTGCCCCTTTGTCCAAAGCCTGATTTTTAATCTTTTTTTCATCATGTGTCAACTCTTTGGATTTACCTTAACGTATTTAGTTAGTTTTTCTTAGTAGATATTGATTTTGTGTTTTGCTGTTTGTGTTTTTACTGTGTTGCTAATAACGATCATATGTATCTGGATCTCATTTATCCTCAGAAAACCATTATATAAGGCGAATTGCTAGATCGAAGTGTTGGAATAGTTTTATAGCTTTTGATACAGAATGCCAATTGTCCTCCAGAAATTACAACTTAATTTACCATCAGGAAAATATCCATTTGCCCAAACCTTGCTAACAGAGTGTTACCATTGAAAAAATTTTGGTGAGCCTGGAAGCTGTATTGCTTCCTTTTTTAAAATTGCATTTTAGGTTTTGGGGTACATGTGAAGAACATGCAATATTGTTGCATAGGTACACATGTGGCAGTGTGATTTGCTGCCTTCCTCCCCTTCACCTATATCTGACATTTCTCCCCATGCTATCTCTCCCCAATTCCCCACCTCTCGCTTTCTCTCCCCTATTTCCCCCCAACAGACCCCAGTGTGTGGTGCTCCCCTCGCTGTGTCCATGTGTTCTCATTGTTCAACACCTGCAAACATGGTTTGCAGCCTGAGTTCACTACCTAGTGGTCTGAAGAGTCTCAGCTTGAAA
Organism: Leontopithecus rosalia; assembly: GCA_028533165.1. Classification (NCBI taxonomy): domain Eukaryota; kingdom Metazoa; phylum Chordata; class Mammalia; order Primates; family Cebidae; genus Leontopithecus; species Leontopithecus rosalia. Next base: position 30,685,810 of record CM052648.1, on the reverse strand, counting down.
ACACTGTTTAGAGTAGCCAGGGCTGGCAGTATCTTGAGGTACTTAAAAGAAGTAAGGATGAATCCTTCCTGGAGAAACTCCCCTTCAAATCTGGCCTTCAAGTGAGTACACGTGGTGTTTGATTTTCTGTTCTTGTGTCAGTTTGCTGAGAATGATGGTTTCCAGGTTCATTCATGTCCCTACAAAGGACATGAACTCATCTTTTTTTGTTGTACATTTCTTTGATTACTAGTGAATGTGAGAATTTTTGGTATAGTTTTCTATTTATATCACCTACTAGCCTTCACTTTATTAAGCTGCAATATTTCCTTAAAGGCAAACGATATAAATCTTGGTTTTGCTGTGATTCCCACCTCCTTCTGTGATTTGCCTTTGCCCATGAGTTTGAGTCACCACATTCTCTCATGAATAGAAGTTTAAATATTTTAAATTTGATTTTGTATTTTCTTCCTTTGCTTTTCATGCTTCCAAATGACTTTCCCACCTGGAGACTGCATGAATATCACTTTTCACTTTGAATTTCCTTTTATGCTTTTCTTTTGACTCTTGAATCCACCTGCACTCTGTTTTGATGTACAAGAGACCCTAACTGAACATTTTTCCTAAATGGCTAACAGTCACCAACCATCAGTTATTAGTTGTTTCCATCTTCATTGATTTAAAATGCTACTTACACCAGGGTCAATTTCTAGACATTTTATTTATTTTTGCTGATCTCTAGTTGTGACATGAGCTAACGCCATACATTTGCAATTACTGGGACTTTCTATCATGCCTCAACGTAAGACGGTGTATATTACAACTCACTATTTTTTCCCAAAATGCCTTGGCTGCTTTTCTCACCTGTTTATTCTTTGTGATTCATTTTAAAACCACTTTGTCAAAGCTCCCTCCTGTCAAGAAAGCAAGGGTTCTTTGAGGCAAAATACCCCACATATCAGAACAGGAGTTTGCTGTGACAACCTCAGGTGAATGTCAACTTCCATGTTTGTGGCTTTCCAGGGTGCAGGGAAGAACAAAGGTCAGCACTTGCCCAGTGCGGGGGCTCTAACAGGAGTCTGCTGTGGTTTGGCTCTTTGCCTCCTCCAAACTCATGTTGAAATCCAATCGCCAATGTGGCAGTGGTAAGAGGTGGGGCCTTTAATAAGTGAGTGCATCACAAAGGCTCTGCCCTCATGACTAGATTCATTCACTTGCGGATTAATGGACTCATGGGTGATCATGGGAGTGGGACTGTGGCTTCACAGGAAGAAAGGAGACTTGAGCTATCACCCTTAGTCCCCTTGCCACATGATGCCAGTTCTACCTTGGAAGAAGGTCTTCACCAGGTATGGCCCCTTCACCTTGGACTCCTCCAACTCTGTAACTGTACAAAATGAATTCATTTTCTTTATAAATCACTCAGTTGCAAGTACTCTGCTATAGGCAACAGAAAATGGACTAAGACCCATTGCTGCAAAGCTAAAGGATTCATATCAGTGTGAGGGTGAATTAAACAAACCTCCAATACACCCTGGGGCAGTCAAGAAACCAGCGATAAACAAATTGGCACTGAATGGAGAAAAAATGTATCCCTGAAATGTGTCGCCTCAAGCCAGCCCTTACATGGTTTGCAGCCTGAGTTCACTACCTAGTGGTCTGAAGAGTCTCAGCTTGAAAACACTGTTTAGAGTAGCCAGGGCTGGCAGTATCTTGAGGTACTTAAAAGAAGTAAGGATGAATCCTTCCTGGAGAAACTCCCCTTCAAATCTGGCCTTCAAGTAGACCCCAAAACAAGCCCATTTCAAATGGCTTGAGTTTCCAGTCACATTACACACAAGAAAACAGAGACCCAGGAAGACTTAGATAAAACCCAGAACACAAAATGGAACAAATGGAAGAACAAGAAGCAAAAGACTTGACACACTGGAATTATTAGACAGGAATCTAAGTATCCTTAATATGATTGAAAGAATAAGAGATTGAAAATATAAACAGGGGTAAGAAAGTATAGGTAAGAACCAAACAGATTTGAAAAAGAGCCAAATATAATCACTGAAAATGAAAACATTTTAACTGAATTTAAAAGCTCATTGGATGAATTTAACCACAGATTAGATACAACTAAAGAGAGCATCAATGAACTGAGAGCTAGAGCTGTAGAAATTATTCTAAATGCAGCACAGAAAGAAAAAGAACAGATGATATAAAAGAGAGATACATAATTATACAAACAGAGAGAAAAGCTGTCACTTACATCTAGTGGAGGAAAAAAGCAATATTTGGTAAAGTAATGGCCAGGAATTCTGAGAACTGATTAAAAAAAAAAACAACCTTGATCTTCATATTCATCAAGCCCATCAAATCCAAGTTAGGACAAATTAAAATCCACAACATCTAGAGACAAGAGTGAAAATGCAGAACACCTCCCACAAAGAATAAGAGAATATTTTTAAAGTACCAGAGGGAAAAGATAAATTTCCCACAAAGAAATAACAATTAGACCGACATCTGTCTTTACAATATCAACAATGGAAGCCAGAAGAGAGTGAAATCATATATTTATATTTTCTTGGCCAAAAAATTGTCTACCTTTAATGTGCATACCCAAAGGAAATATCTTTCAAGAGCAAAGACAAAATGCAAGTTTTTTTGGACAAACAAAACTGTCTCTACCTACATATCTTCCCTAAAGAAAATTCTGGAAGATGTATGTCAGGCAGAGTGAAAGTAATCTTAAGTGGGAGGTGATATGCAAGAAGAAATGACAACCTGGCATGCGCCTGTAATCCCAGCTACTCGGGAGGCTGACACAGGCGAATCGCTTGAACCCGGGAGGTGGTGGTTGCAGTGAGCTGAGATTGTGCCATTGCACTCCAGCCTTGGCAACAAAAGCCAAACTCCATCTCAAATAAAAAGAAGAAGAAGGGGAAGAAAAGAAAGAGAAAGAGGAAGAGGAGGAAGAGGAAGAGGAAGGGGAGAAAGAGCAAGAGGAAGAGGAGGAAGAGGAAGAGGAGGAAGAGGAAGAGGAGGAAGAGGAAGAAGGAGGAGGAGGAGGAGGCGGGGAGGAGGAGGAGGGAGGAAAGGATAACCCAAGAAAGTGTCACTGCATATGTAGGCAAATGTAATTAGTCATTGACTGTGCAAAACAATGAAAATGGCTTAGGGAGTTTTACAAATTACAATCATACAAAAGTCAGGAGAGACTGGTTTGAGTTAAAGTGTTTTATACTTTTGTTGTTTTGAAGCAGGGTAAATCTATTGATTGAGGTTTCATAAATTCAATGTACATATGAAAATATTAATATTTAAGGTAGCCAATCAAATAGTGAAAACAGCGTGTATAACTACAAAGAGAAAAGCTGGAATAAAAATGTTAAATCAATCCAAAGGAAGCAGAAAAGAGAAGGAAAAGAAACGAGAGGCCAGATAAACAAACGTGCAAAATAAATAACAGAAATAAATTCACATACTAGGGACTAAAATGAATGTGAATAGACCAAAAATTTTAAAAGATAAAAATTGCCAAATCACACTTTAAAAATTCAGGATACCTAGCAGTTTAAAGTGAAGAATGAAAGTTAATAGACCAAGTACATACTAACAGCAACAAAATGATATCACTAGTTTAATACCAATAAATAGACTTTAAGAAAAAAATCCGTGCTAGAATAATTCCCCCAAAATGCAAGAACTTTATATAGTGTTACTCCATTCACACACACCCATGCCCTTTGTGCTGTGGTTGCATATTTTGCTGTTACCTGAATATAATAAATACCAAAACGACATTGTTGTTGATATTGCCTTCCATAACAACAGTTCACTGACATGGATAGGTGCCCACATTTTTACCTTTGGGTCTTCTTCATTGATTTGTAGAGTCCTGTGATCTATTTGGTATTATTTTTCTTCAGGTTAAAGAGCTCCCTTCAGTACTTCCTGTACTACAAAGCTTTGCTTTTACTGTATGAAAATATATTTGTTTCATCTAAATTTGTGAAAGGCATTTTCACTGGCTACAGAATTCTGTGTGGACACTTTCCTATAAGCTCCCTAAAGATGTCACTCCATTGCGTTCTGGTTTCCACTGTCTGGTTGAAAAGTCAGCCATCATGTTTACTGTTGTTCTTTTGAAGATGACATGTCCCCCACCCTGAGGCTGTTTTCAAGGTTTTATGTATGATTTTTAGCATTTTGAGTGATATGGCTAAAAGACTGTAATAAATCATGAATACACACTGTAATTTATAAAGTATCCATTTAACTAAAAAGTTGAGGCAGAAGAAAAACAAATGAACAAAACAACGTTTTATAGAAATTTATAAATTGAGTCTAAAATTTATATGAAAATGCAAAGAACATAGAGTAAATGGGTAAAATAAATTTGGAGAAGAAGAGAATTTCGGAGAAGTTACACCATCACACCCCACGGCTGCTTATAAAGTTACACTCCTAGGTCAGCGTGACTTCAGCTTGAGAACAGACGTACAGATCGGCAAGACAAAACAGTCTAGAACAGGCTCATACAAAAGCATTGATTGTGTTTAGTGGGGGAAGATGAAAGTCTTTTCAATAAATGGTGTTGAAGAAGCTGGATATATATAATACAGGGAAACAAAACAAAACAAAACAGAAACTTGATCCTCTACTTCACCACATGAACAAAAATTACTTTACTGTGCATTATGAGCCTGATTGTGGAAGCTAAAACTTTATCTTCTCTAAAACGTAATATCAGGAAATATCTTCACAGCCTTCAGTTAGGCCAAGGTTGATTACACAAGACACAGAAGGTGCGAACGGATACATTCAATTTGATAAACAAAGTGTCTGCTATTCAATAAAATACTAAGAAAATGAAAGGGAGTTGACAGATTCGGAGAAAAACAAAATATCTGCAATGTATACACCCAAAAAGAATTTGGACTAGAATATATTTAAAATTTCCTACAACTGATTCATCAAAAGATAGCATTTTAAAATGAAAAAAGAAATAAACTTTCATTATAAGAGGTAGTGAATAGCCAATAAGCACATGAAAAGATGTTAACATCACTGGCCATCAGAAAAGGCAAGTGCAAACCGTGAGGAGATGTAAATACACGCCCCTCAGAACAGCTAAAGCCTGAGAGGAAGTGAGAATATAAAGGTACACACACACACATGCAATGTGTAACAATATTTACAGAAACTCGATTCATAAGAGGTCCAAACTAGAAACCACCCGACTGAGCACCAAGTGAGGAGGGCTCAGGATATTGTGGTGGATTTAGAAGTGGAATGCTTTCCAGCAATACAGAAAGAACAACCTGCCCACTTCCACAGCAACAGGCATGGATCTCAGGTCACCATCCTGAACAACAGAGGCCAGACGCAGAGGCGCAGATGCTGCACGCTTTCATTTATTTGAAATTCAAGAATAAGCAAGACTGATGTGCAGGAATCCAGGGATGGTAGTGCTGACTCTAAGCGTGCTTTCCGCTCGAGAGCGCAGGACAGAGCCTTCTGGGGTGATGGAAATGTTACGTATTTGATCTGGGAGGTGAACCTAGGCATGAAAGTTAATGTTTTTGTGACTCAGTTTCTCTTATGTAAACTGGGTATAATTATATCCCTATCATTGAACAAATAAAATGCTTCAAACAGTGTTGTTGTTGTTGTTGTTTTGAGATGGAGTCTCACTCTGTCGCCCAGACTGGAGAGTAGTGACACAATCTTGGCTCACTGCAACCTCCCCGTCCTGGTTCAAGTGATTCTTCTGCCTCAGCCTCCCAAGTGGCTGGGATTATAGGCATGCACCACCATGCCTGGCTAATTTTTGTATCTTTAGAAGAGATGGGGTTTCACCATGTTGGCCAGGCTGGTCTCGAACTCCTGACCTGAAGTGATCCGCCTGCTTCTGCCTCCCAAAGCGCTTGGATTACAGGCGTGAGCCACCGTGCCTGGCCTCAAACAATGTTTGACCCACAGAAGCACCAAACATTTGCTTTTATTTTGATGTTGTGTTTGATTTTGACAGAGTCGTGTGGTTCCATGAAACGAGTTGAAGAATTTTTACTTCTTCTGTGACCTGGAACCACTTACACAGCCTGGGAATACACGCTTGTACCATGATTGAATTCTAATAGCAATTCTAGAGCATTTGAAAGGGTTCTCAGCACTCTTTTGGCCCAGACCTTTTCTCTCGGAAGGTATTACTCAAGACAAGGTTTGTTCTCTCACATCTTTTTCCCATTACTTGGATTTCAAATTTATTAAACTACACTGTTTTAGCAGATGCTGTTAGTTGCCTACCCAAAATTTCTTTCTTTTTGGCCGATCGACTTCAGAACTCACCCTTTTCTGTGCTACCCATGTGCTCAGAGAATACGGTTGTCTTAGCCCTTGGTGAAGGACTGTGTGCTACAGATTTACTGGGGGGTATGGCCCCCTGGAGCAGACATGGAATTGGGGGTGGGTAAGTCTCCCATGAGACAGGTTCTGGGAAGCCTCATCCCTGGTCTTGGGACTGTCACTCCAGGGGGAGAAAGTGGGAGAAATTTATCGACTGGCTTGTGCTCCTGTGGGTCCAGGTGTCGCCTGTCGGGTAGGAGCTCCCTTTGCTTCTGGGTGGCTCATGCCTGGGCACTGGGTGATGTTTGGTATTATTCCCAGGCCCTCACTGGACAGAGACCTCTGACTGGGGAGGCAGGAGGTGGCACAGGGTAAAGCTGACCTGGCAAAGTCCCTCAGGGTCTGCAGAGAGTTGAGCCCTGAAGGGCCACTGGATTAGCAGACGGGGGAGGGTGCCTGAGTGCCACCCCACGAAGCAACCCTATCCTCCACCCCAGAAACTGGATCATCCCTGATTTGAGCCAGTCGCCATGGCGCTGTTCTTCTCTGTGACTGGTAGGGGAGGGGCTGCTGGGGTGGGCACAGAGAGGGTTTTCTGGGAAAGGAAAGGCCCTCAGCTCTTGAAACAACTGGAAAAGCTCAGAAAGACCCGGTGCCCTTCCGGCCTGGGACGTGGGTGTGGAGGATGTGATGCCTGGGCTGCCCCTGTACCCAGCCAGCAGCACAGGTGAAGGGAAGGAGCCATGGCCTCAGACGTGCAGGTGAGCTGCTGGCCCAATCCACCCCGCGGCCGCCGGGCTCGAGCCCTCCTGAGACCTGGGCTCCTCGCAGTGTTGGCCCTTAGCGCTCTGTTGCCTGTAGACAGAGCCTCCTGGTTGCCAGGACTAGGGCTCCTTCTCATTCAACCCCTGGCAGAATCACCAGCCCCTTCCACTGAGTGCGACATCCCAACCCCCTTCCTCCCACCACTCCACCTCGTCTGTGGCCTGCGTGTCCAGCCTCCTTTCTTCCAGGGAGCTCATCTGCAGCTTCTGGCTGTGGGCTCTTGGGAGCCCAGACAGACGGGGACCCTGGGAGAAGTGGGGCTGTGGGGCTGCCTGTGAGCCTCTCTTCCTGCCTGCTCACTCAGGCCATTTCCTGCTCCACGTTCCAGCTCCAGACCCGGCCGCCTTTATGAGCTTTGTGCAGGCTGCACATGTGGGCTTCCACGCACATGGATGCCAAGGCTGGCCTCTTGTCTGATGCTCGGACCATCTGCGCCGGAGCCCACAGGCAGGCCGGGCCGGAACCCCCTTGGCTTCCTCTAGCTTCTCTCTTGGTTCTCTTGCCAGAGAAAGGATTTGATCTTTTCCATTTCCTAAGACCCATCAGCATGTGTTTGTCTAAGGCTCATTCACTTCCCTTCTGCGGGACTCTGGGACGTGTCTTGCCTGCTGGTTCCCTCTCTGGTGACCAGGGTGGACGTGAGGCCACAGGAGGCCCACACAGGGACCATGTTCATTGCCCACCTTGTTCAGAGTGACAGCGTGGGGCAGTCTTGTAGAGGGGAGGGCCCTGGCTGCTTTGCTGAGGGAAGTGGGGGCTCAGATGGGGCTGGAGGGGAGGGTTCTCATTCCTGGAAGGGTAGCCCAGCTTCCTAGAGAAGCATATGGGGAAGAAAAAATATGCAAAGCACTGTGTCCTGAGGGGTCAGCAATCTTAGGGCAGCAAGCCTGGGTGAGAGGTTGGCCCTGTGCTCTGGCTTCTATGCCTGCTCCTCCATGTGAACGTTTACCCCAGGGCAGGGGTGGGCTGTGGTCTCCAGCCATGCCGTGTCTCATGCCCTACCCCCACAAGGGAGGCTGTTCTTTCCACCCCCACTCCAGGATTGTGGCGTGGGACTGTGCTGGCACTCCAGGCAGCCTCAGGGTGGGTCCAAACCCAGCCCCTGTTCCCACGGTGCCCTTCCCCACCCTGGTGGGTTCTCATGATCTGTTCTCACATTTCTCTCCTCGACCAGATTTGGGGCTCCTTGCAGGTAGGGGCTGCATGGTGCCACCTTGGAATCCCCAAGGCACATGACCAGCCCAGTAAACTGCAGGAGTAAAGACCCGTGAAAACTGGCAGGGGCTCAGTGACAGGCTACACCAGGGTCAGAGAGGATGAGGATGTGAGTTCCAGGCTGAGGCTCAGGGGCTTGGTGCTGAGAGGATGGGATCCCGGAGGCCGTAGAGGGAAGTGGGGGTGACAGCTCACACCTTGCCCCCAATGCCCATATGTGGTGACCATTTCTATTCATCACAGAAGCTTGGGTCTTGGATGGGACATGCCCACATCCTGAGTCTCCCAGCTGGTGGGGGTCTCAGGGTGGTGTCCCCTCATATTGCTCAGATGAGGGTCCCCACCTGTGAACAGCAGCTTCCTGCCTGAAGCCTTGGTGTGTGGGGGTGGAGGGAACATGTCATCTAGAGAGACAGACCATGACATTGGGCTTTCTCCCTCTGACCTCTCCAGGATTAGAAGAAGCGCTGCTTCATGAAGGCCAGACCTGTCTCTAATCCTTTCCAGGGGAGAAGACAGGACTCCAAGAGGAGGCAGAGCCGGAGAAGTGACCCGTGGCACTCAGCAGTCGCGTGCCTGCCCGTGGGGCCTTCAGTGCATGGCCAGCAGGAGCCTGGATTGCTTCTGCCGAGGTCTGGGTCCTCCTGCATTTGCAGGCTCTGGAAGGACACTTTGGTGATCAGACGAAAGCTGGGGCTTGAGCCTGGTGCTGTCTGAGCCTAAGCCCCACCCCTGCCCCTGTGCCCTCAGCTTCCTCAGGATGATACCCTTTCCAGCTCTGTGGCTGATGGGAGAAGGGCCGGTGCAGGGTTGGCTGGCGATACTGTGCTTGAGACCCAGGCCTATCTAGTCCAATGTCCGGTTTATGCTTGGGGGAACTGGGGCCCAGAGGAGCCGATGGACACTCCCAGGGTCTTCTGGCCAGCTGGCTGCTGGGAGGTACCAGGCCAGCTCTGGTCCAGGCTGCACTGACACCTGGCACCTGGCCTGGGTTCCCATTGCTCCCAGGCTCCTCTGGGATGACCTGCGTTGGGGGCACTGGCTGCGTCTTCATGGCAGGTCCAGCTTTTAGCCTGATGGGATGCTGGGTGAGAGGCCTCATGCCTCCATACGGCCACAGTGTTGCGAGGATCCAGAACAGGCCTTGGTGTGCACCTTGGGGTGGGTGTGTGGCTGCGGAACTGTGGCACGTCAGGGGGCAGTGCCTGGTCCTTGCCCAGAGAGAAACACACACAGAGGGGCTGGGCCAGGACGTCTGGCCTCCACTCAAGTGCCTGCAACTGGCCTGGCTTGACCAGCTGAGCTTGATGAGGCTGCCCCCATGTGCTCCCTGAGGCTGGCTGTGCCCTGCTAACCCACACGACCGCCAGGCCCCACCCTTGCCCACAGCCGACGTGTCCTGCCCTCTGACAAAGTCCAGGCCACCGCCTTGCTGGGATCCTAATTGTGTCTCTGCCTCAGCAACCCGATGTGCAGTCCAGCAATTTTGGTTCTTGGCTTCATCTCCACTGACCTACAAGTACCCGTTTGGAAGGAGAGATTTATGGATGAGCATGAAATTGCCATCTTGAGAAAGTTCAGGCAGAGCTATAAATAGGGCAGCCTGGTCCCTGGGGTGGACTCCTTTCGGGGAGAGGGTGCCCCGGACCAGCTGTGTATGTTGGGGCTGACCACGCAGATGCTGAGTCAGGCTCTGGAGGACCCCATGGCCCTGACAATGGTGTTACCTTTCTTCCTGCCAGATCTGTGGAGGGCTGGGTCTGATAAGCCGCCCGCCCTGGGCTGTTCCTGACTCTGCTGTCACATTCTGATGGCGTTCCCCCTGTGGCAAATTAACTCAGGGCAGTGATTAATCCAGCTCTTTCCTGCTAATGTCAATCTCTTTCCCTTCCTCACCAGACACTCCCCACCCCGGCCAGGAAGAGATCTCGAACTTCAAGTGTGCCCCAGGGCAGAGGCTGACCAGGCTGACCCCTTCCAGGGTCTGAGTGTGTGATCCAAGGTGGGAGGAGGCAGCAGGCTGCAAGTACAGGGGCGGGGCGGTGGGACACCCATCAAGGGTACCGCTTACTGCTCATGCCTCTGACGGCCCTGCTGGTGCACAGGCAGAAGGAGAGGCTTGGGCTGCCACAGAGGCCACCAGCCAAATTCGCCCCAACACCTGTGCCTGTTGGCCAAAGTGTGTCCTGGCTGACCCTTTACAGAGAAAGTTTCTGATGTTTCCAGATCAAGGGTCTGAACCTTTAAGGGTGTGGGTTCTCTATGAGCATATGCTGAGATTGAGGGCCACCCTCCCTCGGGAAGGGGCCGGTGTGGGGCATTCCCCCGAGGCTGCCGGAAGGGATAGTCTAGGACCCCCCAGATCCATGCAAGTTCATGGTTCTCAATCAAGGGCCATTTTGTCCTCCAGGGGTCATGTGGCCATGTCTGGGGATGCTTTTGTATGGCTTGGTGTGGCATCTGCTTGCAGTCATGTGAAGGGGTGTTTTGGGGCTGCAGACTGCCTACCCGAGCCTCGTGGGCAGAGGCCAGGGGTGCTGCTCCGCACCCTGCCAGGCACAGGGCAGCTCCCACGACAGAAAATGACTCAGCTCCAAATGCGAGTTGAGCTAAGGTTGAGCAGCCCCGCTCTAAAGAAACACAATTCTCAGCCGGGCGAGGCGGCTCACGCCTGTAATCCCAGCACTTTGGGGGGCCGAGGTGGGCAGATCATGAGGTCAGGAGTTTGAGATCAGCCTGGCCAACATGGTGGAACCCCCATCTCTACTAAAATACAAAAATTAACTGGGCGTGGTGGCACACACCCGTAGTCCCAGCTACTCGGGAGGCTGATGCAGAAGAATCTCTTGAACCCAGGAGACAGAGGTTGCAGTGAGCTGAGATTGCGCCACTGCACTCCAGCCTGGGTGACAGAGTGAGACTCTGTCTCTCTGTCTCTCTCTCTGTCTCTCTCTCTCTCTCTCTCTCTCTCTCTCTCTCACACACACACACACACACACACACACATACACACACACACACACAAAACACGATTCTTGCCTGTGTGTGAGTCGTCCGGGCAGACCTGCTGCAGAGATGCGGGGGGTGCAGCTGAACCCGGTGGGATTGATGTGCAGCCAGGAGGAGAGCTGCCCGTGGCTGGCCAGCCGCATGCGGGCACCTGGGCCGGCCCGTGTTCAGCTGCATTCACAGGCAGTTCTGCGTGGGTCTGAGAGCCCTGAGCCTTTTGGGGCACCCATGTACCAGGCTCCACACCCCACCTTGAGGAGCAGGGGCTAGATGGAAAAAGCTGACTTGAGCTTTTAATTCATGTTAATGACAATTCTGGACAAAATCACACGAGTGACGGCAGACAGGGCCCTTGGTGATGAGCAGCCTGGCTGCCCGGCATTGCCTTCCAGGCTCTCCAGCCTCCCATGACCCATACACAACCCCCGGGGAGGGGTGACTCCCTGGAAGGGGCTCCTGTGCTTTAATCAATCAACGTGTGAATTTCCAGGCACCCTTCAATCCTGCTGGCTCTCATTCACAGGTGCTTCTTCCTCCGCAGAGCCCTCTCTCTTCCCTCCCTCTTTTCCTGCCCTCCCTCCTTCTCTCCCTACTTTCCATCATTCCTACCTCCTCTCCATCCTCCTCTTCCTCCTTCTCTCCTTCCCTTCCTCCTCCCTTTTTTGCCCCTTCCTCCCCCTCTCTCTCCCACCTTCCTCCCTGCCTCCATCCCCGTCTCCTTCCTTCCTCCCTTCCCTCCTCTTCCT
>CM052648.1:30660567-30673600 GCA_028533165.1 Leontopithecus rosalia | reverse complement strand
CTTCTCTTTCCCTCCTCTCTGCCCCTCTCCCTGGCTCCCCTTCTCTTTCCCTCCTCTCTTTCCCTCCTCTCTGCCCCTCTCCCTGGCTCCCTTCTCTTTCCCTCCTCTCTTTCCCTCCTCTCTGCCCCTCTCCCTGACTCCCCTTCTCTTTCCCTCCTCTCTGCCCCTCTCCCTGACTCCCCTTCTCTTTCCCTCCTCTCTGCTTCTCTCCCTGACTCCTCTTCTCTTTCCTGCCTTCCTCTTGCTCCCACAGGATGTGTTGCAGCCTCTCTGGCACACACACCACTTTGTATGGGCTTTATGCAAGGCTGACAAGGGTGTCGCTGCCACCAAACTGGAGCTCTGCAAAGTCAGGAGCTGTGCTTTGTCCTCTTTGTCACTGCAGTGCTGGTGGCCAAGCTGGCCAGAGCTGGTGCTCTTCGGAGATCTGGTGACCGAACAGGGACACAGAACCATTGGTTTGGTGTAGCATCTGCTTGCGGTCATGTGAAGGGCTGTCTTAGGGCTGCAGACCGCCTTGGGCCTGAGTTAACTGGAAAGTTCTTTGGCGGTGATGGCCTGGGAGGGTGAGCAGGGCTGCGGGAAGAGGCTCTACAGGTGGCAGAAGGGCCACGGCGGCCGCACGGCCCAACAGACGCACATTCAGAGCCTCCTCTGGGCCGCACTGATGAATTTTCCAGAACTCAAGCAAATCCAGAGCTGACGGCGGCTCTGAATGAACAGAAACAAGCATGAGTCGTGTAGAAACCCGGGGCCTGGCTGGAGCCAGCTGTACATGATTCATCTGCAAGAAACGGACTCTTGGCTCCCTCACCCATTCCTTCCATTTGGAAGTCATTTCCATTCAGATGTTCTGGAGGGCCGGGGAAGGTTTTTGGTGGACTCAGTAGCACACGGGCTCCGACAGGTCCGTGTTCTGGCGCCACTGGGCTTCACACAGAAATGCCCGGCCCTACCGTGCTGTGTGCCCAAAATGCAGCACACTGTAATTAGGGGAGACCAAGGACTTGAGGGTGTGAGTCCCTGTCCCCAGCAAGCATGGGGGCCGGGGCTGCTCCTAAGAGAAGCACACACCCCCGCTCCCCACACCGTGCCATGGGCTGTGGGGCCTCAGCAGGGTGCTGAGCCTCAGTCGCCTCGTCAGTGTGCCTCCCAGTTCTGCGTGCCACTCAGTGGGAGCAGCTGTCAGCACGGTGGGCGTGGCTCCGCTTCTGGCCCTGGCACTCTGGCAACCACGCCCTGGACTCCGCTGAGTAGAATCTGTAGAGGGCAGAGCAGGGGTCTGCACTTTTGGCTGGTGTCCAGCTGACTGTGGGTCCCCAAGCTTCCAGACCAATGCCATCAAAGTCCAACTGAACTCTGCACCAAGGGAAAGGTCCTACGCGTGTGCGGGCCGGTTGGTAACCACTCCGCACATGTGGCCATTGGCGCTGGAAATGCAGCTCCTGTGATGGAGAGACTGAATTTGAATGTCATTTAATTTTAATAACTTTTTTTTGAGACGGAGTCTTGCTCTGTTACCCAGGCTGGAGTACAGTGGCACCATCTTGACTCACTGCAACTTCCGCCTCCTGGGTTCAAGCAATTCTCCTGCCTCAGCCTCCCAAGTAGCCCGGACTATAGGTGTGCGCCACCATGCTCAGCTAATTTTTGTTTTTTTAGTAGAGACGGGGTTTCTCCATGTTGGCCAGGATGGTCTCGGCCTCTTGACCTCGTGATCTGCCCACCTCGGCCTCCCAAAGGGCTGGGATTACGGGTGTGAGCCACCGTGCCCGGCCTAATTTTAATAATTTTTAAATGAATGCTTAGGTAACTGCATCCAGCCAGTGACTAGCACATTGCACAGTGCGTTGCAGAACGGCCGAGCTGGCTAAGCCCCTGGTCTCAGGCTGCACTGAACAAGGGTCAGGTCTACATTTGACAACAGAGATTCCCAGAGCTGCTCCGTGCCCCGCACGGGAGACACTCACAGCGTGACTCGTCCCCCTTCATGCTCCTCAGAGTCCAGGGAGGAAGAGCTGACCTTCAGAGGGCATAAGTAAGTTGCCCAAGGTCACATGCCTGGCCAGAACTGACATGTGAGGGTTTGTTCATGGATCTCTCAGGCTGTTTGCAGAGCCCCACTGCAATGTAGGAAGAATATAGTCAGCTTCAGCTCTATTTGATGTGTGGGCATTCAAATTCTCTGAGATTCTTTCTTCAGGACAGAAAAAAAAAATCTTCAGCTTTTGTAAGAAGAAATGGGACAATCCAGCAGTCACCCCATCTGCCTCTTGCAGCCTCTATGCACACGGGGACTTGTAGATGTACCAGAAGCCACCAGGACATTCCAGAAGCTCATAGCAGCCACCACATGGCCTCAGAAAGGCCAATACCATCCAAGCTCACCTCTGGCATTCCGCTCCCACATTGCCCCGCGGGGCACCTCTTCCTGAGCCCCACGCTCGCTGGCCCAGCCTCTGCAGCTCAGGGCCCACCTACCTGATGTCTGCACGCCTCTGTGCCCTGAGTCACCAGCTGGCCCTGCCCATGGGTCTGAGGTGTGAGGCACGTCTGTTGACCTCCCGACATGCTGGCCATTGAAAACAGTCTCTCTGCAGAGGAGGGGAGCTGCCTCAGTCCCGACAGACACCCACCCCCAGCACCATTGCTCATCGCTGGGAGGGACTGGGCTTCCTGCAATTGAGTCATTCAGCCTGGAGGGTACAGTGGATGGGCACAGCCTTTCTGGAGAGTAGGTCTCATTCCAAAAAGCAGGAGGGAAAGTAGGTCAGTCACTTGGACTCGGCAGTAAGTGGACCCCAGGCCCTCCCTGACTCTGCGGCCAGCGCGTCCTCACACGTGCCCAGCAGCCTGACAGCTCCACACCTGCCTGTGTGTTAGAACAGAACGTGTTAGAACACGTTCCTTCTCAACGAGGAGCCCAGTTTCCTCTGACCCCAAGTCAAGCCAATAAGAGATCTAGGCCCAGGAAAGAGCTGGTTAGTTCCCTAAGCTCTGAAGGTGTTAGGACCTGAACTCTGCCTGGCCCAGGGGCTTCCTCCCTGCCAGCTTCAGGCCTCACAGCCTTCGCCCGCCTAGGACTGTGGCAAATAAAGACCGGGATTTGATTCCTGAGTAACCAGGCAGTGCCCGGCAGACAGGACGCTCCACTTGCAGCGTCTATTAGCTGAACTGTGCAATCATTTCCGAATTGGGGAAGTCACCTTTCCACATGGGAATAAAGACGGGGGCGGTGGCCGAGAGCCTGAGCTCTTCTCTCAGCTTCGCCACACACCCATGGCTTCCTCTCCTCTCGGGCCCGTCCGAAAGCCCTGCATAGACTGTGAACAACACGGAAGCGAAATGCTTACATTCCAGATAAGATCCATCCTTTTCCTGTGACGGTAACTCACCACTCATCTTCAGGCACATGTGATCGCCGACCCTGCCCCCAAAAGACTGTCAGTCAACCCAGTTTTAAATGTAGCCTTAATTGTTTTAACTTGTTTAAAAAGTAAACCAAACAGACACAGCGTGTTTTGGATCCAGGGTGCCAGCTGTGGGTCTCAATGCGGGCCGACAGTTGGCCTCTTACCAAAGCAGCCCGGACCCCATGCAGGCAGGGACAGCGTCCCCACTCAGCAAGCCTCAGCGGGGGCTGTGATGAGGCAGTCGGCCTCCTTCTGGGGGGAGTTGCTGAAAATTAACGAGACACCCTTGAGAGTCCTCCCAGCAGTTCTATGGTTTGGTGCAAACGCCGGCCTGGCAGGTACTGATCGCCAGACACTGAATTCTCACAGGCCTGCGTCGAGAGCGGGGCACGTATTCTCTTTTCCCCGGGAGGACCTCTGGGTGACAGAAGCAGGGGTGGGGGTAGGCACCCTACATAATTGGCCACAGCAGGGGCTTTGCAATGACAGTATCTCTATACTATGTAAATGAGCGGAGTTGTGAGGAGTCCTCAGAAAAGAGAAACAGGCCTGGAAAGGGCCTTAGTGACCCCACGACACATGCAGAGTGAAAGCAAAGCTGTTTCCCGGAACTTCCATGTGGTGAGGTTTCCTCTCTCCTCCTGGCCCATATGGAATAATCCCTGCTCCCCGTGACGGCACTGCAAATATCTGCAGGCAGCTGTTTGGGAAAGACAGCTTCTTAAGAAGGCAGATGGCCGCCCCACAGGAAATCCAGGCTTTTCAAATGGATAACGGGATGATTGGACTTCCCATCCTCCCCTGAGGGACTGCCACATCACCCACAGGGTCTGGGGAAGGAACCCCAGCCCCCAGGAGGGCAGCCGACGTCAGCCGGAGCCCGCTGGGGTGGAACCCGTGGGTGCTGCTGAGTGCTTGATGGCTGACTCACTCTTTGGGGAAAAGGTCTTTAATTTGCTGCCTCTGCCCATTTCTGTGGTGTAAGCCGAGGCAGATTTTTAACACAGTCTTGGAAGAGACACACATTGTTGGCTGCAGCAAGCTGGAACGCCTCGACCTGTCCTGAGGCCAGGAGGGTGGACAAACCTCAGGTGAAGCTGTGGGTCAGGGTCAAGGTGAGGGCTGCCAGGGCCTCAAGGTCTACAGGGTAAAGGAGAGGGGCAGGCTGGGCAGCCCGGTACAGCCTCCAGGCCTCTGGGATGAGTCAGAAACATGCATCCAAGAGCCTCTGTCCGAGGCTCTCCCTGTCCAGGCTAAAGCTTGATTGATATTAGCACGTGTGGATCCAGCTGCTTCGGCAGGCCGGGTGATAAGGGCACTAATTACCTCATGGAATCCTCATGACAATCCTTCGAGGTTCCCAGTTTACAGATGAGGAAACTGAGGCACAAAAAGGCTCAGTACTTTCCTAAGATATGCAACCATGTGGCAGGAAGCATTTCTGTTCCTTAACCCTCCTCCTTACAAGGAGGGAAAGGAGTCAGCATCCCCCGAGGCCAGTTCACAGAGAGGAAACTGCAGTTGGGGACGGTGGCATCAGATGCCTGAAGCTGAGGACCAGTGAGCTGGAGGGTGAAGTGCAGGACAGGGCAGAAGGCCAGGAGAGAGACAGGAGTGGCCCTGCTGCTGCTGAGGCCCCTTCTCCCCAGGATGCTCTCCCCCTTCCCCCATCCTCCCCTCCATCCCCACCTTCACCAGATTCGCAGCTGTCCCCACCTGGGGTGGAAGTGGGGGGCTGTGGCTGTTGAGACCTGCAGGAGTGGAAAATCTGCAACCTCAATTGTGCTGGTTCCCATTAGAACAAATCTCCTTGTTGACAAAAATAAAGAGAACCGAATCTCTGCCAGCATTTACTGTCTGCGAGTTGCTTTTATTCTCCTGCAAGGAGCTGGATCCCCGTGTTCCAAACTGGCACAGGCCCACCAACTTCAAAGCAGGGAAAATTCCTCATCGGGCAGGGGCTTTGGCAGGGCGCCTGCTGAATGGAAGTGTCTCCCCAGGGGGCAGCGGCCCGGAGATGCCCAGGCCCAGGGTCTCATTAACCCCATGCAACATTCTGCTTCATTTTCCTTGGCGCGAGGCATGGGTTTTCCTGAGCCGAGAGGTGAGACGTGCATGCCCAGTGGATGCTCGTGGCTCACTCGGCTGCACAGCTGGCGCTTTCTGAGCTCAGGCAGGTGGGTGGGCGCATCTGAGATGCCGAGGGTGGGTGGTCTGCTCACGGCGCAGGATACCCGAGCCAGCGGCACCCTGGAGCCGAAAGACTGCGGCAGCTACTGTGCAGAGGAGGGTGGAGTGTTGACAGGCGGGTGGACATCACGTCACCATCCCAGCCCCAGTGGGAACCCTGCCGGGCTCTTAGAGCATTGAGCTTTGGGTCTGTAGATGGGGAAGTGGAAAATCCGCATGAAGCATCCTGTTAGTGTCCTGCACAAGACCACGGGTAAGGGGACTTCAAACAGCAGCAATGTGCTCTCCCATAGTTCCAGAGGCCAGAGGTGTGGAATCCAGACCTCAGCAAGGCTATTCCCTCCAGAGGCTCCGGGGGAGGCCGGGCAGCCTGATCCAGCCTCCAGGCCTCTGGGTGTCTGAGGTTTGCACCCTGTCAGCTCCTGGTGGCTCCAAGTTTTCCCTGGCTTGTGGCCGCTTTGCTGCAGCCTCTGCCTCGGTCTTCACACCAGCCCTCCTTCCTCTTCTCCCAGCGTCTCTGCTATATGTCTCTTCTGAAGACACTTGTCATTGGATTTAAGGCCCCCTGGATAACACAGAATGAGCTCAAGACCCTTAACTTGCAGCTGCGAAGACCATTTTTTCTGGATAAGGTCACAGCCAGAGTTTCCAGTGAGACGTGGGCCTTGCTTTGGGGGCCTTCCTTCAACCCACGGGCTTCAGTAGGATATGTCAGGCACACAGAAGGCAGAGACATGGAAGAAATTTCTCTTCCTAGGAATTTGCACAAGACTTGGGGCAAACCATTCTTCCTCGAGGTTTAGGAGGAATGGATGCTCACAGCAACCCAATTCTAATCAGCTGTGCCTGTGCCTTCCGTTTGAACGTCTACAGGGGTCACTGACACTCTCCGACATTGTACTCAGAGACAGACATGGCCACACGTGCCAGTGACCTCTGATGGGATCTCATCCTCTGTCCATTTGGCACGGCCCCCTATGGACACCTGGCCGGAGGAGGGCACGCAGCTGAGTGACCGTCTCCACTGAAGCTCATGGTCACTCAAGTCAGGGAAACACCCCCCTTCCCTGGTTGTTCCATTGAGGACCATGTCCTTGCTTTACTTTCCTCCCTGTTCACCGCTAGCCAGATAGAAGTGATCAGAAGAGAGCGTCCATTCCCCCTTGTCAGAAATTCACACCTCATGGCTGCCTAGGCTGATGCCCATGTGGATGAGCCACACTGGGGCCCTTCAGATGGGGCTGCACAGGCTCCCACCACCCACCCTGCATGCCACCCCCAAGCCCAGCACCTGCAGTCCTCTGGGGACCCTGCCTAGCTCACACATCAGGCAAGCAGCTGGGCACTTTGGTCTGGGAGCCGCTGACCGAGCGTTTGAACAACACCCTGGCAGGGCCTACCCCAGGTCCAGGAGAATTCCCAGCCCTGCGCCTGGCAGGAGAATAGCTCATGGGTGTGATCTGCTCCCTGTCTGGACTGGGTGGGCAGCCTGCCCGCTCCTGCTCTGAGCCCATCCTCTTCTTCCAGGAGTCCAGCCCAGCGTGGCCGCAGCAGACGTGCAGGCCTCCCTGGCTGTCCGTGTCTCCAGCCCGTCTGGGGCTGGCCCAGGCCTGGGGCCTTCTCCTTGGTCAGCTGCACTGGCCAGGCATGGGGGAGGTGCTGGGGCCAAGTCCCCAGCCCAGTCACACAGGGGTCTTGGCATAGGTTGCCCGGCCTGCCCCCTGGCACCTCCTGTCCCCAGACCCTCCCCTGCTGGCACTATCCTGGCCGTTTCAGGTGTCCCACGCTGTGGGCCTGCCCGCTCAGCCCTGAGCTGAAAAGGCTGTGTGGGTGAGTCCTGCAGCCACTGCAGGAAGGAAGGGGCACAGGCTGGAGACAGATCTCCTCCCTCAGCGCCAGGGTGGAGCGTCGGTAGGGCTGCGTCCCCAGAGCTCCGGGGGAGCACCCTCCTGCCTTCTGCAGATCTGGGGGCTCCAGGGGCTCCTCGGCTTGTGGCTGCCGTGCCCCAGCCTCCGCCTCTGCCCTCACGCGGTGCTTCTCCTGTTTGGTTTTTAATCTCTGCCTCTCTCTTATGAGGGCACTGGAGGTAGTGATTAGGGCCCACACGGCAAATGCAGGAGGACAGCCTCACCTTTCAGCCCTTACCCTCATCACACCAACACAGACCCTTTCCCCAAATGAGATCCCATCCACGGGCTCAGGGCTTGGTGTGAGCCCCTCTTCTGGAGCCACTGTTGGCCAGCCACAGCCGGGCTTCCGCCCATGCTCCTGTTCTGTGCCTCTGCCAGGCTGTGGGCATCTGGTCAGCCCTGTTTTTGCTGGAGGGTGGAAATGAAAGAGCCGGTGCCCTGGAGGAATGGGCTGGGAGGGGGTCCTGGCTCCTCCACGTGGGAGCTGTGGCCTTCACCCTGCTTCTAGGGTTCGGAGCCCAAGTGCTCACCTCCTGTGCGAACTCTCCCCGTCTTCCTCCCCGCCCTTCCTCCTCCTGCTTCTCTGCGGCTGGAGTACCCTCCTGCAGGCTCCGCTTATGGACCAGGCTCAAAGACTTCGAGGGCTGAATACACGGCTTCTGGGTTAGACTCCAGTTTAAGAGTCGTTTTAAATTCCATGTTCCTCTTCACTTCCTCATGGAAGGAAATCTAATCTGGGATACAGTTCCATTAAAAACCTTGGTTTAATACTAAAAATGAAAACAAATAACACTAGAGCCTGCTGGAAAAAATAGCAACCCCAGACGGCGTGGGTCTCGCGTGAGCTCTGCGGCATCGAATGCGGCCTCTGGCCAAGCTCTCCGTGTCCTTGCCTGTCTGAACCCTACTACTGGGGATGGGTTTCTGCCCCTGACACCCAGCTGCACAGCAGGTGCCATTTACACCCCTGCTTGCTGCAAACCCTGGCTGTCTCGGCCCCACTGCCTTCTCAGCCTCTGAAGGTGGGGAGCATGGGAAGAAGTGGGGTACAGATGCCTATTTTATTGTGTCCCGGAAAGTAGTGGGTTGCAATGGCTAATATTTAGTGTCAACTTGATTGGATTGAAGGACGCAAAGTACCATCCCTGGGTGTGTCTGTGGGGGTGTTGCCAAAGGAGATTCACATTTGAGTCCGTGGACGAGGAGATTCAGCCCCACCCTCAGTCCGGGTGGGCAGCGTCTCGTCAGCTGCCATCGCGGCCAGAATAGAGCAGGCAGAAGAGCATAAAAGGAATAGACTTTCTGAGTCTTCCGGCCCATCTTTCTCCTGTGCTGGAATCTTCCTGCCCTCGAACATCAGACTCCAGGCTGTTCAGCTCTGGGACTCTTCGACCTACAGCAGTGGGCTCTCGGGCCTTCCGCCACAGACTGAAGGCTGCGCTGTCCGCGTCCCTACTTTTGAGGTTCTGGGACCCGGGCTGGCTTCCCGGCTCCTCAGCTTGCAGACGGCCTATTGTGGGACTTCACCCTGTGATCGTGTGAGTTGATTCTCCTAATAAGCTCCCTTCATATAGACATCCGTCCTATTAGTGCTGTCCCTCTAGAGAACTCTGACTAACTCAGGGTTGAAAGGTGGCTCCCAAAATATACTCCCATGTCCTAGACCCCAAACCTGTGAAGATGGCCGTATTTGAAAAAGGGTTCACGCAGATGCCATCAGCTTAAGGGACTGAGAAGAGGACATCCTCCTGGATTAGCCGGATGGGCCTGGCCCTAAATACCATCCCAGGTGTCTTTGTTAGGTGGAGGCAGAGAAAGTCAAAAAAGCAGACACACCCTGAAGACAGGCGGTGAGATGGAGGCAGAGATTGGAGCCGCACCGCCCTGAAGACAGGCTGTGAGATGGAGGCAGAGATGGGAGCCGCACTGCCCTGAAGACAGGCTGTGAGATGGAGGCAGAGATGGGAGCTGCACTGAGCTGAAGACAGGCTGTGAGATGGAGGCAGAGATGGGAGCCGCACCCAGGAAGGCCTGGAGCTGCCAGGACCAGAGCGGGCAGGGAGGAGCCTCTGAGGCACATGGCCCTGCATGGTCTTGGTCTCGAGCCTCTACATTTCCACTAATTCAAACCTCCCCATTGGTGGTATTTTCTTATGGCTCCTCCAGGACTCGAATGCTCGGACCATAACAAAGCTGGCGTTGCTGGAGGAGGAGAATTTTTAACTAATGAAGCTTTGCTGTTTCTGCCAATTAGTAGGTGTCCTTATCCTGCCGGAACCCTGCCCTGGGAGGGGTGGGGGTGTGCTCTCATGACCGCAGACGGCCCCAGGCCTTGCCTGAAATGAGCATGCATGTGTTCTCCAGGTCTGCCTGGGGGCGAGGATGCCGGTAAGTGTGCATCCCACAGTGAAGCCCAAACGTCAAGGGAAGCTCTCTGCACGCAGGGGACCCAGGTTCAAATCCTGGAGTCAAAGCCACCTAACGCCCCAGCTCTTCGGTGTCTGTCGGCTCCTGCCGCATGGCCATGGGGAGGGGAATGGATGAGACCGTGCATCCATGGAACCTCTTAGCACCTTGCTCAGGAAGGGGGTCCCCAGGGCTCCAGGGACGGGATTTTTGATGAGCCTTGACTTAAGGTGGGTTGGGAGGGATGGTCAGGAGGTGTGTAGCAGCAAGCAGCCCTGCTTCTCCGAGGGACGAGCGCATGATCGAATACTTTAGCGATCACTCGAGGGTGCTCTTGACAGACCTGGCAGATGCACCGGTTTCCTACCTGAGACAAATCAGTCCCATCTCAAGGCCTCAATTTCTTCATTTGTGAAACAGGAGCAGTGGCCTTTGCTTCCCTCCCAGGGCAGTTAGTGCCAAGGGCCAGGAGAATGGGGGGCGGGTGGTTGTCATGTGTGAGACCCCGAGAAGGAGGTGATTGTATGCAAAACAATATCTGAGAGAGGTTCCTGGATAGACTGTCTTCTGCCCACAGCAGGCGGCCCTGCACGGGGTCCTGTGTGACGGCGGCCATCGTTCGTTCCCCTGTGATGTGGTTTGGCTCTGTGTCCCCACCCAAAGCACACCTTGAGTTGTAATAATCCCCACGTCCCGGGCAGGACCAGGTGGAGGTGATCGAATCATGGGGTGGTCTCCCCCATGCTGCCCTTGTGATAGCGAGTGAGTTCTCACGAAATCTGATGGTTTTAGAAGGGGCCTCCCTGCTATGCACATCGTCAATCTCCTGCCGTCTTGTGAAGAGGTAACTTCTGCCATGATTGTGAGTTTCCTGAGGCCTCCCCAGCCATGCAGAACAGTGAGTCAATTAAACCTCTTTTCTTGATAAATTACCCAGTCTCGGGTGTGTCTTCATAGCAGCGTGGGAATGGACTAATACACCATGTCTGGGAACAGGCAGGGCCGCAGTGTCTACCTCCCAGGGGAGCCGGAGGGGCTGCATGGTACCAGAGGTGCACTTGGCAGCTGGCAGTGTCCAAGGCAAAGGCCTTCAAAGGATGAGAGGCCTGGGCTGGGCAGGGTCCTAGGCACCACTGCCCGTGCTGCCGGCGGATCCCAGCCAACTCCTCCACTGTGTCCTTGAAGGCATCCCACCGATCTCCCCTCTCCCTGGAAACCACATCCGCCTCTGACTCTCCCCACCTCTTGCCTCTCTAAGCAATTCTCAACACTAAAGTCAGAGATCTTTCCAGGATGCAAGTGTGACATAAGCATCTCCTCTTAAAAACCTGTATAATTCTCCATTCTCCTTGGGAAGAATCCAAATTCCTTGCCTAGACTGGCTTGCCTTGACCCAGCCATCCCACCCTCCTGTCTCCAGCCCCCAGCCCCCAGGCCACCTCCTCCCTGTTTCATCACAGCCTCCTTGGAGTGGCTCTCTGTGCCTTCCTCTGGGCCTGGGCACATGCATTCTCTGTACGGCGGGGAAGAGTCCAGGATGGCATCAGTGAGGGGTGGCACCTGGCCCCAAGATGTCCCTTCTCTTGTGTCCTTTTGGGACTAGCTCCCACAATCACTTCTACTTCCTGAACCTCTGCCCCAAGCCTGGGCCCTCCTGATCCCTGTCATCAGGGAGAAGCGTCTTGCAGGATGGTATTTATGCTGGAGTCCCTGGGAGCTGACTCTGAGGCTCTGGGCTTTCTGAGTGGGATCTGGCGACAAGGCCTGTTGGGGGTGAGGGCAGCGGGCCTGCGCACAAATGCATGCAGTTTCTGCAAAGGCCTCACGGCCTTTCTGAGTGGGAGTATCACCTCGGATGACCTTCACAGCGGCCTGTGCAGGGATGCACTGCTGTCCCCACTCTCTAGAGGAGAACTCGGGCCCCTTGCTGAGGCAGGCTCAGCTCTTCACATCCAGGATGTGGCTTGCTCTGGGTTCTGTGGTCTTGTCTGCCCTCACCTTCATCAAATGGTGGGAAAACTCCAGTGAGACCCCTACATGGGGCATCGGCACAAACACCCTCAAATGCTGTTTCATCTGGGTGATCTTGGTGACTCCTGGGGAACAGCCCATTGACTGGGGGCATCTCTCTCCACCTACACAGATGGTTCTTTAAAAGTGTTAATAGCGGGGATTGTTCCAAATGACTTTTCTCTTAAGCTGCAAACTCAATCTTTATCTATAACATTCTCTCCTGGAGGGTGATGTGCCAAGCCAGGCCCAGTCTGGAAATGCAAATTGGCACCCTGTGGCCTGAATTAATTGCGAACTCACTCTATGTATCTAAAGTCAGTTCGGTGTTTGTCAAGGGCTCTCTTGCCTGGAAATTTCATTATTTTGCAGGGTTTACTTGGCACCTGATGGGATCTCCAGGTCCAGTAAAACCAGGCCTTCGTGGACATGACACGGAAACAGAGCTGTGCTGTGTGGCGGGCGGAGCAGGGCCAGGGAGACGGGAGGGCCGGGCGCAGCCAAGGGACAGCAGGCTGTTTTACCCATCGATGTCACGGCGCCAGTCCTTGGTGATTTATGCTGCCCTGTCGCTGGGCTTGAAGGAGGAGCAGCCCGTCAGCTGTTGAGAGCTCTGCTTCCTGGCCCTCCATAGCCATGCTCCAGAAGCCGCCACGATGAAAAGCACCTCCAGCCTCCTGCTGCACGTGTGTTTGGTAAGATGCTGGGGCCAGCTGTGTGTGGCTTGATAAATTGGGCTGTGGGTCCTGGCGCCATGCTGTCCCAGGATGGGAACTCTGAGAGGAGAACAGCTCCTTTGCCGGACTCCGGGTTGGGGAAGGCTGAGGGTTGGAGAGGAGGAAGAGGCTTTAGCTTCACAAAGTGGTAGGAGTTCAGGTGCAGGAGAAAGGCTTCAAGGGTAAAGAGTTTGAGTCAGCAGATCGCATCCGAAATGGAACCATGGGGCCTGGAGTTCACTGGGCCACAGCTTGCCCAGGCTACTCCCAGCTCACCCCTCTCACCCCCGTCACCCACTCTCATTCCTCACCCCTCTCAGCCCCTCTCACTCCCTCTCACCCACATCTACATGGAGCACAGATTGCAGGCTGGGATGGGGGAGGCCAA
>CM052648.1:30644225-30660467 GCA_028533165.1 Leontopithecus rosalia | reverse complement strand
CGCACACCTGCTTCTGCGCCCGCCTGCTCCACTACACACCTGCCCCTCGCACACCTGCTTCTGCGCCCGCTCCACTACACACCTGCCCCTCGCACACCTGCTTCTGCGCCCGCCTGCTCCACTACACACCTGCCCCATGCACACCTGCTTCTGCGCCCGCCTGCTCCACTACACACCTGCCCCTCGCACACCTGCTTCTGCGCCTGCCTGCTCCAGTACACACCTGCTCCATGCACAGCTGCTTCTGTGCCCGCCTGCTCCAGTACACACCTGCTCCATGCACACCTGCTCCCAGACACACCTGTCACAAAGACTATGACTTATCCACCTGTACTCCTCCATATCCAGGACAGAATGTACTCCTGACAGGCAGGGGGAGGGGCATCCCACTCACAGAAAGTGGGGGGCAATTTGCTGTGCAGAGGGAAGAGAAGAGAGGAGACTCCAGAGTGGGCTTGGAGACTTTTGCAGAAGACGCTGCATCTGCACTTGTGTTCT
Organism: Leontopithecus rosalia; assembly: GCA_028533165.1. Classification (NCBI taxonomy): domain Eukaryota; kingdom Metazoa; phylum Chordata; class Mammalia; order Primates; family Cebidae; genus Leontopithecus; species Leontopithecus rosalia. Next base: position 30,659,969 of record CM052648.1, on the reverse strand, counting down.
GGACCCTCCTGTTGGCCAGGGTCCCCACCGCCTCAGCCCCGCCCCCCATGGGGTGTCAGAACCCACAACAGGAGAGTACCTTGGGTGGGTAAAAGCCTGTACTGCACCAGAAAACAGAGCCCCTCAATCCTCTGACTTCTGCAAAAGGCCCATGGATGGGATTGCTTTGCAGGGATCCAGTTTTAGGGGCTTAAGTGTATCTCCCTAGAATTTGTCCACTGATGCTCTACCCCTCAGAATATGGCTGTGATTGGAGATGGGGCCTTTAACAAGATAAGTCAGTTAAGGTGGGGTCCTTAGGGGGCCTCATGCAACTGACTGGGGCTCCCAAAGGAAGAGGTGATGAGGACACAGACACAAACAGAGAAATGGCCATGTGAGGACACGGGGGAAGATGCCGTCTCCAGGCTGAGGGTGGAACCAGCCCTGTCGCCACCTTGACTTTGGACTTCCAGTGTCCAGGACTGTGAGGGAACGAATCCCTGTGGTCAAAGGTGCCCCGTCTGTCTGTGACACTCTGCTGTAGTGGCTGAGCTGACTCACACCTGGGGTGCCTGGTGATCTGGGGCACAGCCCCCCCCGCACCCTACCCTCTACTTTCACTTGGCAGACAGAGGCTGAAGAAGGATGCAAAAACAAGGAAGGCAATGAAGGACACGCTTTGTCTAAGACCTTTAAAGTGGCGGATTTCCCCAAGTAATTTTTCAGAAAGAACACTGGCTTGAAAGGGGCTCCCTCTTTCAAGGAAAGAGGCTTTCTTGAAAGGGGCTCCGCCCCAGTGCGTGGGGAGAGTCCTGCTGGCTCTATGGCCCCAGCGATGGCCCCTGGTCTGCTGAGAAGCCACAGCTCATATGGAGCTACAGTGGGCAAGACCGGTAGGTGAGAAGGTAAACCAGGGCCAGTGGGGATCTGGGGCTCTGGAACTGCCAGGACACACCAGCAGCCACGGGCCAGCCCTCAGACCTTGCGCCTCCTCGGTCCACTGGAGGGCAGGCCGCATGGTGGTTAATGGCTGGGTTCCGGGCTGCTGGGTTCAGACACACCCTAGCTGTTCAACCTCCAGCGAGTAGTTTCACCTCTCCAAGCCTCCGAGCCTCCGTTTCCTCCTACCTCAAAGAGTTGTTGCTCCATTGAATGAGATGATGCAGGTGGAGCTCTGGAGGGGTTGGGGCACCTGGAAGAGGCTGGGAGGATGAGTGCTCAGCGGCAGGGAGCAGGGAGGGAGGGGGACTGGGGGGACTCCCAGCTCACAGCACCTGGCCTGGCCTCCCTCACCTATCTTCTCATCTGAGCTTCACAGGGACCCCCCAGAAGTCAGTTTCTTCACCTCCAATTCACAGATAGCAAACTGAGGCTCAGAGACAGAATCCTCCAGCCCAGGGTCTTGTGGCTAGTGACCGGTGCTGCTGGGATTCGAACGGAAGTCTGTATGACTCTGCAGTTGGCCTGGTCCCAGGACATCAGCTGAAGGATACAGCTGCAGCCCCAGGTGCCCGGATGTAGGTTCAGGGCATTCTCCTTGGGCAGCTAGAGGGAACTCCTCCCCTATATGGGACAGCGTGAGGCAGCCCCAGCCACTCTACCAGGCCCTCCTGGGCCCACTTTAGCACCCTGTGGACTGTGAATTCTTAGAGGGCAAGCGGACATCTGCCTCCAGGCACCCCATGAGGACCTGTTCCTCCACCTCCTCCATGGAACTAGGATGAGAAGGGAGAATCTGGCTGTCCCTTGAGGCCTTTGTCTTGGGAATCGGCTGGCCATTTTCCAGCCAGGCATGACTCTGGGAGGCTGATGTGGTCTCTCAGAACCGGTGGTGAACCATCAGGTCCACGTGAGGACAACACTTGATGCTTGCCACGGCTGCTCTGTCCAGACCACAGCTCTGCCACCAGAAAAATAAGTGAGAAGAAACACAGCTTTGGAAGGAGAAGTTGGGCCATCTGACTCCAGGCGTCAGGTACAGGGCACCTGGCCTGCCCCATGCTCTGCTGGGCAGCGTGGGAAACATGCAGTGATGGGCATTGGCACTCCTGGTGGGCCAGGGGTGCACAGGGCATGGGACCTGATGCCCATGTGGGTGAAGGCACAACGAAGGCCTTAAGATGTGGCTGATATGCTAAGTTGGGCACCAGAGTTTGAATCGTGATGGCTACCACCAGGTCCTTCTCCTGTAGTCCGGGGCTGAGACATCGTCATCAAGCCTGGGGACTTCTCTCTTAGTTTCCCGGTGGGATAGAAGCTGGTCTCTCCACCCAATTCAAGGCTCAGGTGAGGGTGGAAACTCACATTTGTCTCTTTCCAAGTTGCCACACCACGTGCTCTCTGAGAGAGGATAAATGCATCTGTCACGGCTGATGAGCTGCAAACCTGAGCCAGCTTACCGTTGCCAAGAAGTCAACTTTTTGGAGGACCTTGGGGTGTCACTTGAGCATCAGCTCTCAAGGCACCAGTTACATTAATTCAGGCCAAAGTTTAGATGCTGGCTCTGAGTGACAGGAAGGCTTGCTGATGGGCACAGATGTGGACATGAGGCTGTCAGAAAGGAGCCCCACTTGCGCTTAGAGAAAAAGATAACATCCCCCACGCTGGAACCAGAAAGCCTGCACTCTCTTCAGATAACTGGGCCACAGCCTGGGTTAGCACCCCTGGTCTTCCAGGGGAAGCTGGCCTTCGTGCTGGTGGGGCTGGGGGCACTCCAATAACTAAGCACGGCTGGGGAGGGTGGGGAGGGTGGGGCTTGATGGAATTTTTCATTCATTGAAGGGCACAGGGAAGTAAAGGCACGGTGGCTGCAACTTAACCCACACACAGACACACAAACACACACGCAGTCATTTGCACAACTCACACACATTTCCCCTCATCACATATGCTTATACAAGTTGTAAACAAACAAACAAAACATAATTTGTTAAAAAAAAAAAAAACTAACACAAGAACAGAAAACCAAACACTGCATGTTCTCACCCGTAAGTGGGAGTTGAACAATGAGAACACATGGATACAGGGAGGGGAACATCACACTCTGGGGCCTCTCAGGGGGTGGGGGGTGTAGGGGAGGGATAGTATTAGTAGAAATACTTAATGTAGATGACGGGTTGATGAGTGCAGCAAACCACCATGGATGGTATGTGTGTACCTGTGTAAACAAACCTGCATGTTCTGCACATGTATCCCAGAACTTAAAGTGTATAAAAAATGAAGTAACAAGGAAATAGATCAGAACTAACATTTGCTTTACTGAATGTATCTCAAGCACCTGCCCACGTCTGTGTGTGCAGAGCTTCTCATTTTATCCCTGTGAATTATTTGATACCCATGTGAGTATATGTGGCAGATATGGAGACTATAAGCCTCATCGCCAAGTTAGCAACAGCAACCTGTCACCCAGCTCCCGAGCCTGCCATAGCCATCCTGGCAAACCTAACCTCGGAGGCCTCCCTCAACTCCTGTTTCCAGAATGTTGGGAATTAAAGAGCATTTGTGGAATTTCACGCCCAGTCTGGAGATGTAACTGGAGCGGGGAGTCCCAGCCCCGTCTGGCATCCCTGGCTAAATTGTTTGTTCAACTGGGATGGGGATGGCCCAGGGTTTGCAAAACCTTCTTAATTCATTTTGATTCCTTCCTTTTAAAAAACTAGCCCCGCAGCCGTTGAGGGGTATGGGTCAGGCTTCAGGGGGCTGCGCAGGGAGGCCAGTCCTGGGGAAGCTGGAGGGAGAGACGCCCACCCACCACCCAGAGAGACTGGTGGGCCTCTGGCTGGAGGAGACCCCTGAGGGGCTTAAAGAAGCCAGGCAGGAGAATCAGGGCCCCAGCTCTTCCTTCTCACTGTGCCAGCTGTCACTCCCAAGGAGATGTCTTCTTTGGTTTCCTTTCTATTGCAGAGGGGCCACCAGGGAGTGGGCAGGCGTGAGGGGTGGGGGCCTGGGGGCTGCAGAGCCAAACCCGGCCTGATTAATAACCCAGATGTTCCCGTCCAAGCACACTGGGAGCCCTTGGGAAGTCGGACCCCACCTCGGTCCCGGGCCAGTCTGCAGTTAGGAGGCAGGTCCTCGGTCCGGGTTGACACGTAGGCCACAGTCTTGGGCGCCCTGATCTGGCTGGGGATGGTAACTTTAGTCTCCACCCAGAAGAGGAGCTCTGAACTCCCCACGTTGAAGAAAAAGTTAGGAGGGGTGAGCTGCAACTTTCTTTTTAACCCGAAGTGATCAAACTTCGGGGCCCCTCTGCACCGGTCCTTGGAGCTCCGCCAGGTGCGGGCACCTGGGGTGGGAAGAGTGGGGGACCCGTGTGGGCCCCTGGGCTGGGAGGCCGCCCCAGGCCCGCCCGCCTACCGGCTCTCAGAGAAAGAAGAGGGGGCCGCGCCCGCCCCAAGTCGGCTCCGCCCCGGGCCAGCCCCTTCCCCGCCGCGACTCGCCCGTTGTCCCCACCCCCTCGCCCGCGGCGCCCAGTGGGAGGCGGGGGCTGGCCTCGCCGAGCCCAGCGCCGGGCTCTGATTTGCTGCGGGCGTGGGGGATCGACAGCCTCCGCGGCTGCCTTCCAGGCGAGAGGGAGGGAGGAAAAGGGGGAAAAAAGTGTTCGGCGCCGAAGGCTAGCTCCGCACTCTCAGTCCCCGCGGCTGGCGCAGGACCTCACTCGAGCGGAGCGCCCACGGGGAGCGGGTCGCGGGGCGGCGGCGGCGAGGAGGAGGCGAGAAGGAGTTGGAGGAGGAGGAGGAGGAGGAGGCGAGGGCGAGCGAGCCGAGCGGGGTCCCGGCCGCCCCGCGGGCCAAAGTCGAGCCCTCCCGCCCGTGGGCGAGCGCGCCAGCCGCCCCTTCCAGAACAGCCGCCGCCACAAAGAAGAACGGGGGGTGCCGAGGTCCCCATGACCTCCTAAGTGGTGCGGTCCCCGCTGAGCGCGCTGCCCGGGCCGTGCCCCGCGCCCCTGTGCGTCCCCGTGCGCCACCGAGCGCCCCTGTGCGCCCCGGCCCGCGCCCCGCCGGCATGGACGTCCATACCCGCTGGAAAGCGCGCAGCCCGCTCCGCTCGGGCGCCCAGTTGCTGCCCCCTCCGCTGCTGCTGCTGCTGCTGCTGCTGTGGGCGCCGCCTCCGAGCCGCGCAGGTAAGGGCGCCCTGGGGCGCGGGGCTGCGGGATGGGGATGAGGATGGGAATGGGGCGCTCTCGGCCCGGGAGCCGCTGTCATCCCCGGGCGCCTTCGCCCGCAGAACTTTTCTTCCTTGGCCTGTGGAATGCACGAATGCCATTTGCTGGGCCCCCCCCGAGATGACGACACGCAGATACAATGCCCGCGGGCGCGCCGCCGCCCCCTCCCCAAGCGCGCGGGCCGGGTGGGGCTGTCGCGCGAGCCGGAGGAAGGGCCGAGAGCTGGATCCGCAGGAGGGGTTGTCCACGAGGCGGGCAAACTTTTGCCCCGAAACCTTCCTTCTCTGTCCCACATCCCAGGAAAGCCCAACTTGGGCCCACACAGCCCTACAGCAGAACTTCCTCTGCTCAAAACCGGGCAGGGCCGCCCCCTAGAGTCACAGCCCTTCAAATCGCGGGACTCCTGGGGGTGGGGGGATTCCCAGAAGCCTGGCCCCCAGCACTGAACTTGCCCCAGGCACGCTTGCTCCAGGCTGGGCCGGCGCCCGGCTTCCCCCAGGGACAGCGGTTCCTGTAGCCTTGGTCACCTAAGTGTTGGGGGCGCTGGGGAGCCCTGCGGGGTGGTAGACAGCGCTGCCCCTAATCCCACCCCCAAACTGCTTGATCCCTGGAAGGCAGTTTTTCCTGGGTTCGCTGCTGAGAGACAGGAAGGCTGGAGCAAAGCCAGAGATGGGCTTGCAGGCGGGGCTCTGAGTGGTTGCGATGATACGCAGATGTGGGATTTCTTCTGCCAAGGGTCAGCCCTTAGAAGGAGCCCTGCTTCCCGGGGAGGGTGCTGCTAGGCGGGGGCTGTCTGCATCGCTGCCTGGGTTCTCCAGGGTTCAACTCTCCCTGGTGCTTCCTGACAGGGGACTTTTTCTAGGTATCACTCTTGGTAGTTAATGGTGGGGTGGGCTTTCACAGACCCTCGAACATTGGAGTCCCCAGCTCGGGAAGGTCCCCTGAATTCTTATTGACAAGTGGGGAGATGGAGATTCAGAGCTGTGTGCCACCAGGTCAGGAGAAGTGGCAGGCAGAGCAATGGGACATTGGGCTCAGCAGATGCTGGACCAGCCCACTGCCTGCCAGCGAGAGTGCTTCTCTCTGCTTCACGATTGGAAGACAAGTGGGAAGAATGATTGTCCCTGTTCCGCTTGTCAATTAAAATACTCTTTTCCTTTTTCCTGGCACGATGAGTGCTTGTTGGGCTACTGGCTGAGCTGCAGTCAGGGTGTGGGGGCTGCCCTGTGGCTCTGGGGGAGGAGCCAGAAGCCTGGCTTGGCTCCCAGGACCTGGGATCTCATCCCAGGGCCGCCACCAACTCTCTCCTGACCCTGGGCTAACTGGGCTTGTGTTTCTCCAGTGGTCATTTGAAGGTGGGGGACAATAGGGGTCCCCAGAAAGATGGAGAGGAGAAGGAAGGTGTGGTCAGGGATCATGCCATTGCTGGGGGATGGACCCTATCTCAGCGCCTCTGGGGGATTTCCCCAGAAACTCGGGAGGAGTCCTTGGGGGAAATTGTCACCCTAGACAGCTGGGGCTGGGCACTGGCTGGGGACCATGCACCGGACCGAGCTTGAGGATCCATTTCCCTCCCTGCCTCCTGCCCACCTCCTGCCTCCGCACTGTCATTCTCTCTCTGGTTGCCCTCGCTAAACGAAGTGCGACTTCCTTGGAAGTGGGAGTGTGAGGATGGCCCAGAGCTGCCAGCTATGAAGTTGGACATTTCGCTTTTGTCAAAACGGACTTTTAGAAGCATGTAAAGAGGGCACTTTTCTTGCTCGTTTTGCCAATGTCTCTCCACCTCCCAGGGTGGGACCTATTTGGAAGGCATCCTCCGAGCGTGGCCAGAGTGGGTGGCTGTCCCTTGGAGATGCAGACGCGGCTGGGAGCCACCGGCAAGTGCCTGCTGTCTTCAGGGGCCAGGCAAGTTATGCCATCTTCGGCTCTGCCAGATGTTTCCCAAGGGTTTTCTGAACACGGCGCTTTTGCCTGCCTTCTTTTGGCCAAGTGTGTGAAGGAATGAAAAGTAAGATTGCATTTGGGGCTGCTGAACAGTGTAACGGGGAAGGAGAGTATGGGAAATGAAACATGACCCCAATATTTGGAAATTGAGGTCATCTCCTCTATGTGCCATTGGTTGGCTCCAGTCACGTGACTGCTTTTTGCAATAATTTGTGGGGAGAGTCGGCCAAGTTTTGTGAGACTTGACAGATATCAAATGGTTAAATTTCCTCTGACTCAATCGAGTTGGCTGGAAGGACATCCTTTTCCATCCTCTGCCCCCTCCCTCCCTCTCCCCATAAAAAAGCAGTGAGTGGGAGGAGCTCAGAATCCCCAAGAATTCCCCAAGCCCTCTCCCTGCCCTGGTCCAGATTTGCCAGAGGGTTGGAGTTTTGGTCGCCACCCAGGGCTGTGCCCACCCAGCAGTGCCGTGGCCCCAGGCAGGGGCGTGTTCCCAGTGCCAGGCTCACAGCAGCTTCTTCTGGGATGTTACCCCTGGGCCACTCCTGTGGGGCTGGCCAGAGCCTGTTCCTCACCCCGCCCTGCAGATATTTCTGGACTCCCCACCGCCACGCCTTAGCCGAACACAGCTGGCGCTGCCCGTCCCGCCCTGCCTTCGTGCTGCCCGGCCTGTCTGCCTGCCCTGCCTCCTCCCTGGACCGCCCCGTCCCACTTCCCGGGAGACAGACCTTGATGGGTGGAGCAGGGGCTGCGGAGCAGTGAGCTGCCCCCTCTGGAGGGCCAGGATGAGTCCCCAACACTCCCTGAGGGCACCCACATGGGAATCTGAGGGAAGCTGCATCTGGAGCAGCACCCCGTCACGTGACATGGCTCTGGGACCGGTCTTGGGAGATAGTCGCACAGGGGAATGGAGGGGCTGGCACCTGCCTGGCCTGTGGTGAGCGTCAGCTGCCCCATCACTGCATCCTCGCCTGGGCCTGAGAAGGGACAGAGCCTGAGGAGTCCGGGAGCAGGGACGCCAGGCAAGTGTCTTCCCTCCCTGCCTGGGGCCCTCAGACGGCATCCACTCTCCACCCGGCGTGGTCATTCTTTGACTTGTCAGAGTTCCCTCTTCTCCCTTCCCATGGGTTTATCAGCTCTCCCAGGGCAGAGGGCCAGGGCCCTGAGCTCTAGTTCCGGCCTGGGGGCCCAGTCCGAACGGGGTCCTGGGAGCAGAGCCCTTCCGTTTGGCCAACAGTATTTACGTTCCTTTCTTCTACCTTCCTCCTCCACCCTTCCCTCCCTCCTTCCTCCCTCCGTCCCTCCCATCCCTTTCCTTCCTTCATCCCTCCCTCCCTTCTCTTTTTACTCCAGTGTCTTCAAGAGGGATGCAGCAGCCACTGTCCCCACCACTTACTCTTGGCCACCCAGGCCTCTCTGAACATCAGCATAACTTGCCTGGCCCCTGAAGGCTTTTGCCTTTTCCCCTTGGCCGGGCCTATCATGGGGAGCCAGAGGCGAATGGGATGGGACCCCCGTTTCCCTTCAGGAACTCACAGTCTGACAGGCAGACTCTAAATTTTACTCAGGGGCCTATGTGGGATGTGCTGAGTCTTGTGTCTGACAATCTGGGAGGCTTAACTGCACTGGGGAGAGCTGGGGAGCTTCCTGGAGGAGGTGGTGTGACACTGGCCTTCCCTCCTCTTCTTCCTTTTATTGCAGAAACAAACCTCCTCAGTGGGGTCCTCCTCCGCCTCTGGCCTTCATCTGGCCCTCTTCCCTCCTTCCTGACAGGACATTCCACACTCTGTCCCACAGCTCTCCTCGGTGGCTCCCTTGGCTGGAAAGCCCCTCATTCATGGGCTTGGCAGGTGCCCCCGGCACCGTTTGCCAGGAGACTGCAAGTGCCCACAAGGGAGGTGGCAGTCCTGAGTGGGAGATCCTGGGACCTTCCTTAACCCTTTCTCTGCCCCAGTCCTCCTGTATCCCTTTGGTGGGCCGTGCTGACACCGTGAGCCTGGTCTGCACAGCTCTGCAGACAGCACCACAGCTGTGCCTCAGGATGTGGGGGACTCTGGTGATGATTTTCGGTACCTGTGCTGGGTGGCAGGTGGTCTGATGTGGGAGGGGACATTCCTTGGCAATCAGATTACTGAACCCCAGGTCAGCAAGGTCGGTGTGAGGCTGGAGCTGAGTTTCTCCTCCTCTGGGGGGCTGTCGGGAGGGGTAAGTCACTGCGCCTCAACTTCCCCTCCTGAACATGGGGAAAACTGCATTTCTGGATTTGAGGCATGGTTGTGAAGATTGATGGAGGCCACACCTGTGAGAAGCTTTGCGGACTGCTGACCTGTACTCAGCACTGGCTCTGTGGGGGCATTACCATCACCTCCATCTTCCGTGGTGCTTTTGCAGGAGGAAAGAGCAGTGTCCCCATGGGCCTCTTTAGATGTAGGTGTCCCAGAAGCACAGGCGATGAAGGTGTGCCCGTGGGGGGTCTGGCCCTGCCAAGTGCCCCCAGGATTCTGCTGTCGTCTGCTCACCTGGTCTGTGCTGCCCCCTTGACTTCCTTGGCCTCGGTCCTTCACTTTCCCATGGAACCTCGTGGGGTCATTGTCCGGGCCATGGGATGTGCTGCACGTGAAAGGCTTTAGAAGCCAATTCTAGGGTTGTACTCAGGTGTGCATTTGTGTGTATGTGTGTCAGGCTGTGTGCATGTGTGTTGTGATGTGTGTCTCCATGTGATTTGCATGCATGCCCGTGTTTGTGGGCATATGTGTGTATGAGTGCACACACATGTGAACCCTTGCACATGTACATGTGAATCCTTGCACACGTACATGCATTCACATGGCTGCCCCGGGCTGATTCCACATGCAGGGCCTGGTGTGTCTGAGGAGCTCATGGTGAGGCAATGTTTCTCTCCTTCCCGTGCCCCAGCCCCGGCTGGAAGGGAGAGGAGGAGGTGACACGTGGAGCCTGCCAGTTGACCATGAGGCTGTGGGTTCTGCCACGAGGCAAGCCAGGGCCAGCTGGGTTTGACAATTTCGTGTGTCTTTTTAAGCTCCCAGGAGGGCGATGTGACATAATGGCTTCTGCTTCTCCTTTTCCGTTCTCTTGTGTAATCCACTCGTCTGGTGTCAGTGCTGTGCTGAGTGTCAGTTTTAAAGTTTATGGCATGGCTGATGGATGTGCCGTGATCCTGGAGGCCGCTTCGGCCCTTGTGCTGGTGATACTGTCAATTTGATTGGATTCAAGGATACAAAGTATTCATCCTGGGTGTCTGTGAGGGTGTTGCCAAAGGAGATTAACATTTGAGTCAGTGGGCTGGGGAAGGCAGACCCACCCTTCATCAGGTGGGCGCCATCCAATCAACCACCAGCTGACTTAAAGCAGGCAGAAAAGCACACAGAGGCAAAATGGGCCTGGCCTCCCAGCCTACATCTTTCTCCCATGCTGGCTATTAGTTCTGTCCCTCTAAGAGAACCCTGACTAATACAGCCCTGCTCATAGGTGGGACTGCAGCCCCCAGGACATGGTGTGAGGACCAGGGTGGCATGCTGGCGAAGGACAGGCAGCCAACAAGATGCCTGGATTCCTATCCTGGTTCCAATGTCTGCCAGTGGTGCATTTTAACCACCCTGTGCCTCAGTTTCCCCGTCTGTAAGAAGAGGGCGATCGCTGTAACTATGGTGGGGTGTTACTGATGTCTAATGCATTACTCATAGAAAGCACAGAGTAAGGCCCCGTTACTGCCCTTGCCACCCAGGGATTCCAGTGCAGCAGGAGACTGTGAGGGGGTTCTGGGCTCTCTACTCGCCAGCCTGTGCGTGCTCCTTTGCTGTCCTGTGTGGGGTCACACTGCTGCCTCCCTCACTGGATAAGCAGGAGAAGAGGCACCTGTCAGTTCAGCAGATCATTCACTGCTCGCTGCCTCTGAGGCTCTGAGCCTGAGCCGGGAAGGTGCATCCTTGGGCAGTTGTGGGCCAGGCCAAGTTCAGTGCTCAGCCTGGCCCTCCCCTGCCTCCTCCAGCCACTTGCTCTTTACAAGGAACTGAGGTCCAGGAGGTGGAGGCACCTGTGCACCTCCCAGCTGCAGGCTCTGTTCTGTCTCCATGACGTGACGGCAGGTGGTGGCTGATCACCAGGAGGCATTGCAGGGGTGGGTGAGGTTGGTGATGGGGGGGGTGAGGGTGGGGGGAGGGACGCTTACTTTGCCATCCCAGATGTTGTTTCTGTGCCAGTCCCAGGCCACTGGAGAGAAGACGGTGGAACGAATGAATTGGTGGTTGGATGCTCAGCGGAGGGCGGGGGTCACTTTGAGTTGTCCAGGTCAATAGTCTGAGCCGTCACACCCTCAGCTTCCTATCAGCAGAGGAGTTTTTCTGGAGGAATCTTAAACTAGGTAATAACCCCATATTAGCAATAAATGTCAGTATCCTTTGGTGACTCAGACCTAAGAAATAGAGCCACAGCCTGACCCACTTTTCTCAAAATTTAATTACACAGAGCTCTGGGGATATGGGCTCAGCCTATTTGCTGAGATGTCTCTGCCCATGAAATGGAAGATTCTTTTATTTTCTGTTTTCTGGACCTGTGTCCTTGTGGGAAATTTACTCTTCTGTCCTCTTTTTCATTGCCAGGACCTTGGCAATAGGGTTTCTGGGGGCCTCTTTATTTTTTTAATAAATGCCACAAAATGACATAAAAATGTGTATATGTAGCAGGAGCAATTTGAAAAACTCTGACATTTGCGTTGGGAAAACAGTGATCTCCCAATGAGAACACGTGAGCGTTGTAAGCTGGAGAGCGACCGTCTTCCATTCTGCCGGCGGGTGGCTCTGGGGACCAGCACTTGCTCCCGTGCGGGGGTACAGAAGGAACAGGCGAGGTCCCTCTGTGAAGACATTGGGTTCCCGCGGGTTTGCTTGGCATCATTTCTGGACCCTAACACAGCTGGACCTGTGTGGGGGCACAGGTGAGCGATAGGTGAGCGTCTGTGCCCTACCGGGGCTTCCGATGCAGTGGTGGAGTTAGCAGTCTGAACAGGTGGTTTTACTGAGTCAGGTGCGGTAGAAGTGGGAGTAGGGTGTGGCCACAGCCAGTTGAGGGAGGCATCTGCCACCCCGTGGGGCGGTGGCCAAGCAGAGGCCAGCCTGCTTCTCTAAGGCCAGCCCTTTGAGGTGTACCCCTCACGTGTCTGAACGGGGGCTCCTGTTGGTGGATGCAGAGAGCACATTCCCACGTGTATTCTTCCTCTGGCTCCTGTTCATATTTTCATATTCACACTGGACCATGCTCTGAGGGTGCTCCTGTCAGCACCTGTGATCCCCAGGCCTGCCCTCCATGCCAGGTGGGATCAGTGCCTTCTGCAGACGTGCCAGTCTAACTCTTCGAGTCCAGCTGGCACAAAGGAATGAAAACCACCCTCCACCTCCTGGTGGTTGCATGGCCTGCATTTTGGTGCAGGTCAGTACAGTCACATGCATGGACGAAAACACCCTCCATCCATTCTCAAGGCCAGGTGAGGGCAGCATGGTCTGCTCCCTCCTGCTTGTTTGCTGGGAGCCAGCCCCCATGGCAAGTGGGTCTCAGCGCTTCAGAAGGGTAGCCATGACCCCATGCAACAGTGCGTACGTGGAGCTTCTGCCTCAGTTTCTCCTTCTTTCTTTCAGATGCATAAAAATGCACATTAAGGCGGGGCATGTGGATCACGCCTGTAATCCCAGCACTTTTCACAAGGTCAGGAGTTCGAGACCAGTCTGGCCAACATGGTGAAACCTGGTCTGTACTAAAAGTACAAAAAGTAGCTGGGCATGGTGGCGGGCGTCTCTAATCCCAGCTACTCTGGAGGCTGAGGCAGGAGAATCATTTGAACCTGGGAGGTGGAGGTTGCAGTGAGCCGAGATCACACCATTGCACTCCAGCCTGGGTGACAGGGTGAGACTCCATCTCAAAAAAAAAAATTGCACATCAAACTGGGCAACATAGGGAGGACCTGCCTCTACACATATTTCAGAAACAGTTGGCCAGGTGTGGTGGTGTGCGCCTGTGGTCCCAGTTACTCAGGAGGCTGAGGCGGGAGGATCACCTGAGCCAGGGAGGCTGAGGTTGCAGTGAGCTGTGTTTGTGCCACTGCACTCTAGCCTGGGTGACAGAGTGAGATCCATCTCAAAAAAGTAAAAACAAGAATGTACACCAGAGAGCAGGGTGGTCTCATCTTTTCCAGCTGTGCTTTCATCTCTTCTGCGAGACAGAGGCCCAGCTGCCGGTATCCTCCGCACACACTTAGATCAGTCACTGGGGCCTGTTGTGGGGGGTGACGGGCAAGCCTGGGTGTGGGAGAGCTGGCCGATGGTGGGCGGTGACAGAGGGACCCCTGGCGCGCCTTTTCTCAGGTCCTCTGCCTTCCCGGAGCTGTGTCGTTAGGAAGGTTCTTAGGATCTGGGATCTACTTTTCTTCCCTCAATTTCCCGTTCTGTTTTCTTTCTTTGGGGATGATCTGAAATCCTCTTCCTGTGCTGTTTCTCTGCTCTTCCCCTGGGGAAAGGAGGTCGAGGAGAAAGTGTCCTGTGTTCATGATCCTGTGGACGTTCCCCTTCCTTCTTCCTAAGGAGGGCTGTTGACTCCCAGAGGCCTTAGGAAGAGAAGGAGAAAGTGGCACTGCCCCTTCTCAGCCCCCTTGGCTACAGCGTGTGCACGTGGTTGAGGTGGGCTGCAGGGTGCTCCTGATGGAAGAGCCGGGAGCGAGATTTCTGACTGCAATTGTAATTGCTACCTAGGTCATTATTATTCATGTTATTTAGGGTCCTCGTCTCAATAACGGTGGTTTAGGTCAAGAAGTACTGCGTGAGCAGTGATGCTGTCTCAGCTGAAGGTTGAGAATGCACAGAGCATCCTTGGGCCCATGTGGTGGTGACAGCGAGCTGGTGACAGCAGGAAGAGCCAGTGTAAGGCTCTGCTGGGTGGGGCAAGGAGATGTCCCAGGTGGAGCCATCCCCAGAGGGGAGGGCGGGGAGGCAGCTGTCCCGCCAGGAACGCCGGGGTCATCCTCCTGCCCCTGAAACAGGTGGACAGCATGGGTTCTCAGCCTGGACCATTTGGGGACATGTGGCAATGTCCGCAGATGTCTTCTGATTGTCCCACCTGGGGGTGTGGGCAGGGCTGTTGGCCTGTCATGGGGGGAGTCTGGGGATGCCACTCTGCACCCCATGGTGCACAGGACAGCCCCCACTAAACAGACCGACCCAGCCTGGAAGCTGCAGGAATTGTGGATAGAAGAAGCGAAGCTAAGAGTCTGGGGCCCCTCCAAGGCCTCGGTTCATCTGTGAGACTGGAGGGAGGGCCTCTTCTTAGGACAGGTCCAGGGTTTCTCTTCCTGCTGTAGACCAGAGGTTCCAAACTTCACCATGCCCAGCATCACCCTGGAGGCCTCTCTTAAGGTACAGACTGTTTCCGGCTCAGGAGGCCTGGGGTGGGCCTGGGAAACTGTATTTCTAACAAGGTAAGAAAGTCCCTGACATCAGCTCCTTCCCGGCCCACGCTGGTGCCGGGGCATCCGGCACCACGCCTCAAACCATGAGTCTTTCTGTGTCCTCGAGCCCAGGCTCTTGGGCCTCAGCATTAATGGTGGTCATGGGGTGGGGAGAAGCAGCGCTGGAGAGAAGTGAGGCCGGTGTAACCTCTCAGTAACCCTGCACTTTATGGTAGCCTCCCCATCAAAAAGGGGCCACGGTGCTCTTCCCCTGCACACCTGGTGGGGGCGCTTGCTCATCTCCAAAGACAGCACCTCATTATCCAGCAGGTCTTAGGGATCAGGGAGGCCCTGGGGGCAGGTGAGCCTTCAGAGAAGGGTTTTCCCATGGGTTGGGCCATGAGAGTCTGCTGTCGTTGATGTTCTTATCACGGGAAGGCTCAGGCACAGCACAGCAAAGGCCTATTCCGCCTGGGGCCACAGGGACCAGCCCACAGCCAGCCCTGTTCCAGCCAGAGGCCAGCGCACGCCTCCGTCCGTATCCAGCGATTTCGAAGCCAGTCCCTGACATCAGCTCCTTTCTGTGCTCACCATTTCGGTCTCTGAAAGAGGAGACCCTTCCTCCAAACTCACCTCAGCTTGCTGGCCAAGTCCTGTCTGTGCGTCTCCCACGGGCTCCCCACTCATCCAGACCTCCCCACCATCCCTACTGTGCAAGGCCCATAGGACCAGGCTCTGCAGAGCCAGGGGTTTGTAGGACTGAGGGTTTATAGGACTGGGGGTCTGTTGGCCAGGTTTCTATCTATAGGATGGTGGTCTGCAAGGCTGGGGGTTTCTTACATAGGGGGCTTGGGGTTGGGGGGTCTTTAGGGTCAGGGGTCTCTCAGGCTGGGGGTCTGTAGGACTTGGGGCTTAGAGGGCTGGGGTGTGTAGGGCGGGGAGTCTGTAGGGTTGGGGGGTCTGTAGGGCTTGGGGGGTGTAGGGTTGGGGTCTGTAGGACTGTAGGACTGTGGATCTGTAGGATCTGTTTCCTGCATTGATGTGGGAGGGACGGTGGGTCCCCACCCCAGGGAGGCAGAGGTGGGGTGGGGCAGGGGGTGTAGTTTATAGATAATATGGGGTGGGGCAGGGGGTGTAGTTTATAGATAATATGGGGGTGGAGAGGGGGTGTAGGTTATAGATAATATGGGGTGGGGAGGGGGTGTAG
>CM052648.1:30615450-30643725 GCA_028533165.1 Leontopithecus rosalia | reverse complement strand
GGTGTACTTTATAGATAATGTGGGAGTGGGGAGGTGGTGTAGTTTTAGATAATATGAGGTGGGGTAGGGGGTGTAGTTTATAGATAATATGGGGGTGGGGCAGGAGGTGTAGTTTATAGATAATACGGGGGTGGGGCAGGGGGTGTAGTTTATAGATAATATGGGGGTGGGGCAGGAGGTGTAGTTTATAGATAATACGGGGGTGGGGTAGGGGGTATAGTTTATAGATAATATTGTGGTGGGGGATGGGGTGTAGTTTAGAGATAATATGGGGAGCAGGGAGGGTGTGTATAGATAATATGGGGAGTGAGGGCTGTGGGGCATTCCTCTGTATTCAGTACCCAGGGTGCTCTCCAGATGAGTTTCCTTTGCCCACGGTGGCAGGCCTCGTGGGGAAGGGCAGGGTTGGGAGCAGGACATTCTGGATTCCTCTAGGGGACTCTTCTGGGGAGGGGGCAGTGTCAGTGGCCTGGCTTCTGGCCTTGGGGCCGTTTTGCAGATGAATCAGCTCAGACTTAGAGGATGCAGTTTCCTGGAGTCACAGGCTAGTGAGAAGTGGGAATCCCGGCCTCTGGGTGAGCTTCATCACCGAGGCATGGCCCTAGCACGGAGATGCTGCCCACTGGAGTGGGCTGCACTCGGAGTCCCGTTGCTAGGGAAAGCAGCCCTACCCGTCTTTTGCCATCGTCAGGGGATGGTGTTCAAAACTGGGTCTTTTCTCAGCCTCAGTGGGCTGGAAGGGGCCCCAGGCTTTCTAATGCAGGGGCTTTCTGCCTAGGGCCGGTTCTGAGAACTGATGTCCACTCTGCACGCATGACGGTGGGCAGCTCAGCCCTTTGTGGGCAAGTGACACCCATGCTGGGAGGTGCTGGAACCTGGTCTCTGAAGCCGGTGGGTTTCATCATTACCCTGAGAATCTCCTTGCTCACTGGTGATAAAGGAAAGCAGCCTCTGAAGTGCAGACACCCCCGCCTCCTTCATTTTCTGGCTGCCCGATTCTCCAGTGCTGCTTGGAGAGCCTTGGGGGGGGGCAGCCCAAGCTGGGCCTGTGGGTCCCCCCGCCCCTGCCAGGCCTGTCCTTGCATGCCCTGGGCCCCTCCATGTGCACACACTCCGGCCGCCTCCCCTTCCTGCAGCCCAGGCCAGGCGATTACAAACAGCTGCCTGGCCTTCGAGCAGGATTTGCAGGCTCTGGGGAGGGGCTGCAGTCTGAGGGCAGGATGGGCCTAAAGGCATGTCAGGGGTCTTAATGGGAGCTGATGTCCTTCTTGTTCCCTGACAGGCTTCCATCCCCTGGAGAGTCGGGGGCAGGCAACGTATGGTCCTGCGCAGAGCAGCTGGGAGGGTTGGGGGTCCAGGAGGGGAGGGGCTGCTGGGCTCCAGGTGAGCTCTGTGGTCCTGGCCCTCTTCAAGGTCTGTCTGGAGCCTGATAAGTCATATGTCAGTTAAGGTAGAAATTGACATGAGACCTACAAAGGAAGGGTTTGCTTGAGACTCTGCAGGGGAGGAGTAGGACACTCTGGGACGTTTCTTTTTCTGACCTGACCCTAAGTGCATTCAAACCTTGTTTTATCTCGATGGCCTCTGTCTAATGCAGGAGGCATCATCCCATTTTACAGGTGAGAAGCCGGCTTAGAGGCCCTGCAGCTAGGCAGTGGTAGAGTTAGGCCTTTAAAATAGCCTTTGAGGCCAGCCAGGTGTGGTAGCTGGTGCCTGTAATACCATCACTATGGGAGGCCAAGGTGGGTAGATCACAAGGTCAGGAGTTCGAGACCAGCCTGGCCAACATGGTGAAACTCCATCTCTACTGAAAATACAAAATTAGCCGGGCATGGTGGTGCATGCCTGTGATCCCAGCTACTTGGGAGGCTGAAGCAGGAGAATTGCTTGAACCCTGGAGGCGGAGGTTGCAGTAAGCTGAGATCATGCCACTGCACTCCAGCCTAAGCGACAGAGTGAGACTCTATCTCCAAAAATAAACAAATAAATAAAATTTAAAAAGTAGCCTTTGAGTTATGGGCATTCAATTCTGTCCAGTGGCTCGGGGACATGCCTGATATAAGAGTCCAGGCCTTCCGAGAGTGCCGAGTTGCCAAGTAATGTGGGTTTCTGTCCCTCTGAGGGACGGTGGCACTTTTTTTTTCTTTGGGGTCTTCATCGCTGCATTAGGCACTGAGAGAGAGAGAGGAGGAGGAACGTGAGGTCTGATGACCCCCATGAACGACCCTCTGTCCTCCCTGCCCTCCTGTGTCACCAAGGCTTGGATGACGGGTCTCAGGAGGGAGCGGGGCCTTTTGGATCCTGTCACTCAGCAGCCTCTTCCAAAGGTCACTGAGCCATGGGCTCCACAGGCGCCCTGGTACTGTCCTAGATGAGATCTGCGGATTAGATCTGGAGCCCGTGCCCAGCTGCGCGTGAACTGTTGTTTGCTTAAGGGGGTGAACTGCCCTGGTCTGAGTCATTCTTTCCATTTTAGCGGGAAGGAAAGAGTGATAGGGGAGGATTATCGCCAGGTAGGTGCTGCCTGTTTAGTATCAGCCGACGCACGGCCAAGGAGAAGTGAGGCCCAGTGAGTCAGATGCTGTAGCAGATAGAGTGCAGGCAGACCGGGGGCAGAAAGGGGTCAGCTGTTTCAGGAGCTGAGCTGGGATAGCACCACGGAAACCCTCCTGGGCCAGGGACCTGGGCCACAATCCACATCTTTAAACCATCAGCATTTCAGTAAAGAAAAATGCAAACTCTGAGAGAAGCAGAGCCCTAGGCCTGATTTCCAAGTCCACCCTTTATCCTATTAGCAGAACGATATGTTCTGTGTGCCATGAGAGTCCTCAGGTTTGCCAAGGACCAGGATCAAAAGAGTTTTACTCTTGGTTTTTCCTTAAAATGGAATGTGAGTCCTAAAGAACTGTCCAAGTCCTCTAAAGATTGGCTACCTGGATAACCCACCTTCCCCTACTGTATGCCCCAGACAGATTCTATTAGGAAAAGTTAGAAAGTTTTCATTTATTGGAATCCATGCCTGGGCACGGTGGCTCATGCCTGTAATCCCAGCACTTTGGGAAGCTGAGGCGGGTGGATCACAAGATCAGAAGTTCAAGACCAGCCTGACCAACATAGTGAAACCCCATTTCTACTAAAAATACAAAAAGTTAGCCAGGTGTGGTGGTGGGCACCTGCAATCCCAGCTATTCGGGAGGCTGAGGCAGGAGAATCACCTGAACCCAGGAGGTGAAGGTTGCAGTGAGCCAAGATCACGCCATTGAGCTCCAGCCGAGGTGATGGTGCAAGAAAAGAAGCCAATGGCATAGAGATGATGCCACATATGTGCTCTTAGGCACTTCTAGTTTCAGGTCACCTCAGTAGCCAGAATTCACTGTAAATCGTGGCAATGCAAAGTTCATACTCTTGACATCAAAGCCTCAGACTTCAATGTCTGGCTAGAGACCAGTGGTGGGAGCGGTGCCCCTGGAGGCCAAAGAGGGTATTGCATCCCAGCTCTACTAGGCATTGTGAAAACGGGGGGCTTAGCCTGGTGGTTGTACTAGAGTACTCATAGTGTGACCTCAAAACCATGTGGTCACACATGGTTTTCTTCTGTGCCTCAGTTTCTTCATGTGTAAAATGGAACTGATGATGTCTCCCTACCTCCTAGGTTTGTGGTGAGAGTCGAAGGAGGCACAGTTTAGGTTTCATAGAGACAGGCAGGGTCTCTTTGAGTCCCTCCTGCATCTCACAGTGCCTGCCACGAAGGAGATGCTCCATGAATGGTTGTTGGGTTGAATTGGAAGCTTTGTAAACTCAGAGGGTGCTGGCTGGCCCAGAGAGTTGCCATGTTTTGAAGTAGCTCTCTGACGTGGGGTGGAGAGTGGGTGTCAGAAGCCATGAGCCACGCTGCCTGGGCTCTTCTGGGGGAGGATGGAAGGCACCAGAAGAGTGATCTGAGTTTAGCATGCCCATCACTGGCTGGCAGAGGTGGGGTATGCTGGGCTTGCTGACTCCAAAGAGGCTGGGTGGGAGAGGAATTGAAGGGTTGCCTCGGGTGGCCTGGGGAGTTTGGCTGGGGAAGTGTGGGGGATGCCTTTCCAGGTGCTCTGCCCGGGGAAGCTGCCCATCAGCCTTCCTTGAATTGGGAACTTTGGGCTCAGGGATCCACTCATTGCCCCACATCTGACATAAATCTGGGCTCATCCATGGGTTGCTGAGCTTCACCCAACTATTTGTACCATCCTGGATCTCTCAAGGGGTCCCCAAGCAGATGACCAGTTTGCAGCAGGGTGTGTGTGTGACATGTGCGAGCCTCCACTCCTGCGGGCAGGTGCTGATGATGGGCTGATGGCTCCCAGCACCGAGGGCTTTCTGTCGGTGACTTTCACTCCACCCAGCAGTCCTGTGAGGTCAGTAGGGTTTTCCTGACTCTGTGAGGATGTGCCCAGGTGACTTGGCCAGCAGGGACCAGAGTGGAGACTCAGTGGCTCTCTTAGATGCCGGTGTCCCCTCTCCGCTGCATCCATATCCCTCTCCCCATGCTGACCCTGCCCAGCCCACCACATCTTCCTGAGAGTTTTCCCAGATGTCACCCAGTACCTTCTTAGCTGTAATCTCTATAGGCCCTTTCAACCTAAATGTCTGTAATTCCGGGATCAATCATGTCACCCTATAAATAACTCCCAGGAGCTCTTCCAGCTGTGCTCTGGAATTTCTTAAGCAGTGTCAGCCTCCCTGTTCCTCAGACTGTGTCCTCCCTTTCCAGCCCTTCTTTCCACAGCTTCCGTTCTCTAGGATGCTAGGGCAGGTCCCAGGATGGTATTCACCTGGACACAGACGCCGGCATTGCCAGTGCCCCATGCTGAAAGCTGCCTTCCTTGAGTGGTTGCTCATGCAGAGGCAGGGACCTGACTCTCTGTGCCTGTCTGTTGGCTCCCACGATCCCGCCCTCCTTGTGCTGAGCTTAAGCCCAAATGGAATCACTGGGCTTCGAGTGTGTGCCTTTTTCCATAAAATCTGATGCCTGGTCAATATCTTGGCCAAAAAAGAATTTTTCTCTAAAGAGGGATAGTCTGGTCTCTTTCTAGTGACTTGTGAAAATATTTTCTGATCTGATCTCTGCAGTGTATGCGGCCAGCACATAACTGCACCCAGGCAGGGGCCTGACTTCCAGGCTGCTCGGGGCAGCTGCCTCCCAAGGATATGTCAAGCTGGGGCTTCACACATTCTTCTCTGACAACTCAGCTGGTTTCTAGCCCAGTCCGGCTGCCTCCTGCTTTTCCACTTTGACGTTCGTAATGGAGTGGGAAGCCTGAAGCCCATGTTTTCAGGCTGGCCAGTGCCAGTGGAGCTGGCCTAGGCCTCCCCAGCACCCTTCCTGACCCTTGCAGAGATGCCCAGTGCTGCCTGCCAAGGACTTTGAATCTCTCCAAGGGGGGACGTCTCCCGCTCCTTGGGTGATGGAAGGCTGAGGGTAGGAGTGAGGGCTGATGCAAGAGAGCTGGCCAGATGGAAGGGCCTTTGGGTGTCATTCTCCACCCTCCTGCTCTGCAGCCTGTGTCTCTCCTCTGATCTCTCTCTCAGCCCCGGCGTTCACAGCTCTAGAGTGAGGTGAGGACGCAGGCGGCTGCCAGCTTGGACAGGAATAGGCTAACTCCCATGAAACCCTCTGGGCTGCAAAGCGATGCTCTGAATCTGTTGTTAATTACGTTTTCCTCGGGCCACAAGTTCTGTACCCGAGTCGGTCACTCTGAACCCGGGCTGTTAATAGAAGCACCTGGTCTGCCTCGGTAGCGGAACCTGGTGGGCGTTTGCTACACACCTGCTGCCTGTGCTGTGAGCCTCCATGTTTGGAAATTTACTAAAAAGACTGCTTCTGCATTAAAGCTGCCACACATTTTTGTGGGCGTGTACAATGCCAAAGGCCCTGTGCGTGGCTGTGCTGAGGGGGTGGTTGAAGAGACCATGCTCCCAAAATGAAATTTGATGTTTCCTGAATACCTGCTCTCTGCATGTTGCTGTGCTGGATGCACCAGAGGCAGCCCTGTCTGGAAGGAGGGCCGTGTGGGCCCAGAAGCAAGAGAGGATGGCCAGCCTGACCTGGGCTGGCCCTGGGTCTTTGCACACCTGGGTTTCTCATCCTGGAATCCGTGCACGGGGGCCTGGGCTCCTTCCCAGAACGTAGCACACCTCTCCTCTCTGCTGTCCCCACACTGACCTGGCAGCCAAAGAGGGTGGAGGGCTGGGGCTGGAAGAGGGAGTGCAGCCCAGGTGCCCAGAGGCCTCAGGAGCCCGTTGGGGAGGTGCAGAGCAAGGAGGCAGCTCTGGCCAGCCTGGGGGGCCTGGAGGCCACAGTCGCTCGAGGGGGGTGGACAAACCCTGTCACTTGAATGTTTTCCTCCTGCTCGACTTCCTTCTTTAATATCTATTTTTAATGAAAATGATACATTTCATTATAGTCATTTTGGAAAACACCAAAAAGTATAAAGAAGAAAATAAAAATGACCCATAACCCAGATTCTCCCAAACCCAGATTCTGAACACAGAGAATAAAGTACGGAAGACCTGCGTTGTGCTGGTGAGTGGGGAATGCCCGCACCGTTCCCGGCCTCTGCCCCCAGTGCCCCTTCCTAAAGGGGAAGGCCTTGGAGTCCGAGCACAGCAGATTTGGGCTTTCTCATGCCGCGTTAGAGTGCAAGCATTGTCTTTCATTCACAGCTGCTGTCAAAAGTCTAATTTAAAGCGTCTACTGCTGGGTTTTCTGATACTGCATTGTCCTGGGTGTTGAGGAAGCTTGCTGTGTCAGGTCACTGGAGCAGCCGCCACCGGAGGGTGCTAGAGGCCTTCCTGGGCTCACCAGGGGGAAGGGAACATCTTGGGGGTGCTGGGCAAGCAGCAGACCCCCTGCCCACCCTCAGGATCAGTCAGCTGGTGAGAAGGTAGAGCCTTTGCCCTTTAAAGCCAGGGCACTGGCAGAAATGTAGGGTTTGGTGAAGACAGCCTGTTGCGTTGCCTGGGAAAGACAGGCTTCGTCATTGAACTGGGCTGGAGTGCTGCAGAAGCTGTCTGGGAAGAAAACATTGGATCCTGCCCTAGTCTTGTGCCCACATGTGTTCCAGATGGATCTGAGATGCACTCTTTAAAAATGAAACCATAAAACTACTAGAAGAAAACATGGGAGGCCGGGTTTTACAGTCTCCGGTGGGAAGCCCTTCCGAGTGTGACGTAAACCCCCACAGTTATAAGAGAAAACAGTTTGATCCCGTAGAAGTCAAGATTTTCTGTCTGGCCAAAAGAAAACCAACAATACCCAGTCACCATAAGAGGTGAATATGCACATGTCGGACAGAAAAGGGGTTGACCTGCAAGGAACTCCCACTGATCCATCAGAAAAGTCCAGCAAGCACACACCAAGATGGCCAAAACACGCGGCAAGTTCTCAAGAAGGAAAATACAGGTGACCTTTAAACATGTGAGAAGACGTTTACTCACGAGGAGAGAGTTCAGGTGAATCCCCAGGGAGAGGTACTGCTCCCTCGGCTGGATGGACAGAGAACAGAAGCCGAGAGTCTGTGATGCTGGTTCCTGTGAGGGACAGCGGGTGGTCCCGTGTGCATTCTCTGAAAGGCATTTGGCAATATCTATCCAAGTGTTAAAACATACGAACTCGGCCGGGTGTGGTGGCTCATGCCTGTAATCTCAGCAATTTGGGAAGCCGAGGCGGGCTGATCACCTGAGGTCAGGAGTTCAAGACCAGCCTGGCCAACATGGTGAAACCCTGTCGCTACTAAAAATACAAAAATTAGCCGGGCACAGTGGCAGGTGCCTGTAATCCCATCTACTGGACAGGCTGAGGCAGGAGAACTGCTTGAACCCAGGAGGCGGAGGTTATAGTGAGCCAAGATTGTGCCATCCCACTTCAGGCTGGGTGACAGAGCGAGACCAAAAAACAACAACCACCACAAAAAAGCAGCAACAAATAAAGCAAAGCACAAAACAACACACGCACTCTCTGACCGGCGTCTCCGGCTCGGGAGTGTTTCCCGCTGATGCGTGTGTGCGTGTGTGTGTGTGTGTGTGTGTGTGTGTGTGTGTGTGTGTGTGTGTGTAGAACCGCTGTGCGGTGCTGTCCGGAAGGGTGGAGGGGCCAAACACCCAAACACCCATCCAGAGCAGCCCTTTAGATGGGTTACCATGCCTCTGCAGAACAAAAGCCCAGCCACCAGGAGGGTGAAGTTTTCATTTGCTGAGATACACCAATCTCCAAGATGTGTTAAGAAAAGCAGAGCAGAATGAGGAATGTTCGTCGTAATGGATCCATCTCTACCCAAAGACGAGACACACAAATCCAGGCTTGCCTGTGATTACTGAGAAGGGATGCATACGCACTGGGATGAGTGTAGTTTCTGCGGAGCGGACAGCTGATGCGCAGGGTGCCGGTCTCTCCTGCACCTTTTGAAAGGGGTACATGCGTTGTTGCCCAGCAGGTGGGTCGTTGGAAGGTGGACAGGTGTGTATGCATGACACGGAGCAGGGACAGGGAGGTGAGGCTGGCAGCTCTGGGAGCTGTGGACCTTTCCTGCCGGCAGACAGCTGGCATTTAGCTGAAATGTCTTAGTCAATTAAAACAACTTGTGGTCTTAAATAAAAGCGCCAGGTGCAGTGGCTCACGCC
This sequence comes from Leontopithecus rosalia, assembly GCA_028533165.1. Lineage (NCBI taxonomy): Eukaryota > Metazoa > Chordata > Mammalia > Primates > Cebidae > Leontopithecus > Leontopithecus rosalia. The sequence continues at coordinate 30,635,067 of CM052648.1, read as the reverse complement.
TGTAATCCCAGCACTTTGGGAGGCCGAGGCAGGTGGATCACCTGAGGTCAGGAGTTTGAGACCAGCCTGACCAATATGGTGAAACGCCATCTCTACTAAAAATACAGAAACTAGCTGGGTGTAGTGGCGCTCACCTGTAGTCCCAGCTACTATGGAGTCTGAGGGAGGAGAATCACTTGAACCCGGGAGGCAGAGGTTGCAATCAGCTCAGATTGCACCACTGCACTCCAGCCTGGGTGACACAGTAAGACACCATCTCAAAATAAAACAAAATAAAAAATAAAAAAAGGACAAAGACAAGAAACCAGATCAAGCCAGGCAGAGGCGGTCACTCAGTAATGCTTTGAAAATAGGAGTGTGCCCCTGTAGATGTTCAGAACTGAAATTGGCATACTCGTTTTACAGGTGGGGAAACTGAGGCTAGTACCTACCTCTTCTGGTGTCACTTAGCAAATTGGGGGCAGAGAAACTGGAACTGGGTCCTTGGGCTCAGCCCGGGCTCCTGGGGTCATTCTGCTCAGGCCCATGGGCCTCTTCTCTGGAAAGCGGATTTTGGCCTTTGGCAAGTCTGTCCAAGAAGAATTCTCTCCTTGGGGAGGCTCTGGGCCTTGGGTGTCACAGGGCATGAGCAGGCTTCAGGGGTGTCGTTCTCAAAGGCACACAGGTTGGGTCAGCCATGGAGAGTCCCAGCCTGGTGTGCTCCTCCCTCTCCTCTCTCCTGGATGGCTCGTCAAGATCAAGGTCTTTGCCTCTCTCGTTTGGCCTCGGGGTGGGGTGAGCAAGTTTGTCCTTGCTCTACAACAGGGCTCCCTCCCTGGGGGTGCCTGGAGGATAGAGTGAGGCTGGCCCATCATGGCCCTCTTCTTCTGCCAGTGGGTGTGGGGACACAGACCTGGGCTGGTCTTGATTCAGCACTGGCCCTGTGAGATGTGGGGGCGTAGACTCTTTGGGACTCAGTTTCTTCATCCGTGCAATGGGGTAAAAACTCTGGTTCTTGTTAAATTCACTGTTTTCTCCTTTCGTGGCATACCTGTTACGTCACCTTTGCAAAATAACTCTCCTTGAGGGTGGGGACAGCGGGACCCCAGTGCTGATGACAGGGTGATGACACGTGGCCTTCCTGTGGGCACTGATCTCTAGACATTGTGTTTTAGTCCTCAGGCACAATGGTGAGCTCATTTTAGAAATGCGGAACGTGAAGGAAATGGCCAGGAACCCCCTGGCTGGGAGCTGGGATCTTAGATCTAGCCACTTACGGTGACTTACATCCCCAGCACTGAACTTGTGTGTGCTCCGTGCCTGTCCCACGATCTGACGCTCAGCTGTGGAATGATGTGCATACATTGCACCTTCTCCACAGTTGGCAGCATCCTGGCCGGGCATGGCACCTGTCCCCAGCCTATCTGGTGGGTACTGGAGGTTTGGAAACACCTCTGGGCCCTCTTGGGACCCGTGGCTATGGGACGCTGGCCACCAGGGCCTTCCTCGGTGAGTCAGTGGGACAGAGGAGGTGATAGCATTTGCAGTGGGAAGGGCTCTGTGTGGTCTCTGGTGCTCAGCAGTTGATGGTGTGGAGGTGGCGTAGCCGGAGACCCCCAGCTCCACCAGCACCACCCCCCATCCCCGCGCACCTGGCTCACTTGTCACTCATAACTCTGCACATCTCCATGCACTGCCCCCCTGGGCCTCACCTTGGTGTCCAGCGGCAGGGCCATCTGCTGTCACTAGGCTTGTTGTTTTCTATGTCACAGGTGTCCTTGCAGTCTCCTCTCTGGCTGATTTTCTGCTCAGAGGTGCCCCACCTCCCAGGAAGCCAGCCCACACACAAGGTGTGGAGGTCCTTCACCTGGAAGTCTTCAGGCACAGACAGTCATGGGAGGGGACTCTAGGGCCGGGGGCTCTGTGGAGCAACAGAGATCCCTTCGTCCTAGAAGAGGAGCTGAAACCTCTCACTTCCTAGGGTCCTTTATGCCTTGTTTCTATGCGGTCCCTGCTGAAACATGACATTTCCCCCAAACTTCAGCCTCTGTTGTTCCTACCAGCAGAGCCTGAGCTGTTCTGTTGGAACACAGAGCTGTGAGGGGTAGGAAGGGGTGGAGACCTGCTCACCTGCCTTTTCAGCTGACAGGGTTGTGGATGTGCCAGGCACTTTGGGTCAGTTGCAGCACCAAACGTCAGAAGCAAAAAAGATGGGGTATGGTCCCTGCCCTCGAGTCCTGCGTCCTGCTGGGATTGGACAGTCAGAGGATCTTGTGATCCGTGTGAAATTGCCATCCTATAAGCCAAAATGATCAAACGTTGGCCATTTCACACAGTTCAATCTAATGCTGTAAGAATGAACATGTAGGATGGCCACTGATCCAGCATGAGGCTTAAGGAACTCTTTCAGAGGTAAAAGTGTCTAAGCCGAGCTCTACAAGATGAATAGGAATTCACCGGGGGTGGGAATCGGGGAAGAGGAGGATTCTGGGTTTGAGGAACAGAATGTACAAATGCCTTGGCACTGTGTGATCTTGGTCTTTGTGTGACGGGTTTAGCTTGGCCATCACTCAACATGATACAGGGTGGCAGGAGAGGGAGAACAGCAAGAAATTGTGTGCCTTAAATTTAGTTCAAATTAGCAAAGGTGTATTGGTGTCTTTACCCATCCACTGATCCATCCATGCGTCCACCCACCCATCATCCAACTGTTCTTCCATCCATTCACCTTTTCATCCATACTGTTCACCTGCCTACCCATCTGTCCATGCTCCATGGGTCCCCACACTCATATACCCAGTCACTGTTTACCTACCTATCCACCCACCTATTCATTCAACCGACTATCCAACTGTCCATCCATCTGTCTACCCATTCACCCATCAATCCGTCCATCTATGCTTCTGCCCATGCATCTACCCAGCCACCCACTCACAACCATCCATCCCGTTTATTCATTTATCCATTTATCTACCTATCCATTTATCTATTCATCTTTCCATCCACCTATCCATTCACTCATTGATTGAGACCATGTATCTATTCAATCACCCATCCTTCCTTCCTTCCTTCCTTCCTTCCTTCCTTCCTTCCCTCCCTCCTTCCTTCCTTCCTTCCTTCCCTCCCTTCTCCTTCCATCCATTCATCCATGCATCCATGTATCCATCAATCCATTCATCTGTCCATGTGTAGCGACCTGCAGTTTTGTGTTAGGGCGGTTTGTGACCATCTGACTTCCGCTCTGTACACCAGAGGGCCAGGAGTGGCTAACTTACTCACTTAGGCACTGCTTAGAGTAGTACCAGACATGACTAGATTCTCAAGCTGTTTTGTTGGCTTGAACTGAGAGATAAGAGAAATCCAGTTGGAGCAGCAGCCAGTGGTACAGTCAGATCATCATGAGGTGCTGAGTGCTTTCTAGGAGTTATGAGAGGAGGCAGCACACTGCACTGGAGGAGCTGGGGACGTGGAAGTAACTCTGGCTCTTGGCAGAGGTGGGGTGTGGATGGCAGGGAGAAGTGAGGAGAGCATTCCTGTTCACAGTGAGAAGTAAGAAAACCCTGTGGTGGCAACTGAGAACGGGGAGGTGGAAAGTCCACGTGCTCCTGGATATCTGCTTGCAGATTCAGAGACCCGGCTCATTCTCCAAATAACTTTGTTAACTTTTCTTGACTCTAACAGGAATACACACTCATTATCGTACGTTTGGGAAAGATCAAAATGATTTTTTCTTTTCCTTTCCTCACAGTTTTTCTTTACATGGTTGAGCTCACGTGCAGAAATGGTGTTGTGCCCTGCCCTTAGACACAGAGATTTTCTGGAGTCATTATCAGCTCTTTATAGATACCTCAATGGCTGCAGAACACTCCACTGCATGCTCGAATCACAGTTTTCTTAACTGTTCCTCTCCTATTGGGTTTCAGTTGTTTCCAGTTGTAAGTAACACTTGGATGAATGTCTTTCTGGTAAATCCTTTCTGCTCTCTGATTATTTCCTTAGGGCAGATTCTTAGACTTTGACTCACTGCATCCAAGCATAGGGACATTTCGAAGCCTTCTTATTGCAGAATTACATTCCAAATAATAGGCAATTGTCACCTGATTAACTGTACCCTGGGCAGCATTATTCTCGGGTGTTAAATCCAGGACTCCATGTCTGGGAACCGGGGCAGCTCACCCCGTGCTAAGCCAGTTACCTCCCTTTTTCTGCTCCTAGGGAGGCAGTGGGGGCTGTGATTTAATGCTTGGACCCTGGCATGGTTGTTTCCTGGGCCTGTGGGATGTCTTGGGGCCCCTTCAGGCGAGCCCCCGGGTCCTTGTTTGGAGGTTGGGGCGGCACGTCCTGCTCCACAGGCCGTCCCGAGAAGCTGGATTATTCATAATGGCAGAAACTCACGTGCACACAGAGCTTCAGACCTCTCCTCTCATTGAGTTAGAAAACGTGAGGGAATCTTCTAGAACCCAGCAGACATTCACTAGATGGTCTAGTGAGTTCCCCTCCTTCCCTCCCTTTCTCTGGCCGTCTGTGTGCTGAGTTCCCACCCTGGCAGTTGGGTGGACAGTGATGGACTGTCCACTCGCTGAGTCCCCGCTGCGGTGATGCAGTGGACAGTGCTGTCCATGTGGGGGTCCTGCTGACTTGCAGGTCTTCTCCCCAGCAGGTGGCTGCACTGAGTGTGTGTGCCTGGGCCTGCCTTCCACACGGGAGTGCCACCAGGTCAGGATGGAGCTGATGCCTGGCGCTGGCTGGCAGAGGGGCGGCCTGGCTGCTGTGGGGAGATGTGCAGGGGGGCCTGCGGCAGATCTGATGCCACAGCCTGACTCAGTCATCGGGGCAGCAGGTTAGGTTCTTGCTGTTGAATTTTTCAGTGTGAAAATGAGCTCCATGGGACCCCACACACTTGTGCTCTATCCACTTCTGGGAGGGCCGACTGAGCTGTCTGAGCCTGTGCAGGCAACACCTGGGGAGCCCCTGGATGTCCACCCCAGAGAGCACCATCTGGGCTCCATTAACCTACTGGGCGTGCAGCTCACTCACGGGTGGAAGTCAGCGCCGAGTCCTGCCCCATGCACCAGTTTGTCGTGTGTTGTTTGTTGAGTTTCTGTGGTCTCCCACGGTACGGTTACTGGTTCATTCAGGCCCATGTAGCTGGCGTTCAGTCCATCTCGAGTGTTTTGAAAATGCGCAGAGCTCTCGTAACTGAAAAATGCTGCTGGCCCTGGGGGAAGTCGTGTAAACTATTCCCCCCAGAGGTCAGAGTGGCCCAGTGCAATGCTCCTTTACCTGCATCAAAGAATTGAATAAAATCATTTCAGAGCTGAGTCCACAGAGCCAGAGGAACTCCATGGGGCTCACCGCAGCAGCCTGTGCTCTGAAGCTGCTTCCCCGGAAGGGCGTGAGGAGTCGCACATCTGGACCAGCGTGTGAATGGTTGAGTGGACGGAGTGTGGCTTTCTGTTGCGTGGGGTAACCTTCTAATGCATCATCTGCTTTGTAGCATTCTGTAGGTGCGAAACCATCTCCAGGAGCAACGCCCTGGTCTTTCTAAAGCTGCCCGTGGCAATGCAGTATAAAGGCTAGTGCGTCCGCCACCGGTGCTGGGGAAGGACGGTGAGCACAGGCACGCTTGTCTTTCGTCCACGTCCCACAGTTTTGTCTGAAAGGGCAAGTGTGCAAGCCGCACATGGGCCTTACCAAGGGTCCCGGGTAGACGAGTGCGTGGGGAGGCCCGCTTCTAACCTCACACTCCTGGGAAGTGGAGGCGTTCCTGACATGTGCAAATGTGGTTTTGTTTTTATAAAGGCCAGTTAAAAATTGCCCATTATTGGGCTGGGCACAGTGCCTCACGCCTGTAATCCCAGCACTTTGGGAGGCCGAGGTGGGTGGATCACAAGGTCAAAGGATCGAGACCATCCTGGTCAACGTGGTGAAACCCCGTCTCTATTAAAAATACAAAAAATTAGCTGGGCACGGTGGCGGGTGCCTGTAATCCCAGCTACTCAGGAGGCTGAGACAGAATTGCCTGAGCCCAGGAGGCGGAGGTTGCAGTGAACCGAGATTGCACCATTGCACTCCAGCCTGGGTAACAAGAGCGAAACTCCGTCTCAAAAAAAAAAAAAAAATTGCCCATTATCAAGGCAGAGGCCAACCATCTATGACTGTCTCGCAGTCTCAGGTAGAAATGGAGAGAAGACGCTGCGTATCTATGTATTTAATTACGCAACGCAGCTTCCTGCCGGATGCCAACTGGTATTTACTATTCCATTCATGTGTTATAAAAGCAATATGTGTCCATGCTAGAAATGTTAAAAGCTACCAAAAAGTATAAAGAAGAAAATGAGTCATAATGTCTGATTTTCTGAAGCCACTATGATGGTGATGGTGATGGTGATGACAGTGCTGTTGGTGTCTGTGAGATTTAACCAACTACACGGCTAACAGAACGTTTCGACGTATTTATTTTCTACTATTTGTTCCATGCCTGTATTCACAAAATTGGGATTACGTACTACATTGTAGTAGCTTTGAACTATGATAAGCAAATCAAAACAAATCAAAAAATCAAAACATGATAAGCAAATCTCAACACATTAGGAATTAAAAAGAAGTCCCTCAATTTGATAAAGGACATTCACGTAAAATCTACATACTAAATGCTTTTACCCTAAGATCGGGGCAAGGCAGGGACGTCTGCCTTTATCGTGGCTATTCAACGTTGTGTGGAGATCCTAGCCGGGAAGTAAGGTAAGAAAGTAAAGCAAAAGGCAGATTGATTGGAAAGGATGAAGTAAAACTGTCTTTATTTGTAGACCACATTATTGACTATGTACAAAACAACCTCAGGAATCTACAAAACAACTTCTAGAACTAACACGTTCAGCATGGTGACAGAGGACAAAGTCCGCAGACAAAAATTCATTGCGTTTCTAGATGTTGGCAGTGAACAGTGGGAAATAGAAATTTAAAAAGCTGTTACAATAGGATCAAAAATATGAAGTACTTAGAGACATTCTTAATGAAAATATGCGTGACCTATATTCACTGATGATTACAAAACATTGCTCAGAGAAATCAATGAAGATCTTAAGATTTAAATGCAGAGATATACCATTCTCATGGACCAGAAGACAAAATATTTTTAAGATATTATTTCGCCTCAGTTGATCTACAGATTCAATTTAATGCCAATTAAAATCCCAGCAAGCTTTTTAGAAATAGAGATTGACGAGGTGATTCTGAAATTCATTGGGGCATGCGAAGGACGTAATATAACCAAAACAGTTTTGAAAAAGAAGAACATCGGAGGGCTTATGCTTCATGATTTCGAGACTTACTCTAAAGCTATAATGATGAAGGCAGTGTCGTGTTGATAGAAAGACATATAGACCAATGGAACAGAATCAAGTCCAGAAATCGAATCATTAGATTTTCCGTAAAAGCGCTAAGATGCAATGGTGAACGGACAGTCTCAGCAAATGGCGCTGAAACAACTGGATATCTATTTGCAATAAAATAAGCCCTGACTCTTACCTAAAATAATATTCAAAAATTAAGATGGGTCATGGATTTAATTGCAAGATTTAAAACTTTTGTAAGCATAAGATAAAAAGAAAATCTTGAGTTTTTTTGACCTTGAGTTTGGCAAAGATTTCTTAGACAGGAAACAAAAACTATGCGCCATAAAAGATTAAAAAGCTGATAAATCAGGCTTCATTAAAACCACACCTTATACTTTTCAAAGGACCCTGTTAGGAAAACGGAAAGGCAATAAGGTTAGAATGAAATGTGTGTAAAACACGTATTTGGCAAAGAACTTACATCTAAAATGTATAAAACATGTTCACAACTCCACAGTGTGGAGGCAAATGACCCAACTTAAAACTGGGCAGAAGATTCGGACAGATGTTCCGGAAAAGAAGACAGAGGAGCGGACAGCCTGCATCTGAAAAGATGCCTCTCAGCTTTAGTCATCAAGGAAATAAGAGTTAGAACCATAAGGGGATACCACCGCCTGCAGAAGTGTGAGTGAGGATGTGGAAAAACCATCACCCATTCTTGGTGGGGGTGCAAAGGGGTGCACCCACTTTGGAAAACAGTTTGGCTGTGTTTTATAAGATTATCCCCCCTTTACCACAGGACACAGCAATTCCATGTCTAGGTGTTCATCCAAGAGAAGCGAAACGTGTGTTCGTACAGAGCCATGTGTGTGGGCATTCATGTGCTGTGTGATTGCAGTAGCTTCATGCAGGGAGCAGCCCAAAAGCCCACGTGGTACGGGGACAGACAGGCAGGGGTCTCCTTACGTGGAGTCCTGCTCAGCAGCAGAAGGCGTGGGTACCTGAGCAGGGTGGCATGGAAGCACAGTGCTAAGTGAGAGAAATGGACGTGAAGGATGCAGAGGACATGGTTCCATTTACATGACATTTGAGAAGAGGCAAAACTGCAGTGACAGAAAAGAGATGAGTGGGGAGAGACGTGAGAGAGCTCCATGAGGGTGATGGACATGTTCCGTATCTTGAGAGTGAGTGTGTGTGAGTGTGTGTGTGTGTGTGTGTGTGTGTCAGGGGGAGGGGGACAGGGTATAGGACTATCCATTTGTCCAAACTCATTTACCTGCACACTTAAAAAGAATGAATTTCACCAGGTGCGGTGGCTTACACCTGTAATCCTAGCACTTTGGGAGGCTGAGGTGGTGGATCACCCAAGGTCATGAGTTCAGGACTAGCCTGACCAACATGGCGAAACCCCATCGTCTCTACTAAAAATATGAAAGTTAGCCGAGCATGGTGTGTGTTGCATGTAATTGTTGGGTGAGCATCGGTGATTAAGTATTTGTGCTTTTCTCAAATTCATTGTGAAACTCCCATAGGAGCATGAAGACTTTTGGTACCAAGTGTCAAACTATCTCCTGAGAGGTGTCAATTTAGACCTGTGGGTACTGAATGAGGTTTTGCATACTTGCCAAAAATTGGTAACTTAAAAAACAAATTTGTGCCATGGGAGACAAAGGCCTCTTGATGTAATTCGTATTTGGCTACAAGGAACATTGAACATTATTTATTGCTTCCTCCCTTTTTCTAGTTGCAAGACTGTCTCCTGCGTATTTCAACAAGATTTCTACACATCTTCTTGTTTATGGCCCGCTTTTTGTTGTGGTTCTCTATCACTGCGGAACAATCACCCCGAAACTTGGTGTCATAATAGCATCCTCTTACTTTGTATGTGAATCTGTGTTTTGAGCATGGTTTTTTTGGGGACCCTTTGTGTGCGCCATATGACTTCAGGGTGAGTGGTTTGACTAGGGCTGGGGATCCATTTCTAGATGGCTTTTTCACACATTGTGGAATCGATCTAGCTGTTGGCTGGGGGCCTGGGGTTCTCTTCACATGAGGCCCTCCAAGGGGTTGCTTGAGCTTCCCCATAGCATGGCGTCTTTGTCCTAAGATGGAGCATTCCAAGAGACATGGGAGTAGAGTCTCTCAGTTTCTTAAAGCCCAGACCTGTGAGCCAGCCATGTTGCCCCCATCACATTCTATCAGTCAGGGGGTCACAAAGCCCACCTTGGTTAAAGGGAAGGGGACATAGACACCACTCCTTGATGGGCTGTTATGTTAGATAATTTGTGACCATTTTTAAACTTCCACACTTTAAAATTTTGTTTGGCAATTTTTTTTTGTTAACAAAATTATGCAAGTTTTATGTGGTTATTTACACAATTTTTCTGAAGTAGAGGGATTTAGAGGATGATCATCAGACCTTCTTCACTGCCCTACCAAACCTCAGTCCCTTTCCAGAAGTAACCCCTCAACTCTTTGATGGGTATTGTTCTGGACTTACTGGTGTGTGTATTTCAAGGATGTATTATCAGATGACATCGCTGTCTTTTACTTATTTTAACATGAAAGGGATTGTGCTTTATAAGCATTTCCATGGCTTGAGAACATGTTGGGCCATTTCTCCATCTCAGGCCATCGGCATGAACCCTTCCCGTCTGGCCTCTGCAGCATATTTGGCACATGCAGTTGATCTAACTGGTTCCCAGTTTTTGGGCGTTTGCCTTGCTTTCAGTTCTTTGCTGCTGTGAGCGAGCCTTGGCCATCCTGGCACAGTGCAAGCCTTTCTGTGGGATTCAGCCCTAAAGGGGGACATGCGGGCTCAATGCATGTGCACATCCTCATTGGGATCCCGCAGAACTGCTGCTCCTGAAAGGTGTCTCCTTCCGCTGGCACTCACTGTGGGTCCGCGAATGCACAGTTCCTCTGAGTGCTCATTGCTTGGCCTGTTGATTTGGCCCTTCCTTTACTTGCTGGTGGGTAGTGCCTCATCTGTTCACTTGGTTTGTACGCATGTCCCTTGGTTGGTTTGTCCGCGTGTCCCTTGGTTGGGTCATTCCTGCATTTGTTCATCAGTTGGTTTGATCATCTGTTGATTGGCTCTGTTGGTTATTTATTCCTCTGCTTTCTCATTGGCTGGCTTCCTCCTTCCTTCTTCCCTCCTGTGAGTACCGTGCCAAGCATCTGCTCTGAGTTAAGCTCTCTTCACCACTGTGGATTAAGGGCAAGACTTGTCCTTTCCCCCAAGGAGCTCACAGTCTGGGGAACAGCAAGTCCTGGGGGCACCTGCTGCCAGTCCTGTGGGAGGCCATGGGGTGTGCTGGCTGTGGTTTGCGGGGGCGACACAGAGGAGGCAGGGATACCAGGAAGCCTAGGTCCATCCCACGTGATTGACGGCTGGACCTCTCACCTTCCTGGAGCTTCATGAAGGAGAGGTGTCTCTGCTGGATCTAACTTGAATATTCAGAGTAACTCTTGAGGGTGGGAAGGCGTGAAAGTCCAGCCTTATTATCACTCCAGGTCTCAGCTGCCAGTCATGGCTTCTGCGGGGAAGGCAGGCCCTGGTGTTACACCTTCTTTCCTGCAGGGAAAAAGGCTCAGGGTGGTGGAGCTGGCCTTGGTTCTCAGGTGCCACCCTGTGGTGGGTTCCACTGAGCATTTTGGGACAGTGGGAGAGGTTTCTCACTGCCTTCTGAGTCCTGAAATCCACCTGCATGGGTGGAATCCAATGCATCTGGTACAGAGAGGCTGTGTGGGAACGCTTAGGTCTGGGGAGCCAGGCTTTTACCCCTGACTCTGAAATGATAGGAGAGTAAGTTCAGAAATGGTGTGGGGCTGGGCGCAGTGGCTCACGCCTGTAATCCCAGCACTTTGGGAGGCCAAGATGGGAGGATCACTTGAGATCAGGAGTTCGAGACCAGCCTGGCCAACATGGTGAAATCCAGTCTCCACTGAAAACAAAAAAATACAAAAATTAGCCTGGCATGGTGGTGCGTGCCTGTGATCCCAGCTACTCAGGAGGCTGAGGCAGGAGAATTACTTGAACCTGGGAGTGGATGTTGTAGTGACCTGAGATCGTGCCACTGCCCTCCAGCCTGGGCGACAGAATGAGACTCGGTCCCCCCGACACAGAAGAGGAATGGGGTGGACCTTCGACACTCACTTGGCATCTTCCTGGAGTGAATGTGGCCCCTATAGCAGCTGGGCAGGGCTCGGAGACTGGCACTGCCTGCCCATCTCAACATGTCTCTGGGGGCAGTTGGGCCACGAGAAACTGGTTTGAAGCTGGTGCAGTCCTGCAGTTGACTCATGCCGTCCATCTTGACTCAGCTTTGCCAGCCCTTCCTGGGTGCCAGGACTGGGCGAGGCCCAGGTGCAGAGACAAAAGACGTGTACCCAGTGGCAGCTGCCCAGGCTCTGGGTCCTCCTGGGAGCTGGGTGACCAGGTGAAACATTCCTGTGTAGACACAGCCCCCCGGCAAGGTGGGCCCTGGATCCTGGCGTCATCCTCCCTCCTTTCCTCCAGCACAGGGGGATACATTACCTTTGTGGAAACCAGGATTAATCATCTGGTTCCTCCTTAAGCTCACAGGTCCTGCCCCTGCAGGGAGAGACTCCTGCTGGCCATGGCGTGTGTGCGGAGCCCAGCCTGCTGGCACTGCAGTGAGCCATCATGGCAGGTGGCTGCAACCTGGTGTCTCTGGTGAAGTTCTGCTGTGCTCTATTTGTAATCCTTTGAGAAATTACAGGGTGGGAGGAGCACATCTACGAGTAAAGACAGGTGGAGAGCAGCGATGACCAGTACAAGGAGGAGGGTTCCCAGCAGGTGCAGCGGGAAGCTGGACACACCCCGTGTGTGTTCGGGGTGGGCTGTCGCTTGGCTGGTGATGTTTCCTCCCAGGCCTTGATTAGGGTCTTAGGTCTGCTCTGCAGCCCCCATGGCCATTGGAACGGTGGGATCCAGGCCTCTTCGGTGTGGGTGGGCTCTGCCCTTGCCTGGGACATCCCCCTGCTGTCCCGTGTGAGCAGCCCGGCTGGCTGGGTGGGTTATGTGCGCCAGGGACATGCCTTGTGTGGCCGCACACTATGCGTGGCTGCCGTCAGTTCCCTCTGAGATTATGTCACTCTCTCCATCTTTAGGTTGGCCACACCCCCTGCAGGAATCTTTTCCTTGCGCCTGCCCAGGTCCACCTGCACCCATGTCGAGTCCTCTCTTCTGCATGACTTAGTTTCAAGTAACAGCATGTGTGCATCGAGGGCGGTCTTCTCATCCGGAGGTGTCACGGGCTGGGCAGTCAGTGCCTGCAGATGAGGGGTGAGCTGAGCCTTACATGGGGCACCTGGCTAGTGTCTGGCCACCAGATGCAGGGTGCTGCAGAGGTGCCCGGTGTCCAGACCTCAGGCCAGCCTCGGTGGCAGTGGGACGTGGGTTGTCAAGGTCTGTGGAATGAGTTTCAGACTGTTCCCACCTCTGAGTGTGGTGGGCAGGGAGGCATGCCTCCCAACTGCGGCCCTTTCCATAGCAACATGCATTCCTCAGCAGGGTGACCCCCTCACCCCCAGCTGAAATTTCACCATAAAATCTCCCCACTCTGATGCTGTCTGTCAGCGGCTTCTCAGGGCTCTGGACCTTCTGGCCAGGAAGGAAGGAGAGACTCTGTTCTGGGAGAGGAAAAAGGGCAGGATGCCCAATGAGGTTCTCCAACCGCCAGACCTGGGGGTCAGGACAGGCCCCAGGACCTTGGTACAGGGGCTGGGGCTGGGCAAGGGTTCCCTTCTGTGGTCCTTTCTGAGTCGTCTCACTCCCCAGGAGGACTTGGGATGCTGGCAGTGTCCAGACCGGGGTCCCCAGCCCCTAGATCTTGGACGGGTATTGGTCCATAGCCTGGTAGGGTTGGGCCGCACAGCAGGAGGTGAGCAGTTGTGAGCTAGCATTCCTGCCTGAGCTCCCCCTCCTATCAGATCCGCAGCGGCATTAGAGTCTGCAGGAGCGCAAACCCTCCAGTGAGTGGCGCGTGCGTGCGCGAGATGTAGGCTCCATGCTCCTCATGAGTGTCTCGTGCCTGATGACCTGAGGTGGAGCAGTGTCATTCCAAAACCATGACCCGCTGCCTGTCCGTGGAAAAATTATCTTCCACAAAGCCGGTCCCTGGTGCCAGAAAGGTTGGGGTCAGTTTAGATGTTCCCATGTACTACTGTTTAGACCGTGTAGTACATGCCGCCGTCACTCCAGACGGGCCTCCTGCCAGAGTTGCTATGAGAATTAGACACAGCCCAGGACGTCACCTTCCTTCACGTCTGGTCTGAAAGGAAGACTGAAAGCAAGTGAGGCCTCCCAGGGCAGGGTGGGGGTTCAGGCCAGTTCATCGACGGGACCTTCAGGGTGGTGATGTCCCTTCCCTCTTCACTCCCTGCGCAGCCACCCTTCAAGCAGCCGTCCATGGACAGGGTGGTGATGTCCCTTCCCTCTTCACTCCCTGTGCAGCCACCCTTCAAGCAGCCGTCCACGGACGGGGCGGTTCCCCAGCGCCCCTTTGCATCCTGCAGTGAGCCACCTGTCTCTATATCCATCCTTCTTTCTCAATCCAGCATCTTTCTCCCTGTTCCTCTGTCATCTCTCCACGTGTCTGTGTGTCCGTCCTTGAGTGAGTGCCCAGCCACGGTGTGTGGTTGAGACAGTGGATGTGGGAGGACGGTGAATCATCTGCTTTCTCCACTGCTGCCTCTTCATGGGAGAGGCCTCTTCTGCCGTGGGTGGCGGGGCTGGAGCTAAATGCCGTTGGAACTGGATGGCCCCTGAAGTGTCTGCTTTCTGCCAGGGCAGAGCCTGGGAGGAGGGAGCGGGGATCAGGCTGGCGGCCGTTACCCGCTTCTGGGGCAGGTATGGGGTCTGTGCAGGGCGAGTCTCAGGGCTTGCTGGGTCAGGCTCATGTTCAGCCGCTCTGTGTTGGAGTCACGAGGTCTCTGCCCTCTGTTATCCCAGATGGCTTTCAGGTCTTCGGTTCTCATCAATTCTCAGTTCATTTGGAGTCCCCTCTTCACTACTTGACACCCTTAAAACGATACCCTGCTGTCAGCGTGGGCGCCTGGTGTTCTTTTGTTCCTTTCTCCCTCTGGGCCTCCTTGTCTTCTGTCTTGTATGGAAGGAACAGTCTCCGAGGCCCTAACCTGCAACCCCGCAGTCCCTCCCGGCTGTGTCCCCCGCACTGTGGGGCTGGTCGGGGGCACTGGGGAGGGGCCCTGCTGGTCTCTGGTGGCCAGAGCTCAGGTTGCCTATATGCTCCAGGCCAGGTACAGGACTCCTGCCAGCCACTCCCCTCCACCCCCCGCCCCCCGGCAGCGTGTCCTTCTTACGGATACTGATGCGGGGCCTCCGGGAGGGAACCCACTTTGCCCAGGACCATGGGGCTTGTACACGGGGGATTTGGAGTCCAAGCCAGTCCACCCTGAGAGTGGGGTGGTGCCGGGTCAGGTGGGCCTGTGCCCGGGGGGAGGGCGGTCTGGTGTTGGACACAGATGAGCCCCAGATCGTGTGCACACAGAATCTCATAATAACCAATGCAGTGAGAGCTGTGACGCCGCCTCCTTCAGGGACAACACCCCCCGGAGGCTCTTTGGACGGGCCCTTCATTCTTTAGCAAGGAAGATGCACTGGGAATCATGAACAAGAGCAGGGCCTGTGGGCACCTCAGAGCCCACTCGGGGCAGCCGTCCGGGCAGAGGTTCATAGAGTCTCCCGGCCCGGCTGCAGGCCACTTCCTCACCCGGTGAAACTTAGCTTGGCCCTGAAGGTTCTGGCGACAGATGAGACTGGCAGGTGATCAGATATTTTTGCAAAGGCTGGTGGCGTGGAGGGGTAGGGACAGCAGGCCCTTTCCAGGTTTGAGCTCCCTGCCAGGCACACCCCTACCTGTTCCTCCATGACCCACAGCCTAGGACACCAACCAGGGTCCCCGCCGTGGAGGACGCAGCTGGCATCCTGACCAGCCCTGGCCAGTTCCCAATCACTGCTTTCTGCTGGGCCATGCCCCGTGAGGTCCTGACATGCAAAAGGCCTTGAGGTGGGGCTCGGGGGTCTGGGGAGGAGGGTGGCTGTGCTGTGCACTGCACAACCCTAGGGGGCGCTGTTCTAATGCATGTCATGGGGTCCTGCAGGGCTGTGACACTGGTGAGGACATGGCACGGCAAGAGCCAGGGTCTCCCAGGAAAATCCTGCAGGGCCGGAGGGGTGGGTGAGGGCGGGGGTTTTGACATCAGGCAGAGGAGCTGGACGCTGATGGCAGCTTTTAGGTGGGTGAGGGAACCTGCTTTGGCGATGTGGCAGCGAGCGAGGGGACAGGCTGGGAATTCGGGCTCAGGTCTTCAGGTATCCACCCTGGACTGCAGCCCTGGGGGGCAGCGGGAGAGGCCAGGCCATCTGCCATCCTCCCAGGATGGTGTCCTCTGCCTGCCCTGCAGCCCTCAGGCCCCCTGCGTGTTTTCCACCCCTGTCCCTTTCCTTTGTTGTCTGGTTTAGTCATTGAGGAGGAATTTTAGTCGGAGCCTCCGGAGTGCCTCTGTTTGTTTTTCGACCTGCTGGGTTGACCTCACTGATGAGGCCGCATGCCTTGCGGGGGCGCTGGGCTGGAGGGGCCTCAGCCCTGGGCCAGACCCTTCCTCATGGCTCCATGTCTCAGACCTCAGCCCTAGTCTTTAAGAGCTGTGGCTCTCTGGCTTCCAGGAAATACAGGAAGGGAACTAGGGACACCGCCTGTCCCTGGGTCCACAGTGCTGTTTACACATGCAGAGCAAATTGATGGCTTCGTGAAGAGTTTGTGAGCATCTGCGGCCGCCGGGCTGTGCAGCGCCCCTGCCCTCCCAGAGTTCACAGCCCGTGGAGGAGAATGCACAGCTGTCCAGGGAATGCACGTCACAGTGATATCGTGACAGTGGTGGGGCCATGGGCGGGACAGGAAGGGAGGCTGCCAGCTGTGTCCCAAGAGGCCAGCGTGTGCCTGTGGTTTTGGGAGCCTGTCACTGGCTCCAGCGTGGAACAGCGCTTGGGCCTGGGGTGGGCCAGATGCTGAGGGGGCTCCCTTGCGGCCCCAGCGCAGCACCGGCTGCCAAGTGACCTTGCTGGCCTTTCCCGTGCCTCGATTCCTCTTTCCCAATGAAGGCTGTTAGCCTGGATGCTGTTCACTGCTCCTGGCCCTAAAATTAAGAGTTCTAGCCCAAGAACTGTGAAGACTTCAAGCTTGGGGTTATTTGGAGGCTCTCAGGTTTTCTCTTAAAGATAAAGGTACTGACTTTGGGGTCTGCAGAAACCTCCCCTCGCTCTCTCTCTCTTCCTCTCTTTCTCTGTCTCCCTCTCTCTGTCTCTCTGCAGATAAGTCTCTCTCCCTCCCTTTCTCTTGCCATTGTCTGTCCCCACAGCTGCCTCCCGAGCCCCTGAGCCCCGGGCTATTGTCTCCAGTCCATCCTGGTCCCTTGGCTGAGCAGGCCACAGACATTTGGCAGGATGCACCCTGGGCTCAGTGTCTGGGAGTGGCGCTGAGTGTCTGGCGGTGACCTCTGGAGGACGGGCCATGGTGCTTTAAGGGTCAGGCAGAAATGCCACCGTGTTCGGGCTGGGGGCTGGACTGGGTGTCCACAGAGCCCACAGCACCATTCTGTTGGGTACCAGGGCCCCGGCCAAGTACCTCGCCTTCCCCCAGCCATGCTGCCTGGATGCTGGGTCCTCCTGAGCAGAGCACTCTGTGCTTGTGTGGCCCTAGAGCTGCAGCTTCCTTCAGCCACCACAGTGGGTGTATGGAGGGGACTGCGTGGGTGAACGTGGGGCAGAGAGACCGGGCTGGGCCAGCATACTTCCCCAGAGACCCCAGAGACCCCGGGACTGACGGAGCCTGCCCAGTGCCGGGGACAGAGTTGGAAATAACCTTCTAATGAGATAAGGAGTTAAAGATGATCCTAGAATCCTCCCACAGCTCCCGGTGGGGTCGGGGAAAAGCGTGGGTGTCTCAGGAAGGGTGCAGGAATCCCAGAGACCAGACAGGCAAGGAATCAGCACCAAGGGGGCACTCCTTGATGGAGTAGCTGTGGGCACTGCTCCGGCTCAGGGGGGCACCAGACTGGGGACCTGAGGAAAAGTCACCCCCCGAGTGACCACAAATGACCAGGTGGAATCTGCTGCTGCTGGTGTGTTGTGATTCTGGGGCTGGGGGAGCTCCCCTGTGCCTTTGCCAGCAAAAAGGAGCAGCCTCCGATGGATGGCAGATGCCCAGCCTTTGCGAGGAAGGACCATGGCCGGCACGTCATCTGGCGGGGACAGACATCCTGGGCTTCACAGGCAGCCTACCCAGAGCCAGGGCTTACAGATAAGGAGCTTGTTTGTGAGGGTGTGGGGGGAAGGAATTCGAGAAAAGGACCCAGTGCAGACCCCAGCAGCCTCACGAGAAGTGTGCCACCCCAGGGCATCAGACCCAGCCTCCTTCCTGGGCAGGGCAGCACCATCCCCTCTGTTCACAGCCTGCACTTGCTCTGTGAAGGCCGCTGGGAGCCGGCGAGGGCAGAGCGAGGCGGGCTTTTATTTAGAAAAGTAGAATGGCTGAGGTGTCAGGGTCACCTCCTCCCAGGGCAGTGCTGAGGCTTCAGGTGCCACTGGCTGCAGGTGTCCTTGAAAAATGGCAGAGAGGAAACCTGCGTTGGCCGTCCTGTCTCACCTCCAACCTTCTGCTCTTGTGAAAAAAGTGGGGCTTTCCTCCTGAGCCTGTCGCAGGCTTGTAATGATTCCTCCTTGGGGAGGAGGGCTAGGGAGCAGGGAACTGATGGCTAAGGAGGGCCAGATGCTGCACCCAGAGATGGGCTCTGTTTAGTAGCAGATGTTGGGACCTGACTCCAATTGGCATTAACATAAACGTTGATACACTGGTTTCTGTAGATGAGCCTCATTCAGGCAAAGCTTGATCCAGCTACCCAAACAGTGTGGCCAGTCTGTCTCTCTGCATCCTCTTACACCCTGTCCCAGGTTGTTGTGTGTAGAAGCTGTGGGCCCGCTCACTCAGTCACTCAGCAAACGTTCTGAGTGCCCAGTGTGTGCAGGCTCCTGTGCAGGCCCTAACCCTGCCCTGCAGGTGAAGGCTCTGTTCCTGTGCCCTTTGGTGCTCCCTTTCCATCAGGGCCACCCTACCTGGGGGTGGGTGCTTGTGTCTTGGTAGCAGCTCATCGCATCCCCTTCTCTGGGGCCCTGGCACCCGGTGGGTTTTTCTGGCTGATTCTCTTTTGTTCTGAAGCCCCCGTCCCCACTGGGGAGATGAGGAACTGAGGCCAGCACTTGATGGGGCACCCCCGAGTGTCTCCCTTCCCCGAGGCTGGCAGGATGGGTGCCATGAAGCACCTGGGCTCGGGTTCTGGATTCCATTTCGAGGACACATCTGTGTCACTCAAGGGAGTGGCCCCAGGCCCCGCTTCCCTTCCTGAAAGTGGCCAGCTTCCACAGCGTTTCTGTTGTTGGTGGAGAAGCATCCTTTCACGAGGGGCTCCACTTCCAGGGGCTGCTGAGCCTGAGAGGTGCCCTCCAGCAGGGCAGGCTGCACCTGGGCCGAAATTGCCCCTTCCTTGCTTCTGAGTGCTCGGAGGAGTGCCGGGGCACCAGCAGATGTCCAGGAACTCATTTACGTTCCTGCTAAAAGCAGCTGTCTCCTTCTGTCAGCTCCTGTAGGTCCTGGAGCCCTGTGCAATGTCCAGTGGCCCTCCTGGTCCCAGGGAAGACAGTGCTGCTGGGCTGGGCTCTGTGATGCTGCCCCGCTGGGTCTGGGGCACCTGGCTGCTGACATTCATCCTTCTCATCAGGGCTGTGAGCCTTAGGCCTTAGGGGATCCCAGGGTTCCATCCTCCTGCCCCACCAGCTTTGTTTCAGTCCCTCATCTCTGGTTCCTTGTGCTGGGCCACATCAGTCCACTGCTTCTCCAGGCCAGGAGCATCTGGACACACTAAGCACTGCAGTCCCTGGGTGACAAGTGCTGGGGTCCCCAGGTGACAAGCACTGCGGTCCCTGGGTGATGAGCACTGGAGTCCCTTGGTGACGAGCACTGGGGTCCTTGGGTGACGAGGTCCCTGGGTGACGAGCACTGTGGTCCCTGGGTGATGATCACTGGGATCCCTGTGTGACGAGCACTGGGGTCCCTGGGTGACAAGCACTGGGGCTCCTGGGTGACGAGCACTGGGGTCCTTGGGTGATGAGGTCCCTGGGTGACGAGCACTGCGGTCCCTGGGTGACGAGCACTGGGGTCCCTGGGTGACGAGCACTGGGGTCCCTGGGTGACGAGCA
>CM052648.1:30603756-30614950 GCA_028533165.1 Leontopithecus rosalia | reverse complement strand
TCCACCCACCCGCCCACCCATCCATCCATCCACCATCCACACATCCATTCACCCACCCATTCATCCATCCATTCGTCCATCCATTTGTCCATCCATCCATCCATCCATCCACTCACTCACCCACCCACCATCCATCCATCCATCCACCCACCCACCCACCATCTATCTACTACCCATCCATCCATCATCCATCCACCATCCATCTGTCCATCCATCCACCCATCCTCCTCTTCCTCCTCCTCCTTCTCCTCCTCCTCTTCATCTGTGTTGAGCTCCTACTATGTGCCAGTGCTGCAGTCTTGCTTGTATTTCTTATCAGGGTCTTTGTGCTGCCTTTTGTGCTTCATGGCAACCACTCAGAACTCAAACACTCATTTCCAAATTAGTATCCTTCTTCTTTCTTCTTGTTCTTCTCCTTCTCCTTCCTCCTTTTCATCCTTCTCCTTCTCTTTCCTCCTCCTCCTTCTTCCTCCTCTTTCTTTCTTCCTCCTCCTCCTTCTTCTCCTCTTCCTTCTCCCCTTCTCCTTCTTCTTCTCCTTCTCTTCCTCTTCCTTCTCCTCCTCCTTCCTCCTCCTTCCTCCTCCTCCCCTCCTCCTCCTTCATTTCTTCTTCTTCCTCTTCTCTCTCTTCTCCTCCTCCTTCTTCTGCTTCTCCTCCTCTTCCTCCTCCTTCTCCTCATTCTCTTCCTTCTTCTTCCTTCTCTCCTTTCTTCTTGTCTTTCTTTTTCTCGAGACTAGGTTATGCTCTGTTACCCAGGCTGGAGTACAGTGGCTCGATCTTGGCTTACTGCAGCTTCCACCACCCAGGCTCAAAGGAACCTCCCACCTCAGCCCCTCAAGTAGCTGGGATCACAGATGCGCACCATGAAGCGCAGCTAATACTTGTATTTTTTGTAGAGGAGGGTTTGCAATGTTATCGGCTTGCTCTCCACCTCCTGAACTCAAGCCATCCGCCTGCCTCAGCCTCCCAGAGGGCTGGGGTTCCACGGTGAGCCACTGTGCCCGGCCACCAAATTCTTTCCAGTCACCTCCCTTCTTCCTTAAAACTGACCTTGCTGGTGTCCCTTCCTTTACAGGTCTGGGGACATGATACCTCGTTACATTCTAATGAAAATGGGCCACTGGGACACCAATGACAAATACTTCTACTTCTAAAAGTGCAGGGGACACAGAGGCCAACTTCTCTAACTCCGGTCAACTGAGGGATGGGGAAGACGTATTCCTTGGGTGAGGGGGGCTGTGCAGGATGCCTGACCCCTAGGAGCCGGAGTTAAACGCCGCCTGTGACATGAAGACTCTGAGGCCAGTAGCCTTGTGCTGGGCCCATGCCACATAGGTGGCTCCAGGGAGGCTCCTGGTCTCAGTGCACACAGCGGGTGGGAGCAGGCCACTTTGGGGAAAGGGATTGAAGGTAGGGAGTCAGGTGGACGTGTCTCCAGGAGATCTGGCATGCTGGGGTCAGGAGGCCCCACTCCACTATCCCATTTGGGGTTGCACCACCGTAACAAGGCTGCCACCCAGACTGCAGGAAGTTGCTGGTGCCAATGCCACCTGGTGCTCTGAAGCTGGTCCCCAGGCCATGGCGTACATGGGGGTCTGGACACCAGGCCCACCTCTGTATGTTGTGTGGAATATGGCTCTGCTGGCTCTGTGAGGGCGTGGGAGGCTGCCACCTGCCTCTTGCTGTCCAACTCCACAAGTCTTTCTGATTGGTGGAATCGAATTTGCATCCTGCATCCTTGTGCAAAGGCACCTGGGAAATACAGTTTTCAGCTCCCCAGACTGCAGAACAGGACAGTGCTGAGGGGAGGCGGGGGTGGGGCTTGGGTGACCAAGGCCCAGCGGGACGCCTGCTGTTCTGCGGGACTGACCGCATAGGTGATCCCGTCATGGCGAGGGTTGCACTGAAGCAACAAAGTTTTTGTTTCATGAAGCTTCTGGAGTTGGCCCTCTGTGCATCACATATCGGTCTCAGGAATCTCTGCACGTCCGCATGGTCCTTTATTAAAGAGTGAGTGCCAGGCTGGGTGTGGAGACCACGGTGACGCCGCCTCCGCCTTCACTGAGCCCCTGGGCCGCTCGGAGGGTCCGATGGGAACCGCTGGTGCTGGGCTCTGGCCTGGCTGTCTAGGAGGAAAGGGCAGAAGCAGGGGCTCTTGTCTGCTGAGCTGGGAAACACTCAGGTGAGTGTGCAGTGGCCACTGTTGACGCTGCAACTCCTCTCGCTGGCCTCGATCCACTGGGGGCCACCCTCTGGTTGGGGGTGACACTGGCCTCAAACCCACGTCCACCTGTCCCCAAAGCTCGTGCTGTGTCCAAGTGGAGTTTTCATCCTGATGGAGGCTGGAAGGAAAGCTTCTCCTGGCCCCGCCACACCTTTGCTTTTTAGAAAGAAAATTAATGATTTCCTCCACTCTGGCACAGGAAGGCCCTGGCCAGCAGCAGGGGTGGCGATGGGCCTGGGAAAGGTCTGCTGGCCTCCTAACTTGTTGCAGCAAAGATCTGCGAACATGCCCACCAAGCCTGCTGGAAAACAGCTCTGGCCTTCAGCAATCGAGAAAACAGGCTTGCAAGCCTGAGTCTGGGAAGAGCATCATGGGCTTGTCACGGTGCGAGGCCAGGAAGCCCCAGCCGGGATCCCTGCTCCGCGGCCCTGGCCGCTGCCCGTGTTGGAACTGAGTCTTAGGGACGGCCCAGGGCTCGGCGCTGTGTCTCAGCAGGTGGGCCGGCAGCTGGCGCGGTCCTCTCTTCCCAGGGGCTGCATCCAGGCCTGGGGCTGTGCAGGGCCACCTCACCAGGCACCTGCACTTGGCCTTGCTTCCGAAGTCAAAGGCAAAAGCCCACCAAAGCCGTCTTTGTGGGGGCCAGGTGGGAGGTGCCACGTATGCCTGAGGGACTGACAGAGCTGGGTGGGCTGTGCCCGGCTTGGCAGCCGAAAGCCACCCAGGAAATCAGAGAGGCCATGAGAGGCCAGCCTGGACGCAGGGCGTTCTGGGTCCCGGTACCACCCCTCCCTTTTATAACTGTTTCTATGCCTCCCTTTATAACTGTGGTGGGAAATCCTCGGCTTCCCCCCGTCTCTGGCCTCTTGATGTAATTGGCAGAGGACTGCAGCAAAGCCAGGCTGTAGAAATGACACCGTCGGGGGCAGGGACTGCAGGATCCTGGGACGCAGATACTGTGGCGCCTTCCAGAGAACTGTGGATGGGAGGCGCTTCGTGATCCTGAAGTGTGGCTTCGATTCCCACCACCCTGGTTTCCTCCAGAGTCCTGCTCAGGCTGCTGTCTTCCCTGCACCGTTAGCTGCTCATGGCCTGGGTGAGGGTGGCATAGAGCCCTGACTGCACCTCCTTGTGGCTTGTGCACCAAGCGCAGTGCCCACACTGAGTGCCCTGGAGGGACGGGGTGCTGGGGAGGCAGAGTCCTCCGTCTGTGTGCTCCTCTTGCTGAGGGCCTGCTGGGCCATGCTGTTGTCTCTGGCAGCCCGGCACCTTCTCCTGGGGCAGTGCTGAGGCTCCAGGTGCCACCGGCAGAGAGGAAACCTATGTTGGCCATCCTGTCTCACCTCCAACCTTCTGCCCTTGTGTAAAAGGTGGGACTTTCCTCTTGAGCTCATCTCAGGCTTGTAATCATTCCTCCCTGGGGAGGAGGGCCAGGGAGTGGGGAACTGATAGCTAAGGAGGGCCAGACGCTGCACCCAGAGATGGGTCCTGTTTAATAGCAGATGCTGGGATCCAACCCCAATTGGCTGTCACATAAAGATGGATACACTGGTTTCTGTAGATGATCCTCATTCAGGCACAGCTTGATCCAGCTACTGAAACAGTGTGGCCAGAGTCTCTCTCTGCATCCTCAGGCAGGCACTCTCCACCCCCTCAGGAGACTATTGCCAGAAGCTCCAGGCTCCTGTTTGGTGTTTGGAGCCAGCAGAGCAGGGAGGATTCCTCATTCCCAAAGGAAAAAAGTGTCAGGACGGAGCTTCCCTGGCCTGGCTGGTCTCCTGTCCATCTCTGAGCTGACCATCTGAGACAGGGCGGTGTCATGCTCGGATTGGCCAGCAGAGGGGGCATGGCTAGCCCCATCCACACCTACTGGGCAGGCGGTTGCTGGCTGCTGGGTTCCTCCATCCCATTGGCCACCCCAGCACACACGGCTGTGCTGCTGCCACACCAGCTTCGAGTTTCTGTTCTCTGCTGGGACTCCCAGGAGCCTCTGCTTTGGTCACAGGAGAAGTGCTTTCCCCATGAAGCTGACCTTGTTCAGGGTGGGTGCCTGGGTTCACGCCTTGTGGTGGCTGCGTGTCTGGGGTCCTCGTGGTGAGGGAGAAGGAGGCTCTGGCAGATGGGGGCCATCTTTTGTGTTGGAGGGTGACCGCTGAGCTTCCTGGTAACTATCATGGTGTCAGCTGGCCAGAGGTCAGCTTCTCCCCTGCCCTTCTGCGAGAGCCCCTGGATCAAGGGTCAGGAAGCTTCTGGAAGGGATATAGGGGCTGCCCCTTCCTTGTTCTGGCCCTGCCTGTCTGGTGATGTGGGCAGGGGTCTTCAGGGCCAATGGAAACTACACACCAGCTATAAATGGTCACGGGAAGGTGACAGTCCAGGTGGATAACGAGGGGGATAAACTCTGCCAGTGACATCCCCGTGGCCTCTGTAGGGGCCTCAGGCGGGGCAAAAGCTCTCAGGGCTGCAGAGCAGATGTTGTGACCCACCGGCTCTCCCTCGTCCCCGCACAGCACCTGTAAGGCGTCTGGCTCAGCTGCAGGGTTTCTGTGTCCTGCCGGCATCTGCCTGGACTGCCCTCCTTACGTGGCCAATGAGAAGCCATGTCTGGGAGGCCAGGTGTGTGGCCCCTGCCAGCCTCAGGAGCCACAAGGGCACATGAGGAAGGCGGTCGTCATCAGAGCCAGGAAAGCCTGGGTCAGCCCCTGGTGTGTGACTGCTTGTGGGGGCAAGGATGGGACCCTCCTCCACAGTGCTGTGCCCTGCCTCGCCCAGCATGCGGCTCTGGGTCCTGGGGCTCTGTTGAGTGCCCGGATTCTCGGTGGGGGGTGAGGGTGCTTTCCCATCATCCCAGCTTCTGGTGCTCGCAGGCGCTCCTTTCCCCTCCGTGGCTAACCCGCTCCTCCTCTGTCTTTTCAGCTCAGCCAGCAGACCTCCTGAAGGTTCTAGATTTTCACAACTTGCCAGATGGAATAACAAAGACGACAGGCTTTTGTGCCACGCGGCGATCTTCCAAAAGCCCGGACGTCGCTTACAGAGTCACCAAAGACGCGCAGCTCAGCGCGCCCACCAAGCAGCTGTACCCTGGTAAGAGCCACGCGCTTCTGTTCCGGTGGCAGGTCCCATTGGCCCCCCGGCCTGGGAGCAGCAGAACCCGTGTGGTGGCAGAAACAGGCTGGGTTTTCCAGGAAGCCGCTCCCTCGCACCAGCCCTTTTTCCCTTCACAGCAGTGAAAGTGCAGTTGCAATGGTGGGACTTTGTCCTTCTCTGCTGGATGTGGGTGGCGGGGAGGGAGTGGCCCGGCGCCCCTGACTTTCTATCAGTGCATCTCTGGTGGTAGCTGGGCCGCCAGGACTCCTACCGGGGGAGTCTAATGGGTCCTGGGGGTTGCGGTGGGGAGAAACCTCGGGGTCATGGGAAAGGAAGCGCTTCCAGACGGAAGTTTAACTGAGGGCAGTGACATTAAGACACATGAATCAAACGTCGTGACTCCTAGCAAGAGCGCACGAGGCTTTTAATGAGAATCAGTTGCCGAGTGCTGGGTCTCTGCTTTTAATCACACACCCGGAGCGGGAGGCAGCAGTAGCTCTAAGATGCAGCATCCAAGTGTCCCTGTCACCCAGGGGTGGGGCAGCACCTGTCACAGTTAATTAAACCCTCCAGGCTTGTCTGGACGTGAGTAAATGAGCTGGGGATGGAGAACCTCGTCTCCTTGCTAACTTAGTTGGGTGCTCCCGGCCTGGACTGAAATGAGCTCCTCTTTCTGATTCAGATAAGAAGAGGGTGGGGGTGGAGGGCAGGTGAGTTCACTTTGTGAGACTCTCCGTAATTATTAGAAGACACAGTGCAGCATCTTCTTGGCGGACCTGGAGGTGACCCCAGCGTTGAACCCACGATCAGGGTGGCCTTTGAATGAGCCACAGGGTTTCTGAGGATCCTGTCCCCGCTAGGCCCCGAAGGACACCCTCCTTGAGGGGCTGCTTCCGCCCCCACAGACTTGCTGTCTGCGCACTCATTCCCAGCCATGGCCAGCCTCGCTTTCAATCCATCGTGACCTTGAAGAGGGTGTCTCTCAGAGAATCTGGGCAGTTCTTTTTAAGAATGTTTTTCAGAACGAGCTATTTCAAGAAATAACCTGAGGGACCAAGTCGCTGCCTGGCGGCTCAGTGGAGGTAAGGCAAGGTGGCCCGGGAGCTTGGCAGCCCAGTTTCCCTCAGACAGCCCACCTTTGGGTGCCAGAGTGGCCCTGGGCTGTGCATCCCCAGCCTTGAGAGTGTGGAACTCATCAGCACAGACAACCTCTCCTCAAAAAGGACTGCAGCCTTTGTGAGGCTGAGGCAGGTGGAGCACCTGAGGTCAGGAGTTCAAGACCAGCCTGGCCAACATAGCCCAACCCCATGTCTACTAAAAATACAAAAATTGTATTTTTTAAAAAACAAATAGTGCAATTTGTATTATTATTATTATTATTATTTACAAATAATTGTATTATTTGTATTATGTGGTGAACGCCTGCAATCCCAGCTATTTGGGAGGCTGAGGCAGGAGAATTGTTTAAACTCAGGAGGCGGAGGTTGCAGAGAGCCAAGAAGCCTCCCGAGGAACACTCCCAAGCTTTTGGAAGAACATCTCCTTTGGAATCAGCCACGGAATGCTCACTCGAGTCGTTGCCCGGAAGTTACACTCTTTTCTGCCCCAAGGCCCAGGTGTAGATTTCTTGACCCAGAAAGCCTGGGAGGGCTGGTCTGGGGAAGGGCTTCGAGAGCCTATGACCAAGGACCGTGTGGACTCTGGTTGTGAGACACGCCGAGCGGCACACTGGGGAAGGGAGGGCTCCTGCCCCTGAGGGGACCTTCAGCCACTGTGTTTAATCTTACCTGTGTCCCCAATTCTGGGGCACTGGTACCACTGCCCCCTGCCCCGTGGCTGACACCCAGTCCTCCCCTGTGGCTCTCCTGCACCTCGGGCCCGGGAATCAGCCTCCCTTGGGCAGAATGTCCTGCTATGCCTCGATGCCCCCACCGGCTACCCTCAGCCTGGCCCCTCCTCAGCCGCCAGGGCTCAGCTGGAACCTCACCCGCTCCCCAGGTTCCTGGTCCCATGTCTAAAGTTAGCCACACCCCCTATTCATTTCCTATCCTTCGGCCTCCTTCTGCCACCCTGCCCGACTGCTCCCTGCACTATTTGCAATTATCGTTATTATTATTGAGACAGAGTCTCGTTCTGTCACCCAGGCTAGAGTGCAGTGGCATGATCTTGGCTCACTGCAACCTCCACCTCCCAAGTTCATGCGATTCTCCTGCCTCAGCCCCTGAGTAGCTGGCATTACAGGTATGCTGTAATCCTAGCACGGAAATACTTGCCTGATTTTTTTATATTTTTGGCAGAGACAGGGTTTCACCATGTTGGCCAGGCTGGTCTCTAACTCCTGACCTCAAGTGATCCTCCTGCCTCAGCCTCCCAAAGTGCTGGGATTACAGGTGTGAGCTACTGCGCCCCACCTGCAATTATTTAATTAGCTGGTTTGATGATTTCTGTTTATGTGCGGGGAGTATCCCTTTCTGAGGTCAGAGACCATATCTGTCCCTTGACTGTGTCACCCTAGAGCCTGGCACCTGTCAGTATTTATTGGGGAACTAATCACTGTTTATTGATGACATGATTCACTGCAGTGAGCAGTCAGTGTGCTTCATAACTGTCGGCTCAGTGTGATTCAGTGTCAATGCAAATGCATTTATTGCACTCCTACTGTATACCTAAAATGCTCTAGTGCCTTTGGACTTCAGCAGAAGTAAAAATGAGAAGCTCTGAGGGTGTCATCAGGCCTCTCCCGAGCCACCCCTCAACTGTGACTTTCCTTAGCGAATGAAATATGAAGTGTTCGACAGGCAGCTCCCCTCCCAGTGTGCCCGGACAGTGTAGATCATAAAATGTCAGCGTCCCGGCTCATGTCAGGACTTGAATGGGCCATCTCACAGTGACAGTAAATCCATTGTTATTTTGCCAGGAGAGAGATTAATGTTAAACATAATTTATCCTTTCGGGTTTTATCTGAGCTGAGAAAATTTGTTACCATAGAGATTTCAAAACTTGAGAAACGGCATTTTAATGAGCTGCGGGAGCCGGGGGTTCGGGGGGGCCTCGGTGCCTCGTGCCGGGAAGATGAACCTGCTCGACTCATCCTTTGATCTTTTAAGACGGAAGACTGACTCCGGTGCGCAGGGTGGTGGTGGGGTGGGGACAGGAGCCAGGTGGCCCTTTGCAGTGAGAGCCAGGGAGTGGAATCAGGTGGTGCCTGTGCTATCTGCCCTGGGTGTGGACGGGAACCCAAGTGCTTCAGGTGAGACCCCACCAGGCCCTCGGTGCCCCATGCACTCCCAGGGACCCCATGGGACTGCCATGGTCCTGCTGGCAGCCTTGCCATCTGGGGCCCCCACTGTGGGTGGGCATGGCGTGTCCCACTCCTTCTCCATAGGTGGGACCAGCTACGGCCATCATCTCCAGGGTCCCCCTCCCACATCCCCACATGTGGAGGGGTGATGCAAAACCAATGGCTGGCTGGGTGCGGTGGCTCACCCCTGTAATCCCAGCATTTTGGGAGGCCAAGGTGGGAGGATCACCTGAGGTCAGGAGTTCGAGACCAGCCTGGCCAACATGGTGAAACCCCATCTCTACTAAAAATACATAAATTAGCTGGGGGTGGTGGTGTGCACCTGTGGTCTCAGCTACTTGGGTGGTTGAGGCAGTAGAATCGCTTGAACCTGGGAGGTGGAGGTTGCAGTGAGCTAAGGTCTCACCACCGCACTCCAGCCTGGGTGACAGAACAAAACTCTATCTCGAAACAAACACACACACACACAAACAAAAAAAACAAAGCTGATGGCGTGTGTCTAGATGTGGGGGTCCTGAGCTGGTTCCTCCATGAACCTGCCTTTCCTAGATGGCCACACTGACTGTCATCACCCCCACCTGGTGATGGGCTGCCCCTGTCATCGCCCCCACCTGGTGATGGGCTGTCCCCAGCTTTGGGGGCAGGGGCCTTGGCCAGGCCCACCTGGGCCCAGCCTCCTGTGGGAACAGCTGAGTCATGGCTTGGAGCTGGTCAACACAGGGTGCCTGACCACAGCTGGGCAGCCCTGCTCCGTGTCCCTCACCCCAGTGAGGGGTTTGTGACCTGCAGGATGAGATTGCCGCTGCTGCAGCTTCCAGTGCTCACACAGACTCTGGGTTGGCCTGTAGGGGCCTTGGAGGGTCCGCCCTGAGTAGGGGCCTCTCGTTTTGCAGGCCCTCGGGAGCTCTCCCTGCAGCGCCCTACAGAGGATGCAGAGGCTGCGGCAGGCAGTTCTTCTCCCCCTGGAAAGTCTCAGGATGCTGTGGGGCGAGGGGGCCTTCGGGTCCCCTTCCCCCCAGCGTGGCACCTGCAGCTGTGCTGCAGTGACCAGACGCAGAGGCGGCGAGGCTGCTGCCCGCTGTGCCACGATTCCGCCAGCAGAGGGTGCTCACGGATAGCCGCCGTGCAGGCGCTGCAGCCACGCATCCATGCTCTGCTGCCCCACCGGCTGGGGCCTCTGGGCCACCTGGTTAACCTTTGGCCCCACTTCTAAAGAAGGGGTGCAGCTACTCGGGAGGCTGAGGCAGGAGAATTGCCTGAACCCAAGAGGCGGAGGTTGCAGTGAGCTGAGATCGCGCCATTGCACTCCAGCCTGGGTAACAAGAGCAAAACTCTGTCTCAAAAAAAAAATACTCCTCCATCTTGGCCGGGCGCGGTGGCTCAAGCCTGTAATCCCAGCACTTTGGGAGGCCGAGGCGGGTGGATCACGAGGTCATGAGATCGAGACCAACCTGGTCAAAATGGTGAAACCCCGTCTCTACTAAAGATACAAAAAATTAGCTGGGCATGGTGGTGCGTGCCTGTAATCCCAGCTACTCAGGAGGCTGAGGCAGGAGAATTGCTTGAAACCAGGAGGCAGAGGTTGCGGTGAGCCGAGATTGCGCCATTGCACTCCAGCCTGGGCAACAAGAGCGAAACTCCATCTCAAAAAAAAAAAAAGAAGGGGTGGGCCTGGTAATGGGTTCGCGGTGGCTGAAGCCCATCCACCAGACCCCAGCCCTCCGTCGTGGTGCTGCTTGTGGGGCAGCTCCAGCAGCAGATCCCCCACTTCCTTGGCATGAGCCTGTTGATACCCTGCTGCGGTGCCGCTCCTTCTGGCTGGTTCTGAGGACCCCACAGCCTTAGGCAGGAGAATCGCTTGAGCTGAGATCGTGCCGCTGCACTCCAGCCTGGGCAACAGAAACAGACTGTCTCAAAAATGGCAGCAATAATGGTAATAAGAATTGCAAATAGTTCAGGGGGCGGTGGAGCAGGATGGCAGAAAGAGACTGGAGGCTCAGAAAGGCTGTGGGCTCCTCAGAACCAGCCAGAAGGCTGAGCACTCCTGGCTGACCCAATGGCATCAGTTAGCTGTAGGCTCCCCATCAGCCCCAGGCTGTGGGCAGAATGGCAGGTGGCACAGGGCAAGAGCATCGCTGGATTCACCACCAGCATCGACGGAGCAGAGGGGCCAAGGCTCCTGGTCTTGCCCACAGACCGGGGCAGGCGTGTGGAGTGGGCTTGGGTGCTTGTGGCCGGGCCAGCCTGGGTCTGCCTTTGAGTGACCTCAGAATGCTTCTGGAGGGTGTTGTGAGGGGTGATGATTCCTCCTGTTAGCACACTAGGGGTATTTTTTTGTAATTTTAAATTAGGGTGAAATTCTTTTATTTCCACCCTTTCTCTGCTTTGCATATCAGCTGGGAAATGTCACACAGTCCAGTTCTAGTGGCAGTCGGAGGCTGCTGCTTCCCTTCTCCCTTCCTCTCTCTGCTTCCTCCCTCTGTCTCCCTCCGTCTCTCTCCCTCCCTGCCTCCCTCCCTCTGTCTCCCTCCCTCCCTCAATCTCCCCGACTCCCTGTATCTCCCTCCCTCGGTCTCGCTCCGTCT
>CM052648.1:30554507-30603656 GCA_028533165.1 Leontopithecus rosalia | reverse complement strand
CTCCCTCCCTCCCTCCATCTCCCTCCCTCCCTCCCTCCCTCCTTGCATGCTGAGTGGTGAGACACCATGGAGGGTACAAAGATGCCTCAAAAGCAGCCTCCGCCCAGAGGCAGCTCACAGCCTGGGAGGTTCTCCTGAGGGTCGATGCACAGATGCGTTGAGGTGTGGAAGCTGAGGACGAGGTGTTAAGGGCTCCCAGCTGGAAGGACCAGTTGTGTTTCATGGAGGAGTTTGCATTTGCTCTGAGCCTTGAAGGGGCAAGCTTGGCCAAGTGGGAGCAGGGAAGGGCTGCAGGAGCAGTTTGATCAAGGGGCAGATGTGCAGCAGATGGCAGTGTCCCACCACAGGCAGCATAGCTTCCCAGGGCTCTGGGCTGGCTCATTTGCAGAGAGCTGTGGCTGGGCGTGGGTGGAGGGCCCCTCACGGCTTCTCACCTCTGTGCTCTGTTCCAGCATCTGCATTTCCCGAGGACTTCTCCATCCTAACCACTGTGAAAGCCAAGAAAGGGAGCCAGGCCTTCCTGGTCTCCATCTATAACGAGCAGGGCATCCAGCAGATTGGCCTGGAGATGGGCCGCTCTCCTGTCTTCCTCTACGAGGACCACACGGGGAAGCCTGGGCCAGAAGACTACCCCCTCTTCCGGGGCATCAACCTGTCCGATGGCAAGTAAGTGGGTACTGCTGGGCAACCCCGTCCTCCTACTGGAGGGGGATCAGGCCAGCTCATGCCACTGACCAGATGTGGGGCCCGGTAGGGGACAGCAGCAGCCGGTACCGAGACTCCCAGAGGTGCTGCAGCACAGCAGAGGAGAGAGTGCTGGGCTTGGCGTCCTGAAACTGGGTTCTGGAGTCATCTTCTGTGGCTTTGGGGAGTCACTTCTCCTCCCTGGCCCTCCATTTCCCCTTTGTGAGGTACACTAATGCACATCAAATTCCAGCTGTTTGTGACAGAAGGGACATAGGAAATTGTGTGGTTTTACCCAGCCTGTTCCAGAAAGGGTTCGAGTTGTCCTTCCAGGGCCAGATGTGTTGGGAGTGGGGTGAGCCATGAGGAAAGGCGGGTTGTGCCTGCATGCTCCCTTGGGTGCAGAACTCAACACTAGGGGCCGACAGTCACCTCTTTCATGGCTGGCACGTGTCAGGTGGGGCCTGGCAATCTCTGAAGGCCTTCAGTACGTGAATCCTGAATTCTTCATTAACACATTCAGACAGGTCGGCTCATCCCACCGTTTCCCGTCCACACTCAGTCTTCTCTGGCTGACTGCAGTTTGCCATCAGGGTTTGGAGGACACCCTGATGCTAACATAGTAACATCATGAGTGCCCTCATACCAACGTCAAAATGCAACGGCCGCCACCTGCACTTCCCCGCAGGCTGTGATGGTGCCGCTGGGACCCCGCTCCCGGCTCCTGAGCCGTGCCCTGTGCCCCACATTCCTCCTTTCACTTGGGCTCTCGATGGGCTGCCAGGGTTCGGACAGCTGTCCCTGTCTGAGGGACAAGGATTCGGGGGTGTGAGTCAGACCTCACAGCACGTGGGGTTGCCCTAACTCGTCTGATTCCAGAGGCTGGGCCTTGATCTGCTCAGTCCCACCACGACCGTGCAGGAGGTGGGCCGTCTTCCCGCATCCCCAGGGATTTGCAGCGACGTCGCCTGAACTGGCATCTGCTATCCAAGCCCTGTCTTCACCGTCGGTTTCTTTGTAGGTGGCACAGAATTGCTCTCAGCGTCCACAAGAAAAATGTTACCTTGATCCTCGACTGTAGAAAGAAGACCACGAAATTCCTAGACCGCAGCGACCACCCCGTGATAGATGTCAACGGCATCATTGTGTTTGGCACGCGGATCCTGGACGAGGAGGTGTTCGAGGTGAGCAGGACAGCGGGCCACGCCCCGCACCACGCCCACCAGCACACCCCTCGTATGGAGCCACCCCGGCTGCCATTGGAGGTGGCTCCTCGGGTGGGGACCGTCTGCTGTTTCGCTGTGCTCACAGTGGTCTCTGTTGGTCAGGAGCCTCTGCTGCTGTCCTAAGGGATATTGGTGGCCTTCGGAAATGGAGGGCCAGAGCTGCTGTCGCCTGTAGGCCATGTGGGGTTGGCAGTGACCACCCTTGTCCCAAAGGCCCAGTAATGAGTCTCCTAGGCGCTAGCTGGGAACGGAGAGGGGCTTTGTCCAGCCTTGTGTTGAGGCTCCTGGAAACGTGCAGACTTCTGTCCTCTGTATCCGAGACCCATCCTGGAGCAGGGCAGCCGTCCTCAGGGTGAGCTTGAGGGGCAGAGCTGGGCCACTGGGTGGAAGCATCAGGGAGACCTGTGCTGACCCGACTCAGGCTGGCCTCACTCCAGAGTCTGGCTGTGTCCAGCAGTGGCCCTGCTCTCCTGGGGAGTGCTTCAGAGGCTGTGGAGTGGGAGCCTGAGCAGAGCGGGCTTGGGGACTGTTGGAAATAAGTGCTCAGTACTACAAAGAAAAATCAGCACTGAGACAAAGGGTCTCTCAGCAAGGCAATTTTCACTTCCTGGATGCAGGAAGAGTGCTCTTGGTAGCCATCTTGCCACACGAGTACAATGAACAAAGGAAATCAGACACATTCCCTTACGTATTTGGGGTTGTCCTTCCTGCTGTGTCTGATCTCCATTGGCTGGAGCTAGACTCACAATCTAAACTAAACCCTGATTGACTAACAACTTAAAACTTTCTAAACAGGTAAAAGCAGTGGAGAGCTGGGACCTGCCTGTGAGCACGTCCAGCACAGATATCTTGGTTAAAGCACAAGGACACAGAATGTACAGTGTGACTATAAGCATGGCATGTCTTACGGCTACATAGGTTAGGGCTTAACAAGTTATTAGCACACTTATTCTTTAACAGAAAAGGAAACTTTTAAAAAGGAACTTTTCTGCTTCTCACAAGGACCCCCACTTCAGCCCTTCATTAGTCAGGGTCCTGCATGGGAGAGCGTGGGAACGCTGTGTTCCACTGCCAGGAAACAGGGTGAGAGCCTCTGCAGGTGACAATGATCTCCAGCTGCCCAGGGTGAGGGGGTTGGAGTCACCGGTGCCTGTGGAGGTTCCGGGGCCCTGTCTCCTGGGTGCTGGGTGCTGGGGCAGCCGCCTGCACAGGGTCCCGGACTCTGCACCTCCCACGTGACTGCAGTGACCGTTGCCCCTGCAGCTTGGGTTAGGTGGCACCAGGACCCTCCACTGAGCTTCTTTTTCTTTTATGTAAGTTGGGTTTTGTAGAAGATTTGGCTTGCACCCAGGGCTCTGTGACTAAAGCCTGTTTGGAGGCCACTGGCTTCGATGATCTCCAAGGGCCATCCCGGCTCTGGGATTTCCTCCTCCCGGGGCTGCAGAGATGGGACAAGATAGGGCAGCGTCTCCTCCCGAAATCCCAGAGTGCCGCCGTGAGCTCCTGGCCATGTCTGCACATTGGTTTGGCATCCACCTGCCCCTGTTTCATGGCTGAGGTGGGGTCCATGGGACCATGTGTCTGCTTGGTGACTCAGGGTCACCAAGCCAGACACCGTGTTGACTGAGTCTTGGTGCTCTGCCAAGGGCACGCTAAGGAGACATCGCACGTGCTGAGTTTGCTTCGGTGTTAGCAGTAGTGATGTCTGCTGGTGGGGATGGGCACAGTTCAACTGGTCCCGGGACTCCGAGCGTGTGAGGAGAGGGTCATTCTGTACATCTCGCCTTTCTAGAAAACCACACTGGGCATCACGTAGTGTCACCGTGAACAGATGCTCAGCAGAGTGCTGGCCTCGGGGCAGGCCCTCCTGGGCTGGACTCTCAGCTCCATTGAGTGTTGGATTTGGGCCTTGGGCAAGCTGCTCTGCTATTTCTCTGTCTCAGCGTCTCTGTCTACAACGGGATCACAGATGTGGCTGCTTTATGAGCGGTGGCACCGTGAGGTGGAATGCAGTGACACTCCAGCACTGCCTCCCTTACAGGAAGCCGTGCCTCACTGTCAAATGCAGTGGTTCTGGATACTAACCCAATGTCAAGGCCGGCAGAGAGGCAGGACAGGGCACAGCAGCCCAACGCAGACAGCAGAGGAAGGATCAAAGCAGCCACCCTCTGCGGAGCGAGATGGGCCTGTTAGAAGAAGGCCGGACCGGGGTGAAGGTGGCGTGAGACTCTGCTGAACCCGAAGTTGGCTTCGGCTCAGTTTCCAGGAAGCTGCAGCCTGGGGCTTCAGTAGGGTAGGGCGGGTGCTTGGGGCCGCTGGCACAGCCAAGTTTTGCAAGTTAGTGAGACACACCCTCTGGGCACGCTTTTGACCAGACCTGCCTAGACGCCGGGAAGGAGCTGCGGTGGCAGGAGTGTCGTCAGCCCGGCAGGAGGCTGCTTCTAGGCTGTTCTGGGGAGCCAGGGTTCAAGCTGCCTCGAGGCCGCACAGGCTGGGATCCAGGGCTGCTGCTGCCTCTTGCTGGTAGCAGAATCTAGGCACAGCAGGTGATCTTGATGAGCTTTAAGTCTTGCTGGTAAAGTGTGGGTCGCAGTGAGGCTACCTGCAGAGTTGCAGGGGCGACCTGAGCTTGGCCTGGGCACCTGCCGGGGCTGCGGCCACCGCTGCCTGTTGTTCTATGGGTCGAGGCCACAGCGTGGCCTCGGGGTTTTAATGAGTTTGTCGTGCAGTCATGTTTTTGTGCTATGTCAAATTGTCATTATTTCTAGCGTGTTCAGCTGTAAAGATTCTGGAAAAAGCTTTATTTTATCTTTAAAAAAATTGGGATCTTAATTAGTGCTTCCTTGTATTCTGAGCGGGAAAAGCTGCTTTCCAGCAGCAGACGTAGGTGAAGAGTCCCTTACCACAGGAAAGTGCTAGAAATCCATGTTCCGGGCCGGGTTTGAGTCCTCACTCCACTGTTTCCCCGCAGTGAGGTCTTGGGTGAGTCGTTTAACGTCTCTGAGACTCAGTTTCCCCATCTGTAAAATGGCAGTAATAGTACCCACCGCCTTTTTGTGTGCGTGGGAGGCACCGTGAGAATTAATCCACGAAAAATGCCTATGAATGGCCGGCAGAAAACATGCCACAGCTGGTCTCCTTTATTACTGAAGAATGAGAGCGACCTGCAGTTTTCAAAAGGAAACGGCTCTTGGGTGGAGGAGGCTGTTTTCCTGTCCCGGCTCGTTCTTCCAGAAACCCGTGCAGGTCTCACTCTGCAGCTGGGGCCTGGCAGGCTTCTGGTCGAAACAGTAGGTCACTGATAGGTTCTGAATTCCGTGTTTCTGGTGAGCCACTTTTTCCTCTCGTGGAATTCGATTTGAGCCGGAGTGGCTGCCAGGAGTGAGAGGCTTTTATTGACCGTGAGTAGTTACTGGTGTGGGGGGCATTTTCCTAGCCCCAGAGTTTCCTGGCTGTTAGCTGTGCTCACGTTGGAAAATTGGACCTGTCTTTCTTAATGAAGTCCAGCAGGATCGGCGATGCCTTCGGCTGTCCCTTTTCTCTTCCTTCTTCCTTCACAGCGTGAGGAGGAAGTTCGGCAAGTTGGCCTCGGAGTCCCAGCCACCCTTTGTCTCATTGCAAGTGGAACAGAATTTGTTTCTTTTGAAGTGAAAGTGATCTGTCTCTGCTTTCCGGTGGGCTCTGCGTCAGGACATCTCCCATCTCAGCCGCTCGAGAGGGGCTCCCAAGCGGGAGGGGTCGGCACTGCTGAGAGACATTCCTCCAGCCCCCTTCTTCCCCTGGAAGGACCACTTGCGCTCATTCAAAGCCAGTTTGTCCCACAGCGTTGGAGAGCCAGCGGGACCCTGGGTGCTGGCGCTGGGGCCGAGGCAGGGCTGGCGCACTCGCTGCGTTCTGTTCTTAGAGTTGGACCAAACAGGGATTTGCCAAACGCTAAGAGGACTGTTTAAACAGGGTTTTTTTTTTAAAGCCTGGGGTTTTTCCTGGGGTGTGTGTGGCCCCACAGAGCACCCCCCTGTCCAAGGTGATGTGCCCTTGAGGGGCAGAGGTAGAGCCTTTTCATCCAGGGCATCATCAGGAACGAGCTTTGTGTTCTCACATACACTGTCTTAGTGGCCTGTGAGAGCATGGGGCATCCTGCAAAGGTGGGGAGGCGTGATTTATTTTCAGAGGTAAGGAGAAGGTGGATGGGAGAGCGGGCAGGGCCACCCCCATGCCCGGAAGGAGAAGGTGGATGGGAGAGCGGGCAGGGCCACCCCCGTGCCCGGAAGGAAAACGTGGATGGGAGAGCGGGCAGGGCCACCCCTGTGCCCGGAAGAAGGAGAAGGTGGATGGGAGAGCGGGCAGGGCCAGCCCTGTGCCCGGAAGAAGAGTCTTTCTGTCACTTCATAGCTTGGGAAGCCAGCACCAGGGAGGCTGAGTCACTTGCCTAAGGTCACCCAGCCAAATCACAGCAGATTGGAACCTCAGAAATCATGACGCGACTGTCCCCAGCCTCGGAGGAGTCCCGGGGAGCAGAGTCAGGAGACTGGACTCAGGCTGCCCTGACAGTGTGTGGGCCCCGCTGGGCTCGGGCTTCTGACGTCCTGTTCTCATAGCACTCCCCGCACAGGGCCTGAGAACCCTGGAATCCCCTGGCCCATGAGGTCTGTGAAGCCTTGGAACCTTCCAGGAAGAGCCAGCATAAGCTGTTAGCAAGGGCTGAGGGCCCCAGAGGCATCCCTCTGGTGTGTGACAGGTGACCTGGACCCGCAGGTCCCGTCCCAGCACCTTCCCCAGCCTGGGTGGGCAGCACAGGGATGCCTGGCTGCTGATCCAGGGGGCTCCATGTACCCCTCTAGCGTCTCGCATCACCAGTGGTCCCTGAGCCAGCCAAGTGATCCCCGTCAGGGGCTTGGGAGCCGGGACTGAGAGGGGGCTGGGGGGCCTCTGCCTTGGGGCTGCCGTGGAAGGCCCCTCCTCCGTGGGTGAGCTCTGACCAGGAGTGGAGCTGTGGAGGGGATGAGAACTTTCCACCAGCCGGCCAGCGAGTTCTGGGCCAGGAGCCAAATGTGCTTTTAAGCTGTTGAAGGTTTCAAGGGGCAACAAGACCAAACAGACTGTAAACTCAGCTCTCCCTGCAAAACCCCTGGGTGCTGGCGGAGTGACGGCACCAGCTCCAGGCGCTAACAGTCCCCCGTCTGCTGCCTTCTTTCAGCCTCTGAAGAACACCGAGCGGTTTACCTAATGCCTGAGTCCCTTTTTCCAGGGCCTGGCTTTTCCACTGACATGTTCTTTCTGGAATTTCGCTCTCCTGGGGTAGGAGTGGGGCCTGTGCTGAGGGGCTTTCTCAGCCATCCACGGAGGCACCCCAGGATTCCTGTGAGCGGGAATACCCCCAAGGCATCAAGCCCTTCAGCGCCAGCCCTTGAAGGAGAGAGCAAGGGCATTGTTAGAGGCCCAGGTCCACCTTTGCTGGAAATTCCCAGGCTGGGGCCCTTGGAGCCTCTGGATCCTTCCAGAACTACCTTGTCACTGACAGCTCCCTGGGCTGCCTGTGGGACACAGCAGGAAGGACTCAGGCTTGGGTCTAGGGTGACTCCGGAGCCCGCAGCCCATCACTGAGCAGCTGAGGAAGGCCGAGGGTAGGACGCACAGCCCCAAAGATGAGCAGACGTTCCGCACACAGGAGCCAGGGCTATGGGCGAGTGAGTGCTGTGTATGGCCGGCGGCTCCCGGGACATGAGGGGATTCTGCTGCCGACCTTTTCTCCTGGTGATGGGAGGGCGGCAGGGCTGGGAAAGCTTCCCTCACTAGACCTTTCCTGGGCCCTGCTGCTCAGCGTCTGCTTGATGAGCCATATTCCCCTGAGAGAGGAGTGGGGAAGTGGAGGGCTTTCCCCACTTTGAAAGCTGCTCAGAGGGCCGCATTTGTGGGGTTGGCTGGGCCAACTCTGACTCGGGACCTGAGATGGACTTGACGTGTGGGCTGGGCAGGGCAGGGCTCTCTGCCACCCCGGGCAGCCCTGTGCCCTCTGTGGGGTCATCTCTGTGCCTCCATCCTCATTGGCTGGTGGCACTGATGGGCCAGGTGTCCCTCTGTCAGGGCTTCTCTGGGGACCTTCCCAAGTCCTGGCCCAAGTCCTTGCTGCTGCTTGGCCAGTGAGGCTGCCACTGTAGCTCAGAGCACCTCCCTGGGGGGACCTGGGGGACCTGGTGTTACCGGCACAGACACAGGACACTCACCCGTCTAGGTCCTTGGTCCAAGACCTGCCTCTCCCAGGCCCTGCTGCCGCTGCCTCCTTAGCTTCCACTGGTACTTTCTGTAGGAGCCACCTCCGCTGTCTCAGGCCACCTGTGTGGCAGCCCAGACCCCACCCTGGCAGTGCTGAGGCAGCCCCCGGCAGCGGGAGCCCAGTGGGGGAAGGGCAGAGGCCTCCTGTCACATCTTCAGCTATGCCTGCCTCACTGAGACCTCATCTTGCTCCTGGAAAGGACAGGGACGTTGCACTCTGAGTGATCTCCTGGGACTGCTGCAGCCAATTGTCACAACCTAGTGGCAAAGCAACAGAGACTTATCCTCTCCCGGCTCTGAGGCCAGAATTCCAAGATCAAGGTGTGGGCAGGGCTGTGCTCCCCCTGAAGGCTCCAGTGGGGGATCCTGCCTGCTGCTTCCAGCTCCGCGTGGCCCTGACATTCCTTGGCTTGTGGCCGCATCACTCCAGCCTCTGCCTGTCTTCACATGGCTTCTCTCTTCTGTGTGGCCCATGAGGACACTTGTCGTTGGATTTAGGATGTTCTTATTTCCAGATCCCTAATTCTGTCTGTAGTGATCTTAGTTCTGGACAAGGTCACCTGTGGATGTAGATTCTGGAAGGTTGGACCTGGACATATCCCTCTGGGCCGTCATTCAGCTGCTTCCCTACACAGCGTGCAAAAGGGGTTATTCTCTCTTGAATTCCCACAGAGCCCGGGTGCTTAAAAGTGACTCTCTGGCATGCATATTTGGGACCTTCAGCTGACGCTTTGGGGTGAGCTGCTGAGCTGTGCCTGGCTGAGGAGGAGCAGGCGGGCTCCTCCTGGCTGGCGGGCAGTGGGCCAAGCCCTGTGGGCACCTCCCTGGCTGACTGGGGCCAGTGTGCAGTTTGGCATTGGGGTGCATTTTCATCTGCAGTTCTGGTCGAGGGAGACCTGAGTGGTGGGTGAGTGAGGCATGGACTCTTCCCTGCCACTGGTGGCTGGTGACCCGCCTGGCAGGTGTCAGTGACCCTGCTGGTGATCTGTGTGGCACCAGCAAGGAGGGCCCAGAGACCCCACAGAGTTGGGCAGGGCCTGCTGATCGCCCTGTGCTGCGGGCCCCGCCCGTCCTGCTGCCTGGCCCGAGGTTTGGGCTCCAGGTTTGTTCCATGGAAGATGTGAGCCACAGGTCCCTCACCCAGCACAGATGGAAATGATGTCCTGTTGGGGGCCGCCTTGTCCAAGGATGTCTTGCTGGGCTGACGGTGGATGTTCTGATCCGCAGTTCCCAGAAGATGGCACCAGGGGGCTCTGGGGAAGTGACCCATGATGCTGGAGGGTCTCTGGAGGGGGCTGCCCAGGGCACACAGGGCCACGGTGGAGGGGTTTGTCTTCAGCACTGTGGCCAAGGGGGCATCCCAGGCAAGCCCCAGTCCTCCACCCGTCCTTCTCACTGCCTTGGGCCAGCTGGAGCCTCAGTTTCCTCAGCTGGGAAGTGGGGATGTTAGGCTGGAGGTGCAGATGAAAGGAGACAAGGCTGGCGCAGCCAGCCCTGCGGTCACTCAGAGAGGCAGTGGGTGTGCCACTGTGTGCTGGCGGGCTCTCCTGCCCTGCCTGGGACGGTGGCTGAAACGATACTGCTGCTGGTCTGACTGTAGTTATAGTGAGTGCGCAGCATTTTCATAGCGTTGCCGTCAGTACCGTGAACCCCATCTCACCGATAGGGGCTCAAAGGGTCCTGAAGCTCAGCGGGCAGGTAGGAGAGCCAGGACCCAAGCCTGCTCACCATTGAGGGGCCCTCTTTGTTGGGTGCAGTGGTGAGGAGGGGCCCTGTTTGTTGGGTGCAGTGGTAGGGAGGGACCCTGTTCTTTGGGTGCAGTGGTGGGGAGGGGCCCCATTTGTTGGGTGCAGTGGCAGGGGAGGGGCCCAGTTTGTTGGGTGCAGTGGTGGGGAGGGGGCCCCATTCATTGTGTGCAGTGGGGGAGGGGCCCCTTTTGTTGGGTGCAGTGGTGGGGAGGGGGCCCCATTCATTGTGTGCAGTGGGGGAGGGGCCCCTTTTGTTGGGTGCAGTGGTGGGGAGGGGCCCCTTTTGTTGGGTGCAGTGGTGGGGTGGGGCCCCGTTTGTTGGGTGCAGTGGTGAGGAGGTGCCCTGTTCATTGGGTGCAGTGGTGGCGGAGGGGCCCCTTTTGTTGGGTGCAGTGGTGGGGAGGGGCCCCTTTTGTTGGGTGCAGTGGTGGGGAGGGGCCCCGTTTGTTGGATCACTTTTCTACCGGCACCCTCTGGTCTGTTTAAAATCCAGCAGTTGGGAAGGGCTGCTCTGTCCTTCTGCACTCCATGAGGCCCAAGCACTAGGCTGAATGGGGCAGTGGGGGCTGGTGCAGTGGCCACTGCTTGTTCAGAAAAACCCAAAGCTCTGAGATGGAGGAGCCAGAGAGGTAAAGCCGCCTGCCCAAGGTCACACAGCTGGTAACAGGCAGGGCAGGACTTCAGCCCGGGCCTGGATCTTTCCGGGTTAAGAGTCCCCTTACTCAGATGAAGAGATCTTTCCAGGTTAAGAGTCCCCTTACTCAGGTGAAGAGGGGAAGGGCTTGGAGTCTTGGATGGGATACTCAGCCTGGGTCCTGTCTCCTTATTCTCATCAACCCTTCTTGCATCTCCTGATCCAGTCCCTGCTCTTCAGCCACACCTCCCGTGTTCCCTTTCAGTGTCTCGTTCTCCAGCCCTGTAGAGCCAGTGCCTGGCCCTCCCCACAGGTGGATGGCACTGGGCCTGGATCTCAGCCACCCTGGACTCCTGGTCTGTGAGTGCCTGACTGGACGTGAACCCCCTTTACCTGTCCCCCTCCTTCCTGCCTCCCTTCTTTCTATCCCCTCTTCTTTCTGCCTCACTTCTTCCTATCCCCACTCCTTCCTTTCCCCTCCTTCCTTCCCCCTCCTTCCCTCCTCCTTCCTGTTCCCCTCTCTTCCTGACCGCCTCCCTTTCTCCCCTCCTTCCTGACCCCCATCCTTTCTGCCTCACTTCTTCCTGTCTCCCCTCCTTCCCTCCCCGTTCCTTCCTGCCCCTGTCCATCCTACTCCCCTCTTTTCTGCTTTCCTTTCTTCTTTCCCCCATCTTTCTGGCCCCTCTTTGGCCCCAGACCCTGGCGCTTCAACCTTTTCTGCTTTTTGTTCAAACGCTTCTGCACTGTTTTCTGCTGGGGTTTCCTTGACCACGGGGACCAGGTCTCCCCAGGATGCCTTTGTCCAGGTGCCCCCAGCCCACACCCATCCTGGCTCTGTCTGCAAGCCCATCTTCCAGAAGGGCCTGTGAGAGACTAGGCTGCAGCTGGGGACTGTCAGCCCTCCTGGAGTCCTGGACTCTCCAAATCAGGTGTGATTCTCGGGGTGCCCCATGCCCTCTCTCCAGAGCCCTGGCTGCCTGCCGTCCGTGCCTCTGGGAGGCTGTGTGTTTGGAGATACTTTCTGGAGCTGAGAAGTGCAGGTTTTCCTACGAGCTAGCCACGTGGCCTCACCCTCTTCCTCTCACATTCGATAGTGAGTTTTACCTTAGAGGCGTCTGAACCATGCCATGTGGTCTTCTTAGCCCCACACCGCTGGCTTCTGCTGTCAGGGAGACTGGGTCATAGGCCCACGTGCTCAAGCAGGATGTGATGGCAGGGAGCGTGGGGAGCAGCTTGGCTTCCAGCACAACCCAGAGAGCTCCTCCCTCCTGCCTGTAGCCGCAGCAGGGCTGTGTGTGCTCCACAGAGAAGTGCGGGTCTTCTGATAGTGGCTGATTTGCAGAGACACCCAGGAGCCAGATCTGTCACCGTTCCCATCACTGGGGAGGCCACATGACTCTATTGGTTGATAGGTTGAAGACTCAGAAGGATCTTTCAAGCCGGGACTATGTTCTGGAATGGAGGGAATGAAATTCACTAAGGATAAATGTGCACTTCTGCACTTGGATTCCAAATGATGAATTGTATGAGCGTAGGACCAGAAGCGGCAGCGAAGCATTTTGTATGAAAGAGACTTAGGGGTTTGTGGGTGTCAAACCCGTTAGCGATCATCAGTGTGGCACTGCGGTCACAGGAATGTGTGCTGTCACAGGTGGCATTAGGAACAGAGGGCAGGGTGATCTCAGTCTGGAGACCGTGCTGAATGGAGGCTGAATAGAAAGAACTGAGGTCTGAGCCCATGGCAGAGGTGGTGGGTGGAGTGGAGAGTGGGTGGCCCGAGTGTGGAGTCTTGTCCAGAGGAGAGGGGATGAGACGTGGCAGAGCAAGCCACCTTCTTCTCCTCCAGGCCCAGCTCTGAGCCACCTCCTCCATGACACTTTCCTCGATCTCCCAGGCAGTCAGTTGCTCCTGTGCTGCCTCCCCAAGCTTCTCCCTTGAGACACAGATTTTTTCATCTTTGTGTCCCTAAGACTTATCAGAGAGGTGAAAAAAATACTGGTTGAATGAACAAAAGAATGAGCAGTCAGAGCTGGCTGCAGAGGAATATTCGGGAAAGGCTGGTGAGGACTGTTGGTGGTGGTGGCAGAGGGGGTGGTTCTGGTGATGGTGGTGGTGACGTTAATGGTGAGCATGGTGATGACAGATGGTGACAGTGGTGTGGTGCTAACGGTAGCGGTGAGGGTAGTGATGTGATGGTGGTGGTGATGGTGGTGATGGAGGTGATAGTGATGCTGGTGATGGAGGTGATGGTGATGCCAGTGGTGGTGATGCTGGTAGTGTCGTGGTTCTGTGCTTTGGTGATGGCAGTGGTGATGCTGGTGATGGCAGTTGTAGAGGTGATGTTGGTGGTGAGATGATGCTGCTGGTGGTGATGCTGGTGAAGGTGGTGATGGAGGTGATGGTGGTGATGCTGGTGAAGGTGGTGATGGAGGTGATGGTGGTGATGGAGGTGATGGTGGTGATGCTGGTGAAGGTGGTGATGGAGGTGATGGTGGAGGTGATGGTGGTGGGGAAGTGGTGATGCTGGTGGAGGTGGTGATGCTGGTAAAGGTGGTGATGAAGGTGGTGGTGATGGTGGTGATAGAGGTGACAATGATGATGATGGTGTGGTGGTGCTGGTGGTAAAGATGGTGTTGGAGGTGGTGGTGGAGATGATGGTGGAGGTGATGGTGGTGGGGTGGTGGTGATGGTGGTGGAGGTGATGGTGGTGGGGTGGTGGTGATGCTGGTGAAGGTGGTGGTAGAGGTGATGATGGTGATGGTGTGATAGTTATGCCAGTGGAGGTGGTGATAGGGGTGATGATGATGATGGTGTGATGGTGCTGGTGGTAAAGGTGGTGATGGAGGTGGTGGTGATGATGGTGGTGGGGTGGTGGTGATGCTGGTGAAGGTGGTGGTGGAGGTGTTGGTGGTGATGCTGGTGAAGGTGGTGGTGGAGGTGTTGGAGGTGATGGTGGTGATGCTGGTGAAGGTGGTGGTAGAGGTGATGATGATCGTGTGATGGTGATGTTGGTGGAGGTGGTGATAGGGGTGATGATGGTGTGATGGTGCTGGTGGTAAAGGTGGTGATGGAGGTGGTGGTGGAGATGATAGTGGAGGTGATGGTGGTGGGGTGGTGGTGATGCTGGTGAAGGTGGTGGTGGAGGTGTTGGTGGAGGTGATGGTGAAGGTGGTGGTGGAGGTGGTGGAGGTGATGGTGGTGATGCTGGTGAAGGTGGTGGTAGAGGTGATGATGATGGTGTGATGGTGATGCTGGTTGGAGGTGGTGATGGAGGCAATGGTGGTGGTGGAGGGGATGGTGGTGATGCTGGTGAAGGTGGTGGTAGAGGTGATGATGATGGTGTGATGGTGATGCTGGTTGGAGGTGGTGATGGAGGCAATGGTGGTGGTGGAGGTGATGGTGGTTGTGCTGGTGGTGATGGTGGTTGTGCTGGTGAAGGTGGTGGTAGAGGTGATGATGATGATGGTGTGATGGTGATGCTGGTTGGAAGTGGTGATGGAGGCAATGGTGGTGGTAGAGGTGATGGTGGTTGTGCTGGTGAAGGTGGCGGTGGAGGGGTTGATGTTGCTGGTGATGATGATGCTGGTGACGGTAGT
The DNA here is from genome assembly GCA_028533165.1 of Leontopithecus rosalia. Lineage (NCBI taxonomy): Eukaryota > Metazoa > Chordata > Mammalia > Primates > Cebidae > Leontopithecus > Leontopithecus rosalia. The sequence goes on along the minus strand of CM052648.1, from coordinate 30,589,495 downwards.
GGTGAAGGTGATAGTGGTGGTGGTGATGATGTTAGTAGTATGCTGGTTCTGTGGGTTTGGTGCTGACGGTGGTGGTGGTGGCTGTGGAGCCTGTGCTGGTGGATGCTGATCGCTCTGGGCAGTGTTCTCATGCAATCCTGTTTAGCTCTCTGCTCCATGAGGTAGATCTTATTATCCTCTTTTATCAACAAATGGAGGCCTGGAGTAATTAGTCACATGCTGACATTCTCACAGATGACAAGGGAGAGATCGGGCGCTCAGGCCTCATGGGGTCAAAGCCTCCCCCTTGCTGTGCTTCTCTGGGCAATACTGCCAAGGGTCAGTGGCTTCCTTCTGTGGAGCCCTGACTGGGTGTCCATCCCCGGTGGCGGCGATGCCCCATGTGCCATGGAGCCTGGACTGAGTGTCCATCCCTGGTGGCAGCGATGCCCTGTGTGCTGTGGGACAGAGTCTCTGCTGGCTGCTGCTCCCCAAGGCCAGCTGAGGAGAAGGAAGGAACAGCTCAAGCATGCACTGCCCAAGCCACAGGTGCGGGTTTGGTGAGGTCACCACCTCTGGAGAGCCAGTTTTTGAGGTCAACCTGCTGCCTGGCCCCCGCCATTGGTGCTGCCATTCCGTCCCCTGGTCTGGAGACGAGGCCATCCTCTCCCAGTTTGCTGAGCTGACCCATTAGTCCCTGTGGCCAGCTTCAGGGTCTGCATGAGGCTGTGACCTCATCATGTCCGTTCTCTGCACACGTGCGGCCCTCCCCACCCCCACGATGAAGACACAGGTGCATCATTTCCCAGCGTCACACCCAGAGCTGTGGTGAGGAGACTTGACCCTACACATCTTGGGCTGGTGGCTGCAGGTGAGAATTGGACTGGGACTGGAGGCAGCGAGCGGAGACATGGTGGGATAGCAGGCAGTCATTTCCAACGACACGAAAATATTTCTGTAACACTCTCGTTAATGGTGTGAACCTCGTTCGCACAGGTGCTGTAAAAGCATGGAAAACATTATTTAGCCCTCACTGGCTTGGGGGCTTTTATTTCTCCATTTGTGTGACTCAGGGATGAAAAGCATCAAAGCGAGATGGTAACTGTGACTTGTTTGGGCCCGTGGCGGCTGGAATGGGGCATCTAGTGGTCTCCTACCTGCGAAGCTCTGAGGACATCAAGGAAGTGGCTCATGGAGAAGGGGCCCTGGTGGCATTGGCCAGGCCGCACTGGCCGCATCTGTGTTAGAATCCGCCGGGCCCAGCGCGGGGAGCCCCATGTGAGAGCGAGCTGAGGACTGCATGGTACTTGTGGGGAATGCAGTCATGCTCTTAGCTCCTGTTTGCAGAGCTCAGGGCTGGATTCCATCCTTCCAGCAGCCTCTGGGGCCAACGTTGTTTCCAACCTGAGCTTCAGAAGAAAGCATAGTGTTGCGTGGTTTGCGAACACAGCTGAGATCACTCAGCCAGAAGGGGCCGGGTTTGCACGTGGGCCCAGGTGAACCCAGCTCCAGGCCCTAGCACCACCTGTGGCTCTCCCTGCCTCTGTCTCTCCCCGTTGGTGTGCTAACTCGGCAGGGCTGCGTTTTGTATGGGAGGTTGGACAGCGTGCCCTCCCACCAGGAAGGGGAGGTTTGTGGCAGGGCCTGCCTGTGGCCTGCCCGTGGCGGGGCACTTGCTCTCGGACAGCGTGCTTGCCGACTGCTTCTCCCGCAGCCTCCAACCAGAAAGGTTTGTCTTCAGTAACTAGTGTTTACCAGCACCAAGTGCTCTGGCGAAAATCAGATGATAAATCTGCAGGGAAAGCAGAGTGCTCCGCTGGGATTCCCATGGAGCCTGTTTTGGTTGGATGAGGGGGCCTGGGTGCCAAGAAGCCATCGGGGCCTGGCTCAGCCCAGGAATGGGGGATTGGGTTGAAGGAGGGGTGCACAGTTAAATGGCATAGGAGGTGCAGGGCCTGTGACTAGAGGGAACAGCACCACAGAAGCACCTGGGCTGGGATCCCGGCCACGGGAGCCTCCGATTTTTTGAGCCCCACGTTTCCTGTCTTCACGGCCCCAGGCTTATGAGGCTCTCAACAAAAACTTTGTAATTTCCTCAGCTCATAATAGAAATGCAGCCTGGATCCAGTCTCATTAGCAGAAAATGCAGAACTGATTCTCTTGGCAAAATATTCCCAGCTCTTCCAGAGCCAAGGACAACCCACTCCCCACTGCGGGCACTGACCCATCTTCCCTCGAAGGTGGCCGCACATTGCATCATGGGCAGAGGCTCTGTGGTGGAGCGGGACGGACACAATAACCCTGGCCTGGTGGTGGAAACTTCCTGGGCACCTTAGTACCTGGCGGGGGCCAGAAAGCAGGAGTGTAAAGGGGGAATGTGGCCAGTTATCAGAGCAAGGGGTGGCATGAAAGCAGCCGCTGCCTGCCTCTTTGGGCAGCCACGGGGCCAGCTGTGCAGGTGGCTGCTGCTGGGTCTTGGCTTTGGAAGTTAAACGGAGGGGTTCAGGGGCTCATCCCGGGAAGCCAAGACGTGGAACAGGAGAAGACTGGACCTGCCAGGCGGATTGGTTAGGTGCCTGCCCCTGCTCCCAGGGCTGTCTGGGCCACAGGACAGGGTTATGGGAATTGGGAGCCCATGGTCGTCCTGTGTGCAGGATGTGTGACTTGGCACCGTGACCTTGACTCCAAGGCCAGCAGCTCTGGGGTGGGAACTGTGGGGGCTGCAGGCAGAGATGCAGGAGCCCCGGTCAGCCCTCCTCCCAGTGCCTTTCGAGAGTGGACCTGCCTCTCAGACCCTCCACTGCTGCATCTGTGAAATGGGGATGGGAGAGTCGAAAGGGGGCCTTGCCTTCCTTCTGGAAGGGCTACAAGGATGGGAGTAGGGCCAGACCTGTGAGGAAAATCACTTTTGCTGAGGCGTGAGGCAGGGCTGGGAACTGGGTCAGCGTGAAACACCAGGGCCTTTCCCAAAGCATGTCGGACATGGTGGTGCATGCTGAGGGTATCTGACACCTCAACCCAGCCTGTCCCGTTGGAGCTGGGAAGTGGGGTGGGCTTAGGGCGAGCAGCCTCAAGGACCTATGGGCTGTTGTTGAGGGAGGGTCCTGAATCCCAGGCACCTGGGTGCCCTCCCCAGTGCTGTGCCAGGACCCACGTGTGCCACACACATGAATGCCTGGTCACATACACACATGGGGCACACCACGCCATATACACGTTCATCAAAGTGCATGTGTGCACCCATGTCACACAGACATGCATGCATACTGTGTACATGACACAGACATGTGTCCACTGCACACACCACACACATGAATGCAGTATGCATGTGCACAGTACACACTTGCACCAACACGGTGCTGGATGCATGCGTGCACACGCACAGCCACATAACACACCAGGCAACCCTGGATCCTGGCGCTGGGCCTACATATGGGCCATGGGCCTGCAACTGTGGGGTTGCTGACCAGGCTCACCTGCATCTGGTGGATGTTTGGCCCTGCAGGAGGCTGGAAAGCAGCATAAAGGGGACAGCGGCAAGTGACACATGGCACCTGGTACTTTCACCTCATGGCTTGGGCAGGACGGGGCAAGGCAGCAGGCCATGCTCCGTATCCTGGGTGGCAGTCAGCCTCTGTCTTTCCAGGGTACGGGGCCAGCTCCGGAAGGAGGTGGCCACCATTGTTGGTAGGAGGATGGAGGATGGGGAGAAAGGAGCCATGAAGGGGAGAAGGGGCGTGTCTGAGGAAGATCGGGGTGGCACCTGTTGCCTTGCTCAGGGATGGGGTGTATGCCATGTCACCCGGCAGTTGGATGTGACAACAGAGGAGAGCCATGGGCCACTGCTGGGCAGGGCATCAGGCTGGCTCCATGTACTTGTGTGCCAGGGACTCTGATGGCACTTGGGAGGGGAACCGTGGGTACCATCGGCCTTTCTGAGATCGTGGCCAGGCTGCTTGCAGGTTCTTGCGGTCAGAGCCCACCTGCCTGAGAGGGCAGCTGCAGCTGAGAAATTCCTGGGGTGCCTTAGTGCCTCGGGAAGGGTCGGGGCATGGCCTGCCCAGCACTTCTGACCTGCACCAGCCTCCTAGAGGCCCAGGGTCGGGTCCTGCCAGGCTGTAGGCTCAGGCCTCTCTGGGGTTTCTTTGGCTGTGCGCACATATTGTGACCCAGTTCCAAGCTCTAGCTTCCAGTCCCTGTTCTCTGAAAAACCATGAGCACACCCAGGCCCAAGCAGGGGCTGCCCATCAGCCCCTGGCCCTTTGTTTCCAGGCCACCGGCCCCTCTCACCAGCCAGTGCCAGGCAAGGCTTCACCGGGAGCGGAGGCTTCACCGACCGATTTTCCTGATCTGGTTTGGAGCTTGGTTTGGTGTTACAGGAGGCCTTGTGAAAATGCTTTCAGCATGCAACACCAAGTTGTGATTCTAGTTTTGTACTTGAAAGATGGTGTGTGCCAGATTGTGGCAGCCAGGGTGGCGTGCCCTCTCCAGCACACTGGGCAGTGGCTGCTAGAAGCCCCATGTTGGGAAGGACTCTGAGGGCACTGGGGCAGATTTCCGCCTAAGGTTTTCTTAAGCTTCAGGCAGAGCTGTGTGTCTGGTCCACACAGCCTGGCGGGGGTCCGGGGAGGTGGAGATCTCTTGTGTTGAAATGGGGAGGCTGTGGCTTCCAGGGGCAGGTTGTCTGGGTGGTAGGGGGCTGACCCGGACATCTTCACACACCAACCCAGCTTCCAGAGAGGAGCCAACTCTGAGTGAACGTTCCAGAAGGAGGAGTGCAGGCTCAGGAACTGCCAGGGTGCCAGCGACAGAAGGAGGGCCATTCGTGCACCCACGGGCTGCCTTTGAGGTCCGTGAGGGGCGGCTCCAGTCCTGGCTGCATCTTAAAATCTCCTGAATCCCAGGAACCCCAGACTGAATACATGGAGTCTCTGGGAGTCCCAGGGTTCCGCGGGTGTCACGTGCTGGGTAGGGCGCAGGGTGTGGCTGTGAGTGAGTCAGGGAAGGTGCTTCTGTCCACCCTGAACGCATCACATCTTCCACCAGGTCAACAATGGACACAGGTCTCAGGGACACAGAAGGACTTCAGTGTGGCCCCAACTGTCCCCATCTAGGATGCCCATGGTACCCCTCCAGGACCCCCAACTGTCCCCATTCAGGCCCCCATGGTACCCCTCCAGGGCCTCAAACTGTCCCCATCCACGCCCCCCATGGTACCCCTCCAGGGCCCCCCAACTGTCCCCATCCAGGACTGTCAGGTGTCCCTCACCATGGTACTCCCATGCAGGGCTGCCCAGGCTCCCCATAGTATCCCATGTAGGACCACCCTGTAACCTCCCCATAGTAGCCATCCAGGGCTGCCCAGGACCCTCCATGACCCCATTAGGGCTGTTCTGTGCCTCTCATCACCCCAGAGCACCCCATGACTGTGTTTGGATCCGTCACCATCTCATCTCTGTTCTGAACGGTGGACTAGCCGCCAGCCCGCAGCGCTGAGGGCCGAGCTGGAAGTCCCATGTGCCTGGCCCTGTGGACCTGCAGGAATCAGGTGGCCCCCGGCGTGGCCCAGGGCAGAGGCAGGTGTGTCAATGGAGTCCTTCAGGGTGGGTTCCTGCCTTTCCCTTGGCTTCAGCTCCTCTTCCTCCCAGTCTACTGGGGGACAGATGGGGGGGTGCAGACATCACGGAGCCCTCTTCCCAGCCTCTGCCTGGGAGGCAGCGCAGAAGCAGCTATGGCTGGTGCAGCCGCAGGGCTGGCCCGTGGGAGGTTGCTGGGCTTCAGGGGAGGCATCTGGTCCGTCTTGGGTCCTGAAGCAGGTCCCTCATCAAGCCCCATTTGCCTGGGGTCCTGGAGAGGAGCTCCTGCTCCCCAAGAGCCTTGCTGGGCACCCAGGTGTTCAGGGTCCCCTCTTTACCTGCATGTATAGGGAAGAAGCACTGGGTGGCTGGAAAGAGCCCTGGGCCTGGATCCAGGCTAGAGTCCCTGCTTCTACAGGACGAAGCCGGGGCTTCAGCACCTGCACCTCGCTTTCTCCCTCTCCATGGGGTGGTGTAGGGCTGGGTAGACATTGCTCTTCGGCATTGGTGCCCACAGAACGCACCAGCTCTTTCTAGTGTGAAAATCCAGCTGAGGATTTGGTGGGGAACTGATTTGAACCCAGCACATGAATTTGCAGAGGAAGGGGCGCTGGAAATGAAGGGGCCTCATGCCCGACCCTGCTGATGGTCTGTTCACTGCTGCAATCTGGGGTATGGTGGGCAGGCCACAAAGCAGGGCTGGCTGAGGTCTGGGTCAGCCTGGGATGCCTCCGGCTTCGTCCCCCTTCATGGGTGTTCATTACCTAGCCCTGGGCCCTGAAGGTCATGCAGGTGTGCCTGGGTACTGTGCCCACACGTGCTGAGCCAGTGCCAGCGCCTCATGCAGGACCTGCAAGGCATGGCCGCAGTGCTGGACACCCTGGGGTATGGGGTGTGCCAGACATGCCCATGATCTGAGGAGCTTGGGGCTTCTGGGGAAGCAGAGCTGGATCTGGGGTGCACCAGGGCCCAGGACCACAGCTGCCCCTGAAGGGCCTGAGGCTTCTCTTTCTTTGAAGTGCCTTTGGAGAACATATATTCAAATGTCAAATTGCCAGTTGAAAGGAGAACATATTTTATTTGGATTGGATGAGATTTGAACCAGAAGTCATGTTGCTTAATGAAAACGTGTGGTTTTGATTCACTGTTCCTCCTTGTCTGCTGGAGAATTTGAAACATGGCCAGGAGCCTCTGACATCCAAAGATGGGGGAGGAGAGAGAGAGAGAGAAAGAGAGAGAGAGGAAGAAAGAGGAAGAGAGAGGGACGAGGACTTGGGCAGGTGGGCATCTGCTGGCCCAGGGGGTAGAGAGTGGGGCATCCATTCAGTGTTGGCATCAGGGAGAGAGGGGGTGAAATGCTGAGGGCTGTGCTCATCAGGGCCCTACTCTTGCTTCCTCCTCCAAATGCCCCCAGTTTACTGTGGTGGGGTCTGAGGGGCAGGGGGGCAGCAGGTAGCTGTCTTCAGTCACTCCCCATTATCTGTCCCTTCATGAGCCACAGCCCCACAGGTGAAGTCTGGAAGGCCAGGAACCTGTCACCCAGCGCCCTCCTCAGCCTGGCAGATGCCCTGCCCAGGGTACAGGTGCAAGCTTAGCTCCCGACGACCACCAGCCCCCAGCTGCTTCCTGCTCCACTGTCCTGAGGCATCCCACAGAGGGGAGACCTGGGTTGGAGGGTGCTCGGCAGTGCTGTCCATGATGTGGGTGACGCTGGGGTTACAGTCCCTGAACTTCAGATGAGGCAGTGGGTGTGTGGCGGCCAGGGGTGCCTCCAGATGAGGCAGCGGGTGTGTGGCAGCCAGGGGTACCTCCAGATGAGGCAGCAGGTGTGTGGCGGCCAGGGGTGCCTCCAGATGAGGCAGCAGGTGTGTGGCGGCCAGGGGTGCCTCCAGATGAGGCAGCGGGTGTGTGGCGGCCCCATGCTCTGGGGCTGCTGCCTGCGGGAAGAGCACCTGTCTCTGTCTGCGCTGCTCCCTCTGTTCTGAGATGCGGGGACAAAGGAGGCAGGGCCGGGTTAGCTGATGTCAGGGGCCCCGCTGCACCCATAGGCCCAGGTCCTGGCCATTGCGTCTGTGGTCCTGCAGTTGGGGCCAGTGACTTCTCCTGTCCCAGCCCCTTCTTTTTATCTGTTAAATGGAGGTGACAGAAGTTTCCCTTGTGAGTCCCGTAAGTGAACGGGCGCTGGCGGGCACCGAGGTGCCTGGCAGACCTCAGAACCCGCTGGCTGCACTCTTCTGGATGGGGCAAGGCAGGGGCAGGTGGGCAGAAGGGCTACGGCCGGGCTGTGGCACAGTGGTGCTGAGAAAGGGAGGTCCCAGAGGCAGGTGTGGACGTGGAGGTACAGCTGAAATCAGCGGCAGGAACTTCCTGCCTGGCAGAGCTGCCAGTGATGGGTTGGCTTGGGGCAGGATCTGAGCTGCCCGCTCGTTGTTTGAGGTTTTTAAACACATCTCAACTGTGGGGGGCACCCACGGTAACCACATACACACACCTTCCTTGCCTCCCCTTTTTGGTGCTGAGGGCTGTTTCCTGTTGAGCCCCCCAGCCCTCCCCTTGGCCCCTGCCCATGCACTGCTCCCTCCCCTCTTTTGGGAGCACCCTCAGGCACCTGCAGATGGGCCCACACCCTGCGTCTTGCACAAGCCTTCTGCTGATCCTCAGCTCCTCCAACTCTGCTGCCCTTCTGGGCTTTTCCCGAGCACTTGCCTTCCCCCACTGACCTCAAAACCTTTTGCAGTACTTACCGAGTGCCTTCTGTATACAAGGAATTTTGCCTGGAGGACTCCACAGCTCTGTGAGGGGGATGCTGCTGTTTTATGCTTATTTTTTCAGAGCAAAAGGAGGGTGTAGAGAGGTGTGTGTGAGCAGGCTCACCCCTGGCCACACAGCCAGGCAGCGGCAGAGCTGGCATGCGGGCCGGGCCGTCTGGCAGCACACAGCGTGCTGCTTCCCCGAGCATGCCTGCGGGCTGGGGTTCCCTCCGCCCTGCACGTGTGTAAGGCGGTTCTGGACCTGCCACCTTCCTTCCAAGTCTCAGTGTGTTGCTCTGGCCAGGCCCTCCTATCAAGGGTCTTCATGGAAGAGAGCAGCTCTTGGAACAGTGACGGGTGGGTGCACAGAGCTCACGGCTGTGAATGTCCCCCAGCCCCTCCCAGCACCCTGGCACCCTGGACCTGAGGGTGACTCGCCAGGATCAGAAGTACACAGCACAAAGCTGCGTCACAGCTGCTGCGGCTGCAGGCCAGCAGCGTCTTCATAGCAGAGGCAAAGCTGTCATTAGACTCCTCCTGGCCCAGAGTGGGGCCTCGGCGGAGGCAGATGGTGCCTCTGCCTGGGTGGGGTGAAGTCTTGGATGAACCGGAGAGCTTGCCGATCTCCAGGTGGGGTTGGGCACTCTGACCCTGCAGCCCCGTGGCTGAGGGTCTCACAGTAGACTCAGGGCCTGTCCTTAACTGTGACTGTGGAAAAGTGTGCAGACATGATGCAAGGTGGCGAGGTGGGCCCCAGACCCCGCGCGCTCAGCGCTGGGCACTGGCCCCAGCTCTTGCCTGTAGGTGCCCTCTCCAGGGACGGGATTCCAACATCCCGACTTTCCTTCCACGTTCTTTTCACTCCCTTCAGTGCAGTGGGGCACATAGCGGCTGGAGCCTTGCAGGGTGCCTTGGGCTGATCGGCCCCACCCGCTGGGGGACCCTGGACAGGTGACCTCACCGGGCTTTGGTTTCCTCTGCTGTAGAGTGAGTGTTAATCAGACATAATTCCTAGGTCTCTTTACCTGCACTCGATCCACAGTAAACATGATGTCAACCGTTGTCACTGTCATCACTATAATCATTACCGTATCGGTCAGCCTCTCTGCATCTGACTGTTGTCAAAACATCCTCTGCTTTGGAACCCGGGGTGCTGCTAGGGTGACACCTCGCGTGTCTGCCATCTCCATCTCTGCAGATGACGGGGATGGGACCTGCATTTCTTACTCCCAGTTGTAGCCTTTTTATTTCTCCTGTCTGCACATCGTGCTGAGAGGATAATGGAATAAACGGTCTGCACGTCGTGGTTAGAAAAAGAAGGAATAGGCACTCACATGCTTTTCCTGCTGACACAGGAAGACCGTAGGCTGCTCTCAGTGGATGAGCAAGTTCAGCCATTAGCAGCCTGAGCTCGCCCACCTTGTCGGGGGGATCAGTTCTTCCTTCCCTTTCTTGGTTGAATACTATTCCGGTCTATGCATGCATCACACTCCGTTTATCCGTTTATCTGCCGGTGGACTTGTGGGTTGCATTTGTCTGGCCATTGTGACTAATGCTGCTGTGAACACTTGTATACATTGATTTGTCTGAGTCCCCGTTTTTGATTTTTTTTGAGGCTGAACTGATTTGGGTCAATTGATTATGCATCTGTTTCAGTCCCTGAGATTGGAATTACTGGGTCGTATGGTGATTCAAGTTTTAACTTTTTGAGAAAGCAGACATCACCTCTTTAAAACTACCTCTCCCCGAGTGGTTGAGGGGTAATGGGAATGGAGGCAGGGTACCTCCAAGCCCTCAGCGTCTAGGGTGGATGAGAGTGCGGGCTGTTTCTCACAACAGGCAAAAGCAACAAGCCCTGCGCTGGCATCTGGCAGGTGCTTAGCAGGTGTCTGATAAATGGACAGGTGAATGGGTGATGGATTGATGGCTGGGTGGGTGGATGGAAGGATGGACAGGTGAATGGATGGGTGGCTAGATGGATGGGTAGAGGGATGGATAGATAGTTGGAAGGATGGCTGGATCTAGATGGATAGGTAGATGGATGAATGGATGAGTATACAAGGAGTTTCATATACAAGTAGTTTTGCCTGGAGGACTCCACAGCTACTTATCTAGATGCATAGGCAGATGGATGGATGGACGGACGGATGGACGTATGGACAGATGGATGGATGGATGGATGGATGGACGGGTGGATGGATGGATGGATGGAAGGATTGGTAGGTGTAGATGGACAGGTAGATAGATGGGTGAATGGATGGATGAATGAGTGGATGGATGGATGGGTAGATGGATGAGTGAATGAATGAATGGATGAATGGATAGATGGATGGGTAGATGGGTGGATGGAAGGATTGGTAGGTGTAGATGGACAGGTAGATAGATGGGTGAATGGATGGAAGGATTGGTAGGTGTAGATGGACAGGTAGATAGATGGGTGAATGGATGGAAGGATTGGTAGGTGTAGATGGACAGGTAGATAGATGGGTGAATGGATGGAAGGATTGGTAGGTGTAGATGGATAGGTGGATAGATGGGTGAATGGGTGGATGAATGGATGGATGGATGAATGGATAGATGGATGGATGGGCCAGCCTAGCCTGCATGTCTCTTATGAAAGGCAGCTTCTAGGGAGACATTTGGCTCTGAGGATAGGCTCATATTGTGGCATGGTCTGGACTTTGCTCTGCTTCAAGGCGTGGGCTGGGTCCCCCAGGTCCCCACGTGAGTGCTCTGTCAGCTGCTCTTTCATGAGCATCTGTTCTTTTCCAGGGTGACATCCAGCAGCTGCTCTTCGTCTCAGACCACCGGGCAGCTTATGATTACTGCGAGCACTACAGCCCTGACTGTGACACCGCGGTGCCGGACACCCCACAGTCGCAGGACCCCAATCCAGATGAATATGTGAGTGGACTCTGGCTGGGATCTTGGGGAATGGCAGACTACTTGGATGTTTGGTGAAGGGACACATGAGCCACGGGACCTTATTTTCAATGGATCCACTGTGTGAGGATGCAGAGGGACCCAGGAGGTAAACATGGGGATATCTGACTCACTTTACTAAATAGTACCTTCCAGAATGATAGGGTCATGGAGGGTGTCATCAATAACCCTGTCCTTCAACCTTTTGAACAAGCTCCTGGATGATGAATGCCCAGTGCTCTCTCAGCCTTGGCTTGACCTGGAGAGGTATTCGTGAGCATAGAGGCCACTGGTGTCCCCCACGGACTCGATCCACTGGAGGGGCCATGTGCAGCTCATCAAAGGGCGGAACCTGGGCTTGTCTACTGTAGAATGGCCAGCCTTCAGATCCCTTGAGTGTAGTGTCCTGTAGAGAGGCAGACACGTGCCTGACACCTTTGTCCCTCTTCCTGGGACCTGCCATGGCCATGGGTCAGCTTTCCTCCCCTGCGCCCCACACCCTCACAGCACTCCAGTTTATCTTGTTTGTAGTTCTTTCTCCCATTTCTGCATGAGAATCCTCTCCCACACCCTGGTCCCATTGCCTCTCATTTCTCAGCCATAATCTAAATCCCGCTGTTAATTTCGCCTTGGGTCTTCCTTCTTTCACCACCAGTCAGAAGTGAAGGAAGGGTGGCTTTCATGAAACTGTGGGACCTGTGCCCCAGGCCGCATCTTACGAACCCCAAGTGTGGCTGGACAGAGCTCCCAGCCTAGTCCCTGCCCGCGCTGATCTCCTGCCAGCTCCTCCCAGCTCCTGCTTGGGGGAAATGGGCTCAGGATGACGCCTGCTGTGTTCCAGTGAAGCCCCTCCCATGGGGTTCCTGGGCTTTGAGGCTTAGGGCTGAAGGCTCAGAAGCCTGCTGGTGACGTGGCTGCAGCTGCCCAGCCTGCCATTCTGTTGGTTGTTCTGGCCTGGCTTCCAAAGGGCCAGAGGTCTCACCTTTGAAGGTTCATTTCTCTGACTTCTGCTCAAGGGGACCTAAAGTTCCCCCTGCTTTCTCCCGTGGGCTTCTGGTGAGGCTGCGTCACCTTCCCAAGGAGCTGGAGAGGGAGGACCCCCATCTGGGGACCCACAGGGAGGTTCACGTGTGGGGCTGGGCGGGGCGCTGTGGCGTGCAGTCTTCCAGCCGAATCTGTAGGTTGTGGAGGGATAGCAGGCCGGTCTCTGCGGGCTCCGCTGCTTCCTCACGGGGCTGCAATGTGCTTTCAGTACACGGAAGGAGACGGCGAGGGGGAGACCTATTACTACGAATACCCCTACTACGAAGACCCTGAAGACCTGGGGAAGGAGCCCCCCCCCAGCAAGAAGCCTGTGGAAGCTGCCAGAGAGACCACAGAGATCCCCGAGGTCTGGGCTGAGCGGGGGCCTGGGTTGGGCTGGGTCCCTGGAGGCTGTGGTGCAGGGAGGGTGAGGCCGGGGAGGGTGTCAGGCGGAGGCTCGGGGGTTGTCTGGCGACAACTCCCGCAGGGGCAGCTCAGCAGGGGAGCGGGCCATCGTGGGCTGTCCAAGCTTTGCCCTCACGTGGAGTATCGGGCATTCCGCCGTGAGGGGGATGTTGGGAGATTCGAGGTACACAGGGGAGCGTCACTGGCCCCGGCCCCGGTCCCCACGCTATACCAGGTGCAGGATGGCTTTGGTTCTCGGGTTCCTCTGTGTAGGCGCAGCCGTGGTGGGAGAATGGAGCTCAGGACCCCCACTCCTGGGTGGGGGTGATGCAGTCTGAGGTTGGCCTCGGGTCCTCCCCTCTCTTGGCTGCCTGCCCTTCACCTCTGAAACTGGGGAGGGTTTCGAGGGTGTGTGAGCAGCAGTGAGAGACGAGGGTTGTGCCTAGCAGGGCCGGGCCCTGTGCAGGAGCACAGATGGGTGGGTGCCCAGCTGGGGAGGGAGGCTGTCCAGCCAGGAGGCATCGTCAGCGTGAAGAGGGTGGGCGTGAGCATGGGCCAGTGTGTGTGAGCCTGTGGCAGGCAGGCACAGGTGTGCATGAATGAGTGTGTGTGAGCGTGTGTGTATTCTTCCGGGGAAAGGTGACCTGGTCATCTCACATCGTTCTGAGAGCCTAGAATGTTGCTACTTTTTTTTTTTTTTAATGGAATTTTGCTCTTGTTGCCCAGGCTGGAGTGCAGTGGTGTGATCTCGGCTCACCATAACCTCCGCCTCTCGGGTTCAAGCGATTCTCCTGCCTCGGCCTCCCGAGTAGCTGGGATTACAGGCATCCGCAACCATGCACAGCTAATTTCTTATTTTTAGTACAGAGGGGGTTTCTCCATGTTGATCAGGTTGGTTTCAAACCCCTGACCTCAGGTGATCTGCTGGTCTCAGCCTCCCAAAGTGCTGGGATTACAGGTTGAGCCACCGCACCAGGGCTTTTGTTTTTTAAATACTGAGATATGATTGACTCTTTTCTGGTGTGTAACTGGGTGGGCTGAAGTGCATTCCGAGTACACTTAGTGATCCAGGGCTCCCAGCTGGGTCGCCACCGTCCCGGCGTGCTCTGCCCCCATACCCCATGGCACCGAGTCTCTGCACCTCTTGACAGGTGGGGGATCCAGGCTTTGCCACTGAGATGCCCACACGTGGAGATGCGGCAAGCCCAGACCTCGCTCTGCCCCAGCCTCTGTCCTGACTCCAGCTCTCTCTGCCCTTGGCTCCCAGGAGCTGACCCCGACCCCCACGGAAGCTGCTCCCCTGCCTGAAACCAGTGAAGGGGCTGGGAAGGAAGAGGACCCTGGCATCGGGGACTATGACTACGTGCCCAGCGAGGACTATTACACGCCTTCGCCTTACGAGGACCTCACCTATGGCGAGGGCGAGGAGAACCCTGACCAGCCCACAGACCTGGGTGCTGGGGCCGAGATTCCCACCAGCACCACCGGCACCTCCAACTCCTCCAACGTAATTTTTTTCCTTCCCGTTGGTTTGGTCTGGGGTGAGGGGAAGGGCCAGGGTGGGGCCATAGCGCTGAGGCCCCTCCTTTCTCCAGTTCTCACCTTGGAGTCCTCGGGGGGACCTCATGTTCCTGCCACACCCTGGCCTGGGCCCTTTGCAGCCCAGGCTCCCCGGGGGCCATTGCTGAACGAGTTTGGAATCCCTGACTTGCTGAGTTGACCTCAGTGTCGTCAGTTTTTCTCCTGGAAAGTGGGTAGAATGACCCCAGCCCTTCCGGTCTTTGGGGGTTCAAGTGGAGATTGGATGAGGGGGGTTGCTGACGGACAGAGTCCCTGCCTGTGACCTGGGGTGGCCAGGCTGGATGGGGCTGGGAGCCAGAATCCACACAAATGCAGCAAAGCATGAGCTGGGCGGGCAGCTCTGGCTGGGATGGGCCCGAAAGCTCTGCGCCAGGCCCTGGAAAGTCAGCCGGCATCTGCAGACCTCGGTGTTCTCCTTTCCGACATGGCACTGACAGTGCTTGTCTCTGGGGGCTGTGGGGTTTGCAGATTAGGGAGGAGTCTTGCCCAGCATGTAGCACATGGCACATGCTTAGCACAGCCATGGTGTAACGCAGCCTTCACTGCCAGAGAGGTCAGCCCATTCCACAGACTGCTGCGCCTGCAGCACCACACCGGGGTGCATTGTCTTAAGACTCTGGGGTTGTGGGGCGGAGCCCCTGCCTGAGCAGGTCTCTGGGTGCACAGCTGTCCCTGTGGGGTGCCACCGTGCCAGGGCAGTCTGGGGTGATGATTCTTCGTTGTGGGCGGGAGAAGATGCATAAGGAGGCCTCCAGGGGCCGCAGGACCTCTCCCTACAGGCTGGACTCCAGGCGTGTGTGGCTTAGGAGGCCACTGGTCTTGAAGTCCTGGAGTTGTCAGACCGGGAGCCCTCAGAGGGGGTCTCTCCTCAAGGCGGTGTCTCTGCCCAGTTGACTGGGTAGCCACGATGCCAGCACAGGGCCTGATGGAGAAGTGGCGCCTGGTGCATTTGCGAGGCGACCCTGCACCTTCCTCTCCCTCTGCAGCCAGCTCCGCCTCTAGGAGAAGGTGCAGATGACTTGGAGGGGGAGTTCACTGAGGAGACGATCAGGAACCTTGATGAAAACTACTACGACCCCTACTATGACCCCACCAACCCCCCGTCGGAGATCGGGCCAGGGATGCCGGCGAACCAGGATACCATCTATGAAGGGGTGAGAGGGTGCAGGCCCCCACTCCGGGTGGGGCACCATGGGGGCTCCTCAGGGATGGGCATTGTAGGCAGTACGAGTGTTGCACGCTGTTCCCCAAACTTTATTTTTAGAGACCTCAGTGCCTCAGATTTGCTCTGAATAACGTGTGCGTCGAGGCCTGGCCGCCTCCGGGCCTGTTCCTTCGTTAGCCGCTGCATGGGCTGCGTGGAGCTGGCCTCTGTAGTGCTCCTGGCATCCTCCTGGGCCTGGGAAGATGCCCGGCTAGGATAGAGCCCTCGCCTTGCGCAACTGGCCAGATTTTGTGTATCTGACTTGCTCTTTCACTTTTCTCTCTGATTCTTTCTCCACCTGCCTTTTCTCACCCCAGATTGGAGGACCTCGGGGTGAGAAAGGCCAAAAAGGAGAACCAGCCATCATTGAGCCGGTAAGGACATTTCTTACTCTCTCCCTGAAGCTGGGGAGTCTGCTGCTTGGGAGCATGTGGGGTGTGTAAGGTGTGACACGTCCCTGGGTCCCACTGCACCTGGGCACACAGGGTCATTTCCAGGAACCACCTGGTCTCGTGGAGTCCATGCACCACTCATGACCAGGACGAGGCCCTTTGGGTGGGGATGTTCTGGACTGTGATGTGGGGGGTGGGATGGGAGGGGGCCAAATAGGAGGGAGTGGGATAGGAGGGGGCAGGATAGGAGGGGACGGGGTAGGAGGGGGCCGGGTAGGTGGGCACGGGGTAGGTGGGGACGGGATAGGCACAGATCAAAGGTCGTTCTGCACCTAAGCTCTGGGCATCTCAAGCGTTTCCGTTTCACCTGGAGCGAAAAGCAGCTCAGAGCTGGTGAGGCAGAGGTGGAGTCCGCTTTGAGGGGTGGAGGAGAGGATGTAAATGGCCTGTTCCTTGTAAAAGCTGCGCAGCAATGGCAGGGAATAGTTAACACGGGACTGTACCTCTCTGCGGCTGTTACACAACTGTTTGGAGTAAGTTTGCTGAAACTGTTGAAACATGGAATGCTGTTTATGAAACTTTGTCAAGGGAATTAAATAAAACAGCACTGTGCTGAAATTCCCGCTGAGTGAAACCCAACTATGTTAGGTAACGAGACCATGGGTGAGTTTAAGAAGTTCCTGTTGACAGTGCCTTCGAGTGTGGGACTGTAGCGGAGGATATGTGAGATGCCTCTCCTGGGTCGGCGGGTTTGGTGGGGGCCCTGCCCCCTGGGGTGTCCTTGCCCTTGTCCCTCAGAGGGCCATGGCCTGGGTGGGGCCCTGCATTTCTCCCTGGGGTCTCAGAGCCGCTAAGGTCAAGGTCTTGACACCCCAGCCCCCAGCAGGCGAGATGCCCCATGGTCGGCTAGGCTGGGAGCCCTGTGCCTGCACATGGTAGGCACAGTGGTGCAGCTGGAAGCAGCTCCAGACCCGAGAGCAGGCAGGAGCCAGCACCGAGCCTGCCGTGCCACGCTGTCTGAGTGCCCACTGGAAGAGGTGCGTGTCCTGCACCACGGCTGGTCCCGTGCCTCGGCTGGCTATTTCTGCTGCCACCAGGACTCCGTTCCTGAGGACTGAGCTCAGGATACACCTTGGGGCTCCTAGAAGCCTCTTTACCTGTGGTTCCTGGCATATGGAGTCATGGTGACCCGCCACCCTCCTGTAGAGCTGGGGACATTCTCTTGGAACCTTGACGGATGGCATGTAGCAGGCCTTCGTCTCCCTGGAGTCTGTTTGAAGCTGGTGACCAGGACAGATGGGATGCATCCCATCTCTGGGGTAGAATTCCCAGGGCCCAGGGCTTCACCCCTTCCTGGCCTGTGGAAGCCTCTGGATGGCTCTTGTGGGGCTCCATGGCCCAACCCAGGGGAGGGGCCTGCCAGTGCCCACAGACACATCCTCTTTTCAGACCAGAGCCCCTTCCCAGGGCCCTCCGGGGGTCCAGGAAGGACAGAGCTCATCTGAGGCAGGAGGGTCATGGGATGCAGGACAAGGGGGTACAGAGGCGTGAAGGGAGACTGAGGCCAGGGGCCCCCTGCTCAGCAACATGGCCTCAGAGCCAGGCCTGGGCTCAGGGAGCAGAGCAGCTGCAGGGGAGAGTGGCAGCCATCTGCCTGGGCAGACTCACCCAGAACAAGGGGGCTGTGGGCCTGTTCTGCTGTGCCCGAGGGTGTTTGCCAGAAGGTGAACAGTAGCAGAGGCTGCATCCCAGGTCCAGCCCAAGCCACACTTGCTGCCCGGAAGTGGGATGTCCTGCAGCGTTTCCCAGGACAGTGTTGGCCTCCAGGTGGACTTGAGCTTGGCCTTGGGCTTCTTTTGGGGGGGTCCCCATTGCTTCAATGAAAGGGGCTTCTTGCTCAGGGAGGAAGATAGGATCTCAGGAATGGGCAGGTGCCCTGGCTCTGTGGGGTCCCAGCTGGGTTTCCCCGCCCTGCTCTGGGAGGGCTGGGCCAAAACCTTTGCATGAGCTTCATGTTGGTTCCCGTTTCCCAGTGAGCTGGCCCTGTGAGTGTAGACGCGGTGTTCAGGCTCCAGGAGGTGGGTGGGAGTGTGGGATGGGCATGGGTGTTCCACTGCCAGGCCCCTGGGAAGCCAGCAGCGGGCAACGGTGGGGTCAGGAGAGGGCTGAGAGTCGAGGTGGCCCAGCAGGAGCATCGAGGCTCTGGGAAGTCCAGTTCTTTGCTGGGAAAAGCAGCAGCCGCCTGGATGCACTTAGGAAGGTTCCCTCCCCCGGGCCCCAGCCCGCTCCTAGTGTCCAGGAACTTCAGCCAGGCCCCCTGCAGAGATCACAACACTCGGAATACTCAACCTGCAACATCTCCAGATAGCCTCGGGTCTAAGCGGCCTTGCAGGCGTCCTGGCCGTGGAGCGGCGGGTGTTGTCCCCCATCCCCTGTACCTATCCACACTGCGAGTTACCTCTGTTCCGGGGGCATGCCCAGCCCTTTCCCCCTCAGTCCTGCTCCCTCTCGTTGTCAACCAGACCCAGACCGAAGGTTCCCTAAAAGGAGAGGAATCCACGGAGCTGAGAGGAGACAGGTTCATTCTTATCCAGGTGCTTCCAGCCAGGAAGCCCCGGATTCAGGGGCTGATTTTACCTGGGCCGCACCTGTTAGGGGAGTAGAAATTACTGTCTCCACTTGACACTGTGTTTTTAAGTATGTGCCATTTACCAGATGGGCGGGCCTCCACTGAGATTGCCTTGAGTACTGCCAGGTCTGAGATCTCTTATTTCTTTTGTTAAAATGATCTGCATTCACCAGGCCCGATGCTCACGCCTGTCATCCCAGCCCTTGGGGAGGCTGAGTTGGGTGGCTCACCCTAGGTCAAGAGTTCGAGACCAGCCTGACCAACATGGCGAAACCCTATCTCTACTAAAAATACAAAAAATTAGCCAGGTGTGGTGGTGGGTTCCTATAATCCCATTACTTGGGAGGCTGAGGCAGGATAATTGCTTGAACCCAGGAGGCAGAGGTTGCAGTGAGCCAAGATCACGCCACTGCACTCCAGCCTGGGCAACAGAGTGAGACTCCATCTCAAAAAAAAAAAAATGTGTGCAGTGAAGGGGTGCGGCATGTTTGATGGGCTTATTCAGGCACAGACAGACACAGTGAAGTGAGCCTGAGTTCAGCAGAGGAATGCACTCACCACCACCGCCCCCCAGCTGCCCGTTTCTTCTTTGTGTTAAGAGGGCCCAAATCTGTTGTCTCTGCAGGTTACATCTGCAGTGCTATCTCGTTAACTATACTGAGATGTTTTTCTCTTGCTCCTCTTTCCCCAGGTGAATTTTGAGAGTGGCATCTGTGGTTGGGGGGGCTGCCTCCCCTCCCCCAGGCGTGTTCACCCAGCCACTCCCAGCTTCCTTACACACCAACCGGGGATGATCTGGGCTTGGCTCCCCTGCGAGGTCCCCGCCCGCACTGCCCCAGTTCCCTGAGAAGAGCAATTTGTGCACCGGGAAGGCAGGTGCTGTCCTGGCCCCTTAATGGGCACTGGTTCTCCCTTAATCCCAGCTCAGCCCTGGGCTTCTCAGCTGCCTTTGTCAAGAAGGAAATTGGAAAGCTGGCATCTTGGAGCTGCTTGGATGAGCTCTCTGTGTGCAGCGCACACACGGAGTCTTAGTGTGCATCTGTGTAAACACAGCGCAGAGCCTCCCCACCTGGGGCAGGATGGGAGGGGTGGGGAGATCAGCACACCCCCTGACCGGGAGTGCCCTTGCCAGCCTGGTACCCAGCACGTCTGGTGACAGCTCCGGTGGCCTGTGGCCTGGCTGGTCAAATCCTATGACTTGTCAGAAGTGAGTTGTCTTAGTCCATTTTGTATTGCTCTCAGAAAGCCACAGACAGGGTGATTTAGAATGAGCAGGAAGTCACTGGCTCACAGTTCTGGAGCTGGGGAGTCACATACAGAGGCAGAAAGTCACTGGCTGAGTTTTGGAGGTCGGGAGTCACATACAGAGGGGCCACAGTGCTGCTTCCTCATGTGGCGGAAGGCACTGCCGGGGAGAGAAGGTGACTGCTGGTGCCCTGTCATCAGTAGCCCACTCCCACCCTAACCAACCCACTGCACCCATCCAGGAGGGCAGCGCCTGGTGACCTCATCTCCTCCTGAAGATCCCAGCTCTTCACACTGTGGCATTGAGGATTCAGTTTCCAACACGTGACTTTTGGTGGGACACATTCAAACCCTAGCATTCTGCCCTGGCCCCCAAATTCATGTCCTTCTCATGCGCAGCTTACATTTGCTCCCTCCGGGAGCTGCAGCCTCTTTGCTTGTTCCAGCATCCACTCCAGAGTCCAGAGTCTCACCTGAATCAGATACGGGTGAGACTCAGGTTTCAGTTCTCTGTCTTGAAGCAAAGCCCTGTCCAGCTGTAAGCCTGTGGAATGAAACAAGCTTCACGCTTCCAAACCACATGGTGGGAACAGGTGTGGGATAGACGTTCCCGTTCCAAAAGGGAGGCGTGAAGACAGGGGCAGCAGCCCCAGAAGGACGAGCAGCCATATATCCCACGACTCTAGAACAGTCTTTCACTGACTGTGCCACCTCCTGGCCATGCTGGGTGGGGGTGCCCCAGCCTCAGGCAGCACTGCCCATTCAGCTTCACACAGCAGGACTCCTGAGTTGGAACCTCGTCCTTGCTGCCATCCCAGGCTGGGGCTGAAGGCTGGTGGTGCCACAGTCCCCGTCTCAGCAGTGGCTCCACCTCATAGCCCCACCAGGCGTCATCCTAGGGAACTCTGCAGAGCCTCCACCCCTGTGGCGGACTGTCCACGCCATCCTGTGACCTCTAGGTGGAGGGCGCCCTGCCGCAGGCCCTGCCTTCCTTCCCTGCAGCTGCAGAATAATCAGCCCCTGTGGGCACCGCTGGGGCCACACCCACACCCTGGAGAACTGAGCCAGGGCTGTGCCTGGGCCTGCTGGAGCCATGCCAGGTGGCTGAGGGGAGCTGTGTCTCCATGTGGGGGCAGACACTTGGAGGGGTGCAGGGCAGGCGATGCTGAGTTCTTGGGGACTGCTTCGCGAACGTGGCCCTCGAGGTCCTAGCTTGCATCACAGCTCTCTGGCTGCCTTGTGGTCTTTTCCCGCTGCCTGGTTGAGTGGTGCCTGGCTCCCATCTGTCACAGCAAGTCCCTCTGAGGAGCAGCGCCCCTGAAGTCGGCATGAAACAGAGATCACTTGGGGCACTGGGGGCACCTTACCCTGGCATTGCCAGGTCAGAAGTGGAGAGAGGAATCCCGCCCTGGGGTAGTGGCTGGAAGTGGGGGTCTCAGGACGGGGAGCCCCGTCCTACAGGGAGCTGCACCCATGCTCCCTCCACTGCCTTCACGGCTGTCCACATTGCTTTCCTGGGGCTCAGGCTGACCCAGGAGCCAGGAGGCCCTGTCCCCATTGGGGTTAGAGTGAGGCCTGGGTGTGCTTAAGGCTGGTGAGCCCTGTGGTGAGGTGAGGGCTGGGGGAGGAGGGCCGAGTGGGTATATGGTGAGGGCTGGGGGAGGAGAGCTGAGGGGGGCTGAGGGGGCAGGTGGACTTGGCAGGGCTTCCTGTGGGTTCTGGGCTGCTGTGTGTGTCAGGGGACACACTTCCTCCCTGGAGGGAGGCGGGGTCTGGAGGCTGCAGCACTGGGGCCTGATGGCAGTCCTGGCTGGGGACAGAAGTCCAGCCTGGGGCCTGTCGGACCTACTTTTCCCTCACCCTTCCTAAACCCACCTGAGTCCCCTCGTCCCAACATCCGCTTCCTCCCTCGAGCGGCTGTGGCCTGGTGGGCCTTCCTGGCACTCCCCTTCGGGCGACTTGGGGAGCCTGGTGGCCTCTGCTCCTTTTCCTCCCCTCTGCGTCTTCAGGTGCTGCTTGTGGCTTGGTTTTGAGGGAGCCTGTCTGAGGGCCAGGGTTGCTCTTCTCCTGGGAGTGCTGGGAGTGCAGGCACTGAGGCCCCACCCAGGCCCCCCTTGCAGTCTGCTCTCAAGACCCCTCCAGGATGGCAGCTACTGGGCCAGGGCCTCTGTGCACGCGGCTGAAGGCCATCCACCCTGCTGGGGTCTGGGCCTGGGGTGTCCAGAGGGAAGGGCCTCGGTGTCAGATGCTTCTCCCTGTCCTGTCGGGAGGGATGGGCCGTGGTCTCATACGCCCCTCTCTGTCTACACAGGGCATGCTGATCGAGGGTCCGCCTGGCCCGGAAGGCCCTGCGGTGAGTATCAGGTTTGATCCCGTGACTTGCCGTAGGTGATCTTGGTGGGGTGGGGTTGGTGACACCCTTCAGTTTCCTGGATGGAAAAGAGAGGGGCTCGTCACTTTTGCAGACAGCTTGGGAGCCGGTGCTCTTCTGCCCCGCCCCTGCCTTGGTTGGCCAGGTAGAAATCGGGCCTTGCCCTGCGGCCCCATCTTTTAACTCTGTCCCAAATTTATTTTTAATTCTAGGGTCTTCCTGGACCACCAGGAACCATGGGTCCCACTGGCCAAGTCGGGGACCCTGGAGAAAGGGTAAGAGGTTGACTGTGTTTCCTGAGATGACACGGGCTGCGCGTGCCTCCTCCCCACACTGACGCGAGCTGTCCCTGCCTGTGGAGGTGACAGCTGGCACAGAGACGTTCATCTTCAAGTCGCCCCTGCCCTGGGCGCCCCTCCCACCAGCCCTGTTCATACTGTGGATGTGGGAAGAGGGAGCCCCTGGGGTGCAGGGAGCCTGCCAGTGCTCAGCCCACTCAACCCATGGCCCCAGGACCCTGCATTTGTCCAGCAATCAGCAGCAGCCCCAACCACAGTGATGGCCCCCGGGCCTTTCCTGCTTGCTCCTTGCCCTGGGCGGCCATGCCACATGGCATCCGCCCTCCTTGCTCAGTTGGGAACTTCCTCGGTCTGGGTTGCACCTGGCTCAGAGGCTCGGAGGCGTCCTCCTGTGACCCTCGAAGAGGGAGGGTGATGGAGGGAGCGCCGCTCCTGGTCGCCGCGATTTCCTCCTGACACCTGGTGGGCACTCCAAGTACTGCGGCCTCCTGATCCCTGGCAGGGCGGGAGTTTCCTCTTCCTGCTGCTGGAATGAATGTGGATTTGAGGGGGGAAGGACTGATTCCTGCATGGCTGGGCTGTGGGTGGGAGAAGCAAAGGGTGCATGTGGGTGTTCATGGTATCATGCAAGGGCCTGCCTGCTGCCCAGGGCAGAGCGAGGACCCTGTGGGTGTTGGGGTGGGTGGATGCAGGGCAGGTCTGGTCGCATGGGAAGGTGGTTCATAAAGTCAGCGCAGGGTTGGGGTGTTTCCGAGGCTACTCCACCGGAGGCAGAGGCGTTTGGGGAGTGTCCTGTGCAGTGCGGGGGCTTTGCAGCAGTGCTGCGAAAAGACGGCGTGGGGCGGGGACCGGGATGGTAAGTTCTGGCCTTCGACCTGGAGGTTCTTAGCGGCGCTCAGTACCCCTGGAAAGCTGGGGAGGTGCAGGACAGGTGACGTCAGGACAGGTGAGGTTAGGCAGCAGGAAGCAGGGGCAGGTGGCGCAGCCTTTGTAGGGGCCAGTGCCGAGCCAGTGGGGATGCTTACTTAGGGAGGAGACAGACGGGAGCACTGAGGCCGGCCTTTGGAGGGAAGGATTCAGGTTAGCAATGCGGGAGGAGGTTGTTAGCGTCCATGTGGCTGGGTGACCTCTGAGGTCAGCCTGCGTCAGATGGAGCCACACAGTAAGATTCTATGTTATGTTTCTTTGCACGGTCAGGGATTTGGGGGCCCCGAATAGGCAGGTCTTGCCCCATGGCAAGGGTCGTGGCCGGAAGCGGGGCGGGGTGGGGACTCAGCTGGCCTCTGGAGCACGAAGCTCTCACAGCACCCCAGCTTGGCAGCCGCATCTCCAAAACTGCAGGCAGGCAAGAGTGAGTGGCCACTGCCCTCGCCCAGCCTGACTGGCCCCGCTGCCGATCTGCAGTGGGGGCTGCAGGTGCCCAGCTTGCTCTGGAGACCCCTTCCCACAGGTCCGTGTGAGATGGGGTGGCGGCCATGCTCCCCCTCTGCAGAGGCACCTGTGGATGGGCCCACGGGTGTGGCCAGGTTCCTATGCAAAGGAGTGTATTGCATGGCCCTGGAGCCATTTTCTGTCCCAGATGTAGGACAGGGTGGTATCCACAGGGCACAGATGCTGGCTGACACACAGGGGCACCCAGATGCCGACTGATGCTGCCTCAGTGGTGCTCCAAGCATCCCTCCTCCTATCCGTCCAGCATACAGATTTGTACTGAGTGCCCGCAGTGCTGGGCACTGGTCTAGCCTGGTGATCTCAATGGTGTGGACCTGAGGGGTCCGCACCCGTCCCACGAGGTCCCTGCCTTTGGGCTGATTCTGGCTTGGGGTCACTGGCGGGTGGCCCTGCCAGTGCCTTGTGACACCGTGAGCAGCCCAGCTGCTGAGGAGCACCCCAGGGCCCTGACAGGAGGATATCATTGACTTAGGAGCTGGTTACCCTCAAGCTCACATCAACATCCAGGAGCATGACTGAGTTGGGGTTGGGAGAGAAACTGACTCCTGCAGCCCACTGGTGTCCCTGGGGCCCTTCCGGTGGGGAGGGGTGCCGGTTCCAGGAGCTGCGAGCTGCCCACCCCTGCGAGCTGTGAGCTGCCCTCTGGGTGTAGCTCCAGCCAGCCTTGTTCAGGACGTCACCCCTGCTTGAAGCTCAGCGTCCTCTGGATGTCCAGATCTTGCCTGATGGCTGTTCACCAGCTGTGAGGGATCACAGGGCGTGGGCTGGAACCCGCAGCACTGCCCATGGTGAACCAGCCTCACATTCCTGGACAGTGGAGGAAGAACGCTTTACCCTTGGAGGTTGAGCATCCGGGGCCTACAAAGTAAACTGACGAGACAGATCAACAGGAGAAGAAGGGCATGATTTCAGTATTTTTAATCTTCTAGGCACAGGGGCTTCACAGGCAAGAATAAATAAAAACCAGCAGATGTGCTTAAGCTTGGGAGTGTGTGTACCATCTTAACAAGAGGAGTAGGCTGTGGGGCAGTGGCTAGGCCAGGGCAAAGGGGATTTGGGCGCCCAGGGGCGACATGTGGTGGATGAGTGACTAGGAACTCCGTGGGGAGGAATGGGAGATGGAGGTCATCTTGGCCAAGCCTGTGGGTGCAGTTTCATCAGCACTGGCCTCTGTAGCAGAGGCGGGGAGGGTGGGGTGGGAGGATGGGGTGATGCCTTGATTTGAGGCAGAAAGGGGGAGGCAAGAGCTCTTCCTGCATCTGTTGGTTCTTACTTGGCTTCAGCAGAAAATAATCCTTCTGTGGGGAGTGGCAGGCTCCATTCCCTCCTCCCGCTTGCCCTCCTGTGTCTGTCTGTCTGGGAGGGCTTTTTCCTGTGCTCTGGAAGAGCCCTCTTCTCCCTGCCACCCCAGGCACCCCGCCTGGAGACTCCCTAGCCCTTCCTCCCTTCCCTGAGGGCCGTCTGGCTATGACTGATGTGAGCCTTTTCTTCCTCACTGAACGGTGAGTTCCTCAAGACAGGCCCCACTTCTGTGCCCTTCCTCACACCCTGCTCCCTGCGGGCAGCCGTGGGCAGCTGTGGCAGTTGTCTGGGAGCCGTCTGTGCACCTGTGCCAGGCACCCCACTGGGCATCGGTCAGCCCTGACCAGCCGCTGAAGCCGGCGCCCTGTGCCTCTGCTGACGAGCCCTGGAGTCACTTCCTGCACTCTCTGCTGGGTCCTGCACACTCTCCCGCTGCACCCTCTGGGCAGCCTCCGTGCCGCATCTGTATTTCGGCATCTCAAATCCTTTCTTGCTGTTGTGGCCATGGCTGCCCGCAAGGAGCAGGTACAGGGAGAGGTAGAGAAGCGGGGCCTGCCTTGAAGAACTCGCCAGTGAGGAAGAAAAGGCACAGCCCAGTCATGGTGAGATGGCAAGAATTCCTTAGTAAGGCATCAGGGGAAGAGCTGGGAATCCCGAGACCGGAGGTCCAGAGTGGCTGTGTCTGGGTGAAGGGGCCCGAGCCATCACCCCGTCCAGTTTCCCATAGGTGATTGGTGGGCAGGTGCGCAGCTGGGGAAACGTGCAGAAGCCCCACAGGGAGGTCACTGTAGAATTGGGGTTGAACCTACATCTCCTGTGGTGGAAGGAAGGTGACCACTCTTGCTCAGAGGTTCAGAAGACACTGAGAGGGTGAGCTGGGAGTCCCCAAGGGAGCTGCAGGCCAGGGGGCCTGGGTTTCTTGTGGGCCTGGCTTCCGTGCCACCCACCAGCGCGTTTCTGCCGGGGCTGACTTTGGGGTGTCTGGGAGTATGGTCAGACATCAGTGCATCTGAAATCCTGAGGCTGTGCATGTGTGAAGGTTCCCTGTGATCCTGTGGTGGCAGTGCTGTGCCCCTGGGACGCTGAGTGGTTTTTCTCAGTGAAGCCCTGCCCTGGGCACCATGGGCAGGCGGGGGAAGGAGAGCGCTGGGGGCTGTCATTGAAGGTGATGCCGGAGTGAGTCCCGCCTGCCGTGGACTTCCAGGCTCATACCTGCTAGCCCCGATAGGAACACGGGAAGGCAGGGGCCACCTCTGTGCTGCTTGCCAGCACCCCACATCCATTTGCCTGTGTGCTCCAGAGCTGGTCCCACCAATGTTTGTGTCCAAGAAATGTTCCATGTGATGAGAGCATCTTTGAGGCGAGTCCCTTCCTTCTTTCCCCATGCACCTCTTCGAAAACCTTGCATCCCAGGAGCTCCTGCGTCTTAAGGCAGCTCCTGACTACAGCCCAGTGTTGCTGTGGATTTGATGGCATCTTCCAGGAAGCTGTAGCCAAACTCCTCCTGAATCTCCGCAGTCCACTAGAGAGTTTAGCGTTTTCATCCAGAAATAGGCTTGCTTGCTGTCTCATTGACTCCCGGGAGCTCCGGCTGGTGTTGGCCAGCTGCTGATCTACTGCTCCGAAGATAGACTTCACACAGGTTTTCCCATCTGCAGCATGCGTATTATTTTGGGAAAAGTAATGAACTGTTTTCTGGGTCTGTGAGCCAGTCCCACCCTCCGGGATCCTCCTCTGGGAAGCCTCGGGGATTCAGTATGCAGGTTTCTGTCCCAGCCACCTCAGGGTCAGGGGGAGGCCAGGTTCCCAAGGTTTCCCCAGTGTGCCACACAGGGGTACCTGCTTCCTGCAGAATCGGATGCATTTGATGCCTTGGGAGAAGCCCCACACCCTTCAGTGGCCCCATTATGTGCAGACGCGGCCTGACACTAATCACACTGCCCGGCGCCGTCTGACCGGCCCCTTCCGTCACTCAGCAGGGGCTCAGACCATCTTCCCCGCTTTTTTGTGTGTCCAGGATTAGCCTTCCCCGTGGGATTTTGTGTGAGTGCATTTTCTGTGCCTTGAAAAGGTTTGTATGTAAGCCATGCCCTGATAAATGGCAGTCGTTACCTCCCAGCCAGAAAGCATGGCTCACCGCCAACTAACAGGTTCTGGTGTGGTCTCCCCAGGACCAGCCTTGGGGTGACGCCCTCCTGTGTCATCCCTTCCCCACCTGCTGGAGTGACACCCGGTGTGGGATAGGACACAGGCTAGATCACTGGCAACCTGACCGAGAGGGGGAGTCCACCCAAGAGCGTGCGGCTGCTGTCCCACTCAGGAGTTAGCTTCGAGGAAAGCCGAGGGGGAGAAGCGAGCAGCATGGCATTCACCTTTCCCTCCAGCCTCCCACCCTCCTGGGACAGGCCATGCCAGTGCAGTCTCTCCTTGTGCTTGGAAGTGTTCAGGACATCTTGGCAGAGCTGCTCAGAGAGGGTTCACACACACACGCACACACTCTCTCAAGCGCACATGCATGCACACCCACACATGCACCCACCTACGCATGCACTCATGTACACACACTCATGCCTACATGCACATACACCTGTACATACATGTGCATATTCACATACATGCCACACATGCACACACATGCACACACCCATACATGCTCACACATACATTTTACACACATGCTCACTCACCCACGCCTGAACACGTGCACACTCATGCACACATGCACACACCCATATAAGCACACACATACACTCACGTGCACACCCATGCACACATTCAGACTCATGCATATATGCACATACCCATACACACATACATTTGCACACACACACTCATATACACCTGCACACGCACTCATGCACATGTGCACACACTCAGGTGCACGCACACCTCCACACACTCATCATCTACACACGTGTGCATGTACCATCTGGCTCCACCTCCACACCGTGGCCCTTCCATGGAGGCTGGTCCCAGTTTTCTTCAACGCCTTGTCCCCTGAGGCCACTGATGGGAATCTGGCCAAGCCTCGGGTGCCCTACCGGGAGGTCTGTGGGGACAGTGGGTTTCTCCCCAGCAGCCTTGGAGGCAGCGCACAGCTCCCAAAACAAGCTCAGCGTTGAAAGGAAGAGGCATCGGGGTACACATTCTCACATGGAAAGAAAATCAAGAACAGTTTGTGGAGAGAGAAGGGAAGGGAGCAAAGGCCTCAGGACATTTCTAGAGTAAAGGGGCAGCTCGCAGAAGCTGCAGGTCCAGACCCGAGCACTGTGCTGTCAGAGCCGCCCCAGGGCCTGCCAGGGCATTCCTCACTACTGGTTAGTGGCAGTGGCCGGATGAGTCCTGGAGTTTTCCTCACGTGGACCCCTCGAGGCCCCAGGTCTTACCCAGAGCCCTGATTGTGGGTGGCCAGTGGATAAAGAGCCCCTCCCGTGGATTTTCTGATTGTTAGTTCTGGTTGAGGGGTGCGGTCTGCAGTGTCAGGCCTCTTGTTAGGGTCCCGCCTCCAGTCTTTTAGATGGACCCTAAGGCTCCGAGAAGAGTATCTGTCTAGCCCTTGGAAGGGGCTCAGTAGATATCCTCTCAATTGAATGAAAGGTGGGCTCATTTCTTCGGATGCTTGGACAATTGATGACCAACTTGGGGTTTAAAACAACAGAAATGTCTTCTCTCTTAGCTCTGGAGGCCAGAAATCTGAACTCAAGACGTGGGCAGGGTCATGCCCCATCTGGAGGCTCCCGGGGAGGGTCTTCTCCACCTCTTCCGGCTCCTGGCAGCCAGTGGCTGTCCTCTGCCCCTGTAGCTTGTGGTTTCAGCTCTGCGGTCTGCCTCTGTCCTCACGTGCCTGCGTCTCTGTCACTGCCTCCCTTCCTCTCGCTTATAAAGAGTTGTCATTGGATTTAGGGCCCAAGGTCTCAAGATCCTCACTCCCATCCTCAAAGGCCCCAGATAAGGGCCTAGTCACGTGTTTCAGGACCTGGGCGTACCTTTTGTGAGGCACCTTCAGCCTATCACACGTGGTCATGCAACAGCCAGGAGATGTTGAACAGTAAGTGACCCCTGAGAGCTTCTCCAGGCCACTCCTGAGTGGTGCCTGCCCAGGGTCGGGTCTGGACAGGGGAACCACATGCACACGAGTGCTCTGGAGAAATGCCTGAACTCTGCCCTCCGGCTCCAGGTCTTCCTGAGAGTTCAAGGGAGATTTCAGCACAAAGCCTGCAAGCCTTGCAGATCCTCCCAAACCTGCCACCACCATGAAGAGAAATGGCTCAGGGCTCTCTGCTCACTGTTTTGGCCCAAATCCCAGCCTGGATGGGGGCCTTGCGCCTCTCCCCTGAGGCTGAGCCGAGGGCTCGTGGCGACAGTTTCACAGGCTGAATCTGCAGTGGCAGAGGAAGCCACTTTGTGAGGCATCTGGTCACCCTGCCACGTCGTCTCTGTGCAAAAGACGCCTGGACGTCTGCAAGAAAGAAACCCTGTTAAATACCAGGGGTGCCTTAATTTGGAAGTAGGCACCTTATTTCTTTGCCTGGCATGGGTGTGACACCGAGAGCCCTTCTGTGCCAGGGCCCTCGGAACACTACTGTTTGACCAAGTTAGGGCATCGATTTGGGGGCCTGCTAACCAAGTAACGGGAAAATATACGCTAGCAAATAGCAAAGGTGAGGCAGCGTTTCCTCCTTTGCCATATTTCCCGGTGACTGGAGCCGAGCAGCATCCCCGTGACCTGAGCGTTGGCCTGCTGGAGCATTCCTTTGGCCTCTGACACCTGCCTTGTCACAGACGACAGCCACATCCCTGGCCCGTGCTTAGTGTCATGAAAAATGGGAATGTGGCTTTGAGGAGTCGCCCTGCCTTCCAGCCCAGGGTGAGTTATGTTGGAGGCCCCAGGGCTTGGCAAAGTCTTGCTGACGTGTTTCTAAGTGATAGTCAGCGCTGGTTCATGCTGGTGGCCATGAGGACTTGTGTCAGATTTGACACTTTGGAAGGGTTCATGGGGGCGGGGCCTTCTTTCCTTTCTTCTCCAAACTCTCCTTCTTCTAGGAGGTCATGGTATCCTTGCTCATCTACATTCTCGTTCTTTAGAATTGCTCCAGTTGTTGGTGAGAGGTAGCATCGGGGGAAGTTGCTCTCCCAGCCCGGGGGTTGGAGTTTCACCGCCGTGGCTTAGAACAGGCAGCAAGGATGCTGAAAGGAGGGTCTTAGGAAGTGGAAAGCAGTGGACGAGGGACGGCCTTCAATAGGCTCCTGGCTTCCGACAGCAGCACCTTGTAGGCAGGCACATGCAGGCAGACACACATGCTCACACACACACATGCACACTGTGCACTCCCACACACATGCACACACACACGCATCACCCCCCCAACACAGGCACACTATGCATTCCCACACACATGCACACTATGCATTCCCACACACATGCACACACATATGCATTACTACACACACATGCACACTGCATTACCACACACATGCACACACGCATTACCACACGCACATGCACACTATGCATTTCCACACACATGCACACACAATTACCCCCACATGCACACTATGCATTCCCACACACATGCACACACATGCACATGTGTGCACACACATGCAAACATGCATTCCCACACGTGCACACACATAAACATGCAGACATACATGCACATGAACACTCACAAGCATTCCCACACACATGCATGCACATACATGCACACAGATGCATTCACATACAGATACACACAGCACATCCCCCCACATGAATGCACACACATGCATACATATACATGCACATAAATGCATTCACACATGGATACATGCACACATACACATGCACATGCACACAAATATTCCCATACACATCCATTCCCCCACATCCACACACATACATGCACACACATGCATTCATACACAGATACACACACAGAGCACATCCCCCCACATGAATGCGCACACATGCATTCCCACACATGCATACACATACATGCACATAAATGCATTCACATGCATTCTCACACACACACACATGTATTTCCCCCACATGCACACATGCATTCACACACAGGTGCACACATATGCATTCATACACACATGTATAACATGTACACATGCACACATGTATGCATATGCATTGATACACATTCACACAAATGCTCACATGCATTCATATACACATTTACACACAGGCACACAAAGATGCACACACATGCATTCATACACACATTTACACACGTGCACATGCATACACACGTGTTCACATGTGCACAGTGCATTCACACAATACACTCGTGTACACACACATGCATTTATATACATCCACACATTCACACATGCTTGCACACACACATTTACACACATGCAGTTATATATTCACAGGCACACATGCATATACATGCATGCATACACGTGCACACAATACATTTACATACATGCATTCACACATACACATGCATTCATACATTCACACCCATGCACATGTGCACACATGCACGTTCACACACACATGCACACCCCTTTACATATACACACATGCATTCGTACACATCACACATGTACACGCATACATGCACACATTTACATGCACACATGCACACACATTTACACACATGCACTGCACAGGCAGCAGCTCATCCTTGGGAGACACTGACCCCAAATTTTAAATGCAGGGTTTGGTTTGGAATTGATTCTGACACAGAAAGCTGAGCTGTGAGCAGCTATCAGGATTGGATGTCAATGACAAAACCTGGGTGGCAAACATGTTCTGGATCTTTCTTTTTAAAACAGGATTTTTGTCTTCTGAGAATGTTTCCAAAATGGCAGTTGGTGGCGATTTGGCAGTATCCATTAGCAATAAAGAATATGCACATATGTGCCTGATTGACTTAGCAGCGCTGCTTTGAGGGACGTACCTAGCAGAAGATGTTAGCATGTCCCTCGGGCCGTGTTTGTCATCATGCAAACTGGAACCAATCCAAAGTGCATCGGTAGGAGGCAGCTTAAATAAACCACGAGTCCATAGTGCCTGGGAGATGCAACAGGTGTTGCCACCGAGACCTACATAGATAGGCTGTGATTTTCAAGAGCAAATTGCAGAATATGGAGGGACAGTACCATTAAAAAGAAAGGGGCCGGGTATGGTGGCTCACACCAGTAATCACAGCACTTTGGGAGGCCGAAGCAGGTGGAGCCTCCGAGGCAGGTCAGGAGTTCAAAACCAGCCTGGCTAAGATGGTGAAACTCCGTCGCTACTAAATATACAAAAATTAGCCGGGCATGGTGGTGGGCACCTGTAATCCCAGCCACTCGGGAGGCTGAGGCAGAGAATTGCTTGAACTCGGGAGGCAGAGGTTGCAGTGAGCTGAGATCGCGCCACTGCAGTCCAGCCTGGGCGACAGAGTGAGACTCCATCTCAAAAAAAAAAAAAAAAAGGAAACTCCAAAGCCACAGAGCTGTGTAGTGACAACTGTTAGTGTGACCGGCCTGTGCACCTCCGTCCTTCTTTACACTTACAGAACCAGAGCACTGGTTACATCTGGAGAAGAGAAGCACTTCTCGTTTTCGCTCCACAAATCTGTATTGTAAGACATTTCACAAGAAATTGAGTTACTTCTACAATAAAAACTACTAAAGAAAATGCAGGCAAGCTTAGGTTCAGGCCCAGATGGCCCTGCAGCCTCCTGGATAGTTCCAGAAGAACTACTCAGGTTGCTGGTCTTCCTAGCTGGGAACTGGGAACCCATCATGGGTTTCTGGGCCGGGAGTGTCTCGCTGGGTTGATGCAAACACTCAGCTCCGTGTAGCCATTGCTGATTCGGAAGACCTGAGCCGGCCCCCATCCGTCACATGGGAGTGTAGGTGGTGGAGTCTTCCTCACTGCGGAGGGGGCTAAGCCACCGTCTCTATGCAAAGCAAGCCTCATCTACTCTAGGCCAGCTGAGAATCTGCTTGCCCTTGCGAAATAGCTTTGTGATAAAATATTATTTTGAAAATAAATCGTCTTGCTGTTTTTTTTCATGCCTGTAGTGTCTGCAGCTGACTGGGGTTAGTCTAGAGAATCCAGTCCTAGGGATGTCTGTGTGGGTCATGTGTTAGAGGCCAGGTTGGCCGGGCGTGTGGAGGGCGCTGTGTCGTTTGCGTGTGAATGGGTTCTTGAGGCTGCTGTGGCTGCGTGTGTGCTCTGCTCTGTTGCATGTCTGTCCATGCAAATGGCTGCTCCGTCCTGTCTTCCATCTGAGCAAGCATGGTGGGTCACTTGGAGCCTGTTGAGGAGGAGCACCCACTGGGTGCAGGAGGCACTGGGCCTTGAGCCTGGCATCCTCGTTTCCTGTTGGGTGTGGAGACCCAGAAGGGGCGTTCCTGGAGTGACAGGAACCTGACACTGCTCCTCACCTCTGGGCTCGTTGTCTCTGCTGGGTCTTTGGATTCCTCTAGATCCAGTTCACACCTCCCTCTCTTCTTATCCCTTCCTCGGAAGCCTCTCCAATCCCCAGCCCACAGCCGCGCCCCGCCCTTCTCTGGGCTGGGGTTTCTGAAACATTCCTGCCATGGGCTCTCACAGCTTGTGTGTGTGTCCCGTGAGTTTCCTGGGTGGGCCGCTTCTCTGATGAGCTCATTCTGGCTGCAGCCCTGCCCCGGCCTGGTAGCACTCTGATCGCCTCTCCTGGTCCCTTGTCTGCAGGGCCCCCCTGGACGCCCAGGCCTTCCTGGGGCCGATGGCCTCCCCGGCCCTCCGGGGACCATGCTCATGCTGCCTGTGAGTACCCTCATCGGTCGGATTGGGGAGGCAGCTGGGGCAGGTGGGCTCCAAGCCAGACCCTCTGAGGCTGTGCCGTCGCCTGAGAGGCCTGTGGGCCTGTCCCAGCCTGTGGTCTGGCTTGGGCGCCATGTCACTGCTCCCAGTGACCCTTGTTTTACACCTGCAGTTCCGGTTTGGAGGTGGCGGCGATGCGGGCTCCAAAGGCCCCATGGTCTCAGCCCAGGAGTCCCAGGCGCAGGCCATTCTCCAGCAGGCCAGGGTGAGTAGTGCCGGGTCCCCAGGGGCCAACAGGAGTGAGTGAGTCAGGCTGGGAGCCCAGCTTGGAGGAAAGCAGCTGTCTGGATCCCGTGGTGCCAGCTTGCCAGTGTCTGGAGCTCTGGGAGCATCCAGTCCTCAATGACCAGGAGGGGCCCGAGAGCACAGGGACTGTCTGGGGAGTTTCTCAGGGGTTCTTCGTCCATGCTGAGGGCCCAGGTTCTAACTTTACCGGGGGCTTCTGGGCCCCTCCATGGCCTCTGACCCAGTGGGGCCACCGTCCACCATTCGCTGACCTCTGCTTCTGTGCTAGCCCTCTGCCAAGATCCAGAAGTGGAGCCAGAAACCCACATGGCTCCTGGAAGGGGCTGCCTGGGCCGGAGCTGAGTGGAGCGAGGCTCCTCTAGGACAGAGCCCTCGGGCCCCAGAGCCCCACAGCCCAGGGTTCGTAAGGAGCAGGGTCCGCCGAGGAGAGCTTGC
The DNA here is from genome assembly GCA_028533165.1 of Leontopithecus rosalia. Taxonomy (NCBI): domain Eukaryota; kingdom Metazoa; phylum Chordata; class Mammalia; order Primates; family Cebidae; genus Leontopithecus; species Leontopithecus rosalia. The sequence goes on along the minus strand of CM052648.1, from coordinate 30,554,884 downwards.
CTCCCTGTTATAAAGTAGCTCATCCGTGGCCTGTGTTTTCACGGACGTGGCTCTGGATTGCGTGTCGCCCACGATGGGTGTAAACACTGCCCCATGGGGCGAGCGGGTGGGTGGGTGATCCTTCAGTGGAGTGAAGGAAAGCTAAGTAATCCCTTGTTTGAGCAATATTCATGCAGCTCCACAGCAGCCGGAGTAGATGTTAATGATGGCGGTGCTGAGGTAATTACAGGCCAGTGTAAGCGCTGGGTCGTGCCACGGCACAGATTGCTGAATGATGGAAGACTGTGTGTGGCCAGCCCCACTCCCTGCAACCAGGTTTCTGGGCTTGGGCCGGCATGCCTGGCCTTTTATCTGTGTGTATTGTAATTGAAGCCAAA
>CM052648.1:30457061-30554407 GCA_028533165.1 Leontopithecus rosalia | reverse complement strand
TGCTGCGGGGGTGGGGGAAGCATCTAGAAGGGGCGGGTGGGCGGCAGAGACCCCAAGGCATGTGGGTTCCTGCTCCCCCAGAGTACTTTCCCAGCAGCTGGGAGTGTTCGAAGGGCCTCCCACTCCCATGTGAATCCAAGTATGTCCTGACTCAGCTGGAGCTCAGGTGTAAAATGTGCTCCTCAGCCCAGCCCAGAGTAAGAGACTTATTTCAGATTTAGCCAAGGGTGATGATGGGCTGGAGAGAAAGGAAGGAGGGAGGGGGCCTGCCCCCCAGGGGAAGAAAGGGGGGCCCACTGGTTCCCACCTCCCCGTGTTCCACATCACTCTCGTTGGTGCTGAGAGCCCTGAAGAAGTCGGGTGGGGGGGCTCTTGGGGAGTAATCAGCCTTCGGCCCTTCCAGAGTCTCGTGTCCAGTCTGCCCTTTCCCTCCTGCCATGTCTCATGGCTCAGGCACCAGCAAACCAGGGCACTGTTGCTGGGGCACGTTCTCAGCGTGTCCCACTTTCCTTTGCAGTTGGCACTGAGGGGACCAGCCGGCCCGATGGGTCTCACAGGGAGACCTGGCCCCGTGGTAAGTCATTGACAAATCTGAGAGCCGGGTGCAACGTGGGGACTGGCCCACTGCCTGTGTCCTGGGAAGATGGTGGCGGGTGACCTTGAAGCCATGTGGACACAGGGCGGCCCTCGGTTCAGGGCCTATTCCCAGCTGGGTGGCCAAGAGGAACGGGGACCTCTCTCAATGCTGCCCCGTGTTGATGGGGGGTGGGGATGGTGACTATGCCTCAAAGTCACTTGAGGGAGTTAGCAGGATGGAGCTGACATCAGCCATCCCTGGGAAACAGCCCCCAACTCCATCCTGAATGGAAAGGAGCTGGCAGGAATCAGGGAAGGAGGAGCCACCTTCTCACCCCTGCATTGGAGCTCCAGGCTCCCCCCTCAGAGAACACGCTATGAGCCATCACCAGGAGAGTGGCTCCTTGGAGGGATGGGGTCCTGCTGCAGACAGAGGCTTGGGGAAGTCCCTTGCACAGGCTGCCACTTTGCCTCGTGGGCCAGGGATCTCCACTGATCTTTGCAGCCCTGTTCCAGAGTCAAAGATAATGAAATGGGGGCAAACCACAGGATTTCCCACCTCACCTACCCTGGCCCCGTGGCCTCGACTAAACTCTCATCTAGGGTCCTTGACGCATGAGAAATATGCAGCCTGTGCCCAGGGACACTTGGGCTGGCAGTGTTGGGTACAGGGGCTGGGTTCTGGGGCCTCCAAGGACACAGAGGGATTCAACACTGTAGGGGACCCCAGGCTTTGCCACGTGCTGCTGGCTCTGGGCCCGCTACCCTCCACACAGGGCCCCCACTTAGGGCCAGCCTCCCATATCTGGGAGGTCTGGCCTTGAGGGACCCGTAGCAGGTACACCGCTGCCAGAAGCCTTGGGCTGTAACAGGCCACGGTCAGGTTCACTCTGGAGAGGGAAGCATCTCCATGAGCTTTGTGGTGTTTGTGGGGCCCAGGACCTAGAATTTTATTCCCAATTAGGAAGAGATCCAAACAACTCTATTTCCCCACCCTGGGAACGTCAACTTTCTTCACCCCGTTCTGTTCGAGGCAGGCAGGTCACTCTGTGTGTGCTGAGCACTGTGGCTGAGGCCCTGTCTCCTCCCTCTGCCCCCTCCGTTGCCACCCCCAGCCCTTCCTGTGCCTTGGAGTCCCCCTTTGAGCAGACGTTAACCCACACTATGTCTCCCCAGGGTCCCCCTGGGAGCGGAGGTCTGAAGGGCGAGCCGGGAGACGTGGGGCCTCAGGTACGTGGGACCCTTGCCTTCGCTGTGTGGTGGGTGCCTCCCGTTCTCCGGTGGTGGTGACGGCACGCATGGAGGTGCCCCAACTGCTGCATGTCTCCAAGGAAATTAGTGGGAATTGTTGTTGCTTGTCGCAGTGCTGAGAGTGGAACAGAATTCACTCTGAGGCCTGCAGCAGGAATGGGCTGGCTCTGTTCTGTTCCTGGCCTTCACTCTGGGCAGCAGATCGTGTCCTGTCCCTGAAATGCCCATGTTGGCGGCATGGACAGCCAGGCGTGGGCAGGGCTGAAGAGAACGGGGACAAGGCTCTGCTCTCTCCCGAGAAAGGCGGACTCACCACTGACCCTTTGTCTTTTATCCCTGGCAGGGTCCTCGAGGAGTGCAAGGCCCACCTGGTCCGGCCGGGAAGCCCGGAAGACGGGTGAGTGGCTGGTTCAGTGACAGCAGCTTGGGCGCTAAGGGAGCTCAAACCTGGGGTACGGGTGCCCCCAATAGCCAGGCTGGCCCACAAGAAGCCAGGTCGCTCCCCTTCTTGGGATAGGCACGTCCATCCCCCAAGGCCGCCTCTGAGCCAGCTGCCTGGGAGGGGTGCCCTGTGTCCTGGGCGCAGACACAGCTGACCAGGCCTCTGTCCTGGGCATGTTCATTTAGTTTAATTGACATTTCTAATTCAAAAAACTTCCCAGGCCCTTTGGCAGCAAATGTTAAGAAAACAAAACTACTAGCAGGCCTTATACCTTGAGGGCAGCAGTGACACTCCAGAAGTGGCCTGATTCGGGGGCACGGGTAGGCCTTCCTGCCCCTCACCTGCTGTCCTGGCTCCTGGGGTTTTCTGTCTGGTGTGTGGTTCTTCTGGAAGGAACTGGTATGTTTGCACGTGACCTAAAGAGGACACACGTTTACAGACTGCTGACCGCCACCCACGTGGGCTGCACAGGCCCTGGGAGCTGGGCCTTCTCCACCAGCGGACATTTCAGAAATGCTCGGTGTAGGGTTGGATCGGTTTCGTGTGGACCTCTGCCAGCATGCACTCTTCCTAAGCTACCCTTGACTGCTTTCGTCTCAGTCCACAAGGCAAAAATGGCTCCTTCCCTAGTGGTTCTGGACACCCTTGCCTCGGGGAGCGAGCTGCAGCTAGTGGGCAGAAACGACCCGATGGGCCGAGGTTTGGCAGGTCCAAGGGTCTAGGCTGGGACTTGGGCATAAAACAGGGGTCTGGGCTGGATCATTCCGGGAGGGCTGGCAGCTCTGGAGTTGGCTCTTGGTGGATAATTGGGCTATTTATTTGGATCCCATTCTGAAAAATGTATCTCCTTAAGGTGTTTCTGTGTCTCCATGAATATTTGCCACCCCATTTCACTAGGAGTGGCTTCCTAGGACAGAGAGGCGCTGTGGGGATGCTGTGTGACGTGGCCAGCTGCAGAGGGACCTGGTGTCAGTGCCAGGCATATGCGTATGGTTTATTTATTTATTTATTTATTTGAGATAGAGTCTCACTCTCTCACCCAGGCTGGAGTGCACTGGCACGATCTCGGCTCACTGCAACATCCCCCTCCCAGGTTCAAGCCATTCTCCTGCCTCAGCCTTTAGAGTAGCTGGGATTACAGGCATGCACCACCATGACCAGCTAATTTTTATATTTTTAATAGAGACAGGGTTTCACCATATTGATCAGGCTGGTCTTGAACTCCTGACCTCAGCTGATCTACTCGCCTTAGCCTCCTCTCAAAGTGCTGGGATTATAGGTGTGAGCCACTGCTTCCAGCCATATATGCGTGTTTTAAGGCATTACATATGCCCAGAAGTTTCATTGCAGAAGAAAAGATGGTGGCGAGAGAGGGGCTCCAAGTTGAGAGTCGGCTCCCGAGCGCTCTGAGCAGCCTCTTCAGTTCTTTGCTAGCACAGTCTGGGAGGAATGCTCGCTTCTGGATTTAGAAGCATCTGGGTGCTTTGCAGGGCTGGATCATGCTGTGAAATCCCGTGAACTTTTCTGACAAATTTCCAAGTTTCTAAAAATGTTTGGAAATTTAGAAGAGGGTCCCAGTGAGGCGCCCTGTTTGCTGGGCAGGGCGGTGCCTTTTCAGGGCGCATGGGAGCACAGACAGCTCTGGGGTCTGTTTGGATTTCTCTCTTGTTGCTTCTCTGCTGTCTCTGGTGCCGCCTTCTCTGTCTCCAGTGCTCTGAGACCAAAGCTGTCCCTGCTCCAGATCTTCTCTCTGCTTGGTGGTGGGTCAGGGCAAGGGCCTCATGCAATGTGGAGCCGATGGAAAATGGAAGCTCAGGGCGGGGGCCGTCTGGACTCACTGGCTGGGGTGCCTCGTTGGTGCCTCGTTGGTGCCTGGAGGTCTGGCTGAGTTTCAGAGCCTGGCCAAGACCCCATCCCCTTGCACTGCTCTCCCTCTGGTGAGGGTGGGGCCTGCACAGTGGGCCCGGGAAGTCCAGGCCCCCAGTTCAGCCCCATGACCAGTCAGGCTGTGAGTTGGCTGTGTCCGTCGCTGGCCGTCAGGATCGGGGCATCTGCACTACTCACAGTGCAGATGCTGCCTCATGTTGCTGTGCAGCCTCAATGAGACCAGGCCTCACTTTGGGCCTGGGCCTCTGCCTTAGTCAAGTGGGCAAACCAGATGTGTTCTTTCTTTCCTGCCTCTGACCTCCGAATGTGGAAGGGGGCTGTGCGGTCCGTGATGGCAGTGGCCTGCGCTCGCCTGAGTCCTGAGTTCACAGTCCCCCCCGACTGACGTAGCTTTTCAGCATGGTCTCCTCTGCCACGTTGTGGCACCTTCTCAAAGCCCAGGGGCAGTGGCGTGGTCCCCCTTCAGCAATCTGGGATGACGTGGTCCAGAAGGACCAGCCCCGTATGTTCCATCCATTGGTGTGAGGCGTGGAGCAGCCACCCCCCGGGATCCCAGATCTGTGTCCTCACAGCAACTTGGCCACTCGGGCTGTGACCGTGGGCGTGGGCGTGGCTTCAGTGGAGCGCTCACTTGGTTTAATGGAGACCATGGCTCTGGGGGCTCAGTGAACCAGGGGCTCCTTTGCATTGACAGTTTTGCCTCCTCTGTTCCAGGGACGAGCTGGGAGTGACGGAGCCAGAGGAATGCCTGGACAAACTGGCCCCAAGGTAGACCACCCACTGCCCTCCTGGTGCCCCTGCGTCACTGTCCTCCCTGGGGTCATGTGGATGGTGTGACCCAAATGCAGATCATGTGACGACTGTGATTATGATGATAGGGGAGTCTGTCCCTGGCGTTTCACATGAAGATGGAATTGGTGGGTGAATTTCACCAGCACATGTGACAGATGCAGTTCATTTTCATAAGGGAGAAATCTTCTCCCTTCAAGTGTGTGGGGAGCAGAGATGGGGGTGGAATCCCAACTATGAAAACCGTCCGTGGCTATGCGGGTGATGAGGCCACATGTGGGGCAGAGGCGGGCCATGTGGCAAGCCCAGGGCCCAAGAGGTCTTGTCCAGTTGGGGCGGATCCGGGCTCCTGGGTGCTGCGGAGGTGAATCGGTGTTGCCCGTGGGTAAATGCAGGACTGTGTGTGTGGCATGAACGAGCCTGCACCAGTCATGTGCCGGCTGGGGCTATCGTCACCCATGCCCTCCCACTGCTGTGCCCAGTGTCCACCCGTCTGCCCCAGCATTGCTGTGAGCATCAGCCCATCTTGGCTCACCCCTCCTTCTCACCTCCCAGAAGCATTTGTCCAGGGCCATGGGGGGGCAGGGGAGATACTGACCTTCCGTGAACAGCGCACCTTGGACAGCAGCTATGAATTGGAAGGGAGACTGGAGACCCAGTCACCAAAAGCTGCCAGGGGTCCACTGCACCTGTTCCCTGTTAACCGAGGCACCATGGGCGTGGGTGAACTCTGAAGTATATCCTGTGAGTCCCATGCTAGTGAGGTGGCCTGGGGTGATAGGAGGAAACTCAGTCTTGTTGCATCTGTCTCAAAAGACGGTGGTCTTGTTTCAGCAACCTGACTGAAAGCCTAAAATGTCCTAATGTTGGCATCACCCCACGTGGTGTGCACACCCATGAGCCGGCCCTGTTCCCAGGCTCCAGGAGATGCAGAAGAGGGGCTGGCCAGGGAGCCAGGGTGCCTGAGGGCAGCCGGAGCTGGCCTGCCCACTGATGGGGGGTATGCGCACATCCCGTACTCGGGCAGCCCCTCAGCACTGTGGATGCAGCTGTGAGTGGACACACAGGGACCCTGTCCTCGTGGGGCCTCTCTGGGGAGGGGAGATCAACAGCAGACACACAAGGACGCTGCTGTAGCCGCTGGAATGTCACACAGCTAAGGGTCCGCTGAGGCCTGTGGCCTGGGACTCGGGGATGAAAGCTGACTCTCCCTTCGCAGCCCGTGATAGTGTTTGTGGGGGAAGAGGTTGGGATTATAGATGCCAAGCAGGGGGCGGTGAGGAGAGGGCTGGCCAGCGTGGTTTGGGGTGCATACATGCTGTGGGAAACATGGTCCGAGACCATGGGGCAGCCATTGCTGACTGCGTGTGCAGGGTGGCATCTGAGGCAGCCTTATGTCCTTTTTGCAGGGTGACCGGGGTTTCGACGGCCTGGCTGGGTTGCCAGGTGAGAAGGGCCACAGGGTGAGTATTTCCTGTGCAAGAGATGGGCATGGTGGTGTGCAGGGTCTCTCGGGAGGCCCTTCCAGGCAGCTTTAGCTTTACCAGGCGTCATGTCCTCAAGTTCCAACACAGTCACGATGCAAACCTCATGGGCATCAGCAAATGGCAGTGAGCCCCCAGAGGATGCCTTTGTTGATGGGCAGCCAGCCCAAAGGAATTGGAGCTCTTAGCTGCAGCTTGTGACAAGTGAGCCAGGTGGGTCACCCACCTGAGGGCGTGCAAGGGGCAGGAAGGAGACCTTCCTTTCAGAGGCCACCGTCTGTTTAATGGAGCCCTTTAACTTTTCAGATAATCCGAGCAGCTGCTGTTTCAGGAGCAGCCAAGGACACTTTGCAACATTAAAGTGGTGGTCCCGGGGGGTGGGGACAACCTCAAGTGGCCACGTGGAGACCAGGCCACCAAAAAATGTCAGGTGTCCACCTCTTCCTTGTTATCGGGCGTGGATGATCTCTAATGTGTGTCTCATGAGCCCCGAGCTAGTGCAGTGTCCCGGGGCACTAGAGAGCAACCCTGTCTTGCTGAATCTGTATCAGCAGACTGTGGACTTCCTTCAACAACACCATGATGGGAAGCCTGAAATGCCCTGCCCTGTTAGGGAGGCGTGGTGGGGAAGGCCCTGCCTGGCCACCTACCCTGTTTTCTCAGCCCCTGTTGGGGGGACCTGGCCCTGCCCTGTTAGGGAGGCGTGGTGGGGAAGGCCCTGCCTGGCCACCTACCCTGTTTTCTCAGCCCCTGTTGGGGGGACCTGGCACGAAGGCTCCAGCTTGTCAGCTGCTGCTTCTCTGACCTGCTTTCTTTGAAGTAGATTTCTTTGATGGCTCCTTTATATTTTAGCACATTGAGGACATACAGGCACATGAGTTTGTGCGTGCACAGTCCCCCCCACACACATATACACGTGCACACATGCCCCACACATGCACGCTCATACCTCTACATGCCACATGCTCACACATACATGCACACATGTGCATACACACCCACACACATGCATGCACACACATGCACCCTAATGTACATACACACACATGCACCCATCAACCCCCGACATGCACACAGGCATACATGTATACACCCTCACATACCCCTGCATGCTCCACCCACACAGGTACACTGGCATACACACACACACGCGTGTACACACCCCCACCCACACAGCTCTGCTGCTGGTGCCCATCAGCACGCCCTGCTGCCCTCCATGATGCCTTGAGAGGGGCTTGGTGATGCCATTCATCCAAAGTTGCCACAACTCTGTTCTCCAACAACCACATGGAAATGGCACAGCCACGAAGGCCGTCCCTGACTCAGCTCCAGGCCTTTTGCCTGACCGCGGAGCACATATTGAGCACCCACTGCATGCGAGCCCTGAGGCTGCAGGTGGCGCTCCCCGAGGGTGTGAGCCTGAGGCTGCTTCACATTGGAGGACTCGGGCTGAGGGTAGCTCAGACCTCAGCTCGGTGTCCTGAGGCTGCCCATGTGTGGCCCTGCTGGCCCCGCAGGGTGTTCAGTCCAGCACCTTCCTACCTTCAGGCCATCGTGGTGAGACTCAGGTGAGAGTCTGCAGCCCACATTAACCCAGCCAAGGCACGCGTGATCTCCTAGGAACCTTTCCCCATTCTGGAAGGGTCTTCTGAGGGCTTGGGAATCTTACTGTCAGAGAAAAACCAAGTAGGGACCTGCACGACCTGCTCTGGAGAGACTGACGCTGACCCTGTTCTCTTCCTAGGGTGACCCTGGTCCTTCTGGCCCACCCGGACCTCCAGGAGATGACGGAGAGCGGGTGAGTATCCTGCCATCCCTCTGACTGCTCCTGCCTGCCCTGCTCCTTAGTGATTTGGCAGGAAAACCGCAGAAAAGAGGCCTGTGGTGTGGGATCGGTCTGTCACATGTGGAGGGCCAGCTGGGAGAGGGCAGAGGGGCTTCCCTGTGGGCAAAATGATTGATCCGATGCCAAGAGGCTGCGGGCATTGGAGAGACACTGACTGCAATGTGTACAGTTGATCTGTTAGTGCTGATGATGCATGGAGCTCAGGGCCAGCTGTCAGGGCCCCCTGCAGGCAACAGGTGCCCCGAACCCCAGCAGCAGAAAGACACCGGAGAGCTCACTGAGCTCTGGGCCTCTCCTATCTCATCCGAATGAGGAAGCAGCTGGAGGCATGCGGGTGGCAGAAAGCTGAGATTTGGGGGAGCAGGGGAGGGTGGGGGAGTGGAAATAACCCTCTGTGGGCTAGAGATAGGGGAGCAAGTTCCTGTGGCCGTGGGCCGGAGCACAGGAGGGAGCTGTTCTCCAGCGTGGATGCACAGGCCAGGGGCTGGTATCTGCCAGGCTATCTTCATGTGTGGAGGGAAGTGTGAGCTCTCAACCACAGCAGTGGGACCAGGGCAGGGATGCACGAGGCTGTGGGTTTTCAGCTCCTCCCTGCAGCCACCGCAGTCACTCAGACACCTTCTGTGTGTATCAGGGATGTTTAGGGGAAAAGCTGTAAGGAGTCCTGGAGGGTGGGAAACAGGAGCCACTCCAGGGGCGTTTCTGTCTCACCAGCTTTCAAGCTGGCATGGCCGGGGCACCTGCTCCTATCTGGGCCTCAGCACAGTCTGCTGTAGATGAAAGAGAGAGGGACCCTTCTAGATGTCAGTGCTTCTGCATTGATAGGACATGTGTGTATGTCTGTGTTTGTGTGTGTGCATATGTGTGACTGTGTGCAGGGAGTGTGCATGTACCTGTGTGTATGCATGCAGGCATGGCTGTGTGTACATGTGTGTGCACAGGGTGTGTGTGTGTGCAGACAAACGTGTGTGTGGCTGTGTATGCACGTGCATGTGTGTAGACAAATGTGTGTGCATGGCTGTGTATGCACAGGGTCTGTGTGTGCATGGCTGTGTATTCATCTGCATTCACAGGGTGTATGGGTGTGTGGACAAGCATGCGTGTGTGGCTGTGTATGCATAGGGTCTGTGTGTGCATGGCTGTGTATGCACAGGGTCCGTGTGCATGTGGCTGTGTATGCATGTGCATGCACAGGGTGTGGGTGTATGGACAAGCGTGTGTGCATGGCTGTGTATGCACAGGGTTCTTGTGTGCGTGGCTGTGTATGCACGTGCATGTATGTGTAGGCATATCCCTCTAACCCTGCCTTTGTTCTCCTCCACAGGGTGATGATGGAGAAGTGGGGCCCAGGGGGCTGCCTGGGGAGCCCGTAAGTCGGTGTCCTGAGTGGGACGGTGGGGCTCAGGGTGGGGCAAGGCTGTGTCAGAGGCTCCTGCTGGAGCAGGATCTGGGATCAGCCAGGAGCTTAAATGAGAGAGAACTCGGCCTGAGCACAGACCGACTTGGGTATTTCCCAGGAAATCAAGCAGAGGGGGCACAGGTGAGGCTGGCCTGGCAACTCCAGGAGGAAGTCTGAGCCTGCCTATGGGAGCAAGCATGGCCCTCAAGGGTTGATGTGGGGGGCCCAGGAACAGCATGGTGGGGTCTGGGGGTATCGTGGGGAGTCAGGGGGCAGCATGTGGGGTCCATGGGCATTCTGGAGGGTCAGAGCATCATGGTGGAGTCTGGGGTCAGCATGGGGGGTCTGAGGGCATTGTGGGGGTCCAGGGCAACATGATGGAGTCCAGGGGCATCATTAGGAAGGTCCAGGGTCAGCATGGGTGGGTACAAGGGCATTGTGGGGAGTCTGAGGGCATTGGGGGGCTATAAGGACATTCTGGAGGGTCTAGGGGCAACGTGGTGGGGTTCAGGGCATCATGGGTGGTCTGAGGGCATTGTGGGAGGTCAAAGGAGAAGCATGGGAGGTCTGGGATTATTGTGGGGTCTCAAGGGCATTGTGGGGGCTCTGAGTGCATTGTGAGGGGTCCCGGGGCAGCATGGTGCCATCCAGAGGCTTCACGGGGGGTCACATGGCTGAATCAGCCCGAGCTTGGGCCAGTTTCAATGGCCACCCTTCCAGAGGCAGATTTTCCAGCAGCCTGCCCCAGCCCTAGGCGTGGGAAAGCTCTTTCTAAGAGGACATATATTTAGGCCCAGAGCAAATTTCCTGACTGATAGGACATTAATTACTATTAATTTACTGTTGCTTAGAGTATTTCTTTTCTTGCAGCCAAGTCAGTGCGGCTGCGTGCATTGGGCGGTGTTAATTGATGGGAAATATCGCAGGCGCTGCGTAGAGGAGGCAGGGGTCGGCGCCTGCAGGCTCATTTGGGACTAAATTATACCCCAGATGTCTGATTAGCCTCTAAGGAGAATTCATCAACTCCACTCTCTCCTTAACACATGCTCAAGCAATACCTTCTGGGCTATTAGCTTCTAAGAAACGTTGCTATAACTAGGTATTAAAATAAGGAAGAAAACATTTAAGAGGCAGTGAGTGGGGGAAGGATTTCTCTTCTACAGAATCTGAAAAGGTTCTGTCAAAATTAAGCGCACTTGAAGTCCACATGCCTGGGGCGAAGGCTCCGTAACTCCCCATGAGGGGGGAAGTGTGAGTGCCCCATGAGGCCTCACTGCCCAGGAGGGCGTGCCAGGTTTTGGCCAGAGTGGCCATCCTGGAAAAGATCTATTCCCCACGCTTCCTTCCATGCATTCATTGTGGGGTTCCTACCAGGGACCTGGTTTTGCCTGACACTCTCCTGCCTGCACCCTTGGACTCTGTGATGTCATAAAAACAGTCGCCTGTCGCTGCGGAGGGGAATTCGAGAGGGAGCCGATACTAAGGCTGGGGCAGGAGAGCTCCGTGCAGTGAAATTAATTGTGTGGCGAATCTCCTGGGGAGCGTCTGTGCTCACCTGCCCCAGCAAGTGTCGGAGGAGCCGGCCAACTTGAAAGTCCCGCTTTCTGTGAGGTGCCCGTGGTATCCTCTCTGAGTCCCCACCGATTCCAGACACCTGCTCCTGGTTTCCACCACCAGGGTGGGGTGGAGGGAAGCGGCACAGCAGGGGACGGATGAAGTAGAAGTCGGGCCCAGGGGGCTTCCTGGGGAGCCCGTAAGTCTGTGGGAGCGAGTCTGGGTCTCGCTCCTGGGAGGCCAGGAGGCCTGAGTCCCCAGCCAGGGATCTGGGTTGAGTCAGGGCTAAATGGGCGTGGGGGGCAGAGATGAGGGCTGGGATTTCTGGCCAAGTTTAAACCCTATTTTCTGTTTCCTCTTACAGGGGCCACGTGGTCTGCTTGGGCCGAAGGGGCCCCCAGGCCCTCCCGGACCTCCCGTAAGTCCCATCATCGCTCTACCTGTCTGTCCCCATTTCGACCCTTGAGACCCCCCCCCAGTTGGTGGCCACTTGGCCGCGGGGCAGCAAGTCTTTGCTGGCCCCCCTGACACCTGCCTGCTGCCTGTGTGAGGCGTGAGCAGGACACCGAAGCTCAGAGCTGCAGACATGGCCCCAGCAGATGCAGTCTTGCAGGTGGAGGCCTGAGGTGCCGGCCTCTTGCCTCTGCTTCACCCTGGTTGCATTTCCTCCTGGCAGACAGCATGTTATAAGCAGTTATATGCATATTCAGTTATAAGCAGAAACCCAGGATGTCACGTTTCTTCCCTGCTAGAAAGAACTTCCAGCAGCTTCTGTGAACATTCTAGAAGGAGGCTGAAGCCCTTGGTTCTAGTGGGGCTGTGTCCTGGTGGGCAGCTTCCCCAGGGCCAGGCCGGCCCCCTTCAGCCTCCCAGCCCCGTGGCCTGGTTTTCTAGAACCTGAGGCCCACCTTGTGGGGTGCTGGACCCGCAGCACAGTTAACCCCCTGCTGAGGGCTACTGGGTCTGATCCATGGACCCGCTGGGGAAGGGATTTGGAGTCAGGTCTTTCTCCTTTCCCAGAGACTGTGCCGTCCTCTGACTCGCTGTGGGACAGGCGTCTGAGCTGAGTTGAATGGGATTTTCCTTTTGAGCACTGTGAGTTCTTTCGCCTTCAGTTACATGTTTTTCTTCTTACAATCGCACGCAGGGTGTAACGGGTATGGATGGCCAGCCGGGCCCGAAAGGAAACGTGGTGAGTCCTGGGGTCCTGGGGCCTGGCTTCAGGGGCTTCTCCCTGGCACACTCCTTGCTTGGCTAGCGGGGGTCCATTGCTGTCCACACCAGCTGGGAATGTGAGGGAGGCTGCAGGCCCTTGGCTGTGGTGCCCACCCTCCAGTGACGAATGGCTCCGGGACACTAGCATGACGGGCTGATTTGGGAGTTTTCTGCCCAGTGAGACATTTCTGGTCAGTTCCCTTCATGAGTTCCTTCCTGGACGATGTCTGGGTGTATTTGCATAAATGAGTCAGAGCTCACTCTGTCAGAGTCAACCTCCACCACCTCAGAAGCACCCAGTCCTGGTGCTGCCCTCCCTGGTGGGACCCGGCCGCCTTTTCCCGCCCTGCTGGCATCAGCAGTGGGGAACAGTTTGAAAGGGTGGGAGGCCAGTGAGGGGCACATGACACCCAGGGAAGGGGGTACAGTTCCCAGAGCCCCCTTCAGTGCCTTTGCTCTTGTCTCCTATAGGGTCCCCAGGGAGAGCCCGGCCCTCCAGGACAGCAGGGTAATCCAGGCGCCCAGGTAAGTGAGCCTGAGAGAGGCAGCTCATGGGCATCTGGCCATGGGAGGCACACGTCTCCAGCCCTGAGCCCTGGGAGGGAGAGGGGAGCTCTGCTTCCTCCAAGTTGCAGCCCCTCCCCTTGTCTGGAGGGACACTAGGACCTGGGTTGTTGCCCGGATGAGGGAGACATCAATCAGAAGATGGACAGATGGCGGGGAAGGGTTCTGAGTCAGTCAGCGTCCTTACCTTCCCTTTCTGGCTCTTTCTCCCTCCCAGGGTCTTCCAGGCCCCCAGGGTGCTATCGGTCCTCCAGGAGAAAAGGTAGGTGGGCCTGGCCCCGACCCACGAGGACCCCCTGTCGTCCACCAGCTCTCCATGTTTATCTTGGTGCTCTCCAGAGACGCCAAAGCTCAGAGCTCCAAGAACTGGGCCAAAGCATGAGGAGGATCTTGGATCCATATCTCCTTGAGTCATTCATTCATTCATTCATTCATTCATTCATTCATTCATTCATTCATTCTCTAGTGTTCAGAGGGGTTGCTGGATTTAGCAAGGAACAGAAATACAGGCCATGCAGTTAAATCTGAACTATTGTGTGTCTGGAATTCAGATTTAACTGGGCATCTTGTTTTGTTGTCATTTTGGTTTGGTTTAGTTTAGTTTTACTAAATTTGGCGAGCTGACTATCTCCAAAGCCTACTGTGTCCTAGGCTGGGAGTAAGAGCTGGAACACTTGCCGTGCTAGGCTTGTGGCCTGACCAGGCGCAAGACAGTTCAGGTGGCTCAGAGTGCCTTGGTGGGACCAGCAAAAGCACCTCCAAGGGGGTGGTTCCGAATGCAGAGAATCCCCAGGGGCCCTGAGGAACACAGAGGGCTGAGCTGCTGCTGGGCCTGGGACCTCCTAACCGCTGCTGTTTATGGGATGCTGAGGCTGTGGGCTCCACACTGTGGGCCACCCTGCCCAGCCCTGGGGTGTCTGTGTGAACAGACGTGGGAGGACTTGCCAGTGGGAGCGCTGGAAGAAGGCAGAGCACCGTGAGCTCAGAGGAAACCGGGTGATGCCCCGGGAGCCTGTGCAGCAGGTGGATGTGGAGAATAAGGGGGCGCTTGCTCCGCTGATTCTGCCCACAGCAAACCTCAGAGGTGCTGAGAACGTGGCCCACCACGGCTGCACACCTCACAGCCCGGGGACCTGGGGCCTCTGACCACACTTCTCAGCAAGTGCTGTGTGTGCAGGAATGTTGAAAAGTAACCCTGGGGGCCTACAGAGAGCTCGGGCGAGCCTAGGGAAGGGACACACCCCAAGGACATCTCCTCATGGAGTCTTTGCTTTGTTCTAGGGTCCCTTGGGTAAACCAGGCCTTCCAGGAATGCCCGGTGCTGACGGACCCCCGGTGAGTAGCCCTGCCCACCTCACCCCTCCACGTTCTCCCACCTCCACCCTTGGGGATGGGGCTGTGGGCTCCTTGGGGTCGGTGGATGGCATTGACTCACCCTGGCTCTGTTGATGAAGACCTGTGCGGTCTCCAGCTTGGCTGCTCGGTCATTCTTGGGTTTTGGATACGTTTTGCATCCTGTGCTTTAATCAAAGAGCAGTGATCGCATGAGTAGGAATGTTAGCTGTTTATTAGGGGGTGCTGTTTAATCACCGGAACTCAGGCCTGCGTTCCGAACCCTGAGGAGGGCTGGGCCGAGCTCCGGGCCTTCGCTTGCGTCCCCGGGATTGGAAGCGAAGAGGCAGGGTACGTGGTGTGTATTTTTAGTGTTCATGCACCGAGAAGGGAGGTGGTGAGCAAACCCGTCTGCAATGTGTGCGCACAGCTGTGGAGCCGAATTAGATCCTGCCTGGAAATAGCGAGTTGATGACAAATCCAATCTGGTGAAGCTGTGTGGAGGGGGAGGTGTGAGGAGGGGAGCACACTCAGAATGTGTGCACATGTGGGCACACGTGCGTGTACACGAGTGTGAATTTATGTGCACCCAACACCCTCTCCAGGAGCGCCCGCTGCGTTTTTGGTTTTGATTATTCAGTTGACGCTGTACGAGAGCCGATTTCAGAAACAAGATTAGCGGAATTAATTATTGAAGACCCAGTGGGCTTTATGGTTTTAATAACACTGTTAAAAACTAAACAAGGAAGTTAAATATGTGGACGATTATGGGTGGCTGCTCACCACGCAGCACCCCTCGGGCGAGGCAGTGGGTCCAGTGACTCACAAACCGCCTTTGTTGTTCAGAACGAGCAGAGCGGACCTTTCTCATCCCCGAGAGGGCAGCTTGGGGCCCCGAGGTCACCTGGCCACGTGGCAGTTCATGTACTGCGTGGTTCCTCTTTTCTAGTGTGTGATTTGTGTCCCTTAATTTATATTTATTTTTCATTGCCCTCTCTAATTATCAGAACAGCACGTCTTGTTATAGACAGTTGGGGAAATAAATAAAATTACAGTAAAATGAAAGCCACCCCCAGTCTCATCTCCTGATTTAGCCACGGACAGCAGGTGGACGTGTGTCCGCCCAGTTTCTCTGTCCCCGTGCTGCCAGCTGTGGTGTTGGTGGTTTGGGCCGCAGTCTGTGGGGAGAACGGCCGGGCCCAGAGCTGGCAGGAAGAAAGGGGGCTGGGCAGGACGTGGGCCACCCTCCCTTTCCTGATAAGATCTTTCTCCCGGCCCTCAGCTGACCTAACTTGTTCTCCCTGGAATTCCCCTCCCCGTGTTGAAACCTCCATAGAATTGGGGTCCCTAAAGAGCCTGCAGTTTCCTTTTGTATTCTGTGGGGAAGGAAGGGCCTTTAAGATGTCAGATGTCCCTTCCCCAGCCCAAATTTAAACTTTAAAATGTGAGTGTAGGCGGACCCATTCATATGAAGGTGCTTCAAACAGAAGGAAAGCCACGGGTAGGCCCAAAGACACATACAGCCATCTCCTGTGAATCTGGAGGAAAGAAATGATTTTTAAAAATTCTTTAGAAAGGCAGCACATTGAAGTTCAGCCTTACAGAGAGAGGTTGCTTTTCTTCTTGTTTTGATTTTGGTTTCAAAGAAAGGAAGATTGCCTCGAAATCCATCAAGAAGTGTGAGATGCTTCAGCGCAGACTCGGTGCCCTGAAAAGCGTTGTTGAATAATTCCTGGGAGCTCATGCGGGGGAAATGGGGAAGTGAATTTCGGCTCAGTGGAATATTACAGAGCCAGTAACAATTGAATTTAAACAAATACTCAGTGACATGAGAAAATGCTCACCATGTAATATTAGATTAAAGATAGCTCTGCCACGCCACTGTGCATGCATATATGCAGAGAGAATAGAGGAGACTCTGATACAATTAGCCACAGCCACTCCGAGCCGGGAGGTGATGAAGGATTTTAATTTCTCTTCCCCTTCCCTAAGTATCTACAATGAACATACATTACTTTTCTAATCAGAAAATATCAGATGCAAATAATGTAAGCTTTATTCTTTTCCCATTACAGAAACAGTGCTCATTATAGAATATTGTGGAACGCACCGAAGTAGAAAGGAGGGGGAACGTGGTCCCGCTGGGCTTTGCAGGGAAATCAATCAGGGTTATCTTGTTATAATTCCTCTCTGCCTTTTCCTATTCAAACGTTTTTATTTTATTTATTTATTTTTGAGACAGAGTCTTGCTCTGTCACCCAGGCTGGAGTGCAGTGGCTCGATCTCAGCTCACTGTATCCCCCACCTCCAGAGTTCAAGCGATTCTCCTGCCTCAGCCTCCGGAGTAACTGGGACTACAGGCACGCACCACCATGCCCAGCCAATTTTTGTATTCTTAGTAGAGACAGGTTATCATCACCTTGGCCAGTCTGGTCTCAAACTCCTGACCTTGTGATCCACCCACCTCGGCTTCCCAAAGTGCTGGGATTACAGGCGTGATGACTGCGCCCAGCCAAACATTTTTAATGAAGGAGCTCTGTTCTTGCCCCACCTGCTCACTCTCATTCTATAACTGCAGCTGAGACTATACCTAAAGGACATTGGCCTGGATGTGAATGGAAGCCACCATGGTGCTGGCGGCTGACTGTGCTTGGTGCTCCCTGCTCGGGCTCAGCCGTGTGCAGGTGTGCTGCTATCTCCAGCCTGCAGCTGAGGAAACCATGTGGAGAGGCCTAGGGGGGCTTCCTCGAGCAGCAGGGGCTAGGGCTGGCTAGTCAAGAACCGGGCTCTTGGTCCCCTGCAGATCCGCCCACCAGATCCTTCACAGAAAGGTATCTGTGGTTGACAGAAACTGTACTGAAGGCTCACAAAAAATCCCTCTGGCCACCCTGGAGTAGGAGATTCTGTTGTTGGCTCTGTTCGGGTCTAGCCTGGCCACCATGAGGTGCTGGCACCATGAGCCTTGTTTAAAGAAGGCCCGTGGTGGCCAAGCATGGCCCCTCCAGGCTGGAGCAGCAGGTGGGGTCCTGCAAGTGCCTGAACTTCCTTAAAGCCTCCCCCAAGGGGAAATTTGCACCCTCCCACAAACTTGCTGCTAGGATAGGCTATCTGCAAAGGCATCAAATCCAATTGGACAGCTAATAAAAATTGAAAAGTCACACACAAATAATTTAATTGAAGTGATGAGACTTAGGTCTTCCTAACACTGCTGTGTCTAGAAAGAGTCTCAGATCAGCATTCGGCCACTCAAGGTGGAAGAGCATCTCGCAGCCCTCTCCTGTTACGTCTGAGGAAGCGGGGGCCCAGAGAGGGCAAGTGACCTGCCCAAGTTCACACAGCAGGTTGAGTGTATCCAGGAGTAGGACCAGACCCCACCCTGCCAGCCTCCTAACCACCCTGCTTGGCCTCTTTCCTGGAATCCTCATTGGTGGAACTGCGTTTCCACACAGTGAACATAGACAGATGATCCTTCTGCTTTTATCCTGGACGTCTGGCTCACCGACCCTGAGCTCACAGCCATTAAACCGGGTGACCCACCTGTGTTGGAAAGTCAGCAAAACCTGCATTCCTAGGAATGGAATTGGTATAGGTCCAGGCAGGCAGGGGACACCGGTCCTTCCTAGGGCCTCGGCTGGGCAACTATCACAGGGGGGATAGGTCCTCACCCTCGCTCAGCTCCCCTCCATCCCTGAGGCCAGGTCTCGAATGAGGCACCTGTTTGAAGACTCAGGGATGTGCTGGGACCCCTCAGTCAAGTGACACGCCTTAGCCCTCCACCCTCACAGCAGAATTGCTTTGCTTTTGGTTCCGAGACAATCAGAGATTCTGAGGTTTGCAGACAGCACAGCAATTGCTAGTCCAGGAGGCAGGGATGCCCAGAACCTGGCCCCAGCTCATCATTGTGCAGATGTTTCTTGTCAGCTGACCTGGGGAAGAGGCCCTTGTTTGCCCTGTTCCCACGCATGCACCTCTGGTCTGTGGAGCTGCCCTGGGGGGCGGGGCTGGCTCTGTCGGGGTCTGGAGCCACCGTGCAGGTCACCCGTGTGTGGGGGTTGCTGCACACTACCGATCCTCCCACAGTGGCTCTGACTGTGGCCGGGGCCAGGCTTACCGTTGCCATTTTGAGATGAAGCAGCCAAGGTCTGGGGACTGAGTGCCCAGCTCAAGGCCTGGCAGCTCGGGGAGGCCAGGCTGTGCTTGGCTGCCTGTCCAGCTGCCTTTGCCTTCTGGTGCTCTCAGTTTTCCTGGGGAGGAAGGGAAATGGGGGGCTTCCATGATCGTGGGTGCAGCACAGGGAGGGGAAGTGAGGGAGGCTGCTTTCTGGAGGGACGCTGACTAATTAAGGCTTCTTCTTTTGTGACAGGGACACCCTGGCAAAGAAGGCCCTCCAGGAGAGAAAGGAGGTCAGGTGGGTGCTCATCACACCCTCCTACCCTTCAGCATCCAGGCGGGGTGGGTCCTGGCACCCTGGGCTCAGCCTCTGCTCAGGGACGCCCAGCTTGGAAAAGAAGGAGCCAGGGACACAGCCCTTCTGCAGGTGTCTCCGGCAGGGGACCCTGCCTGGAGGGACACAGGCCTTTTCCCTGAGAAGGGGACTGGCACCCCTGTCTGGGTCAGTGCCTGTCACCCCACCCCATGACCAGGTCAGGTATGGGCAGTGGGGCGGTGGCACAGTGTTCAGCCCTGGCCTTGACTCTGCACAAGCTGGGTCACCTCTGAGTTATGGGGAGATGCTGTTACGAACGGGGACACCGCTAGGTCATGCTGGTGCCAGGGGTAGGGTCTTTCCATGGATGCCCGTGTCCGGCACTGTGAGCAGCTCATGGTTCCTCCTGCGGGGCCTGCCGGGCCTGCCAGGGTCTCATGCAGCACATCCACCACCAGCGCCTTCTCTCCGCTGTGATTCATGACAAGGTCAGCGGGGCTGCTGTGACTGCTCTGCTGTGCCCCAACCTTCCTGCACCCGAGACCACTTGTGTGCCGAAGCTGCACACTGAGCTCATGGTCATCGGAAGCCCGGGGCTGGGGTTGGGGGCAGAGGCTGCCTATACCGGGGTTCCGGAGGTCCCATGTCACAGGGTCTGGGATCAGGCCAGGCTACCAGACTTACATGTATCTCTTGAAGCAGGGCCTGTGCAGGCAAGATGGGATCTGGGGTTTGGTCCCAGCTGCCCCTGCCAAGGGTGCAGTAGGCCAGGCCTGACCCTCTGGGGCAGCAGAGCTAGCACTAGTCCTCACAGGGAGTTCCCATTTCCAGGCCCAGTCCTGCTGGGCAGTGGCGCTTCTCCAGCTTGCTGCCTCCAAGACCCAGATGGGCCTGAGATTCGCCGCTTCTGCCCTGCTCCCTCTCCTGAAAGTCACAGCAGCCACTGGTGTGACTCTCCCCGGGCCCTTGGCTTCTGTTACCCATAGGAGGCCCAGTCCCTGCTGCCTCCAGTGGGTGCTTTGCCAGCACCCCCTCCTGGGCACAGCCTCTTGTCATCAGAGGTGGAGGCAGCACCTCTGTGTCCCACTCAGCATGAGACAGGGCCACCGGAGCTCACACAGTGTCCGGAACTGGTGCTAACCAGCTGCTGGCATTTCTCACACAGCACCCGGAACTGGTGCTGACTGGCCACTGGCATTTGGAGCCCAGAGCACAGGCCCACTGTTCCGAAAGCTGGCTTTTCAGCTGGAACCAGATGCATTCCCTTATTCCCGGGACTTCTTGAGTTCCTCTGTGTGCCAGCCATCACCTTAGCGATGGGATGTGGCAGATCAGGCCCTGGCCTCAGAGCTGCAGCCTGGCGGAGGAGGCCACCGAGCCCATCCTGTCTGGGGCTGAGCTGCCGCCATGACGCTGTGTGGCATGGGGGCTGGGAGGGAGGGGTGGGAGCCGTTCACCATGCAGGTGTCTTGGGCTGGGGGCAGGTGGGAGGGATGCCCACCCCCGTGAGCTCTGGATGAGCCGCCCCTGCTGCTGGAGATGTCTCTTCCCTGCCTACCAGGCTTGCCTCTTCTCCCAGCCGGAAGCTCTCCTGATTTATTCCAAAGGGCTTAGGCTGGGAATCATTTCTCTAGGGACAACTCCCCTTGCA
This sequence comes from Leontopithecus rosalia, assembly GCA_028533165.1. Lineage (NCBI taxonomy): Eukaryota > Metazoa > Chordata > Mammalia > Primates > Cebidae > Leontopithecus > Leontopithecus rosalia. The sequence continues at coordinate 30,533,991 of CM052648.1, read as the reverse complement.
GAGCTCCAAAGCTGGCCTTTCGCCATCCACCATTCCCTCGGCCCGTCCCTTGTTTCCCTGACTGCCGGGGTGGGACCAGCGTGTGCTTCACCTGTGCCCCGTTCAGCATGAGACACAGCCACACCTCTGCCTTCAGTGCAGGCTGTGAGCACCTGTGCATGTCTCCCATGGAGCCTCTCTGGAGGCTCTGGGCTGGGATGTTGGGGCTGTTCTCAGCAGGAGGGGATATCCTGGGACTCTGGAGTTTCCTGATGCTCCCCCGGGACCCCCACACTGGCATGGGGCTAACGGTCTTTTCCCCTTTGGATTTAGGGTCCACCTGGCCCCCAGGGTCCGATCGGCTACCCAGGTCCTCGAGGAGTCAAGGTGAGAGAGACTCAATGCTGCTCCAGGCCTTTCTGGAGGTCAGAGTTGGGACTGCAGGCCTTGGCGTGGCTGGTTTTAGGGAATTCTCTGTGGTTAAATGTCCCTGCAGCTCAAACTGGAGTAGCCCAGTCCTCCCAGTCACTTATGTGGACACTAGGTCTCAGGACAGCAGGCCTGAGCGGGTAAGGGTATGACCAGCTGGTGTCAGGAGGGCTGATGTGGATCAGGGTACAGCCTACAATCTGCGGTGACGAAGCCAATGGCGCGCTGGCGGCCATCTATCGGGACGGGACACGTCCTTTTGCTTCTTGCCTCTTTTATTATTGCCATTTGTCAGGCTTCTGCCACTCCCCTTGCAGACGGCGGATCTCGGCTGAGGCAAAGAACTGGGCCTCTTTCCTAGGGAAGCTCCCAAGCATTTCCTCCCAGCCATTTGCACATTCCGAGTGAGAAAGAGAGTTTGTCTCCACCGGTGGCACCTGGGCGGGCCAGCGCCGTTGCAAGACGGAGTTTCAAGAGAGATGTCCATTTATTCGCAATCAGTCGTGTTTCTGCCATGAAGGGCTCTGACAACCTCATTACGTGGGGCGCACAGCTCCAGAGCAATATCCCAGACACAGGTCTCTGCTGTCACATCCCAGCTAACGGTGCTTCCTCAGAGCTGGGTAATGCAATCTCGAGCTGTGCTGCTCTCTGGATACGGCAAGTTTTTGTGTAGAGAGCTATACCCCGAGGTGCACGTGGACAAGCTCTCTTCTTCCTCTGAGAATGGGGACTTGGGCTCTCTTTCCTTCGGGATGCTTTTAACTGGATGTGAAAGAATTTGTGTGTTTATATAGCGACTAGAGAAGCTTGAGGGGTTTGTAGAAACAGCTGATCAGCGCCCCTGCCCTCACCTCCCCGGTTCCAAGGGCTGCGTGCTTTCCAAGTGACCACCCTGGGGCATGGAGGCCAACTGGCAACGGTACCCTGCCCCGAATCAGGTCCACTGGCTCTGGCCGGTCACCCCCTCACCTGCTCTGAGAGCCCAAGACATCAGTTTCCAGTGACGTGCCCCAAATTACACCAAAATCGAGGCTGCTGTCAGAAATCAAACCGGATTCCAAATCAAGTGCTGCATCCTTTTTCCTGGGAGGCCCAGATTGCGTTTCCCAGGAAGGAGGACATCCCAAGTTCACAAGTTACTGAAGAGAGACCTCCCGAGGGCTGGTTTTTCCTGAAAGCCGGCTTCTACCAGCAAAATGCCTAGCGAATTTTATCAGGGTGATAATTGAGCAGAAATGCTGATTATGTGAGTTCTATGGCATGTTTATTTTACAAATTCCTGTTGCATAGCAGAAGCCTCTGCCAGCTCCCATACATGGCTAATTGCATAACGCTGCTTCTGTGAGCTAAAAAGGTGTTTGCTTTAAAATGTTTATGGAGAATGCTCTTATCTTGTCTGTCTGATTAAAATTCATTCATGACATGAGCAATCCAGTTAGACTTGGAAGCGGAGGGTGGAAGGAAAACTGAGGTTTAAAATAATTTTCATCAGGGAAAAAGTTTCTCATACTCCTGTGCATTTGGAAATGTGAGTGGCGCCGGCTCCTCACGAGTTTGGCCTGGGTGGCGGTGATGGCGGCGGGGCGTGGGATTGCGTGGGCCAAGCTGCCACCATTGGAGGTGGATAGTCCTTGGTGAGAGGGGACTCGTTATTTTCCACCAAAGCCCTACCTTCTTCCCAGGAAATGGTTCTTAGTCCATTGGGGCTGCTATGACAAAAAGATTCTAAAATGGGTGGCTTGTAAACAACAGGAAATTATTTCTCACAGTCCTGGAGGCTAGGAAGTCCAAGATCTCAGCACCCGCAGATTCAGTGTCTAGGGAGGACTGCTTTCTGGTCCCTTGATGGTCCCCTCTCACTGCGTCCTCACATGGCAGAAGAGGGGAGATGAGCACCCTGGGGCCTCTGGTGAGGGCACTAATCCTAATCACAGGGTGCCCACCCTGTGACCCAGTCAGTCACCTCCCCAAGGCCCCGCCTCCTAGTTCCATTGCCCTGGGTGTTAGGGTTCGCCATGTAAGTTTTGGGGGACACAGACATTCAGGCACAGCAGGCTCCTTTTGTGTCCCTTTGAGTTCACTGACCTTTGGCCTGTGTCTGGACCTTCCTCTGCCTTGCGTTCTGAAGGGGCACCTGTTTAAGCCTGACTGGCAGATTGAGAGTCAAAGTCAGCCCTCATTTAGCCCCCAGCTGCTGGGGGGTTGCCAGGATGCCCCAAATATGAGTTCATATCCAGGCCTTGGGCAAAAGCCTGTCCCTCTCTGGGCTGTGTACATATCTGGCCCAGCTGTGCTACAACTCCTGAGTGCTCCTTTTCCGGGGCTGCTGGCTGGCATGTCATAGAGGCTCCAGTCCAGTCCTTCCCAGCCGGGGCCACTTCCTGCCTGCCTGGGGAGTGCCCTCTAATGGGAGGTGCTGCACACCGCACCACGCACACAGCAGCCCCAAGTCAGCAGCTCCATGGCTGAGAAACCCTGGGAAGCTCTGGTTCTGTCTAGTTGGTTCCAATCCTCTAACGGGGATCCTAAAAGGCTAGAACTGTAGGACCAGGAGGGGTCTCAGGAGCCTGTGGTCCTACCTGTCTGTTCTCAGCCGGGCATGGCCAGGGTGGGAGCAGTAGCATCCCCCAGCCTGCCCAGAGAGAGGGGAGAAGGTGCCAATGCCCCCTGGACGCTGTACCAGAGAGTTTGGTGCTCCTGGAAAATAGCACCAGCCACACAAATCTGGTCCCCTGGGACTCACGGCACGGGGGCGGGGGGGTGGCGGGGGGTGGCGGCTGGACATCGCTTGCATTTAGGGTCAGGTGCTGCTGGATAGACTCAGCCCTGATTGTATTCTCAGCCACACCTGCGGTTTTCCTGTGCGCTTCAGAGGAAATAAGTGGAGTCTAAAGTTGCTATTCTGTTTTGCAAGTGTGGTGAGAACTCAAAACTGCCCTAAAAAAAGAAAGTAGCTCATCTCCTAAAAAGCCCTTCTCTGTGGCATTCTGAGGCTATCGTCTCTGAGGCAGTGCCTCCCCGTGGTGAGACGGCAGGTGATTTCCTGGGGCCCCCAGCTCTGTGTCAGCCGGCATGGCCGTCCCTGTTCTCTTTTCCTCTGGGGGCTTCCAGGCAGGATTGCTTCAGAAGAAGGCGTCTGCTGGGAAAAATCCACCACCAAGTGCTTGGAAACCACTCGCCTCTCAGAGGCCGGCCCAGCTGAGTCACTTCCCACCTTCCCAGGCTGCTCCGGCCCACAGGTGCTGCCTAGCGCATGCTGTGCTCGGGTGGCGTGGGGGGCAGCGGCCTGCAGCAGGGTGTCCTGAGCCTCTTGGCGGTTTGGCTGGCCGCTCCCACTCGGCCTGGAACGCGCACGGCGTGTTTGGCGCTTCTTCTCCGTCTTGAGGTCCATGTCCCATCTCAGGCTCGGGCAGAGACTATCGTGGGGGAGGCTTGTTTGGAGTCGGCCTCCCTGCTTGGGCCGGTGCCATTTCTGAGCTGTGCCCTGTCCCCCCGAGGCACTCGGTGCTGGCCCACATGAGTGTGCTGTGCTGAGTGCCAGGCCAGGCGAACCAGAGAGCTGGGTGCGGAGGGAAGTGTCCCTGGCCTCTCGCCTAGTGGTGGCGGCCAGTTGTGGAGCAGGTGTGATATGGGCAATGGTGGAGGCAGGCACAGTGGCAGAGCTCTTGCTTGACCCGGTGCTCCAAGCCCAGTGATCGTGATTCAGGACACCCACGCCACTGCGCTCTCCGTGTGGCTGGAAGTAGAAGGTGGCACTGGAGTGGGAGGTGCTTCTGCAAAGACGTCTGCTGCTCCTCGGGAGGGCCAGGGCACACAGCACACACGCCAGCTCTGCAGAAAGGAGCACCTCCGTGTCTCCATCCCTTCCCAGAGCCCCTGCCTTTCTGGGACCTGGGGAAAGGCCGGAACTGCCAAGTCTGTGGGAAGTTCCGGCCACCAGAGGGCAGCAGCAGCCCCTGCATCCTCCAGCGCCCTGTGGCCTTCAGCCTCAGCCTGGAACCCTCGGGGGAACTGTGGCTTCTCTCTTTCACGTCTCGTGGGCAGTGGCCCGAGGTGGTCTCTCTAGCTAAGTCAGCCTGCTGGGAGGGCTGAAGTTGAAGACATTAACAGCAAGTGTGTGGCTGCCTCAGTGTGCCCCACAGATTTCCCTCCACCGGTCCCTAGTGAGAATGTCAGCAGGGAGCTGGGGTGGCGTGTCCTGAACTGGTGAGAACCACAATTAGTGTTATCATCCTTAATCAGTAATATCACAGTATCATCTATTAATGACAACATGGAATCAAAATAGATAGCTTGTTGAAACCTCCTGTGTGCTGGGTGCTGTTCTGAAGGCTTAGCAGGCATCTCCCTCCCAGCAGTGGTAATGGGGTGAGGGTGGCCATCCTCTCCTCTTCCCAAATGAGGAAACCGAGGCATGCAGGAGTCTGGGGCATTGTCAGAGGCCACAGAGCGGGAGCTGGGACCTCATCAAGTCTGCCTGACTCAGACCCCACTTCCTGCCCTCCCCATACCTCGGAAAGGTGGGGGCGTTTCTAGAAGATGATTTTATAATGGGAATCGGGGTGGGTGTGTTGGCTGTGGGGTGTGGGCCCTTGGAAGGGTGGATCCAGAACTTGGGCTGAAAGGCCAGGGACGGGTGTGGGTCTTTACATAAAGAACAGGAGTCAGTGGAGTCAGACCAGGAACTGTGGACACGCCAGGCCTCCTGAGGCCACAGAGGGACACATGGGAGGGAGTGTATTGAGGGTGGGGTGACAGCCTCATCTATCAGCTTTGGGGAGCTCAGCCCGTCTTTGCACTTGGGGCTTAGACTTGTGCCTGCGAGAGTGCTAGAGAGGTTGAGATTTGTAACCACTTGCTCCTTTTCCTTTTGCCACCCACACAGGGGGCTGATGGCATCCGTGGTCTGAAGGGCACGAAGGGCGAGAAGGTGAGTCTGTCCCTGTCGCTGTGGGGCCCCCTGCCTAGTCTGGAGCTGGATTCCAGCCAGCAGCCCCTCCCACGATGCTTCCACCATGAAGCCAGCTGAGGTGGATGTCATCTCTGAGTACTGAGGGGAATGGATGGCACTCTGGAAAGTGTCTGTTTGCAGATGGAAAAACAATACCTTGAGGAAGACAGGCCCTCGGGTCCCCTGAGGCACATTCCTGGGGGTGCTGAGTGGGTCTGGGGTTTGTGTCTCTGCACAGGGAGAAGGCCCTGGCCCCAGAGGTGACACACAGCCCCCCATATGCCTGCAGGGGCAGCAGACCTCTGCCCACTCCCCATTCCCAGGTGTGCAGCCTTGCATGGCCGCTGACACGAGGGTCCATTCAATTGTTGGATGTTCCTCCCTGGGCAGCCCCACAGCTGCAGAAACTCGCACCGTGCAGCAGAGCCAGGCTCGGAGGGCGAGGCCGTGCCATTAGCCGTGGTCAGCGAGTGCAGGTCAGACCTAAGCAGGTCACTGTGGCTAAGACAAAACTGAACCACACCCCCATGTACATCTGCCAGAGTCGGAACGTTAGGTGCAGCCGGCGGCAGCGAGCACCTGAGCCACACGGAGCTGCCTGGGCAGCCACATGTCTCTTCTCACTTTGGTGGAAGGAAGCTCAGAGCCAAACCCAAGGCCCAGTCGTGACACAGATTTAGGCCTCAGGGGCGGCCTCACCACTGGGTGGGGTGCTGCCCTCCCCACTGTGGCCTCCCGCTCTGCTGCGGGTCCTCCCTACCGTGCTTTGTAGCCACGGGGTGCTTGTTCTCCATGAGACATGCTGGACCCCTTTGCTGGGCAGACCCTGGGCTCTCCCCGGCCATGGGGGCCTGTGGGCTGGAGTGTGGTCACTGGCGTCTGCTGCTGGGATGATCGCGTGCCGAGACTTCCTTATTTGCTAACTGTCAAAAGATGTCACTTGGATTCTTTCCTGTGAAATCTGCCAGCCTGAGAACCATTCCCGAGGGTGCGTGTCGCGTGGCCACAGCTGAATCCGAAATGACGCGGCAGCAGGAACGTCCTCGTTCTGTGGCGTTTGCTGAGCGTGACTGTCCCTGGTTTCTGTTCTCAGTGGTTGCCCTTGTGGGAGGCCCAGCCAAGGGCCTGAGCCTGTGTGCCGGCCCCGCTCCTTCCCCGAGTGCACCTGCTCAGCAGAAACCGAGGTCCACATCCGGGAAAGCTCCTGAGCAGTTTGGCCTCTCCAAGAGCGCTGCTTTCTCCATGGAGCCAGTTGGGGCTTCGGAACACATCCATTCCCTTTCAGAATACATGGTCCCCATCCCAGAACTTCGTCCCATGGGTCCCCAGGGAGGCTCCCTCGCCTGAGGACCTTTCATCCTTTTGAAGGTGGCTTCACAGAGTTCAGCTTTGCCACTGTATCTTCTCACATTTTTCCCTAGCCAGAGACAGGGCTACTTGAGATGATATTGATGGGATTGTGCTGGGACACCTTCTCGCCAGGAGGGCAACCACGCTGTTCCCGAGGGCCACGCAAGCAGCCGAGACAGTCTGGGGACAGGGGGGCAGTGTCGGGGGGGCCATCTTTGTAGACGTCTGCATTATTTGTGGCTGCTTCCAGGCTTGCAGCCCTATGTGAACAGTGTGGACAAAGGCCTGGGGCCCTGGGAGTGCTGGGAGCTGGTGCTGGCTGGAGAAGGCTGGATTCTCACCGCACAGAAGGCTGCCTTCCTTGTGTGTGCTCCCGGCCGGGCTTTGAATGTTTACGACCTGGCTAAGTCCCAGATCCTGTCCTTTCACTCTTTTTGCACCAAGACGTAGCCCGTGAATAACGAGAAGAAAAGCCCAGCCAAGAGCCCTCTCTCTGGGGCCACCTGTGCCCTGTGCAGAAGGACCCAGGGCTTTTGCCTTGTGTTTTCCTGGATGGGGAAGGCCCAGACTGGGGACTCGAACAGACAGCAGAGCGCTGACCTTCGGCAGCCTCACTTCTGTCCCAGATTCACCAGTAGCCCTGGGGTGTGTGGGCTTCCACTGCCCTTGCCACTCCCGGCGACACCCCTAACCTTCAGAAAGCACTGCCTGTGGTTGCAATACTGGCAAGAGCAGGGGTTAGGGATTCTTTGCAGGGGCCTTTTATCCAGCACCACCTCCTCAGTTGTCAACCCGTTTACCCGTCACTGGCTTTGGTGCTGATGGGATGCCACAGAGTGCGCTGAGAAACGATGTCTGGAGCTCGGGGCCTGGGCTTGCTGAGGCCTCGCCATGCAGAACGTTCAGATTCAAACTGGGCCCACCTGAGAAGCAGGGACGAGGCTCTCTCCGGCTTCAGAACGTTTGAAGCTTCAGCCGGAAATGCAGAGCTCTCGGGAATGCCATTCTCGAAGGGCAGGCCCTGAGCCCACCCTGTCCAGGGCGTGAGCTGTTCCCCAAGGGTGGGGGACCTGGTGTGGAGTGTGGTCGTTGGAGCAGGGAAGGGAACAGCAGGGAGGCGGGTCCTCTTGTCTAGACTAAGGCCTTCTCTTGTCCTGTATTCAGGGTGAAGACGGCTTTCCTGGGTTTAAAGGAGACATGGGCATCAAGGGTGATCGGGTGAGCATCTCAGGTTTGGGATGTGGGCTGGGGAAAGGCCGGGTGGGCTTGGCTGGGTGGGAGGGAGTGGGGATGTCTTCAGCCACAGGGCAGCTTCTCAGAATGGAGGGAAACTCTCGGCAGAGATTCCTGGTGGGAAGGGGACGGTGGCCTGGAGCCCAGTGCCTGCCTCTCTCCAGCTCCTCTTCACCTCCTCCTCAGCTTGCCCCTTGGGGACTGGGGATGGCCTGTGGTTGCCAGCTCCTCCGCCCAGTGTCCCACACAAGGGGTCAGTGGGGGCTGGGTTTGCTTCTGGCTGCTCCTGTGGACTGCAGAGTTATTCACCTAACTGGAGAGCGATGAGCCATGCCTGGGAAGAGAAAGGAAAGCGGCCGGGGATAGGACCCAGCATCCCCACGGAGCGCAGCAGCTGTCCAGGCCATAGGGCCAGTGCTCGCAGAGCAGCATGCAACGTGGGTCTAGGATCCCTGCGAGCCTGGGGAGCATGCTGGTCCCCAAACGGTTCTTCAGGGGCCCTGGGACCCCCACGCAGTCCTGTGGTCTGTGATTTTGGCTCAGGAGAAGCCACAGCACCCTGGCTTGTCTTTAAATGAATGATGTAGCTCAGTCCAGAGGAAGCTGGTGGGCGCTGGGAGCGGCTGGGGCTTGCCAACAACCACAGAAAGCCAGGGCTGCACATTCCCGTAATTAAAGAGAAAGTGACTCCAGGGGCATGAAGGAAGGGTAGGGAGCCCTTAGAGCGGCCGGGGCAGCAAAAGCCTCCTGGAGGTTTCCCCAGTAACCTCTCAGTGAGCGGAAACCCAGGCAGAAGGGACCGAGATGCCTTGGCCCTCTGGTGAGCACAGCCACGGGGACAGCTGTGCACACACCGGGATGGACATCTGTCGGCTACAGCAAGGCTGTCACCCAGCTGCCGCGATCGTCCCCTGCCGCGTAGGCTCGCAGGTGGCTTTCCAGAAGAGGAAAGCCACACACTTGGCACTTTGTCCCAACCTGGCAGGCGAAAGGCAGAGGCAGTCTGCACCTCTGTGAGAAGGCAGGAGGAGGAAGAAGGGCATGTGTTTCACAAGGTTGTCCCAGTTAAGTCGCTGCTAAACACACCCATTCTAGAACTTCCTTCCCAGTGGAAGGCTCCCGAGTCCCCGCAGCCCAGCAGCCTCTCAGTTTGATGGTGAAAGCCCCTTTCTCCTCCTTTCTGATGCCTCTGTGCATGCACGTGGCGTGCACATTACGAGGGTGCGGCTTCAGAAGAGACAACACGCGTTCCTGTGCGAGGGCTCCGGGAGTCGAGCTCGTGCTGCAGTGGGACGAGCGTGGGATGCGGGGCTGGGAGCCGTCCTGAGCCCAGGGAACAGGACCACGAATCCAGACTCAGAGAGCGCAGCCTGGCGCTCTGTCCCTTCTCAGCGCTCTGTATGTGTGCGTGGGATTATCTTGCTGAACGAGAGGAATGCCTCTTAGGGACAGAGAGTCCCGACCTGATGATGGATCAGAGCTTCAGAATTAGGAAGTTAGCTTTTCTCTGTGCAATACACATTTGTGTTGTGGGCTTGCACCACTGCTTTACTGCTGCTCCTGGAGACAAGTGATCAGGGAAGGACCTGTCCACTGTTGGACAAAGGGTGCCAGGAAGGGTATCAGAGACTCTGCCATGGTGCTGCCATTGCCCGGGCAGGCTCCAGAGCCCTCTTCCCTGCCTGAGCCCCGAGCTCTGAGTCTGTAACGGGGAAGTTGGCCGAGGCAGAATTTAAGCCCTTCTGTTTCTAGGACGCCTTCCACGGCCCTCCCGGGCGCCCATGATGCCCAGGTGACCATGGATCCCAGGCTGGTGTCCATTTCCCACCTCCTGGGGTCTCAGAAGCGGCAGCACTCCCAGTCACTCTGCTCTATTTGGAGAAGTAGCAATTGAGAGCTACTATTGTTAACCAAAGTTATTTTGGCCAAGAGGCATTAAATTTAGAGGAGGTGATTGGGAAGTATGAGTGTGCAGCCTCGAGAAAATAAATGGCAGGTGCAGAGAGAGCAGCTTCACGGGGCCTGGGAGTTGGCTGCACAGCGCGCTCATTCTTTCAGCAGCTCTAAGATCAGCTCGGCGGCCTGAGTGAGGTCGAGCTGGCGGAGCAGCTCTGACCACAGCGTGCCCACGGCCCATCCCCTCGCTCTCAGAGCCGTGCAGGGAATCCTGTGTGTGTGGGGATCTTCTTATCTCCTCTTTTCTGGCTTGCAGGGGGAGATCGGGCCACCCGGTCCCAGGGGAGAAGATGGCCCTGAAGGCCCGAAGGGTCGTGGAGGTCCCAATGGTGATCCCGGTCCCCTGGGGCCCCCTGGGGAGAAGGTTTGTGATGTGGGACGTTCAGCCCCTTTCCTGGGCGGGGGTGGGGGATCTGGCGGGCCCTTCCCTGTGGCGTTGGACTCCCATTGGCTGTGGCTGCCCTAGGCGTGGGGTGAAGGTGATTCCTAAGCGGGCTCCTGTCTCCACTTGGGGCTCTTGCTGCTGTTGCTGGGAAGCTGTTTGCTGAGGATCCTTTCCTAGTCCTGGGTTCGGCCCTTCCCAGCCCTCCACCATCACCTTGGAGGGCTCCTTCCTTCCTCCCAGAGGCCACAAAGCCTGCATCTGAGCCCCAGGACTCCAGGACCCCTGCCATGTCACATTCCCGCCTCCACACCTGGGTAATAATGGCATCCCCACCCTGGCCTGAAGCTGTGGCAGCCTAGGAGGAAGGAAGGCTGGGCTCCTCAGAGCAGGCTCTGGCACACAGCCATCCACACGCCTGCGGTTTCCCGCTGTGAGAGGCTCCCAGGCCAGCCACACTCCCTGGCTCCACCCTGTTGCTGCCCTGGGGCCTGGCAGTAATGGTACAGGCAGTGGCCCAGGCTTTCTGCCTCATCCTGCTACGTGGCTGGGACTGGTATAGAAGGGTTCAGAGACGCCCCTAGATAAAGAACACTGTGACCTCGGGCACTTGCCTCTAACCGCGCTTGCTCCCCAGTGGCACAACCTCTCCTCCAAGGGCCTTCGAGTCTCCCTCAGCAGGGGGACCATCAGCTGCCCACTGGACCCCATGGGTGCTGGCAGTGCTCCCACCCAGGTGGGCAGGGCCTCTGTGTGGTGACATGTGCCCCGGCCTCTGCATACCACGCCCTCCTCCAGGCCCCTGACAGGACTCATGGCCTTTCTCTCTGCTCCAGGGAAATGGATGGAGCAATACCGTGCTCACTGCTAATGCCACCCTTTCTTTCCCAGGGAAAACTCGGCGTCCCAGGGTTACCGGGGTACCCAGGAAGACAAGGACCGAAGGTAATTCCAGCCGTTAGGGGTCCCGGCACTGGTGGAGGGATGTCTTCCCTGCCCTTCCCACCCTGTACAGGTTCATCCATTCCCAGTCCCTGCCTTGGGGGCTTGTGTGACACTGTCACTCTCAGACTCCATGGTGTTCACTGCCTTCTGCGTTCATTTGCCGAGTTGAAAGGAGGCTCTTGGGTGATGGGATGAGTCCTCTGCCCCAGGAGGCACAGACACCTGGGTCCTTTCGGGATCCTCCTGGAGTCCCCTGGGGTCTTTGGCACCTGCTGCTTGGCTCGTGGCCCTCGTACCCCAGCTTGTCCATACCCAGAACCTGAGGGACAGTCGCCGCTCAACTCCACCTCACTGGCGATTTGAAGGCTATTTCCTCATAATGGAGTATAAAGAAGGAGGAAGCCTTTCTTATGTGAAATCATGTTCAGGTTGAAGTGAAACAGCTCCTTCAGGCTTTGGAAGTCACTGAAAATGTTATTTTTTTCAAATCTCACATTTTATTATTCATGGTTCTTCCTTAAAGAATAACCAGCTGGCTGCACTGGAGACATAATTAACAGGCGAAGTGGGCCGACTTTCTCAGATCTGCCTCTGCCCGAGGCGCCTCCTTTAGCCTCAGCTAAAGACCTCTCCGGTCTCACATGGGCAGTCTTGTTAACCGGAGGACGGTGTGTGGGCTGGGGCTCCTCCAGGTATTTCCATTCTCATCAAGGGAACGCTCTATCCATCCTTCCTGTGGAGCGGGAAGGCCCCTGCTCCATGTGTGTAGATGCACGCCCCACAGGCAGGAGAGGTAGCCTGCCATGAAACAGGAATTTCATGTAGGATCTAACGGTGGCTTTGAACATGGGTATGATGTAGCTGCTGACAGCAGCATCTTACCCCATGTGGTAGAGAGGCTGACGGGCACTTTCCTCTCCTTTAATACACATCCCTCTGGGGATGGAGAGAAGGGGACGTTTGGGAGAGAGGGGTGGTCAAAATCAAGTTCAAGCAACTTTTTGGAAAAGGGATGGCACATGTGTCCAGGTCAGAGACGAAAAGTAGCCATCAGCACAGTGACCTGGTTTCTGAACTGAACTCTGTCACCTGCACTGAGTTTTCCTGGGTCCCACCCTCTGCCTAGATTGGCAGGTGGGTGTGTGAGTGGCTTGGCTGAGCTCGGTCCTCTGTGAGAAATACGAGGTTTGGATATGTGTGAGCTCTTCTTGGATACGAGTGTGCCTTCAGGACAGGATTTTAAGCCAGACAGATAGAGACCTGCCAAAGACGGTGGCCAGCGCCCACATGGCCGGCGGCTGAGCAGCCTCATGGCGGTGCTGCTCCTGCAGAGTGGGCGTTTGGATATTCACCAGGTCCCAGTCCCTAAATCCATCCCTGGTCTCTGTGCACCTTGCAGACTCCTAGAATTAAAGAACTGGTAGGTGCTACAGTCAGTGCATAAATTTGCATTCATTCCCAACTCTGCAAGCTGCTGTGCTTTATTTAGAGGGATTGTGGGACACAAGGCACAGAAAATACAATGTCACAGTGCAATGTTCATGTCTCACCTCAGTGCAGCTCAGCAGTGTGCATCTCTTTCTCCCAAACACCAGTCACCATCCTATGGACAAGGGTGCGTGGGGGAGGGAGCATGGAGAAAACTCTAACTCAGCTTTACAGCTGGAGCCTGTGAAATGCTTAGGAAGTATTTATTGAGTAGATAGGATGGATGGAGGGATAGGTGAGTGGGTGAGTAGAGGGGTGTGGCTAGGTAGATGGGTGAATGAGTAGGTAGATGGATAGACGGGTGGGTGGGTTGGGTTGAGAGGTGAATGAATGGGTGGGTGGGCAGGTGAGTAGACAGGTGGATGAATGGGGGGTGGGTGTGTAGGTAGACAGGCAAATGGATGAACAGTTAATGGGTAGGTGGGTAGTTAGGCAGGTAGGTGGATAGATAGGTGGGCCAGTGGGTACATAGGAGGGTGAATGGATGGGTGGGCAGGTGGGTAGACAGTTGGGTGAATGGAGGGGTGGGTGGGTAGGTAGATAGGCAAGTGGATGAATGGGTGGGTGGGTAGGTAGGCAGATGGATGAGTGGGTAGGTGGGTAGGTAGACAAGTAGATGGATAGACAGGTGGGCCAGTGGGTAGACAGGTGGATCGTTGCGTGGGTGGATGGGTGGACAGGTAGATGGATGAGTGGGTGGGTAGGTGAACAGGTACATGGATAAATGGGTGGATAGGTGGGCAGGTAGGTAGATGGGTGGGTGGGGGGGTGGACAGGCAGCTGGATGAGTGGGTGGATACATGGGCAGGTAGGTAGACAGGTAGGTGGCTGGGTGGGCAGGTGGAGTCTGGGGCAGAGGCTGTGCCCTGGCATGCAGGCTGTCCCCCAGGCCGCCCGTGCATCATGACTCCTTCCTTCCCAGCTCTTACCCCTCCTTTTCAACTCTCTTTCAGGGCTCTATTGGATTCCCTGGATTTCCTGGCGCCAATGGAGAGAAGGGCGGCAGGGTAAGGACAGCCTGGCCCCTGGGCAGGCAGCTTGTCCGGCTGCCTCGGTGTGTAGTGGGTTCATTTTCTAGTGGCCTATTTATTTCTCATCCCTTTTGCTGCTGAAACTGCTCTCCTGAACAGCTGGCCTTAAGCTCTCGACCTTTAGCGCCAAGCACTGGTGACAGTCTGCAGACTTTGGGCTGGGCAGGTCTGTGATAGGAAGGGGCAGAGGCAGGAGGGAAGTGTGTTGAGGAAATGGAGCTTTCTAATGAGCACCACAGTCCGGAGGCTCTGTCAGGTCATTGGTGAAAATCATATTATTCTCTTCTACCCAAGTGGACTTTTCCTCCAAGCTAATTTTTAAAGAAAAGGGAAAAGGAGATTGCTTTTTCCTTTTAAAAATGTCTCACTACCTACCGTAGTCCAAATTTAAAGTCATTTAAATTAACATTAAATTGAACGGGTTAGCAAGCTGCCGTTGCCATCGACACCCACCCGGCTGCAGCGTGGTTCCAGTCCTCTTTGTTCTCACCCTTCACACGCGTGGGCTGGGGGAGCTGTGTTCTCCCGCGCCTTCTGGAGCCCCTGCTGGCCCAGGCCTCCCTGCAGGCGCTGCCCTGGATGCTTGTTAGTGACATCACAGCACCTTAGTGTTGCTGTTCGGGACAATAGGAGTGAGGTGGTTCTCAGGCCTTGGACTCTGAGCTGGCCTTGTCCATGGGTGTATTGGGGGGACAGACAGGCCAGTCTGTGGTGCACATGCAGGACAGTGTCTGCAGAGCAGGTCCGGGGGATGGCAGAGCTCACACCTTCCTCATAGCCCCAGCCACAATCCTGCAGCCCCACCCAGCTCGTCCTCCTATGCCCCATCCTGCTCTCCCAGGCCAGATGGAGCTGCAGAGTCACAGCTCCCTCTTGGGCCCATCCCTTCTGGCCACTACGGTAGAAGCAAGCAGATGTGCTCTGCCAGATTCAGCAAACAGGAAGAGGAAGACTGTTCTAAGTTGACAACACAGACCCGAGGAGACGATTATCTCCATCTCTGTCCCTCTCTCTCTCTGTCCTTCTCTCTTCATCCATCCATCCATATATATATACATACATACATACACTCACCCATCCACCCACCCATCCATCATCCATCCACCCACCCACCCATCCATCCCCCCACCCACCCACCCACCCATCCATCTTCTATTATCTATCCATCTCTGTCTATATCCATCCAGCCCATCCACCTCTCCATCTGTCTCTATCTAGCTGTCATTCTTCCTCTGGAGAAGGCCTGGCTAGTGCGCTGGGGATAGGCTGTCTTCTGAAATACTCTTAGATACCACTGTGAGAAGTGTGGGGAATATGGGGTACCCCGGTGGGCTGCTGCAGTGCTGGGGGACCTTTCACACTGCACTGCAGTGAGAGTGTCCAGGAGAGGATGTGACCTTCCACAGCTTGTCATGGGATGTGACCACAAGCCCTTTCCATGGAGGTCTGTGTAGGACCAGGGACCTTGTGGAGCACCTGGAGTCCTTGGTCACTCCCAGGCTCCTGACTGGGGCTCTGCCCCTCATGTGTCTCGGCCTCCCCATCCCTGAGCTGAGGAGCTTGAACGGATGCTCCAGATACCCCTTGGTCCCCATTAGTCACTGTCCAGGGCATCAGCACTGTGGGTCTCCAGTCACAACGCAAAGCCTGACTCAAGCCAAAACCTGCCAGACACCACGTGCCCCGGTCATACATGGGAGCCACTCACAGCCTTTCGGCAGCCTCTGGTGTCTGGCCCTGCCCGGGGACATTTCATTCACCACTGCACCTGGCTCATGGCACAACCCACAACACAGACCTCAGGCCGAAAGGGCGAGGCTGTTTGCTTCTCCTTGAGCCGTGGTGGTTTGTGTGTGTGAGATGGGGCCGTGCCCTCCTTCATCTCCTCCATCACCGTCCTTTGGAGCTTCCCGTTCAGGATGCCAATCACAGCCTTTGCTTGCGTGAGCCTTCAGTGGCATCGTCACTGCAGAATGGCGCCTACAACACTGCCTGGTTTTCTGCATAGGTTTGCTGCTTTGTGCCACATTCATGGAATGACGGAGAGTGTGGGTGGCGTCTGATCTACTAGGTTGGGCCTCTCAGTTGTCCACAGGGAGCTGGGGTCCAGGCTGTCCTTGCAAAGGGACTCATCCTCTTTTGTTGACTGCAGGAGCCTCACTCAGGTTACCCAGAAGCCTCTGGGCGCTGGCTTGTCTTCTGCACCTTGGTGAATGGATCCTGCCACGCGTTTTGTCCTTGGCTACCCGTCTTTTGCCTTGGGCTTTGTAATTGGTAGTCTTGGGGGCAGTCCATTCACTTAAACAGCACATGCATCATAAGTCCTTGCTAAGTGCTGGGTGCTCTGCTACGCTCTGGGGACTCGGGTGGTCAAACCAGACATCCTCTGGCCTCCAGAGAGGGACCCACCCAGTGAGCTGCACTCAGGAGTGGTGGCTGTGATGAGGAAGGACAAGGGTGAGTCAGGAAAAGGTCATAGACACCAGAGTCTGACCCAGAAGGTCCGGGGAGGCCTCCTGGAGCAGTGACAGTTTTGTTGAGGCCTGCAGGAGCTATAGAAGTGGATCGTGTGGTGTGTAGAGCAGGCAGAGCTGTGGGGTCGGGAGGTACAGAGCCAGAAGGCTGGCACAGGACCGAGCCCCAGAAGGGAGACGTGGAAGTGGGCTGTGGGCTGCAGAACCTGGCCAGGCAGACAGCTGCTTTGGGAGAAGCTCTTTGGCCCAAGGCACTGGGACCCACTGAAGGTTTTAGCCAGGGGATATGGCACTGGAGGTTGTTTGAAGAAGCTCTGGGCCCAGTGTGGGGCAGGAATCATCAGGGGGCCATTCCAAGGGTGTGAAGAGAAAAGCCAGCAGGAGGTCTGTGCTCATCCAGGGAGGTCTTTGTTTTATTTTATTTATTTTTTTGAGACAGAGTCTCTCTTGCTTTATCACCCAGGCTGGAGTGCAGTGGTGTGATCTTGGCTCACTGCAACCTCCACCTCCCAGGTTCAAGTGATACTCCTGCCTCAGCCTCCTAAGTAGCTGAGATTACGGGTATGCACCACAACCCCTGGCTAATTTTGTATTTTTAGTAGAGACAAGGTTTCACCATGGCCAGTTTGGAACTGCTGACCTCTAGTGATCTGCCTGCCTCAGTTTCCCAAAGTGCTGGGATTAAAAGCACGAGGCACTGTGCCCAACCCAGAGAGGTCTTTTAAAATATCTTGGATATTCTAGCCAGATGGATGCTTCTAGGTGCTAGGATGCCAGGCCTGAGTGCATGCATGCAGGTGTGTGTGTGTGTGCATGTGTGCGCACATGTGAATGTGTGTGCATGCACGCACATGTATGTGTGCGCTCATGTATGTGCGCGTGTGTGCATATATGTGTGTGTTTATGTGTGTGTCTGTGTATGTGTGCGTGTGTACATGTGTGCGTATTTGTGCATGCATGTGTTTATGTGTGTGCACATGCATTGTGCATATGTGTGTGTGATTGTGTGTGTTCATTGCATGTGTGTTCATATGTGTGCATGTGTGGGGATTGTGTTCGTGTGTGCATGCATGTGTGCACAGGTGTGGTCGTGTGTACATGTATGTTCGTGTGTGTTCACGCGTGTGTGTGCATGTGTTTATGTGTGCATTCATGTGCGTGTATTCATGTGTGTTCACGTGTGTTCATGGGGGTTTGTGTGTGTATGCATGTGTGTGTGTGTCTGACTTCCATCTAAGGGCTGCCTGCCCTCTGACTGGTCCTACCTCCCATGGAGCTAGTGTTGGTTCTGTGGACCTTGACTCTGGGCCAAATACGGAAATGCCAAGGACATAAGCACTATGTCAACCCAGCTGAAGCCAAAGGAAGAGGAATGGATGTGAGCAAAGTGCTGGTTTGCTCCTTGGGCCAAGGAGAGATCCAGGAGCCCCCTTCCCGGGAGGAAGGAAGACCAGCCCTTCAGATGCACTGCCCGCCGGCGGTACCCATGCCTTCAAGCTGTGTTTGGCTTCCCAGCACAACCGTTGCTGGGAGTGTCCCTGCCTTCTGAAGGGCAAGAAGGCAGGGTCCCCCAAGCAATTTGCCAGGGAGAAGATTAGGGAGACTTGGGGGGATATGGGGACATTCTGCTCCACAGCTCCAGTCGCAGGGACTCAAAATTCTTTGGCTTGAGTTAGTTTATAAAGAAAACAGATGAACAAGATGCCTGCTGGGAAACACCCCAAATGGCGTTTGTGGCCAAGTCGATATTTTGCTCCCTGCCTCGGGCATAGTCAGCTTGGGCTGTGGTCATTTGTGCTGCAGGATTAAACCTGTGGTCAGGGTCACAGTGGGACTATTTTTGGGTGGAGGGTTTTCATTCTAGAGGAGGATCAGAATGAGAAAACGTGGCAGCCTGGGCCGTCCACGCTAAATGCTGGGAGTGACCAGGTTGGCCGTGGGTGTCCTCGCCTGTAAAGTGCCTATCACTGGAAGGAAGCAGATATTTCATTAATTTTCATGTGGGCGTCCTCGCCTGTAAAGTGCCTGTCACTGGAAGGAAGCAGATGTTTCATTACTTTTCATGTGGGTGTCCTCACCTGTAAACTGCCTATCACTGGAAGGAAGCAGATGTTTCATTAATTTTCATGTGGGCGTCCTCGCCTGTAAAGTGCCTGTCACTGGAAGGAAGCAGATGTTTCATTACTTTTCATGTGGGCGTCCTCACCTGTAAACTGCCTATCACTGGAAGGAAGCAGATGTTTTGTTAATTTTCACGTGGGCGTCCCCGCCTGCAAAGTGCCTATCACTGGAAGAAAGCAGATGTTTCGTTAATTTTCACGTGGGCATCCTCGCTGTAAACTGCCTATCACTGGAAGGAAGCAGATGTTTCGTTAATTTTCACGAGGGCGTCCTCGCCTGTAAAGTGCCTATCGCTGGAAGGAAGCAGATGTTTCATTAATTTTCACGTGGGCGTCCTCGCTGTAAACTGCCTATCACTGGAAGGAAGCAGATGTTTCGTTAATTTTCACGTGGGTGTCCTCGCCTGTAAAGTGCCTATCACTGGAAGGAAGCAGATGTTTCGTTAATTTTCACGAGGGCGTCTCGCCTGTAAACTGCCTATCACTGGAAGGAAGCAGATGTTTTGTTAATTTTCACGAGGGCGTCCTCGCCTGTAAACTGCCTATCGCTGGAAGAAAGCAGATGTTCCGTTAATTTTCACGTGGGCGTCCTCGCCTGTAAAGTCCCTATCACTGGAAGGAAGCAGATGTTTTGTTAATTTTCACGAGGGCGTCTTCGCCTGTAAAGTCCCTATCACTGGAAGGAAGCAGATGTTTCGTTAATTTTCACGTGGGTGTCCTCGCCTGTAAACTGCCTAACACTGGAAGGATAGTTGATGCCAAGGATATCACCATCGTAATTGAAGAACTGGAATCGGAGCGCATTGTTAAAAAGCTACATAATTAACTCATCATCATTAATGGTTTTATTAAATGCATTTCAAAATAGGAGACTCTAGGAAGCAGTTTTGATTCTGGCAGCAAATGAATGAAAGATGATGAGAGGAAGATTCTCAGGTGGCCTCCAGCTACACAGATCTGCCATGGGCCTAGAGGTCACCAGAGCATGAGAAACCAGTCAAGTTCAGGAAGCTGAGTTGGGACATGGTAGGGCTGGAGGGCCCCTGCACGGTCAGCCCATGGCTTCCATGCACTGTAGGCTGACTGCATCTTCCAGCTCTGATATCTTAGCACTGCATTTGTTCTCTGTGGTTTGGAAAATGCAAAACAACAATAGAAAAAAGAGTATAAATTCTATTAGAGGAGAAGCCAATGACTCTTGGACATATGATTTATATATTAAATTGCAAGTTTGCGCGTCTGCAGAGCCTGTTGAAAATTTAATGGCTAATATTCTTAACTGTAGCAGAAGTAAATTATGTATGAAAGGGGTTGACTTTCTTCTTTTTTCTTGCACTAATGATTTCCTTTCCTGCTGAGAGAGAGTGAGAGAGAGAGAGCTGAGGAGGAGGGGAAGGAGGGAGGAAGGAGGAGGAGGGATGTGGCGGTGTGCTTTGAGGACAGAAAGCAGATAATAGTGTAAACATCCATCAGACGGCAGGAGGAAAATTGGATTTCAGCAGGACTTGTGCAGGAGCGCAAAGCTCTGTGTTGGGTGTGCGATGAGCTTCTCACCCTGATAAATCTCCTATTAAAACACGGATAAGGTGGGTGGCCAGGAGCCCATGTTCCTCCTAGCCTGCTCTGAATTTACAGTCTCTCAATAACCCGGGAGGCGGCCGCCACCTACACAGGGCCGGGCATTTAGAGAGTGACTGACCAGCCCCTTCTCTGATTCTAGGGGACCCCTGGAAAGCCGGGACCACGGGGGCAGCGAGGCCCAACGGTAACTGTCCTTTTAAAAGGCTTGTGGGCATGTCTGGGAAATGGGAGTGTGGTTTAGGGAGCGTGTGCCGGGGACTGGGGAAGGCGGTGTCTGTGAGCCGGCGCTGGAGCTGACCTTCCTTCTCTCCCATCTGTCCAGGGTCCGAGGGGTGAAAGAGGCCCCCGGGGCATCACTGGGAAGCCTGGCCCCAAGGTACGTCTTTGGCCTCCTGGGTGGTGGGCAGCATGTACCCAAGTGGCAAGGCTGTGGAGACATGGAGCACCTGAGGGTGTCTGCGACTTTTTTTTTTAAAAAAAAGCAGGATGTTTTCTTAGGTGTATTTAAGAAGGAGCTTGTCCCCTCCAGCAGCCTCTGGACACCTTAGATCAGATTTAATTAAGGGGCTGACAACTATGCTTATGGGATGAGGCCGCAGCAGAGCAGAGGCAGGGCCCTACCCCACACACTTGGGACCCCAGAGACGCTGGGGCACCCACGCCTTCTGCCCCTTATTGAGGGTCAGGGCCCGCTCGAGGGGTGCGCACAGGCGGTGTTTGACTCGCATATTTCGATGATGTCATGGGTCAGAGTCTTCTCATCTGAATAGTAACAATCCTAAGCTTTTCCTTCTCTCTCCCTCCCTCTCAAGGGCAACTCTGGAGGTGACGGCCCAGCTGGCCCTCCAGGGGAACGGGTAAGCAGCTTGAGCCTTTGGGGATGTCACCAAAGGCAGAGCCTGCCTCGAAGGCCCCCTGCACTCTGTCCTGGGGTGGGCTGGGGCCTCGGAGGCACGCCTCAGACCTTGCTGAATGGTAGGGTTTTCCTAAGATCCCAAGGGTGGAGCACGCCCAGGGAGTGAACTCTTCTGTAGGTCAGGGACCTCCACACCCCTGCCCTGGTCGTGGGGCTTGGGAGTGGCTGAGGTGACAGGAAATGGGTCCTGGGCCCCGTCTTGCCCCCAAGAGTCCCTTGTTACTGCTGTTGGGTGAGGGAGGGGCTGGAATAATGGAGGAAAGGCCGTTGGGTGGGAAGACATGACACCTGCGCCTGGAGAGACACCAGCAGTGGGGGCTGCTCTGAAGAGACACTTGTCCTCAAACTGCCTTTCTCTGTTCCCAGGGACCCAATGGACCCCAAGGACCGACGGGGTTTCCTGGACCCAAGGGCCCCCCTGTAAGTAATGGCTTCAATGCTGGGTCAGCCCTGCCTGTCCCGCGCCATCCCCCCCACCGCCCCCCGCGACACACCGCCTGCGTTTTTCTAAGGGCTGCTTGGAGCTCCTCACGGTGGCCGGTGGGTGGAGGGGGTCCTGAGGTGAAACTCTGGCCATTCAGATGAGGGGGCGGACCCCCAGCCAAGGCTGCCTCAGGGCAGTCTGTGACTGTCCCGGTGCCCGCTCTGCGGCGCTGGAGAGAGCTGCATGCTGGGGCCCTCCCTCCTTTAGACCCACGTGGTTTTCTCACTGAGTTCCGTGTCAGTGTCTGGGGCCACCATGACAAATTAACCAGGAGCTGGGTGTGGCTGGGAACTGCATGCAGCTCTTCTCTCACAGTCCTGGAGGCCGGAAGCCAGGGAGCCAAGTGGGATCAGTCAGGCACTCCGCTGGGCACGTGGGCTTTTCATTCATGGCCGCGCTTTGACCTTGCCCTTAACTAGAAATGCACAGTACAGGGTCCTTTGTCTAGATGGTAAAGGACTCCAGCGTTTTCAGTGGGGTGAAAAAGCTCTTGTGAGAAATGGGATCCTTTTCCTGGCCCCATCAGGTTACACAGGCAAAGACCTCATTTCCAAATGAGGTTACAGGCATAGGTTCTGGGGGTCAGAGCTTCCACATATCCTTTTGGGGGACACAGTTTGCCTTACGGCAGGTGCAATGTGTCTCCTCCAGTCTCGACAACAATCTAGCCGTGGGAATGTGACCCAGCAGGCATAGCGGGGCTGGGGGAGGGGTTGGACTGTGCAACCCCACAGACTCAGGTCCTGGCGCCGCCTGTGCCACCTGCTGGCTGGACCTCGGGACACCAGCTGGCCTCTTCTGCCTCAGTTTCTCCATTGGGCAATGAGGGCAACAACAGCATGTCCCTTGGGGCAGTTGTGAGGATTTTGTGGGATGACGGCCAGGCGCCTTTAACAAGGACAGCCTGAGTTTTGTCATCACTGTCCCTGTGCCTGCCAGGTGATTGCTCTTCAGAGGAAGTGCAGGGGCAGGTCGTGGAAATGAATTGGGGTCGCCCCACGTGGCGTCAGATCCCCAAGGTGGGTGCTTCAGACATGAATGAACCTCCTTTCCCCTGATTCTTTCTTCAGGGCCCTCCGGGCAAGGATGGACTCCCAGGACACCCTGGACAGAGAGGCGAGACTGTAAGTATCATGGGTGCGGGGGGATATGGCTGGCTGGCTCACTGACCATCCTGCATGTGGGCACAGCCCTGGCTGCCCAGTGCCATCTAGGACCCTCCCAGCCTGGGAGAGACAAGTTGGCCTCAGAAAGGCCCCCAAGGATCAGGCCAGCTTCTGCTGACTTGGGGCCAGACTGTGAGGCAGGGCTGGGGCAGGGTAGTCATGCAGGCTGGCAGCACCCTGTGGCCTCTATGGGCAGAAGGCAGGGGCCAGCTTTGGGCTGGTTTTGGAAACTTTGGTTGAGAGGCCACATTTAAAGATACACACAGATTATCCTGGGCAGACTGAAGCCTCATGCATCCAACCTGATTTTCCCTCTAGAATAATGGCGAGTGCCGCCCAGCTGAGGGACATGTCTTTTAACTGGGCAAGTGCCGGGAAAGGGTCTACATGTTACTCTGTGTCATTCAGTTATTTGATGCTGCAGAACTTCAAGAGGGTGACTGTGGGCCATGCACCCACGCCACTGTGCTTACCCAGGCCCTTCCAATCCAATCCAGGGCGTCTGGAGGATACCTTTGATTGACATCTTTTATAGTAAAGAAGACAAATGCCAGTCAGGTGGCGGCGGCCTCCTCTTGGGTACCCCGCTAGGCACGTGGTCTCTGCAGTCAGGAGCTCCCCTTGCCCTTGCCCTTAACTTTAGAAATGCATATTACTAGTTGCTTTGGCTAAAACATAGAAGACTCCAGCGTTTTCAGTAGGGAGAAAAAGCCTCTGTCAGAAATGGGATCCTTTTCCCGGCCCCATCAGCCCTTTGGAATTTGGCCCAGTCCCCTGAAGGTGCGTTTCGGGAAAGGGTGCTGGCATGCCCGTAACCTGGCACACACCTGCCAGCCTGGGGCTCCAGGCTTTGAATATCTGGGGACATGCAGTGTCAGGTGGCTTCCTCGTCACTGTTCTGTGCCCCTTTTCCATGTGCCCACCTGCTCTATTCAGCTTAAAGGATGAATCGCAGAAATGCCAACATTTCCCACCGAGGAGAGTGGGGGGTGCCAGCGTCACTGCAGGGGTCTCTGCAGCCGGGTCTCTAGTGGTCCAGGTCTCTATGGGACTCTCCCAGCAAAAGCAGGTCCCCTCGTGGAATGTGGGATGGGTCTGTGAGTGCCCTGTTTAATATGTTCTCCACGCCTGCTTTTCAAAAGTCCTCTTTGTCTTTCTTTGGTTCATTGTGATGAAACCTCTTTTAATTATACCTCCACTGGTGTTCTGCGTGGCACATTCTGCCTGATAAATGGAGATTGCTTTGCTCTTTTGTTTATAGAGAAAAATTAAAACATTTCTTCTGAGCTTTGCATGTTTTTCTCTAATGCCTTTTCAAGGAGACAAGATAGAAGGTTTTACATTAGATGTGCTTTTCTCCCTCTGACTTATTGTGGATAGAGGCTGAGCTGCTGGTCTCTGCTCAGAAAGTTGTACTTCCAGCTGCCTTCCACCACCCCAGCCGCCTCTCTAGACACAGGGCGCTGGGGGGATGTGAGTGGGTGCTCCATCACTGGGGCCCACTTGGGACATGGCAGCTTCTCCATGGGCTAGTCCAAGCACATCTTCCAGAAAGAGCTTCTCTGGACTGTTGATTTCCTTCTTTTTTAAAAGATGAAAGACAAACATTATTTCTCCTAAAGGTTAGCCAGAAACTTATTTCTCAGCAAAGTGCTGAGGTCATATTCTGTCCTTGATGGCCAAGGTGGCCGAGGGCCCCTGAGGGAGGCCTTTTGTATTTGGTGTTAACAATGACACCAGCACAACTTAACCAGGCTCCTGTCTCCCTTCGGGCTCTCACACTCTTCTCCCTGGGTTCCCTGAGCAGGGCAGACCCTTGACCCTGTCCCCCACCCCTTCCTTCTGACTCTGTCAGTACAACCTGCATTAGAAACAATCATTCTAGCCCATTGTATATAACTGAGCTGAGCTTAAAGGAGAGAGCCCTCTTAAAGTTTGCAAAGAAGCTGAATCCAGGCCAGGCACAGTGGCTCATGCCTGTAATCCCAGCACTTTGGGAGGCCAAGGTGTGCAGATCACCTGAGGTTGGGAGTTTGAGACCACCCTGGCCAACATGGAGAAACTGTGTCTCTACTAAAAATACAAAAATCAGCTGGGTGTGGTGACGCATGCCTGTAATCCCACCCACTGGGGAGGCTGAGGCAGGAGAATCACTTGAACCCAGGAGGCAGAGGTTCCAGTGAGCCGAGATTGTACCATTGCACTTCAGCCTGGGCGATAAGAGGGAAACTATCTCAAAAAAGAAGCAGCAGCAGCTGAGTCTGCTGTGGGTTCACGTGGCTCAGGGCCCAGTGTGAAATCTTGCCAGCTGCTGGACAGTGAGGCCATGAGCCCGGGCCCGGGTTGTGAGCCCTACAGCCCTAGCCTGGCCTCAGAGCCAGCCACCTCCTCCCGCAGAGCCTAGAGTTTCCCTCCAGGCCTCCAGGCAAGTGTGCCTGTCCCCACCAGTGTCACGTGGCGCCTGCAGATGGCTTCTCGCCTGCACCTGTCCTGCTCTGCAGACGTGCCCGGAAATGAAGCTTATGTTGCCTTGAGGTCATTTTTCTCCTTTGAGGAGAGTACAGAAAGCGTGGTGACACCCACGACCAAGCCAGGATCGTTACCTACGCGTGAGCATGCAGAGCGGGCGTGAGATATTCCCGCTGAATCAAGCTAAAAATAGCACATCCAAGCTGCTGCGTTATGAAAGCAGCCGGCCCTCGCTCTTGCCTGTTTTAAATACACGCCGAGGAGCACGCGGGCAGTCACCTGTCGTGCGTCAGAGGTGTCCACACCTAAGCAGGGCAGTCGCCACAGAGCCGCTGCCGAGAAACAGCCAGCAGCAGCCCCAGTCCAGAAAGGGGAGCGCACCGATTCAGAAGAGGAACACTTGGCCATATGATAAAGATGAACTGTGTCGGCCTGAAGATGGGGGTGGGGTGAGAGCAGCCAGTGACATGAGCTTGTGTGGCTTCGTTACCCTCCTGAAACTGGTGCAAAAATGAAACAGGAAACGTGGGCCTCTCACGAAGTCTGGAACATCCACTGTAGGGGGAAGGGCAGTGAGGGGCAAGCATCCGGCTGAGAAAAGTGTGGGGCGGGATGGTTCCAGGAGGGATGGCTCGGGGCAGGATGGTGCTGGGCGGGATGCCAAGGGCCACTGCAGCCCCCTCAGGGTGGTGACTCTCTCTCAACAGGGTTTCCAAGGCAAGACTGGTCCTCCAGGCCCCCCAGGCGTGGTCGGCCCTCAGGTACGCTCCAGGATCCCCAGATTCCATGGGTCACCCAGTGTCACTTGCCCTCAGAGAAGAGGATCCTGGCCCTGGTGTCTGTTCCTTCCATGATTCCAGAGGCGCAGGTGCTGCTGAAAGAGTGTCTTGGGTCCTGAATGTTGTTCAGCTTGAGACTCGCCCCACACGGGAGCAAGCAAAGATATGTTTGCCCTCGACTCGGATCCAGCACGCAGGGCGAGGAAGGCCGCCCAAGGCTCACAGGGTGGCTCGGGCCAGACTGGACCAGCTCAGGAGCTGGGCTCATCCCTGCTCTGGGTGTCCAAGGCAACCAAGTCCTCCTGCCACTGGGTCCTGTTGGTACCACAGGCCTGTGCTTCTAACCACAGATCAGTGGCAGGAGCAGCTTAGAGCTGGGATTGATGGCTTAGAGCTGCAAAACAGGGAGGGGTCCCCTTGCATCCTAGAAAGCTCACACCTCACGTAGCAGTGAGTAAGGCGTGGACTTGCTGCAGCCACGGAACTGGAGGTCCTGTGGGCTCTGCCCCTGGTGTGGCTTTTTTATCATCCTCGGCCTGTCCTGTAGCTGAATTGGCCTCCACAGGGGGTGTCTCAGGAAGGCAGACTTGGCTGTGCCTCCTGAAGGCGCCGGTCGGGGACGAGGGCCATGTGGGGCCCTGCAGGGACCAGGCAGCGAGCGGCTTAGCAACACCCACCTTCTGGATTTTTGCCAAGAAGAGCAGGCTTGCAAAGGCATGTGGAAGTTTGAGGGGGCCTGCAGCAGGCCTTCGCCTCTGTGGCCGGGGCTGCCCCTGGATTTAGGAAGAAACACTCACTGCCTTGCGGGTTACTTCAAATGTTTGTGGCTGACACTGACTTTCTCCCCAGGGTCCCACGGGAGAAACGGGCCCAATGGGTGAGCGTGGCCACCCTGGGCCCCCTGGACCCCCCGGAGAACAGGGGCTTCCGGGCCTTGCTGGAAAAGAAGGGACAAAGGTGAGTTTCTGGAACCTTCTGTGTCAGGCCAGGCATTTCTTAAGCAGTCATTCTGGGACCTGGTGTTTTTCTTGCTCTTTTCTGATGAGTGGGTAATTCCTCACACAGATGCTCCTTAGTTCACTCCCCAGACCCAGAGCGCACGATTTGTTCACTTTTGCTGCATTCACCCCTGGAGTCGTGCTGCCGGGCTCAGGGATGGGCTGATGGGGGAGTGCAGGGCTCACCCCCATCCGGCACCCTCTGCCCTCCCTGCAGCTGCCAGTCCTGCTCCCAGAAAAAAGCTCTGAGACTTCGTGTGTCCATAGGACATTTAGCAGAAAGTGATCCTTTCAAAACCCCTCTCTGCAAGAGGCTGAGAAATTATAAGTGAAAAGCAGACGTGTTTTTATCCCACCTCGTGGTGCCAGCTCCAAATGCCCCCTTTTCATATCTCCTCTCTGGGGGCACAGGTTGAGTGGCCATAACTTGCTGTGTTAGCACAAAAATAGATAGTCCTTCCCTTTCAGCGCTGCAGTGAGGGGTGCAGCAAAGGCAGGCTCTCCAGCCTGCGGCCACAGGAGAGTAAGCCTGAAAAATAACGAAGTGAAGCAGATGAAGAAATACTGAAAATAATCCCCCACACGTATGTGTGCACAGATACAGGAACAAATACATGTGTGCATGCCCACCTGTGTGTTCTAGGCATAGAGAGAGCTCTCTGAGCTCGGAGAGGCGACCGCAGGCATTTGACCTGCTCTTTTGAAAACACTACTGTGCTCCATATTGGACCCCAGAGAACATTTTGGAAGATATCAAAGCTTTACTGTACCTCAGGGAAAGTATGGGCTAAGTGGTGACTTTTTTCCAGAAAAATGTGGTTTCAGCCTTGAAGCAAGTCCCTTAAGTAATAAGTCAATTTAGGAGGATGCTTTTAACGCTGTTTTGACCACAGATTTCTTTGTCTGTGCACAGTCTTCCAAGGTGCCCCAAATCTATGGGAAAGGTAGATGTGGCCTCAGCTCCCACGTGGCCCATTGTAGCCCTTAGGGGCCTTGGGAGGAAGGGCCCTGGAACTCCACGGAGCAGGGGTAGAGTCAGATCTTTGTGCAGAGCCCGCCACAGGAGCGTGACCTCCTGGTGGTGGCGGTGGGGAGCGGAGCTTGGGCTGGGCTCCCACAAGTGGGCTGCCAAGTCCA
Organism: Leontopithecus rosalia; assembly: GCA_028533165.1. Lineage (NCBI taxonomy): Eukaryota > Metazoa > Chordata > Mammalia > Primates > Cebidae > Leontopithecus > Leontopithecus rosalia. The sequence goes on along the minus strand of CM052648.1, from coordinate 30,506,120 downwards.
GTCAAGACCCTGAAATCCCTTTTACAGCTAAGTGGCCAGGAGAAGCCCAGTGCAGCCCAAGTCCAGGGGTGCCTGATGAGAAGGCCCCAGTCCTTGGCCTCGCTCCAGGGTTGCTGAGACGTTTATGTTGCTGGCTCCAGGAAAGCTCATCTCTGACTCTGTTTTCAGGGTGACCCAGGCCCCGCAGGCCTCCCTGGGAAAGACGGCCCTCCAGGATTACGTGGCTTCCCTGGGGACCGAGGGCTTCCTGGTCCAGTGGTGAGTGAGAGGCCAGGTGGGGAGTAAAATGGGACAGTGTGCAGCCCTGGAGGCCTCTCTGCACGTGCCCTTGACTGACCTTTTCACGGCTTTGCAGGGAGCTCTCGGGCTGAAAGGCAATGAAGGGCCGCCCGGCCCACCAGGCCCTGCGGTGAGTCAAAGCCTTTGTCCCATCCTCTTTCTTGAAACCTACTCTCCGGGTCGAAGGGGCAGTCCCCGAGAGCCCAGGCCGTGAAGCTGCCCCAGACCCCCAAGGGTGGGAAGTGGAGGGGGGAAGATGGCCTTTGGGGAGATGCAGACGGCACATCCCAAGCCAGCAGCCAGGATGACGAAGGGTCCCAGGGGGACACCGAGGAAAGGAGAGCACTGGGTAGGCTGGAGGGCAACAGGAAGGACCCTTTGTGGCCGGTGGAGCATGCCTTCTGGAGGAGCAAGGAGAAAGCCCACACGCCTAGCATGGGTCTGGGCTGGGCCAGCAAGGGAAGAAACAGACACAGGTCTCCATGGACTCTGAAGGTGTTTGCTAGAGCCAGGCTGCCCAGAGTGGGGGGCCCACTGGGCAGGATGGCCCTTGATGAGGCCAGCACCCACCCATCCATATGCCAGCTTCCAGGCAAGGCTACCCCTGGAGACTGCATACCATGGAGAAGCACAGCAGAGAGGGAAGGGGAGGGGAGGGGTGGGGTACCCCATAGGCCCTGGAGGGCAGGGGGTGCCCCATGGGCATGTGGGTGCTTGAGCAGAGGGGGTGCCCCAGGAGCATGTGAACCCTGGATGGGAGGGGGTGCCCTGTGGGCATGTGAACCCTGGAGGGGAGGGGGTGCCCTGTGGGCATGTGAACCCTGGAGGGGAGGGGGTGCCCTGTGGGCATGGGGGCCCTGGAGGGGAGGAGTTGCCCCATGAGCATGTGGGCCCTCGAGGGGAGGGGGTGCCCCATGGACATTGGGGCCCTGGAGGGGGGAAGTACCCCTCGAGGCATGTGGAAGGTGTCTCATGGGTATGGGGGCCCTGCAGGGGAGAGGGTGTCCTGTGGGCATATGGGCCCTTGAGGGGAGGGGGTGCCAGGCTTCTAGAAAGGGGAGCTCATTGAAGGCAAGCACACCACAGGGCGCACTGTCAGACACTGGGGGTGCTTGGAGTGACAGGAGGCCACAGAGACCCAAATGCTAGACCCGTTATTTTGTGCTTGCAAAGGGCCACAGGGAGCCACTGTGGGCTCTAGAATGAGCAGGTAAGTGGAGTGATTAGCTGGTACTTTACTAAGTTGTGTACATGCAGTCTGAGAGCCTTTGAAGCAAACTGTTTTCCTGCCCCACCTCAGGGATCTCCAGGGGAGAGAGGCCCAGCTGGTGCCGCTGGGCCCATCGGAATTCCAGGAAGACCAGGGCCCCAGGGCCCCCCAGGGCCGGCAGGAGAGAAAGGGGCTCCCGTAAGTACTGCCTTGGACTGGGGAAGCCCTTCCCTCAGAGGTGCTGGGGCCGCTCCATGTCTGGCCTGTGTGATGTCCCCAGGGGTATTTCCTGGGGTTGGGGATGGGGTGAGGTCTGCAGCCCTCCTCTAGGGCAGAGTGTGTGTTCCCCGGTGAGCTGCCTAAGAGTGTGTGTGTGTCCCACAGTGACCTGTCTGAGGTGCATGGGAGGAGTTCCAGCGCCAGCCACATTCTTTCTGCATCAGCTGAGCCAGAGGGGCTTGTGGGGTGGATGCTGGGTGGGGCTCAGCCTGTCTACGCCTGCACACTGGTGTTCCCCACATGTGTGAACAGAGGGAGGGGCTGAAGACACTCAGTGCCCTGTGGACTTGGTCTCCATCCAGCCTCAATGCCATCCATCTGTGTGGTCGGGCCACAGCTGCCCCCTGTGTGAACTGCTCTCTGCCACTGGCCAGGACCCATGGCTGGGCTCTTGATGGGGAAGGGTATTTGGAATTGGGGAGTCCCCTTTGTCAGTTGGGGGGCAGGCGTGGAGAGCAGATGTCCAGCAAAGAAGGGGTGGTGGGGGATGACAGGAAGACAAGTGCCTTCCTCTGTGTCCGGGATAGCCCACCTGCTGGCCAGCCCTGAATTTGGCAAGCTTTTCAAAGCCTCGGGAGTCGGGAGCGTGTCTTGAGGCTGACCTGATCTTGGTCTCTGTGAAGGAGATGAGTGAGCTGCCTTCTTGCCTGGACGCTTCCTGCCAGCCCGCTTTCATGAATAACCCACAAAACACCACTTACTGTTCAGAAGTGGCCCGCCCGGCCCCGCATTTGACTTGTGCCACACAATTTTGCCATCTCCCCAGCCCTGCATTCAATCAGCTGTGGAGACCAATTTCATCTCGACTTCTCCTTCCCAGTACAGATGGTCAGACTGAGCTTGAGTTCTCTGCGGAAATTGGCAGCATCAGCACAGGCCATCTCAGATTGAGGGTGTTGGTGCTGATTGATTTGTTAGAAGGCTGTGATTTTCTTTTCTTTTCTTTTTCTTTTTTGTTTCTTTGAGACAGAGTCTCACTCTGTTGCCCAGGCTGGAATGCACTGGCGCAACCTTGGCTCACTGCAATCTCCACCTCCTGGGTTCAAGCGATTCTCCTGCCTTAGCCTCCTGAGCAACTGGGATTATAGGTGCACGCTACCACACCTGGCTAATTTTTGTATTTTTAGTAGAGATGGGGTTTCACCATGTTGACTAGTCTGGTCTCGAACTCCTGACCTCAGGTGATCCACCTTCCTCAGCCTCCTAAAGTGCTCAGATTACAGGTGTGAGCCACCGCGCCCAGCCAGAAAGCTGTGATTTTCCTGTCTGTCTTGCTCTCAGTGGCTCACAGGTAGCAGGAACAGCCTACATTCCCTGGGCAGGACCGCCCCTGGAACCCACATGGAAACATCTGTGCCATTGAGAATCTGTTCAATGTGTTATTGGCAATTTCAGTGACTTCTGATGGTTTCCAGTGAGGCACCCGGGACATGGATCCAGCTGGGCTCTGTGCCAGAAAACGGAAGTCTGCAGGGCAGTCAGTGCATAGGACACACACATAGTCGGTTGGGAGTGGCTTGGTTCACTTTTTGGATTGTAAACATTGAAGCAGAATCCTTGCAAGAGTCGCTCTATCCAGGGAGAAGCTCTTCATCCTCCCAGAATAGCTCCAGAGGGAAGGAAAGGCTAAGCAAAGGTCGGACGTCTCTGAGAACTCCCGACCTGACCAGGAATGTAGGACAGGAAGCGTCCACAAAAGCCCCACACGTGGTCTTTGCATCTTCTGGCCTAAATAGGGTAGAAACGTCTATGAATAGGAGCTAAGTCTGAAGAGTAGGCCGTGAGTTGCGGAGGGAGGAGGTGGTAAGACGGGATGGGGTGGGGTGACTAAATCCCGCCGTGTTTAGACCAGAACATTCGTGCACATTTGTTCTGCCATGTTCCCCTTCCCGACGGGCACACCCTCCTTCCGTGTGTCTGTCGGGAGAAAGGGATTCCTGGCTGGGATGAGAAAATGCAGGCTGCTTACAGAGTGATGTGGTGGCTGGTAAAACTCAGCAAAGCAAGTGCTTAGGATCATGTCAGATCACCAAGCAGGCAGTTAGGAGGAAATGAGTCCAAGTTAGAAGGACGGGAGACGCTGGGTGTGTGTGTGCATGCAGATGTGCCCTGTGTGTGTACCTGTGTGCGCATGATCGTGTGCCTGTGCACGCACACACGTCGGTGTGCCTGTGCATATGTCCTTGTGTGTGCATGCATGTGCTTGTGTGTACATGTCAGTGCATACGTATGTGTGTGCACATGCATGTGAGTGTGCTTGTTTTGTGCAGGTGCATGTGTGTGCAAGCATGTATGCATGTCTATACACAGGCATATTTGTGTATGTGCATGTGCGTACGTATATACATGGTGTGTGCCTGTGTGTTTGCATGTCTTCATGTGTGTGCATGCATGTCCTTGTGTATGCGTGCAGGGAGAGTGTCTGCAGGGGATATAAAGCATCAGGAAGTTGGTGAAGGCTGGAGCTCAGGCCATCCTGGTCACTGGGCTTGGCTCCCAGTCACTAGCTTAGATGATCAACATGCAGGCTCAGGAATGTGGCTGGCTGGGTTTGGGTACTGTCTCTACTGCTCACGAACCATGCCTCAGTTTCCCAATCTGTAAAAGAGCAGGCTTTCCTAGGATGAGTGTGGATTAATTGCAGTGATGCAGCAGTTCACGGTCCAGGGTCAGGCTCAGAGCCCGCCCTCTGTGGACCCCACTGAAACCCATTAGGATTCTGGGACTGGTCGCCCTCCCCAACTCCCACTTCCTGTCCATGGGTCCCTCTCTTGAGTAATGAACTGGTGGTGGGGTGTGCCGAAGTTGGAGCCACATTTGACGTGAGATCTTGTGTATTCTCTAGGGTGAGAAAGGCCCACAAGGCCCAGCTGGCCGAGACGGTCTCCAGGGTCCTGTGGGGCTCCCGGGTCCAGCTGGCCCTGTGGGTCCCCCTGGAGAAGATGGAGATAAGGTAAGGAGAATCCAGACTGACCCATGGCCGGGCCTGGGTGGGCAGGCAGGTGCAAGGGAGGGTGGTGATTTTCAAGGATAGGGTGCTGCAGGTGTAGCGGCTCAGCCGGCAGCGATGCCGCACTCCCCTTGCAGTCCCGGTGTTAGGGGGTGATTTCGCAGCAGCCCACAGGTAGGTGGTAATCCACGCAGTCCGTGGCATGCTTGAGGGAACTTACAGACCACTTCCTCCTGTGTCATTTTGAGGCTACCCATGATATTTGCTGTGGGTAGCCAGAACAGAGAAAAATGCTCCCCGATCCCCGAAGATCATTTCAAATTCTGAAACTGCAGAACCCAGTTTAATGAGCTTTTGCTCAATATCTATTTTTAAATGTCTCCACTTGAATTATCAAGGCTCCCGTTCATTAAGAATGTGCTTTATAATTCTACAACGATGGCTGCAGGAGCTTGTATTTTATCCTTCATTTAATGCAGGCAGTGAAATTCTGCTCTGCTTTAACTTTCTATTTATGACACCTCTCTGGGGACACTTCCGACTTTGTCACCTCTGCGTGGAGGATGTCTTATATCTCGGGAGACTGACTTGCACCAGCAGAAACAGCAGAAAGCGTTTTAATCACTTCTTTGGCAACATAGTAATTGAGTTGTCTATTATTATGTTGTCATGGTAGCGGCCCAATTTGAAAAACAGAGTAAATATTTTCAATATGACTTTTCCCATATTTGCAAGTCGACTAAAAGCCTGTATAGCATCAGATCAAGCCCTCATCCCTTTTAGCCCTTGTAGTAAAAAGGAAATCAAGTTAAGAGATGGAAACATTTCTTCACAGGAAAGTTATGGAGCCACCTGGAAAGGGCACTGTTCTTAGTCTCCAAGAAAAATTCCTTATGGGGAGCAGGAAAGGTTCAAGTGGGTGTCAGCTTGTCTAATGGAATCCCCCACCCCTTCCCCCAGGGAGAGATCGGGGAGCCGGGACAGAAAGGAAGCAAGGGGGACAAAGGCGAGCAGGTAAGATTGGCTCAGGGAGCACGGTGGTCCCCGGGTTCGGCAGGGGGTGTCACCACAGGCTGTGGGCTACGGGCCGTGTGCGTTCTTCGCCAGCATTGCTGATGATTGGAGGGACACACTGTGAAAATCTCCCACACGTGTGTGTTCCGGCAACATCTGTGTGCCCATGCGTGTGTATCTGGGAGTGAGTCTCTCTGTGTTAGAATGAACAGGAAGCCTCCACCGGTTTTGTGAAATTAAACAAATCAAGTGTGTCTGTCCTTGAGGGTTTGGCTTCTGCAGACACATCCGTTGCCCTCTGAGGTGAGGAAACCACAATGTTCCGGCAGAGGCAGCACCATTGACCAAATGCCTGTTCATTTTTCCTCTTTTCGCTCTTTGATCTGTTTAGAAATACTAGCATCTTCTTGCAAAGGCCCCATCGCTCAGCTCCCTCCCTCCCGATGGGTGAAAGGTCTCCTTATCTCCTGTACAGTGAGCCCTTCACCCAGTATTCTGATTCCCAGGCGAGCAGGAGCTGTACTCCTGGGGGGCCTGCCATGGGGGCTATGCCCTTCCAGCCATGGGCTGGGCTGCCAGGGTCAAGGGTGCTGCACCCTCCTCGTTTGCCTCCTTCCCATGGGCCCATGCCAAGCTCTCTTGCAGATGGCACAGCAGGTTACACGGTGCTGGTTGCGAGGCTCCAGAGGGTGTTGAAGGGGCCTCACGTGCCCGTGTTGTGGGTGCATAGTGGGAGCTGAGAGGACACACGTGGACTCGAGAGACACTGGGGGCAGCTGCCTTTGCCATCCAGAAATGGGCTCGGGGTGGAACCAAGATCCCTGGACTTGCCAGAGCCTGCAGCAGGCTTGCGCCATGGTGCGAGGAATGCCACATTTGCAGACTGAACGGATGGTGATGGATGCATGGGTCCCCTGGCTCAGGGTGTGACCCACCCCCTCAGCCTTCTCCACCATCCAGGAAGCCACCCACGTCTGTGTCTTGTTCCCCACAGGGTCCTCCCGGGCCTACAGGTCCTCAAGGCCCCATCGGACAGCCGGGCCCCTCTGTGAGTATCCGCGCTCAATGACCCCCAGAAAGCCCCTTGCCCTCCAGACCCGCTGCGTGGCCAGCACCTTCACTTTGTGCTTGGTTATTTCCCTGCAGGGAGCTGACGGCGAGCCGGGGCCTCGGGGCCAGCAGGGTCTTTTCGGGCAGAAAGGGGATGAAGGTCCCAGAGGCTTTCCTGGACCCCCCGGGCCAGTGGGGCTGCAGGTAACTGAGGGGTTCTCACCTCGCCTGTCTTTTAAAAAGAATGGAACACTAAGGCCAGGCTGCAGGGGACCTCCTGGGCCTCCTCATCCAGCTGGAGGCACTGTGGCTTCCCAGAATTCGAGACATAACGCATCTACGGCTCTTCAGCAGCCACGTTTATTTCCGTGCTCATTGTGGAAACTGATGATTTGTTAAAAAGAAAAAAACAGCAACAATGACTTCTAAATGCACCCCCTAGAGATGCTGATAAGCATTTGAGCACGTTTCATTGCTATGCTTTTGAATTCGTGTATTCTCATACACAGAGGCGCAGATGTCATTTTATTTGTTTTTTTGCAAAATTAATCATGTCATAAGTCATAGAGAAAGTTTGTCCCCAGCTTTTCCCATTTTCCGTTCCCCATTCCCACTTGATGTTATGAGGCATGTTGAATGCCATTACACATGACTTTCTGTTTATTTGGGAAACATGATTTCAGTCACTGCGCAGTAAGCCAGCATCTGGTGGTGACATAATTTACCCAGGCGTCCCCTGCTGCTGGCTCCTTAGGCTTTATCATCTTCTGGGACCTGCTGTAAGCACCTTTGTCGTAAATCTTTGCAATCTTCCGTGCTTATTTCCTCAGGCTGATTCTGAGACTCAGAACCCCGGGACGTCCTAGTGGGAAGCTGTGCGCAGAGAATCACCTTCCCGGGGCTTTGGGGGCTCAGTGGAACTGTGTGCGTGGAGGCCACGGAAGCGGTGGGTATGTTTGACAGAGCAGCACTTAACTGGGATGTTTCCTGTTCTCAGGGTTTACCAGGACCTCCAGGCGAGAAGGGTGAGACGGGAGACGTGGGCCAGATGGTAAGTGTGCCTGAGACTCCGGGGCCTGGCCGTAGTAGCGGCTCATGTTTTCGGGAAACATTTGCGTTTCCTCTGGGCTCAGTGGTCTCTCCCTTTTCCTAGGGCCCCCCAGGTCCCCCTGGCCCCCGAGGACCCTCCGGAGCTCCAGGTGCTGATGGCCCACAAGGTCCCCCAGGTGGAATAGGAAACCCTGGTGCAGTGGGAGAGAAGGTGAGGCCTCGTGCCTGCTCTGGTGGCAGATTCGTGGCTGTTTGGGGAGAGTCGTGTGTGTGTGTGCGCATGCGTGTATATGTCTCTGTGTGTGTGTGTGTACCTCTAAGTGTGATGTACTCATCTCTGTGCATGTGGCTTGCCGGATTATTCCTATGAAAGGCATTTTGAAATGTAGACGAATACTTGTGAAATGGAACAGGGAACTCTGGGTGTCCATCTGTGACGTCCTTTTGCAGAGTTTCCAGACAGTGCCCCCACCAGCAAAGCCCCTGCCTCCTTCTCCAAGCCTCAGCTCTGGTGGAAATCATCTGTTCCTTAAAGTGCTGGCCTTGCTAAGCGTGCCCTTTCCACTGGCTGAGTTATTTTCTCAGAGCCCCTGGCCCTCTCCATTTCATCTGGTTGGTTTTGGAGCCAAGTGAGCATGATGGGCCCATATGTGTGTGTGTGTGTGCGCACGTGCATGTGCCTGTGCACATTGGTGTGTGCCTGTGTATGTCAGCTCGTGTGCACATCAGTGTGTGCATGTGTGCCTGTGTATGTGAGCTCGTGTGTGCATATCAGTGTTTGCCTGTGTATGTGAGCTCGTGTGCACGTTGGTGTGTGCCTGTGTATGTGAGCTCATGTGTGCACATCGGTGCTTGTCTGTGTATGTGAGCTCCTGTGCACATCGGTGCGTGCCTGTGTATGTGAGCTCGTGTGCGCACATCGGTGCCTGCCTGTGTATGTGAGTTCGTGTGCACATCAGTGCCTCCCTGTTTATGTGAGCTCGTGTGCACATTGGTGCCTGCCTGTGTATGTGAGCTCGTGTGCGCACATCGGTGCCTGCCTGTGTATGTGCACTCGCGTGTGCACATTGGTGCATGCCTATGTATGAGCTCATGTGTGCACATTGGTGTGTGCATGTGTGCCTGTGTATCTGAGCTCATGTGTGCACATCGTTGCTTGCCTGTGTATGTGAGCTCACGTGCACATTGGTGCATGCCTGTGTATGTGAGCTCGCGTGTGCACATCAGTGCGTGCCTGTGTATGTGAGCTCGCGTGTGCACGTCGGTGCATGCCTGTGTACGTGAGCTCATGTGCACGTCGGTGCATGCCTGTGTATGTGAGCTTGTGTGTGCATGTCGGTGTGTGCCTGTGTATGTGAGCTTGTGTGTGCACATTGGTGCATGTGTGTGTATGCACGTGTGCCAGGTGGGACGGTGCCAAGCTCTGACTCCACATCTGTGTTCCCATGTTTGCCTGCTTGCGGTTTCCAAAGCTTTCTTTTTTCTTTCTTTTTTTTTTTTTTTTTTTTTTTTTTGAGATGGAGTCTTGCTCTGTTGCTCTGTCACCAGGCTGCAGTGCAGTGGCATGATCTAGGCTCATTACAACCTCCAACTTTCTGGTTCAAGCGATTCTCCTGCCTCAGCCTCCCAAGTAGCTGGGATTACAGGCATGTGCCATCACGCCCAGCTCATTTTTGTATTTTTAGTAGAGAGGGGGTTTCACCATGTTGACCAGGCTGGTCTTGAACTCCTGACCTCGTGATCCACCTTCCTCGGACTCCCAAAGTGCTGGGATTACAGGATTACATTACAGCTGGCCCAGAACTTTTTTTCTGACATCCATCAGGCCATTAAATTGGAAGAAGCCTTCCACCCCTGCTCATTTTTATGACACAGAAATTAAAAAGAAATATGCCCTGCTGAGACCACAGGGTGATGGTGCACGGCTTCTGTGCAGAGAGGCGATGTTTTCCTCGGCGTCCCCACCATAGGGCACACAGCCCTATTCACTTGCCGCCGTGCGTGCCCCCTTCCCTGCGTCCCTATGTCCCGTGTCCTGAGGACTGCGTGCCCTTCCTCCTGCCTCTACCCTGGCTGTCCCCCACCTGGAGAGCTGTCCAGCCCCTTACCAGCTTGTCACCCTCCATAACCCTTGAAGCAGCGCTCCAGGAAAGGCTTCCTGGATGGTGTTGCTTGCAATCTAGATACTCTGCCCTGCGTCTGTCACTGCCTGCCACATGCCTCACACCCCCTCAATTCCAGGAGTATCTGGGGACAGCAACCACTGCACCACTAACCCCTGGGTCCCTGGTGCCCAGGCACAGGCGGGCAGCAGGCAGGATTTGGCACATGCTTGAAACTGTAGCACTGTACACATCATGTGCTCACCAGTGCTGTAACCACTCGTGCTGTCTCCCTAGGGGGAGCCCGGTGAAGCAGGAGAGCCTGGCCTTCCGGGAGAAGGTGGCCCCCCGGTGAGTGAGTGAGCGGGCACTGAGGGAGGGGTGGGATGCAACTGACGGGCGTGTGGACGGGGTGCTGGGTCAGAGGCTTCAGCTCTGCCTCAGTATTTTCATCTGTGAAATGGGAGTTGTAACCCCTCCTGTGCCCATTTCATGGAATTACCTCGAACAAGACGTGTGATGGGGTAGTGAGTGTGTGCCCGTGTGTGCCCTCATGTGCCTGCAGACCTAGCGATGACCACCTCTGCCCAGTGGCCTGCGGGGACTCGGCCCTCTGTGGTGTTTGCTCCCACCCCCTTCACAGGCTGCCATAAGTGTAAGGGCGGCTGTTGTTACCTTGTCCTCCCAGACCTTCAGGGCCAGACTAGGAATATCCAGGCCTTTGCAGGCTGGATGAATATTCCCTGTGAGGCCGGCCTGAGGGTGGCTTTCAGGCCCAGGACCAGCCGGGTGGACTCAGGTCTCCTGGGGTCCGAGCTCTTCCTCCCCGTGAGGGAGAGTCAGTGAACACCCCTTGTGGTTTTCACTGACGGGCGTCCGGTCCAGCAGTCTGTCCCTCCCACCCAGAGCTGAATCTCAGCCTTTGAGGGCTCCAGAAAGCAAAGGCTCCTCAGGCACTGGTCTGGGTGCACGCAGGGGCTGACTCTGGATTGGGATTCAGGGTTGGGGGAGCGACCTGGCAGCTGGACCCCTGCAGGGCTCGGCAGATACTTGGAAAGGGTGGTCTGAATGGGGTGAGAACCGGGGACACCCACTGTAAACAGGCACCTGCCTTGCTCTCTGCGTGGTGATGTGGTCGGCTCTGAGACCTGGACACTGGCCTCTTCCCTGTAGGGACCCAAAGGCGAAAGGGGAGAGAAGGGCGAGTCGGGCCCTTCCGGTGCTGCTGGACCCCCTGGACCCAAAGGCCCTCCCGGAGACGATGGTCCCAAAGGCAGCCCTGTGAGTAGTCCAGCCACGCCTCGGGGGCCTGCAGCAGGGGTGGAGCTCTGCACGGGGTCATTCTGAGTCACTGGCCGTGCGCTCTGCTCAGTGAATAGCTTCAGGACCAAGTCCATGTCTTGGGTAATTTTCCTAGACACTAGAGGTTGTTATACTAGCTACTGAACCAACGTAGTGGAGACAAGACAGAGGTGTGGCCTGGTGGAGAAGGTCCTGAGTGGTGGTTATTTGTGGGCCAGGCGGCCGGCCGAGAGGTGCCAGTGACAGCCGGGCTTTGGGAAGATGCCTCTGCCCGTGGCCGGCCCTGATTTTGCATCAGGAGGAGTTTGGAGAAGAACATTCCCGAAGTCTGAAAGTCCAGGCTCTAGTTGCAGCCTGGAGCTCCCAGGAATGGACCTGTGGGTGGAACACCTGCCCCTTGCAGGGCTCTGGAAATCAAGAGACCAGCTGACCACTGGCCAGGCTTGCTGGCTCCGGGAGATGCTGCACAGGGAAGGGTTTCTGGGCCATAAAACGCACTGGGGTGTTGGAATTGCTGGAAAGTCCTAGGAGCTGGATGGTGGCAGGTGGCCGTCTTGAGGCCGTGACGTGATCGGCCGCACGTGGTCTCAGTCAGGTTGCTGATGGCCTTGGCCGCCTCTTTCTTTGTTCTTTTCAGGGCCCAGTGGGTTTTCCTGGAGATCCCGGCCCCCCTGGAGAGCCTGGCCCCGCGGTAGGTGCTCAAAAGGGCACAGCCACTGGATACCCGCAACGCTGGCCTGCCCCTGCCAGCCCCATTTCCCCTCTTTCTGCTTGTTCTTTTTGATGAACTCTCACTGGGACCAGCAATTTCCCAAAAGGCCCTCACGTTCTGGTGATCAAAGGAAGAAAATGTCTTTGACCCCTGAGCATGCTGTGTGCTGGCACCGGGATGGGTCGGGGTTTGGGGAAGGGGCTGGAGATGCATTGGGAGCTGGTGCAGGAGCTCAGGGTGCCACCTGGGGGTCAGCAAGGAGCACGCTTTTGTCCTCACAGGGTCAAGATGGTCCCCCTGGTGACAAAGGAGACGATGGTGAACCCGGACAGACGGTGAGTCCACAATCTGGGCCGGCTTCCTGGTGGAGGTGTCAGTGTATTCTTGGGACTTTGTACCTTGCTTGGCTCATTTCTGGGAAAAACTCCAACCTAGTTGATATTGATTCCCTTATGATATTGATTCCCATACAATATTGCTTCCCTTACGACATTGATTCTGGACAGTGACAGGCACATGACCTCCCTCTGAGATTCATGTGCTGTCCCAGAAGCAGGTTTGCGGCAGCCCCAGGGCTTCCACGACCTGCCGCGGGCTTGTGCGGGAACGTCAGGTCTTACCCACAGCCCCGCCTGGCAGGGCCAGTGCCCCCCTCACTGAGCTCTTCCTGCCTTGCCTTGACTGAGATCGCACCGGATGTTGCATCCCACACTTGACGCTGAGTGTTGTAGACACTGCTTCAAGCCCAGATTGTCTCTCTGGGACAGACCGACCCCCACGGGCCCTGGGCAGGACTGGGCCTGAAGGTAGCCCCTGAGGCCTCACAGGTTCCCTTGCCCCACTCTGCATCCAGCCTGCCCTGCATCCAGGGCAGAGGGCATGTAACTGAGTTGAGAGGGGCGTCAACTCAGAGAAGGGGTTAGGGATGGAGCCTGGGCTCAGTTTCCCTGACAGATGCCCCCATTCTAGCACTTCGAGGTCTGTGTCACTGCTTCTGCCAGAGGGGATGCCCATGCCTCCTCCCTGCCCGGGTTGTGGTGGGGACTGAATCAATCATGGTGTATCTAGAGTCGGAAAGCTCTCTTCCAAAATGCAGAAAACCCACAAGATGGGAGCCTGGGTTCCTTACGCTGTCACAGCCTGGGTGCGATGCTCTCTGAGGACCCTCTATGCCAGCCCCCAAGGAAGAGAGAGCAGCTGCAGGGCTGGCTGAGCAGAGTAGACTGAAATCTCTGCGTGTTTTGCTTCAACTGATTCAAACAGTCCCCAGTTCCTGACACTTTGCTCTTTCTCCCAATACCAGGGATCCCCCGGCCCTACTGGTGAACCAGGCCCATCCGGGCCTCCAGGAAAAAGGGTAAATAATTCTGCGAGCACATCCTGGCTGTCAGCTCCCTGCATGAAGCACCCCTGCCCTCCCTGTTGCCTTTTGCTTGGGTCCTGGATGCTCCAAGCCGCACTGATGAGGAAGGGCTTGGGGCGGCGTGTTCTCTGCTCAGCCTTCACCACATCACCCCAAAATCACAGACGTGCCAGGTCAACGCAGCTGCTCCTTTTAGGACAGGCTGGCTGCTGACACCGTCAGTGTATCTACTGTGGGAGAAAGACTCGCAAAGCTGCAAAAGTCCTTGTCTCCTGGATCAGGTTTTACCTTAAAGCCAGAACAAAAGAGAAGGCAAAGCACCCTTTGCAGACTGAGCGGCCCAGCCACTTGCTGGGGCTGCGGGAAACAGGAGGCCAGGCGGAACTCACGGCATGCACTGCACCTTCCCACGTGGCCTGAGAGGGCTTTACCTGGAACTGGAGTCTGTAGGACTCAGACTGGGGCCCCGTGTCCCTGAAGGCAGCCTAGAAGTAGCCTCCGGGACCCTGTGCCCGGCCCTCCTGCCCAGCACACCCTGAGTACCTGCACCCTGAGCTTGCCCCTCTGCCACCGCAGGCCACGCTCTGCCACCGCAGGCCACGCTCTGCCACCGCAGGCCATGCTTACCACCTGTTGTTCCCTTGCTTGTTTCAGGGTCCCCCGGGCCCTGCAGGCCCCGAAGGCAGACAGGGAGAGAAAGGAGCCAAGGTAACGTGCTTTGGGGCCAGGCTGTGATCATGTAGACCTCCTGGAAGGGAGCCCGGTGGGTGGGGAGTAGATAACCGTGTGGGCAGAGAAGGCCATGGAGGCCGAGAGTGGCCACCCCAGGGGCACCTGGCTCCTGGCCTACCTGGGGAAGTGACCTGGTTCTCTCTGGAGGAGGCAGCCATGTGGTGGCCACAAGACTGGAACCGTCTGCCCTGCCAGCCTGAGGGAGGAGGCGGCGTGGGGGGTGCTGGAGTCAGGGAGCCCAGGGCTGAGTTCTGCTGTCCCCCAGCACCCGGCCACCTTGTGCCTGGTCTTCAAGCTGTCCATACCCCAGCCCTGAACTTTGAAGTGGACCGTGTCCGATGGTGACTGTGTCTGCTGCAGGGCCCCTGGAGAAGATGGGATGCCATCGCCTGTGCAGTTAGCTTGGGGCCTGGCCCGGGAGCACATGGGAGGCTCTTCTCAGCGAGGTGATGGCGGCCCGGCCTGGTGCTGTTTGCCTCCCTCCTGGAGATGCCTGTCATTAAGTGAGACGGGGAAGCTTGAGGGGCTTCACCTCTGCCTCAGCAGTGGCCCTGTGATGACTGGGCTGTGGTTGGCCTGGTCTGTGGAAGCTGGGGGTCCCTGCTGGCTGGAGAAATGATCGGGATGGAGACTTGGCCAGGGCAGCTTCCACAAGGAATGTGGAGAATCAGGGCAGCCCTGGATATCTGGGGTCATCCAGGGCTCTCCCAGAGGTGCCCAGGGTTTCCAAGCAGTGGTCCCAAGCTGGGGTGCCTGGAGCCCAGAGCCCTGAACCCCATTTTGCCCTCTGCCACCCTGCAGGGAGAAGCCGGCTTGGAAGGCCCTCCTGGGAAGACTGGCCCCATTGGCCCCCAGGGGGCCCCTGGGAAGCCCGGTCCTGATGGTCTTCGAGGGATCCCTGGCCCTGTGGTGAGTAGGCTGGGAGGGGCGGAGCGTGCCGAGTGGAGGGACAAGGGGCTCAGGGACTCATGGGGAGCGTCTCTGTGTTTCAGGGTGAACAGGGTCTCCCAGGATCCCCAGGCCCGGATGGTCCCCCTGGCCCCATGGTGAGTGATGCCCCATGGTGGGGGTAAGGGGTGGGGGTGAGTTTGCCGCCTGATACCCCTGGGATGAGGACTCTGATCCTTCTGCCTCCTCCGCAGGGTCCCCCAGGACTTCCCGGCCTCAAAGGAGATTCTGGTCCCAAAGGTGAAAAGGTAAGAGGCACCTCCGCGCCCCGGCAGTTGTGACCTGGGGCCTTCACGTTTGGGACCCTGGGTTCAAAGTCAGCAAGCCCTTGATCCGCCACCTGAATGTGTCCGGCACCCACTGCAGGCTGGGTGTGGGTCCCCCGAGAGGTGACGAAACCAGGGGAAATAGACACGCTGTGTGTGAGGCGTGGACCCTGCCTTTGGGGAGTCCTGAGTAGTTCGGGGGATCCCAGAGGCCCCTGCAGTATTGATGGAGAACCTTCCGGCAAGGCAGAGGCCCCAACTGATGGTGTCCAGGCTCCAGGAGCCTCTGCTCTCCCTGCGCTCGCGGCCTCAGATCCTTCCCGCAGGAGGTGTGGAGGCATCTCTGCAGCAGGAGCGAAGCCTTTTATTTTCCCTGGCTGCTGGGGACTGTTCTCTACCGCACTGATTTATTTACAAACATAAAAGGCACTCAGGAGCCAGGTGGTCGTATATGAAGCAAAAGCCAGCGAGGGCCCTCTCACTTCCACTCTGACATCTGCCACCACCCGCCACACACCCCAAGCCACGAGGCGAATGAGAGCTGGGGCGTCCCTGCAGGGCTTTCTGTGGGTTCCTAGAAGACAGAGACGGCACCTGCCATGGATTCTTCTTTTTTATAAAACAGCAGATGACCGTGGTATCTCCACTGCTCTGCACCTTTCTCTCTGGGTCAGCCCACAAACTCTAGTTCCGCAGAGGAGCAGGCGGGGAATCCGCCAAACAGAAACAGAGAGTGTGTATGAAGAGAAAGAGCCAGATGCTACCACTCAGGAAACCCGCTTGTCACTTCGTCTGCCTCCGTGTCTGTGGCTCCGTCTGTTTGTAGACAGGACTCTGGCCAGCGAAGGGCTGCCTGGGACCTGCCGTCTTGTCACCAGCCTCTCTGTTGAGCTTGTTCCCCTTCCCGGGAGACTGATGTGACCTTGAGGTTCCTGGGCCGTGGCTGTGCCACGTGCCGACTGGCCCGCTGTGGCGCAGGTGAGGTGTGGCTCCTCAAATGCCCCTTCCTGTCTTCATTCTCCCACAGGGTCATCCAGGCCTGATCGGGCTCATCGGTCCTCCAGGTGAACAGGGTGAGAAGGGCGACCGTGGCCTCCCCGGCCCCCAGGGCTCCTCCGGTCCTAAGGGAGAACAGGTGCGTGAGATGGCACTTCTTGTGTGTGGGCTGTCAAGAGGTATTTTAGATCCCTGGGGCAGGCACCCAGGGACCCAAGGCCCATGAGTGCTGGAAGGACATCCGCATGTCGGTTGCGTCCAGTCATCCTGCTTGGCAGATGGGAATGTGGAAGGGCTGGGCTCACCCAGGTGCATAGGGAGCTGGGCAGAGCCTCCTCCCAGCCCCATGCCCAGACTGGCAGGTGGAGCTTCGTCCACAGGACCGTGGCAGCCCCCGGAGCTGGAGGGACTTGGAAGTCAGGTCATTCTGCCCGGTGCCCAGCTGGTGGGAGAGCCTGTCCGTCATCTGCCGCTTGCCCAGGAGGTCACTGGTGACAACCAGCTCTGTTTGCCAGGGCTGCGGGCAGAGTGGTGGTTCCGGCCCCTGCTTCCACCTCCCCCAGCTGCCCCCAGACACCCCTGGAAGCCACTGTAGCTTATGGGAGTTTGCAGCCTCTGCAAGTCATAGCCAAGGAGACCCCATGCAGAGAGCTTCACTCTGTCCAACTGAGTGACTTGGAAGTGGCCTGGAGAGGGCGACATGTGCCATAGAGGCCGGAGAGGGGACAAGGTGACCTTCGAAGTCTCTGTCCTTCCCCCGTGAGGGCCATGGGTCCTCATTCCCACATGGGAATCTTTCCTTCCCAAGCAAGGTGTGAAAGACATACACACACACACCACACTATGCCTACCAGCACCCATGTCTCATAGAATGCGGGGGACAGGCCAGGAGCAGACAGAGCCCTGGGAGACTGGGAGTGAGGTGGCGCCCCCACTGTGGGCCCCGGGAAGGTTTCGGGACATTGCTGAAGGATGGAGCTCAGTGCAGGCCCTGCCTTTTGGCTGTTGTCCTCCATGCCATTGATTGTTCTCCTCGACCAGCATTCCCCAAAGTCCTCGGTGGCCTGGGGGATGAGAGAGAGTTCCTGGCAGCCTGACCGAGGGAGCAGTGCTGGGGGCTGGCAGCCTTGTGGGGGATGCTTAGCCAGCCTGGGTTGATGGGTCTCCTGGCATGTACAGCCCGGGAGCAGAGAGCAGCCACAGGAGGCTGCTGAGGGGCTAAAGGGGCACCCTGGGGAAGGAACGGGGGAGCTGAGGGGTGTGGCAAGTTGGCACGGTGGCAGCCCCATGGCTCTGCCTTGTCTGAAGGTGGTAACCTGCGTTTTCTGCTCCTTTTCAGGGTATCACTGGTCCTTCTGGCCCGATTGGACCTCCTGGGCCTCCTGGCCTGCCGGTGTGTATCTGGGAGGGGTGCGGTCATTTCCCAGAGGGCAGGGAGTGGGGGTGAGCCTTGCAGCCTCAGTGTGGGGCTGGAGAATAGTAGAAAAGTCACACGAGAAGCAGGAATTGGGGACTCCAGGGTAGATTTGCCCATTAACTCAACGTTGGGGTTCCAGGGGACAGAAGACAGGCAGTGGGTTGCTCAGCCCTGGCTTTGGGCGGGGAAGACGGGGCGGGAATTGTCTGTGGCCACTGCAGGGAATGAGGTCACTTGTCCATAGGCGTCTGGGGAGGGTGAGGAAGGTAGTGGTCGGCTCTCCAGCCCTCCCAATTTCTAGAAGTAGGGCCAACCTGGCCCAGACAAGCGGAGTTAGCGCCCCTCCTGTGGCACCACTGCCTGGGTCTCACATGACTGGGACATCCTTCCCAGGACATCCCTGAAGCTGCAGCAGCAGGTGCACCTGGCCCACGGGGGCCTGTTCCTGTTGTGTGCTATCAGAGAGGGCTGGGGGGTGCATTTCATTAGCCCCTTCTGAGCCAGGACACGCTCTTTTCCACTGTTCCCCCACCGCCACAGCTGCCTGAGCTGTGGTTTCCTAGCCAGGGCAGGTGGTTGGCTGGCTGGGTGCAGGTAGGACCACCCTGTGTCTCCCTGAGGGGTGAGCACCAGCCAGGCCCCGACCCTCCTCCCACTCTAGTTGGGCAAGTGCAGTTGTAGACTCCTGAGAGGGACATGGGTGGGAGAGGGCAAGACCAGTCTGGGCAGGACATGATAGGGCTGGAGCTGACGCCTGGCTCCCTGATGCTCTGCCCTCCTCTCTGCAGGGTCCACCTGGTCCAAAAGGTGCTAAGGGCTCCTCGGTAAGTGACACGCTGCCCCAGCCAGGCCACATGCCTGGTAGGTGGGGGAGGGCGGCGGGCCCCCTGGCACAGGAACAAACCTCCTGGACACCTGTCCCAGCTCAGGTCCTGCCTGTCACCATCCTCCTGTCTTTCTAAAGTGACTCCAGCATGGCAGACCGAGGCGTGCAGGCTGCTCAGCCCCTGCGCTAGGAAGGGCTGCATCCTGCTCTGTTCTCACCTCGGGGTCCAGGAGGGTATAGGGGGCTCTGCCATTCTCTTCTCTCCTGTGGCTGTGAGGACCGCCTCCCCCACACAGGTCTCCAGGGACCACTCTAGAGCTGAAGGTGGATTCAGAGTCCCCTCACGCTTTGTGACCAACGGTTGATTCTTTTCCCTTTCCCCAGGGTCCAACTGGCCCAAAGGGTGAGGCAGGCCACCCAGGCCCCCCAGGCCCCCCGGTAAGTAGCCCCTGAAACCCAGGAAGTGGGTGGGTCTCTGGCTAGCTCTGAGGGAACCGAGAAAGAACTGTGTGTGTGGCCCTCCTGAGACTCCTGAAGCCCGTGTGGCATGCCCAGGCCTTGTTACTGGGGCGCAGCAGGGGAAACAGTCACACAGGTGTCCACAGGCAGCTCACAGGCCAACTGGCCCTGGAAGAACAGCTGGCCAGGAGAGAGAGGATACACGTGTGTGTGCTGTGTGTGTGAAAATGTGTGTGCATACCGTGTGAATGTGTATGTGTGTGTGAATGTATGGGTACGTGTATGTGTGCATGTCTGTAATGTGCATACATTGTGTATATACACATGCACACATAATTTGTGTACATGGTCTGTGTGCATGATGTGTATGGGTATGCATGTACATATGTGTGTGCATGTGTGTGTTTTTATATTGTGTATATGCATGCGTTGCATGTCTCTGTGTACATGTATGTGTGTACATGCATGCCTGAGATATGTGTGTATGTGTGCATTTATAATGTGTATGTGCATTTGTGTGTGCATTTATAATTGTGTGCATTTATGTGTGTGCGTGTGTGCACATTTATAATGCGTGTGTGCATTTGTATGTGCATGTGTGTGCATTTGTGTCTGCATGCATATGTGTGTGCATTTATGTGTGTGTGTGCATATGTGTGCATTTATGTGTGTGTGCATGCATGCGTGTGTGCATTTATAATGTGTGCATTTATGTGTGTGCATGTGTGTGCATTTATGTGTGTGTGCATGCATACGTGTGCATTTATAATGCATGTACATTTATAATGTGTGTGCATGCATACGTGTATGCATTTATGTGTTTACATTTATAATGTATGTGCATGCATACGTGTGTGCATTTATAATGTGTGTGTGCATGTGTGTGTGCATTTATAGTGTGTGTGCATGCATACGTCTGTGTGTTGGAGCACTAAATAAAGCCCTCGAGGTGCATGTTGAAACCAGTTTGAACAGGGCACAGCAAGTGCACTCTTGGACATCCCCCGTTGATTGTGGAGTCTCTAAGCTCCCATTGTCATCTTAGCTGGGGCCTCCAGGTAGTGAATGGCTCCTTGCCTCAGGAGGGACTCATGTGGCCCCCTGTGTTCAGGCCCCAGCTAGGGCTGCAGAGGCAAGAGAGGGGAGAAGACCTGGTCCCTTTCCTAAGGCTTAGCCTTTCGTGTGGCTGAGGGCAGGACAGCAGGTGCAAGCCCCAGGCTGCATGCTGTTAAGTTTCAGCTCTAGAGAGAAAGGGAAGAGGGAATAGAGGTGCAGCTTAGCAGCAAGAGGTCCTCAGTGCTGGCAAGAAGCTGGCAGTGGGGATGGGCGTGGGATGTTCCAGAAACTAGAGGAAGGAAGAAAACAGGGCTAATGTGGACAGATGTCCACATAGCCCAGGTCTCCAGGCCCCAGGGAGCCCCTGCAGATGCAGCCCCTACTGTCCCTGCTCTGTTTCTGTCCTGGGACCTATCCCCTCCTCCGTCACCCACCACTGCCCCTGTCCTGCCCCAGGGCCCCCCGGGCGAGGTCATCCAGCCCCTGCCGATCCAGGCATCCAGGACGCGGAGGAACATCGATGCCAGCCAGCTGCTGGACGATGGGAATGGCGAGAACTACATGGACTATGCAGACGGCATGGAAGAGATCTTCGGCTCACTCAACTCCCTGAAGCTGGAGATCGAGCAGATGAAGCGGCCCCTGGGCACGCAGCAGAACCCTGCCCGCACCTGCAAAGACCTGCAGCTCTGCCACCCTGACTTCCCAGATGGTGAGGGCCCTACCAAAGCAAGGGCAGGGCTGGACCCACAAAGTGGGCATGGACCTGGAGGACACATGGAGTGTGGCAAGGACAGCTCAGACAGGCACAGCGGAGCCAGGCAGCAGCAGCCTCCCCATCCGTGGGGCAGGGGTACACAAGAGCCTCTCCTCGTGGAGTTTTTGGAGGCATCTCAGGCTCAGGCTGAGTACAGAGGCCAAGGCTTTGAGCTCAGACCGACCAGGTTCTCATCTGGTCTTAGCCATTTTCTGGCAGGTGACCTGCTTGAACCTCGTGTTCCTGACCTCTCAAATGGTAATAAAAACATCTGCCTGGAAGAGGACAGAGCTGCATGAGGTAGTGCATGAGAGGCCTTTGGCTGGTACAGTGCCAGTGGAAGTAAGGGTCAGTGCCAGCCGGAAGTGAGGGTCAGTGCCAGCCAGAAGTGAGGGTCAGTGTCAGCTGAAGTGAGGGTCAGTGTCAGCTGAAGTAAGGGTCAGTCCCAGCCGGAAGTGGGGGTCAGTGCCAGCCAGAAGTAAGGGTCAGTGCCAGAGGAAGTAAGGGTCAGTGTCAGCCAGAAGTAAGGGTCAGTGCCAAAGGAAGTACGGGTCAGTGCCAGAGAAAGTAAAGGCCAGTGCCAGCCGGAAGTAAGGGTCAGTGCCAGAGGAAGTAAGGGTCAGTGTCAGCCGGAAGTAAGGGTCAGTGCCAGAGGAAGTAAGGGTCAGTGCCAGCCAGAAGTAAGGGCCAGTGCCAGCCAGAAGTAAGGGTCAGTGCCAGCCGGAAATAAGGGTCAGTGCCAGAGGAAGTAAGGGTCAGTGCCAGAGGAAGTAAAGGCCAGTGTCAGCCGGAAGTAAGGGTCAGTGCCAGAGGAAGTAAGGGTCAGTGCCAGAGGAAGTAAGGGCCAGTGCCAGAGGAAGTAAGGGCCAGTGCCAGAGGAAGTGAGGGTCAGTGTCTGGACCAGCATTGGACGCTGTACTCGCACAGTGCCAGAGGAAGGGCCAGTGCCAGAGGAAGGGCCAGTGCCAGAGGAAGTGAGGGTCAGTGCCAGAGGAAGTAAGGGTCAGTGCCAGAGGAAGTAAGGGCCAGTGCCAGAGGAAGTGAGGGTCAGTGCCAGAGGAAGTGAGGGTCAGTGCCAGAGGAAGTAAGGGTCAGTGCTAGAGGAAGTGAGGGTCAGTGTCAGCCGGAAGTGAGGGTCAGTGTCAGC
This sequence comes from Leontopithecus rosalia, assembly GCA_028533165.1. Lineage (NCBI taxonomy): Eukaryota > Metazoa > Chordata > Mammalia > Primates > Cebidae > Leontopithecus > Leontopithecus rosalia. The sequence goes on along the minus strand of CM052648.1, from coordinate 30,484,205 downwards.
CGGAAGTGAGGGTCAGTGTCAGCCGGAAGTAAGGGTCAGTGCCGGCCGGAAGTAAGGGTCAGTGCCAGAGGAAGTAAGGGTCAGTGCCAGCTGGAAGTGAGGGTCAGTGTCTGGACCAGCATTGGACGCTGTACTCGCACAGTCTTCAAACTCTGCAATACCATAAAAACGCATTCTCCTTCTCATTGTCATTGCATCAGGGACCAATTGCAGGATAGAATCACATGAGCTTGTCTCTCCCCGGGAAGTCCGGATGTTCCCCCTACAAGATTCGAGGGACATTCATAGTTCCAGTAGACTCTGATCCCACATGCATGAATTCCCAGAATTCCTTCCAGAAGCCTCTCTGCATTTCTGTCCACCCAGAGAGTGGGCTTGAGCCCACCCTCCCGGCACCAGAACACGTACCCAGTTGCTTCATGCCCCAGCTGTGTTCTTGGTCAATGAGTTTGTCCAATCTATTTATGGGCCCAGCAGTGAAAACAAAATGCAATAAAGCAAACCCCAGAAAGGCCCGTGTTGGCAGCATTCCTGGGACGTACATTTTAACTGCTCGGCTGAAATGTAGCAGCTTCCGGAACCATCCAGGAAGCAATGCTCATGAATCTGCCGGCCTCCCTCCCCGTCTCTGAAATCCAGGTGAATACTGGGTCGATCCTAACCAAGGATGCTCCAGGGATTCCTTCAAGGTTTACTGCAACTTCACAGCCGGGGGCTCGACGTGCGTCTTCCCCGACAAGAAGTCTGAAGGGGTGAGTAGCTGCGTCCCTCGATGGCCCCAGTGGGGCATTTGTCACGTACAGGGCCATGCCGAGGGCTTCAATCGTTTCTTGTCTAGGCAGCTTTAAGACCAAAAGCCAGAAATGAATCAATTTCACAAGTGAAACTGTTCTTCTAGAGGTAGATCTTAAACTGCTTTAAGACATTTTTTAGCTATAAAATAGGTTTGTGCAGCCTGGGTCGGGGAGGGTTGGAGGGATTCCCACCTGCCGCCCATAGCCGGGACTTCACTCACCGGTGTATGAAAGCTTTGTTCCAGTGACTCAGTGGTCCCACTGACCTGAGACCCTCATTAAAACCCTTGGAAGGAATTGGGGGGCAGGTATAATAACGTGACCTCAAGACATCTTCCAGAAGCTGTCCTTTGCCCTAATTCTCCTCCTGGGTGCTTTGTTTTAAAGTCTGTTTAGTAAAGAATTCAGGATGGGGAGCTAGGCTCTAATTTATTGAGAGAGATTTCATGGCATGTCACTTAAATACCCACTTCTGTGGCCTTTCAGAGGCCTTGGCTCTGTGGCAGGCGTTTGTGTGCGTGTGGAGGGTGCATGTGGTGTGTGGGTGTGTAGATAATGTGTGAATGGTGAGTGTCGTACATGGTGTCTGTGCGGACAGTCTGTGTGTGTGGATAGAATGTGGGTGGGTGTGGGTGGGTGTGTGGATGGTCTGTGGGTGCGTGTGGGTGGGTGTGTGGATGGTCTGTGGGTGCATGTGGGTGGGTATGGGTGGGTGTGTGGACAGTCTGTGGGTGGGTGTGGGTGGGTATGTGGATACAATGTGGGTGCGTGTGGGTGGGTGTGTGGTTAGAATTTGGGTGTGTGGATGGTGTGTGGGTGTGTGTGGACGTCTGTGAGTGCGTGTGGGTGGGTGTGTGGATAGAATGTGGGTGCATGTGGGTGGGTGTGTGGACAGTCTGTGGGTGCATGTGGTTGGATGTGTGGATGGTCTGTGGGTGGGTGTGTGGGTAGACTGTGGGTCCGTGTGGGTGGGTGTGTGGTTAGAATGTGAGTGCGTGTGGGTGGGTGTGTGGATGCTGTGTGCGTTCATGGATGCTGTGTGTATGTGTAGATGGGATGTGTGTGGATGGTCTGTGGGTGTGTGGATGGCATGCTGTTGCATGTAGATGGCATGTTGGTACATGTGGATGGTGTGTGTGCACCTGTGGGTGGGTGTGTGGATAGAATGTGGATGCATGTGGGTGGGTGTGTGGATGGTGTGTGGGAGTGTGGGATTGTATTTGCACATATGTGGATGGTGTGTGGCTAGTGTGTGGGTGTGTATAGATGTGTGTGGGAACATGTGGCTGGTGTGTGGGTGTGTGGATGTTGTGTGAGTGTTTGGATGTTGTGTGACTGTGTGGATGTGTGGGTGTGTGGCTGGTTTGTGGGTGTGTATAGGTGTGTGTGGGTGCATGTAGCTGGTGTGTGGGTGTGTGGATGTGTGGGTGTGTAGATGGTGTGTGGGTGGTGTGTGGCTGGTGTGTGGGTGGTGTGTGGCTGGTGTGTGGGTGTGTGGATTGTGTGTGGGTGGTGTGTGGCTGGTGTGTGGGTGTGTGGATTGTGTGTGGGAGTGTGTGGCTGGTGTGTGGATGTGTGGATGTTGTGTGGGTATATGGGTGTGTGTGGTTGGTGTGTGGGTGTGTATAGATGTGTGTGGGTGCATGTGGCTGGTATGCGGGTATTTGGGGGTGGGTGTACATGGCTGGTGTGTGGCTGTGTGTGGATGGTATGGGTGTGTGGATTGTGCGTGGATGCATGTGGCTGGTGTGTGGAGTTGTGGGTGTTTGGGTATATGGGTGTGTGTGGCTGATGTGTGGGGGTGAATGTGGCTGCTGTGGGTATGTACATGGTGGGCGGGTGCATGTGGACAGGCATGTGTTGCTATGCCTCAAGCATGCACCCAAGGCAGGTCCAGCGTTGGCCCAGGCCAGGCGAGGACTGGGCTCCCTGTCACTGCTGGAAGGTGGCCAGGCCTGCAGCTCTCATGCCCCAGCATCAGCCTTAACGGCAGCTCCTCCATGGCTGTGCCACTCTCAGAGAGCTTGCGGTCGTCGTGTGACCCCAGGCAAAGGCCACCGTTTCTGGGGCTGCAGCGGTTTGCTGTCCAGGTCTAGACCTTTGCGTCCCTGCAGCCACCGCTTCCTAACAACCTCAGAACCCCCGGAAACAGGTCCTGCCAGAGGAAGAGCAGCTAAGTTCTCCCCGGGACCCCCAGCCCCCTGCTCCCTAACCGTGGCGAGCACAGCACCCTCTTGAGTCAGGAGGCTGGAGATCTGCAGGCTCTGTGTGTAGGCGTCCCCTCCCCCACCTGGAGTTTTAACTCCTTAAGAACCTGCCTTCCTAGCAACAAACACTGTGTTCAGAGAGAATTGAGACCCGGGGCCTTCCATCTTGGCTCTTGTTTCCCTCAGTCCGGCCAGAGGCCCCAATGCAACTCCCTTAGAAAAGGTGTTTCTCGTTCCTCATTCATGGCCTGCCTCTGCAAACGGGTGTCCTCGCCACTGTGGAAATCATGGGACAGACTCTTCCAAACGCAGGGGTTTCCTGGAAAGCTGCCGCTGGTGTTCACAGCACAGTGGGGTGGGGCTGCTGAGTGGCCCCTGCTCCCCCAGTGTTGACCAGGCAGGTGTCCATGGGCTCAGGCCACATCTACTTGGCCAAGGGCAAGTAGAAGTGCTTTCTCAGGTGGCCCCCTGGGCGCGGGGGAGGCTCACCGCAGAGGCTGGGGAAGCCCACGCTTGCCCACATCCCAGGGCTCCTCCAGGAAGAAGCTGCCTTCACACCGCCTGGGCTTGGCATTGACAGTGGCAGATGTGGAAACGACAGGGTAGGGGAGCTCTGGGTGCATAGAGGCGGCAGGACACCCTTTCCTTCAGGGGATCCCCTCTTCTGGCCTTCTTGGTAGGCCAGAAGAGATGAGCCAAGGACGGGTCTCCTGTGTCCTCATGGCTCACGATGTGGAACCCAGTCAGTCCAGGCTGGGGACAGGCTGGCCCTGGGGATTCTTCCACCCAACGCCTGCAGCAAGTGGACCCTCTGGCTGCCAGGGCCCCCTCCACCCTCCTGCCAGGCCCAGCCTGTGCGTCTGCAGCCACGGCCTCTGTGGAAGGCAGACCCTATGTGGGAGCCCTCCCAGGAAGCGGGCATGGGTGCCCTGTGGCAACACAAGCCAGCCCAGGCTGGCATTGAGGAGCAGGCCCTGCCTACACATGTCTCAGTCTCCAGAAAGACCCTGTTACAGACACACAGCACACACCACACACACGACACACAGATACACACCACACACACAATCGCACATCACACACAAAGATACCGTGCACTCAGATACATACTACACTACCCCACACACACCACTCACACAAATACACATCACATATCACACACACAGATACCACATACCCCCCACACACACCACACAGACACACCCCACACCCACACCGCACACAACGTGCACACACACCCCACAGGCACACACACTGCACCACACAGACGCACCACAGGCACGCACACTACACCACACAGACGCACCCCACACCCACACCGCACACACACCCCACAGGCACACAATCTGGTGCTGCAGCAGCCAGGTAAGGCCTTGAGGATGCGATGACAATACCCCACCCCTCTCCTGCAGTAAATGCTGGCTTTTATTACCATTCCCTTCACCCCAGGCTTTGAAGGTCTGTCATTCGTTCATTCATTCCCTCAATGAGCATTTTGAGCAGTGACTGAGTGCCAGGCCCTGGGCTGAGGCCTACCATGCAAAGCAAGAGAGGCAGAGCGCACACTTCCTGGGCAGCAGTGGGGGCCGGGCTCATCCTCATGTGGCCTCCAGACTCCCTGAGGGCTGGGGCCCTCAGGCTGCATCGGAGGCACTCAGCTGGTCCTCCCTGCAGCCCCTCGAGTGAGGACACAGGCGCCAGGGACCGGGAGAGCATGGGGCGCTGCTCTGGAGGCCAGAGAAGTAACCGTCTCATTCTGTTTCTCTCCCTCCCCACCTCCCCGCTGCACATTTAGGCCAGAATCACTTCTTGGCCCAAAGAAAACCCGGGCTCCTGGTTCAGTGAATTCAAGCGTGGGAAACTGGTAAGGTGGCCTCTGGCGTCTTTTCGGTTGTCGCTTTAAACCCGCCCATCTCGTATCTTACAGAGTAAAATGGCCCGCTGGCCCAAAGAGCAGCCTTCCACCTGGTATAGTCAGTACAAGCGGGGGTCCCTGGTAAGTGGCCGCCTCGGCACCGCCTGCTTGCGGCACGGCTGGCTCACGGCTCTGCATGGCACCCGTCACTGCCGTGTGTGCCACACCACTTTGCCAAACTGCTCCATGTCACGTGACAGCAAGACTCAGCTAGGAGTGGAGTTCAATCCCCGGCCCCCACCACCCTGACAGGAGTGGCTGGTTTTCTGTTTCCGGGTAGGGCGTCCAGAACTGGGTGTACGCCACAGCCCGAGCTGATCCGCTGCACACAGATGCTGCGGTCCTGCACCTGGGCACTGTGGTTGGATGCTCCAGAAGCAGGAATGCTTTCACTGTGTCTGATGGCAGGGCAGGGGACATGGATCTCAGACCACTTAAGCCATTCAGAGCTCCTTCGAGGAGTGGCACCGCGGAACCCCTCTCCCCAGCTGCTCAGGGCTGAGGGGCCGCCTGCCTGCCCACTGGCCGCTGGGCTGCAGATTGCCAGTTACACTGCACACTGCTGTGCAAGTCACATTTTAGATTTTGGGGATCGAATCTTACACAAGCCACCCCTGAAAGGAAAAGACACTGGCGTCCCAGGAAGGAGCCGCACAGGAGAGTGTCTTCTGCCTGGTGTAGCACCCGGAGACCGTTTAGAGGCCAGCGGCTGCCTCTGCCATGTGGAGCTTCACTAGGAACCCACCGTGCCGCACGGACACCCTTAGGAACCCACCGTGCCACACGGAGGACCCTTAGGAACCCACCGTGCCACATGGAGCACCCTTAGGAACCCACCGTGCCACACGGAGCACCCTTAGGAACCCACCGTGCCGCACGGAGCTCCCCTGGGAACCCACCGTGCTGCATGGAGCACCCCTGGGAACCCACTGTGCCATGTGGAGCTCCCCTAGGAACCCACCGTGTCGCACGGAGCACCCTTAGGAACCCCACCAGAGTGCTTTGGGCCCTTTCCTGGAGTAAAGAGCAAAGTTCTGTCTCTTCTCCCAGCAAGTTAAAGGACCAAAGTTCTAGGCCATTTATGCCCCAGATTCTCCTTATCTTTCCCTCACTTCTTGGGATCTAGTGGTCCCACCCACAAATGCTCACCAGAAGTGAGCCCAAGGGTTCTGTGGCTTCTAGCCTGACCACTTGCCGACAGTTGCTGCACCCTGGCCACAGCCCCAGCCTCCCTGGGTGGACACAGAGGCCATCCCTTCCCTAAGGACCCAGAGCACCAGCCCCCAGCCGCCTTTGCCCTGTCCGAACCTCTGAAGCCCCTTGTCTCGTAACCTGAAGGCATTCACGGCTCGGTATTAATCCCTGTGCTCTCATTCTTGCTGATTTCAAGTCATTGCCAGCTCCTTTGCGGACGCCCTGAGAGTCTGCGCTCACCGTGGCCATGTTTCTGCAGGCTTCCCGTTTTGTGGTTTGCTGTGTATTTGCAGTCCTGTTTTTTCCTTTCTTCCTCTGCTTTTCCTTCTCCCAACTCCTCTGTGCTGACTTCCAAACAGAGCTGCTGGCATACAGAAGGACCTGAAGCACTGGGGGGCAGGGGGCGCCGGGACCAGGGCTGCTTGGCCTGGAGGGACAGAGCGTAGGGGATGCTGGGTGTGGGATCAGGCAGGGAAGGGGCCCTGGGGGCGAGTCTGCTGGGGGGGCGAGGTGACAGGGTGTGTTCTGCAGTCTTGTGCGTAGTTACTGCCCAGCCTCGGCCCCACCCTCTCCCCTCAATGAGAGCGCTCAGCCTCCACAAAGAGCCTCTCATAGCACCCTCCAAAATGGGAAAAGGAAAAAGAGCCCATTTTCCTCTCATGGAGGAAGTGGCTGTGAAACCTCATTTGCAGCCTTCAGCCCGAGTAGCCCACTTCCACCTCTCATCCTGTTCCATGGACAGTTGGTGAGGGGTGGGGGCAGGGGCGACCCAGGGAACACGTCCCCTTACTTCAGAATCTTTCCACGGCCTTACTTCCAGCCCCGTGAATATCATCCATGGACAAGAGGTAGATGGGGGCCTCTCCTCAAAGAAATTGGATTTTTTTGGCCAGGTTCAGTGGCTCATGCCTGTAATCCAGCACTTTTGCAGGCCAAGGCAGGCAGATGACTTGAGCCTGAGAGCTTGAGACCAGCCTGGGCAACATAGCAAGACTCCATCCCTATTAAAAATAATAATAATACAGAATTGGGCTGGGCATGGTGGCTCACACCTGTAATCCCAGCACTTTGGGAGGCTGAGGCAGGCAGATCACCTGAGGTCAACAGTTCAAGACCAGCCTGGCCAACATGGCAAAACCCCATATCTACTAAAAATACAAAATTAGCTGGGCATGGTATCTGTAATCCCAGCTACTCAGGAGGCTGGGATAGGAGAATCACTGGAAACCTGGAGGCAGAGACTGCAGTGAGCCGAGATCACGCCACTGCGCTCCAGCCTGGGAGAGAGCAAGACTCCATCTCAAAACAGAAATGGGAGTTTTATCTGGGACGGGTTACCCACGGTGCAGCATGCTGAGATAATACTGCAGAGACCCCCCCACCAGGAGAGCAGGGCCTCAGCGTGGGGCCCTGGGGTTCCAATACGGGGCAGCGTGTACCCTGCCCCTGCCCCCTGCCACCGCATGGGCACCGGGGCCTCAGGTCCTTCTGTGTTGGGCGCCGCCCACCGCTGCTTCTGTGGCACACCCTTCCTCCAGTCAGTCACGTTCTCTCCGGAAGGAGCAGCGGACGCCCCCTCTGTCGGTTGGTATTCACTTTTCACCTCAAGGTCCACCTGTAAGGTTCTCGTGGCTGCGTCTCAGAGCGCAGTTCACCAACGGCCCTGGGGCTGCAGCGTACTCCCTTGCCCCTGGGAAGGCCCAGGCCCTGGGCCGGCTGCTCGCCTTGAGCTCTGTCTAGTGACATCTGTTTGAAAAGTGGGTGCTGCGGTGTGTTCAGCCTCCTCCCACTCCCTGTGGGAGACACTCGTGGGAATACTGATTTCACTTCCCTTCACGTGTTCAGGGGGGTTCTTTCGGATCAGGTCAGAGGCAGGGTCCAAAACACGGCACCAGGAGTGTGCAGAACAGGTCTCAGGCGCTGGCTTCAGTGGCTTTAGCCTGCTTCATTCCCTGATGCTGCAAACAGGACAGGCCGGCCCGCCCAGCCAGACCCTCCCTGCAGAGAGGTCCCACACAGGCTGGGAGAGATGTGTGCTTCATTTAGGGGAGCTAAGATGCATCTGTGTCCCTGGCAATGTCGGGATTTTCAGAAACCTTGAGTTTGCAGCAGAGATGCAGAAAGTGAGACGCAGCATCGCTCAGGATGCCCTGCTTGGGCCTTGGCCCTGGCGGAGCTGAGCAGCCCGGTTCTGCTTACCCAGCTAGGGATGCTGGAGAGGCCACCTCAGAAGCTGTATGGCGTCCTCCTCTGATGCCTTCCCTGGATTTGTGCAGAGACTGGGAGGCTTTCAGGGAGAGTCCATGTCACTAGAGCCCCGGGCTGGCCTTTGTTATGGGCAAGGCAGGCAGATGGGGCCACCCCGGCAGCAGAAGTCCTGCTCACTGCCCTGAGGGGACACTTCTGGGAAGGGGAGGAGTGGTCTTTCTTGAGGGGCCATGCCAGACATCATCTGAGACCCCCGTGCCTCCAAGAGGCCCCCAGTCACCCCGCCATCCGCACAGCCCTGACCCTCCCTCAGGCTCGCCTTCCCCGAGTGCATCGCTGCAGCGGGCCCACTCGGTCCCAAGGGCTCATGCCCGCTCTGGCTCCAGCTTTTCACAGGCTCCCTGGCTAGGGCTTGTATCCTGGGCACCCAGCAGATGGTCATTTGTTCACATAAGCTTGTGAGCACCTTCCTTCACTGGCCTTGGGGGATGATGACAGGGCCAGAGTGCCAGGGCTGGAGTGGAGGGACACAGGGAGGGCTGGGATGCCATAAGCCAGCCCTAGAGGCTGGAGGTGTGGAGGAGCAGGGGTCTGGGCTGTCACCCAAAGGACAGCAGTGGGGCCCCTCCTGCCAGGTGGGCAGTGTCTCAGGCAGAGGGAGGAGCCGTGCAGAGGCTCAGGGATCAGGAGAGGTGGCTGCAGCTGGGGGCTCCAAGCCCCCCGCCACCCAGGGAACCTCGACCCCCTATCTGGCCCTGCACCCCTTACTCAGGAAACCGGGCCTCGCCTGCCTCTCCCGCTGCCCCAATCCAGTGATGACTTGCAGAGCTCTGTTTCAGGGATGAGAGGACCGGTCTTCATGCAAGGCGTATTTTAGAGAGTGGTTCTCTGCTCACGCAACACATGCAAACTGGGCAGACCCAGATCACCAGCTGGATAGAGGCGCCCAGCAGGAGGGACAGAGGGCTATGGGTGGATGTGCAGGGAGGACAGCTGCAGTGGGCTCTGCCCTGGAGACGGCGGCCACCATTGGCCATGCAGCAGAGCTTTCTTATGTGCACACTGGGGCAGCCATCGGGTAGGTACCAGGGCTAGTAGTGAGCAGGAAGGATGCCATTCTGCCCCCTCTGAGCTTACCGTCTGGTAGGGAAGACAGACACTGGCAAACTAAGGTTGGGGAGGACAGCCACAGAGCAAGTGCAGGCGCATCTAATCCGGGTAGGCTTCCTGGAGGAGGCAGCACAGGTACTGAGCTCTGAAGGATAAGCACAGGCCAAGAGGAGTGGGTAGATTATTTAAGGCCCTGAAGGATGTGAGGCATCGTTTCCTTTCTTTCTGAGAACACCCAGGAGAGCCTATGTGCGCTGGCCTCGGGGGGTCTGTGGGTGCACTGTTTCTAGGTGGTGCCCCCAAGACCACAGTGTGGGTGAAGCCCAGGGCAGTGCGGATGCAGGCCTTTGTTGCTGTGATTCCCTACCCTGCTGAGCCCTAACCCTCCTGTCCCCCCAGCTCTCCTACGTGGACGCCGAGGGCAACCCCGTGGGCGTGGTCCAGATGACTTTCCTGCGGCTGCTGAGCGCCTCTGCCCACCAGAACGTCACCTACCACTGCTATCAGTCGGTGGCCTGGCAGGACGCAGCCACGGGCAGCTACGACAAGGCCATCCGCTTCCTGGGCTCCAACGACGAGGAGATGTCCTATGACAACAACCCCTACATCCACGCCCTGGTGGACGGCTGTGCTGTGAGTGTCCGCGCCGCCGCAGCGCCCCCGCTCGTGCCCACGTGGGGTTCACGCCTCACTCGCACAGGTCTACCCATCCCCACTCTGCCTACTGCAGGGCGCTGAGGGCCCCAGACCAGGCTCTTACCCCGGGCAGCCCCACAGTTGCAGGGAGACGAGGAATCCTAAGCCTACAACGTAGCCAGAGCTCCGGGAACTTCTGAGAGTTCTGTGGGTTAGGCTGGGAAATCTGAGACCTTGTCGAAAAGCCGGACCTCGGTCCCTCGCTCTGTCCAGGGCTATGGCGAGGAGTGAGGAAGTGAGGACCCCACTGTGGTTCCAGTTTGGAGCTGAGAGCCTCCCTCTGCTCGGACAGGGCTTTTTGGGGAGTGGCCAGAACTAAGCCGGGGCTGCTCCCGAGAGCACGGCTGTGCCCGAAACGCTCTGCAGACTGAGATGCCAGCTCTCCGGACTGCCCGGCCATAGGCCCTCTCCACGCAGGGAGAGCTGTTCTGCTCCTGGACAAGGGAACGGAGGCCCGAGTGGTGGGAGGCTTGCTCAGACCTCACGGGCACTCAGGCCAGGTGCTGGTCCTCGTGCCCCTGCCTTTCTGCCCCAGCGTGGGCCTCCCCACATCCACGCCTTTCCTCCTCCCTACCCCTGAGCTGGGCTCACCCCCGCCACGGTCCCCTCAGGACTGCCCCTCCCAGGGCTGCCATCTGCCCAGGGCCGTCGCACAGGTCTGGGATGTGGCCACGTGTCCTGGAGATTTGGAGGGGACCGATGTCCACGCCATGGCACCGACCCAGGGCAGCTGAGGGGAACGGGGCTGGCATTAGAGCTAGCCCTGCAGGGTGCCTCCTCTGAGCAGAACGGATGGGTCATCAGAGTAGAGCCCGGGCAGGAGGGAAAGCCCGAGGGTGGCGCCGACAGAGAGTGCCAGGCCTCTGGAATCACAGCGGCCCTGGGTTCCAATTCTGCCTCCTCCCCTGCCGAGCACTGCTACAGACACCTGCATCTGACCCTCAGCTCTGCTGCCCGAGGGCCTCATTGAGGATTAAAGCCGTGTACCCCAGGGCTATTGCCCGGCCAGGCTGTGCCCAGCGGGAGCTGTCCTCACCAGGACTGCTCGGCCTGTCCTCCCAGCCTCCACTGCCTTCTGCGATTGGTAGGGTCAGTGCTTCGGATCTGACTATGGAATATGCTGACTCATCTGTGTGTGAGATAGATGGTCCAGGTCCCTGGGAAGAGGCATTTAAAAACACCAGGGACCTTACCGTCCTCTTCAAATGAGGATGACATAGCACCTGCCTCACAGGGCTTTCTGGGGAGCCCACCAAACCACGCCTCAGAGCTCAGAATTGTGTCTAACCCACTACAAGCCCTAGTTCCTGTGACTGTTTATTTAGATACTATGGACCACAAGTGTAAGGCAGTAAACACAGAGGCAAAGAGAAATCAGGAACCCTGTAAAGGAGAGGCAGGACCTGGAGGGACAGAGCCCTGAGTTTGTCTTTGAGCTTCCTGGCTTCCATGGCAAAAAGGGAAACAGACAACAAAAAGGGTGTTTTCTGGTAAAGGGAACAGAACAGCTTTCCAGAGAGGGGAATGTTCCCTGGAAGACATTGCTAGAAAGATGGATCCTGTGAGGGACCCGTGGAGGTTAAAGGGTGGGCCAGATCCTGGCTCCCTAATCTGGCTTAGACAGGCTCCTGCTGCTTTTAAGAGCTTTCTGGAAGATCCAACTTCTTTCATCCCAGTTCCTCTTGAAGTTCCTGCCCCTACTCATTCCATCAGCAAAACCCACTTCTGGAAGGAACCAGAACCTGACTTCCTGGCTCCACCCGAATCCTGGGATAGGGTTAAGCTGGGATCTGTTTCATTCCACAAGGAGAAAGGCCTCTGGCTCGGCCCAGGGTGTCGCCGTGATGAGGGTGTGCTGTTGGCCTCTGGGGAAGCGTGGCCACTGGTTTGCAAGACACTCAACTATGCCAGCCTCCGTGTGCTAAACCCCACCAGAAACACTCCCCGCTTCCAAATGCGAACTGCAATACACGCCTTCCCTTCATTCTACAGACACAAAAGCTGAGGCCCAGAGACTCACAGCCACTTACTCGCCCGGGTCCCCAGGTGTGGCAGAGCTGAGGCTCCTAATTCCCTCTGCAGCATTCCTCTCACCATAGCCCCTTCCTGGCAGAGCCGCACCTTGAATGCCTCAGTTGACAGCAGTCTCACTACCTCCTGAGACAGCCCAGGCCATGGCCATAGTTTCAGGATGAGGAAGCTCTTCTGAGAACTGAGCTCAAGTCTACTTGTCTGTAACATCTGCCCTTTGTCTCCTGGTTCTGGTCCCATCAGTCATGCGGAGGGAGCCGGGTTGGAGAGCAATGTCCCAGCCCAGGCAGTTCTGACATCCAGGCCCGCAGTTCTGTGATGTGGGGACAGCAGGCTGTTTGACGTTCTCAGCCTCCACCTGCCAAATGCCAGTAGGAGCCCCCTCCGGAATGATGGCACTCCACAATGTCTCCAGACACGTCTCCCGGGGGAGCAAAATCTCCCCCATGGAGAAGCAGCATTCAACACACAGAGCAAAAGCTTGAAGGGAGTGCAGAGGTCCACCTGCTGCAAGGGCTTAGAGGACCCACTCCTTCCTGTCCGTCGTGGAACTCAAAGAAGCCGGCACTGCTGGGGCTGAACACCTCAAAGCTGGGAACCAAGTGCCACTGCCGTCCAGACTGTGCCATCCTCTCAGGCGGCCAGCAGCATGGGTCTGGTTAGCCACCCAGCGTGGCAGGTACCAGCCCAAGAGGAGAGCCTGGCTCTCTCTCGCCCCTTCCCCACGGCGGGCGTTCCCGAGCTCCCCGACTGTCTTTGGAGTGTCTCTGGGTACAGAGGCAGGATTGGGGTTACGGGGATCCCCAGACGGTATGCTGGGCGGGGCGAGGCAAAGCCGCTACTTTGGGAAAGCAAAGATTCTGACTCCGAAGAGGTGGAGAGAGGATGGTTGAAAACTGCATAACCCCTGACGGCAGGGGCAGGCTGTTTGGCCAGGCTGGAGAGGAGGTGTGGGCGAAGGGTGCGCAGTGGCAGCAGCGTGGAGCTGGGGCGTGGGGCGGCCATGGGTTGGCATGCAGGGACGCTGGCCTGGACTTGCAGGTCCCCTGATGAGCCCAGCCACCATTTGAAAAGTCACAACCTTCTCATTTAATTACGGGTGCTCCTGCAGGAGGCCCTGACGCCCCAAACTCGGGCCAGCGGCGAAAGCCCTGCCTCAGCCCCCGGAGGCCTGCGTGATTCATATTGTAATAACGGCCAAAGAAATTGGGATTCCAACGTGGGCATCGTTTGGCTGGGGCGCCTGATTGACGGGGCCGCTGAGCAGGCCCGGCGGAGACGCACAAATCACTGCAAGAGGGCCCGGGCACCACGCCGCATAAATCCCGGGGTTTGTGCAGCTTTTGGCGCCTCTTGGGGGCCGTTTCTGGCCTGTAATGGTTATTTATGCCTCTGGAATAAGGGGGTAAAACGGAGCGGCTCGCCGCAGCCTACTTTAAATACGCCCCTCTCTAAGCGCTCTGATAACTGGAGCAGAGGGGTCCCATAAATCCCGGGAAATCACCCGCAGCTCAGCAAACGCAGCCCATCCCACCAGGGAGATGCTGATGCCACTGCTGAGGAAAGCCGTGACCATTGCCTCCGCCAAGAAGGGCTGCTTGCCCACCCTCCCGGCGTCAACGAGGAAGGCCATGCACCGTCCTGCCAGCTTGTTGACCAGTCACTGGCTCCCAGGACAGTGCTGCCTGCTAGCAGCCGGGTGAAGCCAGGCTGGACCATCTCACTGGGCTCCCAGGGTGGGACTAGGCCTGAGGAGATGGGGCTAGACAGGCAGGGGTGGTCTCTGGCTCCTCGCTGTGGGGAGGATGAGGGGGTCTGTACCCCCAGGGTTTCATCCTCCGGAAGGTCTGGGTGGCTGCCCATCTTTGAAGATCCTGTGTCTAGCACCGCTCCCACCCATCCTTCCCAGACACCGCAGGGCTGTGACTGGCCTGGCCGTCCCTCTCCACGGGAGAGCTGTGGCCACCAAGGCGGGCTTGTGGGGCAGCACCTCCCAGCTGCACTCTGCAGGGCTGAGCTGGCCACGGGGTGCAGTCTGCCCCACACTCGGCATTCTGTGGAGCCGTGGGCTTCTGCTGAGTCCGAGGGGCCCCATGGTGACATCCTGTAGGACAGCGTTTCTCAAAGGCCAGTCACGAACATGCCTATCAGAATGAAGTGCACATTCCGAGCCCCACCTCAGCCCGTCGGAATCGACCCCTCTGGGCCAGGGTCAGAGCTGCCTGGGGTTAAGGAGCTCCCTGAGAACTCACGTCCGCTGCGAAGTTCCAATCCTAGCTTGAAAATAATGCCGGCTGAGCCGGCTACAGTAAGGAGAAAGGTGCTGACCTCAAGGCGGGCCTGTGGGAAGGGCAGGGTCGGGGGAGAAGTGGACATCAGGACAGGGTGAAGTTAGAGACACTCGTGAAGACGGTACCAGCAATGCCACTGGCCCCACCTCCTAACACCATCCCTGGGAACACGAACGCCAAGATCCTAACCAGGGAGAATAAGGCCGTTGGAGCCAGCCATGCCCTCCACGTAGGTCAGGGAGTGGAGCACAGGCAGAGCGGGGCTGCTGAGTCTCTGGCCTGGGAGCCTGTGCTGGGCCCTCTGCCAGGCTGCCTCCTGGGGACACTGCCCCCCACCCTGGAGGGAACTCTGGCTGGCCCTCTGTTCATCTCTCTGATTTGCCAGACATTCAAGTTTGCCAGCCTCCGTGTGCCAAACGCCATCATTTCTTCTGCGGATGGGGCAGTGGAAGGAGATCCTTCCCAGGCCCAGATCCAGCTGAGACTGTAAATCTGGTCTGGGTCAGAAGTGGCCTAAGCCACTCGTCCAGGATGTGTTGCAGGCTCCTGGTTTGTGGGAAAGGTGCAGCATGCGGGGTCCTTGTCTTGAGGGAAGCTGACGGGCCAGCAGGGCCAGCTTAGCCTCAGGTATAAATGTCCTGAACCCTGGGAGTTACATTTGGGTGACTTTGGGGAGGGACCAGAGAATCTCGCACCTTCACTACCTGTGTTCTGGGAGGGAGGAGGCCTCTCCTTGGCTTCTGTCCCCCCACCCCAGTGCCCATGGTTGTGCTGGTCTGAGCAAGGGATCAGTGCTGACTCATCCTGTAGGCCATTGGTTCATCGCTACCCCAGCCCTCTGTGCCTCAGTTTACCCAAGACTTCTCTGGACCAGATGGTGTGTAAGGTCCCCATCCCTTCCCATGCTTGTGAAGGTGAAGTCCTCTTACTTCTGAGGGACCCAGCCCACCGCATGCCTAAGGCAGTGTGAGGCAGGCTGTCATAGGGGCTCAAGGCTCTGCCAGTGCCACCTTGGGCTCCTTCTGCCCCCATTTTCTTTTCCAGTGTGCCCCGCTTGTTCTGTAGCTGGTGCTGGGTCCTGGGGGACTGCCTGGAATCGAATACCTGGGTGTCACAATGAGTTCCGACTGGGCATGGTGGGAGGGGCTGAACAGCTGCACCTGCAGCCCTGGGCATGGTGGGAGGGTCCTATCGTCCCCTCGCTGACGCCCACCGCATGCCCCCTCCCACCTGTGCAAGAGGGACTCACGGGAGTTGAGTGCACACTGCACAGGGGTCTCTGATCAGCATGTTTCCTCCAATACTTGCCTGGGCAAGTGCGGCCGTGGGGGTAGGAGGCTGGTGTCAGAGCCAGCCAGGGCGTGGGGGACGATCAGTCAGCCCCAAGAGCCACCGCTGTTCTTAACCACCAGCCACCTGTCTCCCTCTTTCCCAGACCAAGAAAGGCTACCAGAAGACAGTGCTGGAGATCGACACCCCCAGAGTGGGGCAGGTGCCCATCGTGGACATCATGTTCAATGACTTCGGTGAAGCGTCACAGAAATTTGGATTTGAAGTGGGGCCAGCTTGCTTCATGGGCTAGGAGCCGCCGAGCCCAGGCTCCCGAGAGCAACCTCGTGACCTCAGCATGCCGTTCGTTCGTGAGTGTCCCGCACACGTCTGACCCTGGACAGTGAAGGCTTCTCCCTCCCCTCCCGCCTGATTCCATCTGCACCGCGCATCGCGGGGTGTGGGATCCCAGCCTGGAGAGAACAGAGGGAAGGAGCCGTGCCCCCCGGAGCCGAATCACATGACCTAGTTGCACCCCAGCGCCTGGGCCTGCCTCACGCTCGGCCCACACCCACGAGCCCTGGGAGTAGGGCCACGCCTCCGGCCCCAGCTCACCTGACCGATCCTGCTTGTGAATAGTTCACAGGGGTTGGGGGAGGGACTGCCAGATTTGGACACTCTATTTTTCCTAAATTCAACTTGAAGATGTGTATTTCCCCTGACCTTCAGAAAACGTTCCGAGGTAAGCCTTGTAAAGGTCACCCCACCGTCACCAAAGCCTCCGTTTTTAACAACCCCCAACACGGTCCATTCAGAGGTCAAATGTCATTCTGCAGGTGCCTTCCCAATGGATTAAAGGTGCTTATGTTTTTGTGAGTTTTAAGTAAATATTTGTATTGTATTGTTATAAATGTTAAGTGTCCCTGGCTTTCAATCACACACAGAAACCCGGTCCCAGCCCTAAGGACAGAAGGGGCGAGGCTGGATTCTGGGTTGCAGCACAGTTCTGATCAGAAATAGGAAGTCTTCCCACCCCCGCCCCGGCCAAGAACGTGCAATAAGTTGGAAATTTTGCCCGGGACAGCAAGAATTTATGCTGCCATTGAAAAGCAGGTACCACTGCCCCCTTGCAGACAGGTTTTGATTTGCTCTAGGCTTTTTTTAATAGGGAGGGAACAAATTTTTGATATTTTACTTTTTCTACATGCACTTAGACTAAAACACAGGTTTCGATTAATTTTATTTGCTTCCTTTTCCATTTTTCTTCCTTCAGAGCCTGATGGGAGAATGTCCAGGGCAGGGAAACCACATATTTTTGTAGGTGATAACTCGATAAAAATTGGTGCTTATTTTTTACACTTCTCTCTCGTGGTGCTATCGGTTTTAAGGTCTCCTTGAAGGCGCACCAGGGGGCCTGGCCGCGCCTCGTTCTCCCTGCTTCATTCTGTTATTGTCTCCACAGTCTGTTGTCAAGGACTTTAAGGTCACGCATGTCACTTTCCCTTCCACGGGCCGGAGAGCCCAGCATGCCGCCTCCTGCGCTCTCCAGCCCCAGTGCGTCCACTCCTGAGGGCTGTAACGAGCACCGGGTTGTGCCTACTTGATTTGAAATCAAACACAAGCAATAAAAAGCTCTTCCTGCATTGTCGTCGGCGTGACTATAGCGGATTGTATTCGGTTCCTGACTGTTTGTGGTGCTAACTTCCGTGTCTGTTCCAAGCCGTTCAGTTGTACCATGCGCTGTCTCGGTAGATGGAGAAATGTGCAATGAACTGAGTCCCTCCAGAGCTGTCTGCAGCACTTCTTTCCCCAGTATCCGATTTGGATTCCCATCTCAAATGTCCTGGATGCAAGCATCAGCAGCTCTGGAGCTCAGGGCGGGTGGGCGAGGTCCCCTTTGGGGACCCCTTTCCTGGCCGTCGAGGTCAGGGGGCTGCCGTCTGTGGGCGGAGGACCCTAGGGGCAGCCGGGAAAGGCGATGTCTTCACTGTGAAAAGTTGCCCGGGTCCAGTGCCCTTTCTTCCCCGCCGTGGGAAATGGAGGCTGGGCCCTCTGGTGCTGTTCCCCACCCCCCCACCAGAATGTAGTTCCAGCTTGGGAAGCCACAGCCAAGCCGCCCAGGAGGAACAAAACACCGCCAGCGCAGATTTTCCAAATTTCCCTGGAAAATAAGTGTTGCTCTTGCCAAAGAAAAGTCTGGCTTAGAGAGTCTCTGGAGCCCAGGATGCCAGCATGTGCCAGTGACTGTCACCTTCACCTCCCTTCAAAAGAAAAGCCATAGCCGAGGACTGCCACGCCATGCCCTGGGGACTGTGTCTAGGTCATGTGATTCTGTTTTGATTTCTCATCCCATCCAGTTTGTCCTTTGATTCTGTCATTTTCTTCCTCTGTGGTCCCTTCCAAGTTGTCATAATTTGTACTGAATTTCAAAACATGTGCCGTTCTCCCCAGACCACCCTAGCCACAGTATATTGCAATAAAATTCTTCTTATATTTGCAGAAATTCTTTTGGTGTAGTTTTATTTTTTCCTCCCCATATATATATATATATATATATATATATATATATATATATATATATATAATTGGTCAAACGCTGGTGAAAAGAAATAACGGTAAGCAAAAAAAAACGCAAGATAAAGATTCTAGGACATCAGGCCCTTTGAAATACAATGTCAAGTGACACACTGTACATTTTCAAAAAATCCGATAGACGTGTCGTAAGTTTTTATTGTAATGCCCAGGAAAGGATATCTTAAAATATTCTAAACCGGTGTAACAAAGGAATAATTGTAATAGTTTTTTTAATAAATTAAGTTGACTGTTTCCACCGTAAACAGATGTGAGTGGCTGTCTGCTTATGGGTGGCCAGGCCCCTCCCAGACGGGACTGCACACAGTCCTGGGACACCAGGACCGCTGGAGGTAACGACACTGGCCACAGCAGAGAAAGAAGGGGACGGCCCCGGCCATCCTTAGGTGCAGCTCATCCCTCGGGAGTGGCCGGGGCTGGTGTGGACAGCTTTGTGCCCTTGGGAGGATGTTAGAATGTGGCTGGGCACCCGCCCGACGGGTTTTGGCAACTGCTAGGCATCCGCACCACCGTGTACCAGCCTCGCTCTTCACCCCGGGCCATCAGAGCCCTGGGGGAATGTTCTGGAAGCTCTCCAGTGCTATCCTTCCAGCTGTGTAGCAGGATCAGCCTCCCTGGCTCCTTGTGGCTGGGGTGGGGGAAGGCATGGGGCTCGTTCCCGCCGATGACCGCGTGGTGTTCGACTCTTACAGCCTGACGGTGGGCTTCCCTCTTGCCTAGCACCAGCCATGTTTCACGGAGGGGCTGTATCATCAGCAGGTTCCCCAGTGAGCCCCCTGCCACCTTGTGATGAGTGGGGAACAGGAGCAGCAGCAGCACGTTTTTGTAGTATTAAGCCACTGATATGGGGTCTTTATTACTGCTGAGTAACCGAGGCCAGGGGGTCTCAAGCGTGACCTGGGGACCAGCAGCATTGGCAGCAGCTTGTTACAAGTGCCAGTCCCTGAGCCCCATCCCAGGCCTGCTGGCTCAGGGGCCCGGGGAACGCGCTGACTCATCGGAAAGCAGGCCTCTGAACAACTCCGCTGCACATTCAAGTCGGAGCACCAGGAGCCTTGGTGAACCCGAGTCATGTTGGTGCTTAAGGATGGGGCTACTTTCATAACAGAAGAGTGTGGCCTGCAGCACTGCCCGGGTAAGCCGAGGCTGTTGTGAGAGCATGGGAGGCTGTTGACCCATGTCACCAGCAGGCAGAACATGGGGTAAAATTGTTTGATCACTGTGACTGCGCAGAGGCAGATGAAGAACTAATAGCTTCCTGCCCTTGGGGAGGAGGCTGGGACATGAAACAGTGCTCACAGGCTGGTTTCCTGGACGGTGCATGGCACTGCCAGCTCTGGAAAGAACCAGCCAGGAACGAGAGGAAACAGCCCACGACCCAGGATGTGCAGGGTCAGAAGAATCAACCATTTCCCAGCATCAACAGTTTAAAGACCAAATTGAGAAACGCTTTGAGGGACAAACGCCCCTTAACACGCAGCCACCATGCCTTTGAGCAGTGCACCCCTTTCACGAAATTCCAGAATGAATTATGGTGGTGCCTGATGCATTTGAGTTGGGAACGTGGCTCTGGCAAAGGACACTCACAGTCCTCAAAGCGTGGCAGGTCTGAAGGTCCCTGCCATCGAATCCAGAGCGGAGACAGAGCAAGGCAGGTGGGTGGACAGTTGGCATGGTGCCTGCTGGTGGAGCAGCAGGAATCACACAGGTGGGCAGCGGATCTGTCTCACAGAGGCCCCAGCCTGGTCTGGAGGAGTCAGTGGCCCAGACTCACAATGACCCTTTGACCATCCCAGGCAGCGGGAGGCTGGAGGACTGCTCAGCCTCTGGGGACTGTCCCCTCCTATGGAGTGCCCCGAGGGTATGGGAAGGGAGGAGCCTCCCAGGAGCTGAGAGATGGCAGATGCTCCGCTGTGGCAGAAGCTCCTTCCTCGATGCAGCCTCTCGAGGTGCTGCCTTTGCAGCTGGCTCCAGAGATGACTAGAAAGAGATTTCATTTAAATGTCACCAATCAGGTATAGGCCTGTGACCCAGAGGGCCCGCTCTTACCCGGCTGAAGCTCCAGGACAAGCTAAGGGAGGCCGGGCCAGGGGAAAGCCAAGGTCTTGCTGGGGCAGCCTGGAGACAGAGTGACTCTTGCCCAGGGGGCTGCAGTATGACTCCTCCCTGCTGCCTGCAGGCACAGACAGAGCTCAGCTACCTGACAGGCTCATCTGAGGCAAGCACTGTGAACTCAGCCTCCAGGCAAGGTAACCAAGGTAGACGAAGAGGTCGCCAAGGCTCCAGATCAAGGCCCGCCCCAGCCCCTCTGCACTGCACCTCACCCCTGGAGCCTAGCTCATAAAAGCACCTGCCTGCAAGCTGGGCCGGAGAAAGGGCACCGGGCCTGGCACCCCATGAGTGCTCACGGCGGGTGTCCCTGGGAACGTGAGCAGAGGAGCTGGGCTCAGCACCCCCACAGCTCTACTTCCCACTGTCATGGCCCCAGCAATTCCTCAGCAAGCACCAGCACATGTCCTAGCCTGGGCTGGGTCTCCTGAAGACGGAGCCAGTCCCCACTTTTAATCTTGGAGAACAGGAGATCCACACGCCCGATGAAGAAGACAGAGTGCGGAGGCCCGGGCTGCGTCATGGCTCACTGCATCTCATGAGCCCGGGATGTGATGCCTGTGGAATGCTCCAGCGGGGTGGGTGATCACTGTCCTTTGTTTTAAGGATCCTAGAGGCTCGAGTTGACCCTTGCTGGATGAGGGAAAATGTCTGTCCCCATGAAAGAGAAAGCAGGTTGTCTCTTGCCGTCCGGGGCAGGAATTAATGCAAGTTTCCTGTATTGGAAGAGACATCCCTCAGCCTCCTTTATCCTAGTGCTATGCGCTGGGCTCTCGGGGCGTCCTCAGAGTGGCTGAGAGGAAGGAAGGCAGGAGGGGAACTGTGTGCACACCAGCCTGGCAGGGGACAGAGGCTTTGCCTGTGGCCTTGTCCCTGCAAAGCTGGCCCCGGGCTCCAGGTGTAGGGGGAGGGAGCCTCCTTGCCTGCCAGGGCCCTTGGCCACTAAGATCTCAGCCTGCCTCAGGCAGCGGCCTCCATGTGCGTCTCCAGTGGGCGTCTATGCAGCCCGGTTGTCAGGAAGGGCCTTGCTGGAGAGGGAAGAGCCGGGCAGAGGCCGGAGGGAAATGGGAGCGGGGAGGACAGGGGAGGGGTTCCTGGTGTTTCAAAGGTGAGGTTGATGGGATTTACTGAGAAAGGAAGGTTGGAAGTGAGAGGAGAGAATCCCAGAAGATGCTCAAGCCCCGGGCATGACCCCCACAGCGCCACAGGAGCACACACACGCATGCACACATGCTCATGCAGTGACAGCTGTGGCCTGGTGAGAACAGGCTGAGGGCAGCTGCCTCAGTGCCCCGGGCTCAGATGCCACTAGGAATCTGCTACTCAGAGCTCCCGTCTGCCCATGAATTGAGGGGTCACTCTTGCCATGTGGCCAGAGGCCCCACCCCTGTCCTGCAGATGTCTTGGTGACAAAACCGCATCCATGCATAAGGAGGAAGGTGGGGGCATCCCTGGAGCTGGCCCATGCCAGGCCAAAGGATTCCTTTGAGCCGCCCAGCGCTATCTTACTGAGTGTCCCTGGACTCTAGCCACCTGGGAGTGCGGGGGCGTCTGTGTTCTGGAGTGCCTGGAGAAGGGGAAGAGGGGAGAGCCAAAGCTTTCAAAACTGCTCCAGGGCCATCGGGAAGGTGGAATTCACTGACACCCTGAATTTCACTGATGCTGACCCCACGTGCCCACCGTGTCGGTCCAGCTCCCAGTGTGGACACCACCTCCTAGCTCCCACTGGCTCATGCAGGCCCCCAGGGCCCTCCCAAATCCACACCTCCCAGGGTCGGGTCCTGGTTGTTCCCCCACCAGGGAGCTGCACCACTCCACCACCAGCAGGCACGGGAGCGCACCTCCCAGGGCAGCCGCAGGTTCTTAGTGGGACAAGCCCAGTGCTCACCAAACCTGCTCCTGATGTTTCTTGGGGTTTGCCCATCAGTGGCGCCCAAACTGGCCGCGTGTTGGAGTCACCCAGGGAGCCCCCTAAAAGTAAGTATTCTGTGTCCACCTCTAGGACTTCTAAGCCAGGCCTCCTGTGGGGAGATGGAGGTGGAACCTGCAGTACATGAGGCCCCACACCCCACCCCTTGGGGTTCTCTGCTTCACTTCAGCTGCGTGGAGGCAACAGCTGTAGCCAACCCCACACATGTGCACTTCTACAGGAAGGGGGCTCCCATCAGAGCCCACAGCGGGCTGGGCCTGTAGCATGAAGTCAGATACTAAAACCTCATGAAGAGGACTCCGGGAACCACACGGAATAAAGGTACAGGTGAGCACACACAACGGTATGTATGCTTTCAAGTTGCAGGTGTGCACAGGTGGCACTGTGTGCGCTTTAGATGGAGTTAGAGGTGAGTGCACGAAGCATTTTGTAAGCTTTGGATGGAGTTGGAGGTGTGCCTGTGTAACAGTGTGCATTAGATGCATACATAAAACATAAGCGTCTATTTTACAAACGTATCACAGGAAACATACCACTGCATGCAGATGTGGGAGTCGGATTTAATGATTTTGAGTACAGCGAAACCTACCCAGAGCGTAAAAGGGAGCCATTCATTCTGATCCAACTGTGTAGCCTCTCTGTGTGGTGTGTGTGCTGGTGTGTGTGTGTGTGTGTGTGTGTGTGTGCACGTGCACACCTGTGTGGTGTGTGCCTGTGTGTAGTGTGTGTGCCTGTGTGTGATATGTGTGTCTGTGTGGTGTGTGCCTGTGTGTAGTGTGTGTGTGTTCCTGTGTGTGATGTGTGTCTGTGTGGTGTGTGCCTGCGTGGTGTGTGCCTGTGTGTAGTGTGTGTGTGTTCCTGTGTGTGATGTGTGTCTGTGTGGTGTGTGCCTGTGTGTAGTATGTTCCTGCGTGTGATGTGTGTGCCTGCGTGGTGTGTGCCTGTGTGTAGTGTGTGTGTTCCTGTGTGTGATGTGTGTGTCTGTGTGGTGTGTGCCTGTGTGTAGTGTGTTCCTGTGTGTGATGTGTGTGTCTGTGTGGTGTGTGCCTGTGTGCAGTGTGTGTGTTCCTGTGTGTGATGTGTGTGTCTGTTTGGTGTATGCCTGTGTGTAGTGTGTTCCTGTGTGTGATGTGTTTGTCTGTGTGGTGTGTGCCTGTGTGTAGTGTGTGTTCCTGTGTGTGATATGTGTGTCTGTGTGATATGTGTGTCTGTGTGGTGTGTGCCTGTGTGTAGTGTGTGTGTTACTGAGTGTGATATGTGTGTCTGTGTGGTGTGTGCCTGGGTATAGTGTGTGTTCCTGTGTGTGATGTGTGTCTGTGTGGTGTGTGCCTGTGTGTAGTGTGTGTTCCTGTGTGTGATGTGTGTCTGTGTGGTGTGTGCCTGTGTGTAGTGTGTGTCTGTGTGGTGTGTGCCTGTGTGTAGTGTATGTTCCTATGTTGTGTGTGTGCCTGTGGGGAGTATGCCCGTGTGTGTGGTGTGTGCTGTGTGTGCATCTCACAAGTGAGACTTTGTCATGAGGACAGTTCAACAGAGGAGAAGTAACAGGCCAAGGATCCAACCGAAGTGAGACAGGGCATCTGGGGAGGCGACATGGCCGCATGGGGTGGTGGTTGTGCACCTGTGGGACCTGGAAAGAGCCAACCCCGCCACAAGGTCATACAGCTCTGGGGTGACCACTGAGGCATGGGAGGCGTGGGAGGCATGGAGCTTTGTACAGATTTCGCCTGACAAGACAGCCCACAAGACGAGAAGGCAGCATCACCGTCCTTGCCCACTGGCTCGGGAAATCCCACCCCGACCTGCCAGCAGTGTTGGAGGGGACACTGCTCCCCAGGAGTGCCCCTCCAGACACACAAGGCTCAGGCACACAGCCCGTGTTCCCGGTCTCCAAAGCACTCTGAGGCATGGGAGACCCTCCCCGGCTCTGCTGGTCATCCCCATCACACCCTCAGCCTGGGGAAGCTAGCAGGTGTTGGAGGGACTGGTCCTGCTCCTCCTCCCCTCCTCCCAGCTCCCCTCCCACACTGGGAGGACGTGCAGGCTGCTCTGGCTCAACTCAAGTTGACCCAGTCGCCTCTCTTGGGAACTGGGGTCTGTTTCTGTGCCCCACACAGGAAAACCTCACTTTCTAGTAACATCCCAGGGGTGAATACTTCCACAAAAGCCACATGCACTTCCTGCCCAAAACATCTTGCTTTTTTTCTTTCCAAATTGACAAATGGAAATCATGTAGTTTGGGAGAAGCCTAATTCCCAGCATCTGTTGATAACTGACACGTTCAATGAAGCATGTTCACTGCCCTTCGGGACTTTCTCAAATTCAGTTTGAAACTAGAAGCCAGTAGACTGAATGCTCCTTCAGGGTCGGGATGATTTGAAAGACTCTTTCTGAAGGTGGGAGACTGACTATAGAGGCACTGTGCTCTGTGCTGCGTCCTTTACTGCTATGTCACAAATGACCCCAAAGCTTGGAGGCTCAACACCACACAGGTGTATCATCTCGCAGCTTCCAAGGGTCAGGAATCCAGAAACATCTCAGGAGGTGTTTGCCTCGGGATCCCTCTTGCCCTAAAATTACAATCAAGGTGTCACTCAAGGCTGGGGTCTTATCTGGGGCTCATCTGGGGAGAGCTCCACTTCCAAGCTCACTCACAGCTGTTGCTAGGATTCATGTCCTTGAGTGCCTTTGGACTAGGGCCTCAGGTGGTGACTGGCTATTGGCTGGAGGCCACCTTCAGTTCTTTGTGATGTGGGCCTCCCAGCACAGCCACCTGCTCCATCGCAGCCACAGAGGAGAGCCTGCCAACAAGATGGAAGCACCATCTTTTATGCAAACCACAGGAGGGATGCCTCATGTCCCTCGCTGTATCCTGTGGGTTAGAAGCAAATCACTATGCCTGGCCCAGATTCAAGGGGAGCAGACTCCATAAGGCTGAGAGTGCGGGAGGTGGGGAGCAGTGGTGCCAACTTTGGGTTGGGCTGCTCAGGATTCATGAGGCTTGAGTGTCCATGCCCATGTGTTCCTCAACTCTGAAGTGTGTTTCTTAACCATTCATGCATTGGACGGGTCAGAAGTGAGACATCCAGCTACATGGTTTCCTCTTCCACAAAATAGATGGCGCTTCCACAGCTTCTGGGGCCAGATGAGTTGATGTCTGGGAAACGCTTTCTTCCAGGTCCCAGCAACTGTCTTGCACTCATTTGCACCAGTGCTGCTCACCATCTGCTGGCCAGGTGATCTCAGGGTGCCACTGATCACAGAGCAACCTCTTAGTGTCCAGAACCTGCTGGGTGTGCAGCCCTGGGTTGGTGAGTGAGTCTCTTGAGAGAAGAGAATGTCCTGGTCTCTTGAGAGAAGAGACCAGACATAACCGAGACCCCCGAGAGCCACCCAGAGGCTAGGAAGCCCCAGGCTGAGAGCCAAGCCTGCTCCAAGTGGGTGGAGTGTTCAGGACAGGCTTCCAGGAAGAGGTGTGATCTCACCTTCCACAAGAAGGTAGAATGTGAAGATGTACAGAAGAAGCCATTTGGATAACTTTATCAAGTATGCCTTTGTGATGTCTATCCGTCTGTCTGTGCGTTGGAGTTCTGCATGGAACACTGTCCATGGAAGAGCTCTCTGCCCTCTGCACCTGGAGGCTAGGTTCTGAAGCTGACCCTCTGCAGCTCCCTCCCAGATTCCACACGATGAGAGCTCAAAATGAGAAGAGGTGATCATCCATAGCTGGGTAGAGGAAAGCCCTTTTCCATAGCTGGAGCCAAGACATCTGGGGTGGGGGCTTGGGCCACATACCACCAGTCTTTGTTGGTCCAGCTCTGATGTCGGCCCACAGAAAATGTCATAGAGGAGACAGCCATGCCCTTGGGTGCTCAAGAGGCAGGTGGAGGTTGATGTGGGCCTGGGAATAGGGCCGTCCAACATTTGCCTTGCCCCTCCTGTGCTCCCACTGCCCATGTAGCACCAGTTTCCTCCTGGGGGCATCCCAGTCATGAAGAGTTACATGGGGCTGGCTGGGTGCAGCTAGCAAGCCTCCCACTGAGTCCCAGGCATGGTACTGATACCAGCTGTCATGCCACTTTCTTGAGTTCTACTGGCTTCAACTTGTTAGAAGCAAATGCTTGCTCCTCAGTGCCAAAGGAAGAATGAACATGCAAATAATTTTCTCAGCAGGGCGATTTTACTTTATGCAGAAAGGGTGCTTCTCGGCAGCCTGATTGTCATGAGAGCACACTGAACCAAGAAAAGCAGAGGTTTTTATCCCTGACACATTGAGTCCTCACTGCGGTGTCCTATCTCCATTGGCTGGAGCTGGGCCTCACAATCTAGATTAATCCTGATTGGCTAAAAACTTAAAACTTTCCTAAATAGGTAAATGTGTGCAATGGAGAACAAAGGAAGGGGGTTGTTTACGGGAAACGAGGAGAATAATAACATTTCCAAATAAGAAAGAGGCATGGGCTATAAGCCAGGAGATGCCTGGGCATGTTTGGATATGTCTGAGCAGCTATAGGCCAGAACAAATAACTTGGCTGAAGTACAAGGACATAGAATGTACTTATTCCCTTACTGTATTTAATAGCTCCATAGGACTTAACAAAGAGTTTTTAGCAAAAAGCAAGGAAGCTTGAAGGACGTTAGTTTTTATAAGAAACTATTATTTCTTTTTTTTTTTTTTTTTTTTAAATTTTTATTGCATTTTAGGATTTGGGGTACATGTGCAGAACATGCAAGATAGTTGCATAGGTACACATGTGGCAGTGTGTTTTGCTGCCTTCTGCCCCCTCACCCATATTTGGCA
>CM052648.1:30414800-30456561 GCA_028533165.1 Leontopithecus rosalia | reverse complement strand
CTGCGTGCCTTTTACACCTGGGCTTTTTCCCCCGCTCTGTGGGCTATAAGGATCCGTCTGAAAATGCGGTGTTTGCTTACCCTCTGCGTCTTGACTGAGAGCTGCAGTGGTGAGTTGTTTCTACAGCGCCATCTTCCTCCCCCGAACTGTCAAGAAACTATTATTTCTAACAGTTACTATTTATTATTTAACAAAAAGGGCAACTTTGATGAGGAACTTTTTACTTTTCACAGACTCTGCCTGGAAACACCCAACATGCTCCCCAAGGCAGGGCAGACTCCACAAGCCCGTGGCTCTGCCTCACCTCCCTGGAGCCTCAGCCACCCACCCTTTGTGCCAGGCATGGGAGTCACTTAGATCGGTGCCAGGCACGCCATAAAGACTGCCCTACTGGGAGTCATCCATGTTCACCTCATTCTGTACTTTCTTGAGAGACTGAGGCAGGGCAGATACTGAGGCAAGAGTGCAGTCTGGCCCAGGGCTTTGGTTCTCATGAGAGTAGGCAGGGAGTGGGGGCATCGTTCGTCAAGGCTCCACATTCAGGCATGAGCTCGGAAGGGCGTCAAGAGAAGACTAAATGAAAAGAGGAGAGGTCTGTCCCAGGTTGGGACAGCTGCTTCTCCTTCACCATCAGGGAGGCCTGTGGAGACAGAGGGCAGGGCCTGGAGCCTCTGTAAAAGGCTGGCAGCGTTCTCACACTTTAGCCTGCTTCAGAGCCACCTGGAAGTTTCCTAAGTCATTTGCAGGGTCCCCTCTACCCCTCTCTCCCTGCTGGGGGCCTGGTTCAGTAGGTATGGGGCACCGAGAATGTGTGTTTCTAAAAAGTGTGCAGATGTTGCTGCTGCTTGAAATAGGCAGTATTTGCTAGGCTCCCCAGACTTCTGCTCTAAACCAGGCTGGTCAGTCTCAAAGCACAGTGGATTCACAAAAATATGCCCCCTAGTTTCCTCTGATGCTAAAATTCCACTGTAAAGAAATCTACTCCTCCCATACAAAGCTTGGAATATCGTTAAAATTCAAGCGTCTCAAAGACTTGACAGGTCTCTTCTCTTCTCTCTTCCCTTCCCCCTTTCCCTTCCCCTTCCCCTCCCCCTCCCCTCCCCTTCCCCTTCCCCCCTGTCTCCCTCCCCTCCCCCTCCCTCTTCCCCTTCCCCTTCCTCTTCCCTCCCCACCCTCCTCCTTTTAGAGACAGAGTCTCAGAGTCTCTTTCTATCCACCAGGCTGGAGTGCGACTGCGTGACCTCAGCTCACTACAACTCCACCTCCCAGGTCCAAGTGATTCTCTCACCTCGGCCTCCCAGTAGCTGGGTCTACAGGTGCCTATCACCATGCCTGGCCAATTTTTGTATTTCTAGCAGAGACAGGATTTCGCCAAGTTGGCCAGGCTAGTCTTGAGCTCCCATCCTCAGGTGATATGCCCACCTCAGCCTCCCAAAATGCTGGGACCACAGGTGTGAGCCACCGCACCTGGCTTTTTTTTTTTTTTAAGACAGGGTTTTGCTCTTTTGCCCAGGTTGGTGTGATCTTGGCTCACTGCAACCTCCGCCTTCTGATTCAAGAGATTATCCTGCCACAGCCTCCTGAGTAGCTGGGATTACAGGCAGCTGCCACCCCACCCAACTGATTTTTATACTTTTAGTAGAGATGGGGGTTCACCATATTGACCAGGCTGGTCTTGAACTCCTGACCTTGTGATCTGCCCACCTCAGCCTCCCAAAATGCTGGGATTACAGGCATGAGCCACTGTGCCCGGCCAGATTTTTTTCTTATAAACCTCTCTAGCAAGGTTCTGATCCTTCAGTAGAAATCAATTTGACAACCTTTATTTAGAGTGGAATTTTGGTATAGAAGAACAGATCCTGAGAAAGAAGAGAAAGTGTGGGAGGGCTCGTCAAATGGATGGAGGCCGAGCGTGCTGCCACGTGGTACTGAGAGCCAATCTCACCCTCTTAATCATTTGTCAGGGGAGGAAGGTGTTGTTTCGCTCCTGCATGAGACCCTGCTGGACATAGACATGGACAGAGGAGATTGGGTCTCACATACTGGTTTGTTCTGCCCCAGTTAGATCTAATTTTCCTCTGGGAGAAGAGCACGATTGCTGCTCAGAAGAAAGAAGAATGAAACGCCTGGACACGAAGTGGTTAACAGATGAACGGGGAAGAGGAATTCGCAGTTGAGACAGCATCTTCAGAAATATTCTGGAGGAAGAGCTGTAAGTGCATTGTGTGCAAATAATAACAGCATTCCCAGTTTGGCCAGAAGGTAGATGAATAATGAAAGACAGGGCAGGAAATCAGGTGCGGCCTGGAATATGGATAGAGGCCTTGAACCCTTTATTAGGCTTACACTGTTGTGTTGAGGAGCAATGGACAGACATCTGGGGGCCTGATGTGAGGATGGGACAGGGATGTAATCATAGCTCGGCTTTGAAAATGTTCAGCTGGTGTTGGTGTGGAAGGTGGGCGTGGGAGGCAGAGATGGCACCGCAGTCCAGAGAAATAGGAAGGACGTGAGGGAGAGTGAGCAACTGCTCACTGACACCCCACTTGGTGCTGTTAGATGGAGTGAACCCCAAGTTTCTCTTCAAAGAATCGGTATGTCGGTATGTTCAGTTCTTTGCCCTCCATTTTAAAGTTTAACTTCCTCATAGTTTCAGTAAACAAACTTTTCCACCAGTTCTAATCAGTAGTTCACATCTGTTCCCCATCCCCTGCCCCGTCCTGACTCATCCTGGTCATCTGCTCCAGACACCTGCTTTGACCCCTGGCTACCTGCTCTGACCTGCCCTTAACCATTCTTCCTGCCAAACTACCCACCTGCCACTCCTGTTCATACCCCTGCTCCCTTTAAAATAGCCAGTTGGAATTAGACTAGGCTGTGCGGTCCAACCCTAGCCAATAGGGGAATGACACAGCGGTAGGGGCAACCCCCATCAGGCATAAGTGCCCCTTTCCCTCCCCTGTCCAGGTGTGCACCTACCTGCCATTGTTCCATCTGTGAGCCACACCCTTCTATAGAAGTAAATTGCCTTGCTGAGGAAATTTATATTCAAGTGCTACTTTCATGGCCTCAAAAATTTTACCTATAACAGTACAGGAATAGACCCCAGGCCACCTGTATAGTCACTGGCTTCCATGCTGGCTCCCACCAGTCCCGTCCTTCTCCACTGCTCTCAGACACCCTGGCCTCCTTACCGTTTCTCAGATCTGATAAGACTTTTTCCTCTTTCTGTAAGACTTTACCCCAAATATTGTATATCTGACTCATGTTTTTCAGTTCTTGACTCAAATGTCACCTCTTCAGAGAGGCTTTGTGGAACTAAAAGTTTAAAAAAAACCCTTCAGACTTCAAGCATCTGACAGTTGAGAAACAGCTTACATTAGATTAACTCTCCTGTGAACAAAAATACTCCAGAAAACCTATGAAAATACAATTATTGGAAGGCAAGGCAGAGTAACTAAAAGCAGGCAGAATCCGGATGTGAGGGAAGCCACGGGAAATAGAGGCCACACTGCGTGAGAGCCGGGCACCCTGACTTCCTCCCCTGGGCACTTCCGAGTCCACAGAATGCAAGGGACACTGGCCAAGCAGAAGGCAGCTGTCTTATGAGGCTGAAGACTTGATGCCAGTGATGGAGCCTACGGGAGTGGCTGGGACCGGGGTGAGAAATCCTGAAAAAGAGGGAGCCATGTGGGGAAGCTCAGCATCTGCTGACTGAATGCTTTCATATCCTTGCCTGCCTTCTGAAGGCAACATGCCTGGGTGAGAGTCCAATGAACCTGCTGGGGAGAAGCCACTGGAAGGCTGACACAGCTGAGAGAGATTCCAGCAGCTCCCCAGTGTTGGGGAGACAATTTGAGTTGAAGCCCCACACTTGGGATGAATTTGGCAAACCAGGCTTTCTCTGGAGACCCAGTGCTTAAGTATTACGTAAGCACCGTGTTCCAGAACTAAAGCTTTCACCTCAGGACTAAGGACAACATAGAGCCATTCTAACAGAGTCTAAAACTAAGCGCACACAGAATCAAAAGTGATCTTCCAGCAACTTGCCTGCCTGTTAGCACAAAGCTCAGCTTTTTCTGAGAGGGGGCACAGAATTCAGTGTTCTATACCATAGCATTCACAATGCTTTGCACAAAATCAAAACTTACTAGACATGCAAGTGAAGAAGGAAAGTATAATCCATAATCAAAAGGAAAAAGTCAATAGAAACAAATGAATGAGGGCTCAGGGGCTGAAATTTGCAAGCAAATTATTTAAGTGGAATAAATATGTCAATTTATAAGCAAGAAAACTTAGATGTAGTGGGTGAGGAAATGAAGGATTTCAAAAAAAGATATGGAAATCTAATGACAAGCAAAGTATAAATATTAAAAGTAAAAATATGTAAAATTAAACATTTATTAGATGAGAAATATAAGGAAGGATCAGGGAATATAAAAAAGTGTTGATAGATATCAAAGTTGAGGCATGGAAAATGAAGTTTCTAGAACAAGTGCACACAGCCTCGATTTTCAATGGAAAGGTAGTAGCAAACTGAAAACATGCAGTGGCAGTCCAGAAAGGGAGACAGGGAAGAGGGGACAGAAGAAGATTTCAAGGATTTGAGGACAGGAGACAGATGTAACCATAGCTTGGCTTTAAAAATGTGCTCCTGGCATTTGGTGGGGAAGGTGGGCATGGGAGGCACAGAGATGGCTTCAGCAGTCTAGACAAATAGTGAGGACCTGAGGGAAAGAGTGGGCAACAGTTGCCCTGCTCACTGACACCCCGTGTGGTGCAGAAGTGGACCCACGGCCACCTGTACAGTCAGTGGCTTCCACGCTGGCTGGCACCGGTCCTGTCCTCCTCTGCTGCTCTCTGATGCCCTGCCTCCTGATGTCAGCATGCATGGGTGAGATGCTGGTGAACCTGCTGCTGAGAAGCCACTGGAAGGTGGCCAAAAATACTGGCCAAAAGTTTCTAAATCTGATCCAGAGCATAAAGCTGTACATCTAAGATCTCAGTGAAACCCTAGCAGGATAAACAAAGATCACACCAAGGCAGACTGCCAAAAACAGAAGGTCAGGGGAAAATATTTTTTTTTTGAGACAGAGTCTCACTCAGATTTCCCACTTCCACGGCTCTTCACCTTCCCCACGGATCAGTGTTTCCATCTGGTAACACCTTCCCTAGCTGCAGACCGCCCTTCAGCATTGCTGGGGACATGGATCTGCTGGCAGTGAATTCTCTCAGCTTTCACTGAACTGAAAAAATCTTACTTCACCTTCAGTTTTGAATCATCTTGTTATGATTCTAAGAATTTTTGTCTTGCAGCACCTTAGATATGTTCTTTCATGATCTCCTCCTTTTATGATGAGAAGTCATTTACCCTTTTGATTAATTTTTTTTTCTTTTCCTCTGGTTGCTTTTAAGATTTTCCCTTAAATGGTGCCGTGGCTCACGCCTATAATCTCAGCACTTTGGGAGGCTGAGGTGGGTGGATCACTTGAAGGTCAGGAGTTCTAGACCATCCTGGCCAACACAGTGAAACCTCATCTCTACTAAAATCACAAAAATGTAGGCGTGGTGGCTGTGCCTGTAGTCCCAGCTATTTGGGAGGCTGAGGCATGAGAATCACTTAAACCAGGGGGACAGAGGTTGCAGTGAGCTAAGACGGCACCACTGTACTCCAGCCTGGGTGACAGAGCAAGACTCCATCTCAAAATAAATAAATATAAATAAATAAATAAAAAGCCAACAGAGGAGAGAGAGTGAAGTACTAAAAAATGCTCGAGCAGCCCAAGGCAAGATCGGTAAGAGAGAATTAAGACAGGGTATAACAGAAGTAGCAAGATGGCAGGCCTAACAGAACCATATCGGTAATTACGTTAAGTGTAAATCAAGGAAGCACTCAGAAGGCACAGATTGTCAGGGTGGATTTCTTTTTAAAGCAGGATCCAGTGGTATTCTGTTTACAAGAAAGGCATTTGCAGAGACAAACAGGATGAGAGCCAACGAATAGAAAAACACACACCACGCAAATAGCAATTGAAACACATCCTCTGGACGCCTCAGCTCAGTTTCCTGTGTGCTCAGCAACCCGTTTCCTGTTCCCAGTCACACAAACAGGCTGCATTCCCTATTGTTCCTTGCAGTCTCCCAACTGTGGTACAGGTCAGGCCAAGGGGTGGTGGGTGGAAGGGGGGTGTATCGTCACCATTGGGCCCCAGAGAGTCACCAGAAGCCACTGCCACAGGATCCTCCATGCTCTCTTCCAGTTCCAAGTGGCTGGAATGGAGACCATCCTCAGGACAGGGCCACATAGGGAAGGTGGAAGAGCCACATACTAGAAGAAGCTGGGGACCTGGAATCATGTGGAAGGAGAGGTGCCTGGCCGGGGCACTCACCCTATACTTTCATGACAAGAAGAAATAAAAGTGAGTGTGTGTGCATGTGTGTGTGTACATATGTGTACACATTTGCACATGTGTTGTATGTGTTGCATGTATGTGTGTATGTGTTGGTGTGGGTGTGCGTACATGTGTGTACATGTGTGTGGCATATGTGTATGTGTGTGCATGCATGTGTGGATGCATGCATGTGTGGATGCATGCATGTGTGGGTGTGCATGCATGTGTGTATGTGCGTGCATGTGTGGGCGTGCATGCATGTGTGTACATTGTGTGGGGTGTGTGCATGTGTGTATGTGTGTGCATGTGTGGATGCATGCATGTGTGTGTGTGCGTGTGTGGGTATGCGCGCGCGTGCCTGTAGCCACTGCGATAGCAGGCTATGTCTTTTTCAGTTTGTTTTACCTTAATAATACTCTCTACTCGTATTTACTTTGCAGCCCACTTTGCTTTTTCGAGTTATATGATCTGATATTATAATTAAACATTTGTTTATTTGTCTACTTGTTTATTTTCTGTTTGCCCTCAATAGAACAGGCTTCGAGAACACAGGGACTGGTCTCTCTGCTCCCTCCTGCACCATAGGGCAGACATCAGTACCTGGCATGTAGTAGGTGTTTATTAAACACAAGCCCTTTTTATCTCATATTTGTGAGTGTGGGAAATAGAAAACTTCCTGTATAAAGTTTCCTCTCTTGTTGAAGAATAAGTGTGCTAATAACTTTGTTAAGCCCTATCCTATGTAGCTGTGAGACATGCCACGCTTACAGGCACGTAGTACATTCTGTGTCCTTGTGCTTTAACCAAGCTATCTGTGCTGGACGTGCTCACAGGCATGTCCCAGCTCTCCACTGCTTTTACCTGTTTAGAAAAGTTTTAAGTTGTTAGCCGATCGGGTTTTAGTTTAGATTGTGAGGTCTGGCTCCAGCCAATGGAGGTCAGACACAGCAGTAAGGATGACCCCAAAGGCGTAAGGGATAAATGTGTGTGTTTTCCTTTGTTCATTGTACTCTTATGGCACAATGGCTAGTGAGGGTGCCCTTCCTGCAGTCCAGGAAGTAAAAATTGCACTGCTGAAAAATCCTTTGTCTCAGTGTTGATTTTTCTTTGCCATACCAAGCATCTGTTTCCAACATGAGGCCAGAACAGTTTGAAGCCAAATCCCTGTGTGCTGGCATAGGGAATGCTCCTATAGAGCACCCATAAGGACGTGGGGGGTGGAGGGGGGGTGGAGGGAGGCAGGGGTGGGGCAGGAGCATCTGCAGACCCATAGGGAGCTCTGTGGCCCCTGTTTCCTCATGCTTAGCAAAAATGCCCTCAGAGGCCCAGCTGCCGACCTGTTCCTGGTCCTGGTGATATGGGTGCTTCCCTCCGTGGTGTTTTATTGCTTACTTTTATTTCTCCCACAGAGAAAATCACCCTTGTGATCTTATTTTTTAAAAAGATCAATTCAAATGTAACTTGTTCAATGTATTAAAATAACAATTTCAAAAGTCCAGTGCTTCCTTGAGCCTTTAAATCTAGCTGATAAACCTTGTTCTCCCTGTAACAGGCAAAGGTTAGTTACTTCCTTTACGGGGCCTGTGAATAATTCTGGGTCCATCGCTGACTTAGTTAATTTAATAGCTTTAAGCATTTTAATTGCACTTCCAAAATTAATATATTTAAATTTATGTTTTAGTATTCCAGTTTTCTACCTTTAGCAAAACCTCGGAGTATAAACTAATTTTCAAAATTTAATAATTTAAACATACGACTGTGATGAACCTAAGGGAGGTCTCTTAAATGTTCTAAAACTCTACACACACTACAGATTTCCACATAAAATCACTAACTTGTTCAATTCCTCGAGTTCACGTTTTCAATTGGATTATCAAGGTGTCACTGACATAGGCCAAATTCTCCAATACCCAAAATACCAAATGGACATAGATTACTTTCTGCTAAAATATTCATACTATGAGTTTCAATTTCTCGATCCTGTCTAGACTTTAGAAGAAACAGACGCCTACTCAGGAGGCAGTCAGCACTTGGGGAGCCCAGGTGATGAAGGCCTGGGGAAACCGGGAGGCTGCCATGGACTGTTAGCTACCAGCTCTGAGGGGCTCACTGCTTCTGTGTGAGTCTTGCCCATGGCACTTGGGCAAGGAGAGAAGGTGCCAGGAGGGAGACCACATCTCTGGATTCCATTTCCACACAACCCTGGGAGCCTGCCCTTCCTTCCCAGCCACATTCTGCTCACACTGGGTCTGGCGTGGTCAAAGCCGTGGTCTTCCAATGGCTTTGTGTTCTCAGGCCTGTATGATGCCAGGGACGTGGAGCTGGTCTGCTGTGAAGGCTTGAGCCTCACAAGGCTGTTTCCACTGGGGTCGTGATTCTAACCCTCTCGACCGCTGTGTGGGGATGCTGGTGGTGCAGTTGGGACCAGAGCCTGCCACCTCTCCCTAATGGGACTGAAGCCAAGGCCAGCGTTTGCTTCAGGATTTTGCTCTTCTCTAAGAGGTGCAGATCAAGCTGGGGCCAATCCGCCTGTTCCCTGGTACAGGGGCAGATGTCCAATGTTCCCCGTGAGCAATTTCATGCCACCCTTCCTCATCCCCGCCCCTGTCCCATTCACTGCCCCGTATCTGTGCAGAACCGGCTTGGATGGGCCCTTGGTCCAGTTCCTTGGGAAGGCTCCTGGTCTTCCCACACCACCTTGCCCAGCCAGTATCCTCTAAGGTTGGAACTGACTCCCTGGGACCTGGCCAGGGAGATGCCTGGTGACCATCCTGCTTCTCTCTCCCTGCTCTGGGAACCACCTCAGGCCCCCATGGATGTGCCTAAACTTCTTTGGACTTAGAGCAGATTCTCTGCAAGTGAATTCCTCAAGGACTGGGTTTCACAAGCCCTTCTGCCTGGCACGGACCTCAGGCAGTGTCCCTGCCAGGGGAAGCCAGGCTCGTTAAAGGGGAAGCCCGGCTCATTAAGTGGGAAGGCCATGGGGCCTGCGGAAGACAATGGCCCTGGGGCGGTCTCCACCACTAGTTGGGGCCACCAAGCCATTGGGAGGGAGTGGCCATTCCCAATGGGGTTGGGAAATAGAGACAGAGGTGACAGTGGGCGGCCGCAGCCCTATAAGAGCCACGGAGTTCCTTCGGCAGCAGGGCCCCAGGGCTGAGCCGAGCTGCAGTGGCCATGGGACCCGGTCTCCTGGTCCTCTCCTTCCTGTGCACTGTGGCCTTGACTGATGACACCTGTCCAGGTGAGTCAGCCCCCAGGGAGTAGGACTTTAGAGCCATCATGCTCCGGGAAGCTGACCGGCCGCTTGCTGACCACTCAGTGCACCAGGCCCGGTACCCTGCCCTTTGCAAAGGTTTCTGCCTTATTGTCTCAACAGCTCTTTTTAAGCCTCACACTTTGAAGAGGCACAGAGGTTCAGAGACACAGATGCAGCTTAACACAGGAGCTGGGTCCTCATCCCAGAGCACCCAGCCCACGGGGAGTCCCACCCAACAGCCCTATTCCCAGGGCCGAGTCCTCCTCCACGGAAGGGCCGATTCGAGAGTCCCCTGGGCTGTGAGGAGGCGGTGGGCGTGCAGGACGTTGGCTGGGGGTGGGCCTAGTCGGAGTCTGTGCCATGATCACCGTCACTGGGAGACTTCCCAGCTGGATGTGACCAGCAGGGTCAAGCCCCAGCTCTGCGGGGAATTTGGCCTGGAATGCACCTGGCACTTGGGACAGGAGGTTCCCGCTGTGTCCCTGATGTGGTCTAGTGAGGGTGATACGGGCCCAGGGCTCCAGACCTCCTTCCCTGGGCTCCTGGGGCACTCAGCTGACTCCCGGCAGCTCCACCTGTGGCTCCATCTTCTCGGGGAGGCCTGGTCCCCCTACATTGTGACCATGCTGGAGGACATTTTTCTGGACTCAGAAGCAGGGATGGCTTCCATAAACTGTAGTAGGCACCATGGCCTGGGCCTGCTCCTAGTGGACCAGGGTACCAGGGAATGATGGGTCCTGCGGGGAAAGGCCCCGAGTGGGGCTGGGAAAAAACACACATCCACAGGCCCCTGCACTGGTTATGTTACGGGTGAGTTAATTTCTTCCCCCAGCATGCCTTATTTTCTAGATTATCTAACATTATTAAGTATTCTTTTTTACTGAGAAAAAATAAGCAAATAAAAGAAGTGGTCTACACATGCTCTGACCAGTGAGCCGGGGTGAGAGATCGAAACAAATCCCCAGAGACCACTGTTGCAGCCCACCGCCTCTAAGAGGGCCCTCGGGGGGGCACATCGATTGTTCTTTTCAAAGAAGTAAACAGCCTCAGTTTGGCTCCAGCTGTGTCACCCCTGGCTCTGTGTGCTTGGACCTCACACTGCCCCTCTCCAGCGGACAGAGAAGGCCCCTTCCAGCCCAGAAATTCTACAGCCACCTTCCCAGGGTCTGGGAGGGAAAACGCTATGTCAGCCCCAATCCCCCAAGTTTCTTAGAAATATGTATTGTCAGTAGTTACTGAAAGTGCCCACTGTTTATGCAGCTCTTTCTAAGTGCCATAAATTGCTGTAAGAGATGTACAATGTGCATTCTCTATCCAACCCTGGCCACAACCTTGTTATTATCCGCACCTGGCAGCCCAGAGGGCAAAGCTCCGAGTGCAGTGAGTTTCCCCAGGGCACACAGCACTGAGGCGGGGAGGCTCTCCTAGGTCCGGGTGGCCTCCAACGCCAGGGCTCTGCCCCCTTCACCTCCCTTCCTCGCCAGTGCCCGAGGGGTGAGGACAGACCAAGGCCCCAGCAGAGCAGAAAACCTCACTTCCCAGGCGCTGCTGGGCCAGGCACTGAGTGGCCACCTGTGCTTCTCTGCAGAGGTGAAGGTGGTGGGCGTGGAGGGCTCCGACAAGCTCACCATTCTCCGAGGCTGCCCGGGGCTGCCTGGGGCCCCAGGGCCAAAGGGAGAGGCAGGGGCCAATGGACAGAGAGGTAAGTTGGGGCCGGGTGGGGAGGCCGGGCGTGGCAGGGGCACTGGCTCTTGCTGTTTTTGAAACTAGATGCTGAGCTGGGCAATGCCCCCTCCGTGGTTCCTTGATCGCTGAGCCTGGGTCGGGCCCCTGCTCGGAGCCAGGGACAGAGCCGACTCCCAGGGCCCAGCAGGGTTCTGAAATGTCTTTTACTGACCTAGTGAGGGCCCAGTGGGTGTTTTGGCAGCAAACCTGGTTTCAGTCCTGACCTACCGTCTGCTGTGTGGCCACCAGCAGGACTCTGATTCCCAGTCCCTATTCTCCCTGGGCTGTGGGGCTAAAAGTCTCCCAGGGACCAGCTTCAAAGGAGGAACCTGCAGCTCAAGGGAAGTGAGGGCATTTGTCAGGTTCTCACGCCTGGATGGGGAAGAGCTGGGACTGTACCCAATGGCTCTGGGAAGGGCTCTGACTTTCCAGCTCCCTGCCCCTGAGTAGACAGGAGAGCCCGTGAGGCCTGGGTCCTAGGTCTAGAACCTTCTGGTGCAGGACGGGCACACTCGGGTGGGGCCACGGTCACATCGCAGCACAAACAGGATCCTGGTCATGACTGGAAGTCACAGTCGCCAGCTCCAGGGTGAGTCCTTCAGGTGCTGAGCATGAAGCTCTGTTTACGGCAGTGTCTTTGGAATTTGCAGGAGAACGCGGCCCCCCTGGAGCCCCTGGGAAGGCAGGACCACCTGGGCTCAAGGGTAAGGAGGGGACCAGAGTGAGGAGGGGATGTGAGGCCTTTCAGACCCGGCTGCAGAGGAACATGGATGGGGCCTCTGGGGCTGCCACACTGTCCTCGCCAGAGCTCACACCTGCCCAGCATGGGGCAGGGGTTCTCAGGGGCAGGGGTCCCAGTGTGGGGGAGGGGTTCTCAGTCAGGGGAAGGGTCTCCATCGTGGGGGGTTCTCAGAGCCTGGGCATCCACCTGCGGGTGGGCCTGAGACCAAGCCTTCCCCCTCCAAGGTCAGCGTCTGCTGGGGTGGGTGGGACAGGGTCGTCTGCTCACCTCTCCCAGCCCCTCTCATCTCATCTCACCTGTCATCTCCCCTGTCCTGTCACCTCGTGTCTTCTGTCCCCGGCTGGAGTACTTTTGGGGCACTGTTTAAAAACCTAGGTTGGCCCGAGCGGGCAGGGAGCATTAACGACAAGTCTGATCACAGAGAATGTGTGAACATACAATAGATACATTAAACTAGAAACCTACACATCCTACACATATAGATGTTAGGTATTTATCTGTTATATGTGTATAATGCATACAATAGAACGGCTGTCTGATGCGTGTGTGTACAGATTATTTAGAAACGCCAGAGCGGCGTGCTGCAGGGAGAGCAGCCCCTCTCACCCCTCTGTTCACCCCGACCTGCTCTGAGCTGCGCTGGATGAGCTGGGAGAGGAACACTTTCTCTCACTCAGCTGGAGGCTCCATCACACTTTGCTATATGTAAATAAACACCTATTGGCCGACACCCCACCTGACCACACCCTTCATGCCACATCTACAAACACAGGCCACTCTAGAGCCTTTAGGGGTTCAGGGAGACCCCAAAGCACCAAGCTCCCTCTAGTTTGGAAATGCGGCAGGAGGAAGGGGCAAATGAATGCAGGCCCAGTGACTCTGCTGCCTCCAGGGACAAGAAGGGCCACAGCCACCCCAGGTGGCCACAGGCACTACAGCTTTTCTGGAGGGCAGTGGCCACCTTCACGCCAGGAGAGTGAGGCAAGCGCCACCATCTTCTGCTCTGTGCGGGGGACAAGTTATCTGACTTCCAACTCTTACTGTGTGTGTTTGTCTGTCTGTCCCCATCTCCAGGAGACCCTCAGGAACCTGATCTGTGTAACACAGGTGGGTGGCAGGCCTTGGATCCTCCAGCCCCACCGGCACATGCACCCCAGACCAGCCCACCCCGACCTGCACTCACCAGGAGCATCGGGACACTCTGCAGTCCCAGCCCCAGAGGCCTCTGCCTTTTCTTCCCTCTGCACCAGCCAGGTCCACAGGACTGCAGTGCCGGGTCCCCTGGCAGATGCCCTAAGAAGAAGCAGGGCATGGCCTTCATAGTCTTGTGCCCCAAAGAAAATTAGAGTGTGCCCAAAGGCTGGGTTCCCGGGAGGTGAAGGTGGGGAGACGCTGGGAGGTGGGAGGGTCAGGCAGACTGGGCATGGCCACCTCTGCTGCGTGGCCCTGAAGGCTGTGTCCCCGTCCAGGCCTCGGAATCCTGCTCTGTCCGCACAGATGCCTGTGACCCTGCTCCTCCCTCCCGGGCCTCCCTCCCACTGCCCCTGCCCTGCCCAGGGCTCCCGTCCTGCAGCCACTCCCTGGGTTCCCTTCTCAGGCCCACACACCTGCAAGGACCTGCAGGACCGGGGGCACTTCCTGAGTGGCTGGCACACCATCTACCTGCCCGACTGCCGGCCCTTGACCGTGCTGTGTGACATGGACACGGACGGAGGGGGCTGGACTGTGAGTGTGGGAGGAGCTGAGGGGCCCTGGGCAGGGGCGGCCAGCCTGGGAGTCCCAGAGGCCAGGCTGCACACCTAGCGGGAGAACACTCTGGAGTTCTCTATCCCCCTGCACAGGGACAGGCAGAGATAATGGGGGCAGTGACCCGTGGGTAAAAGTCCAGGCCGTGGGGGAGGCTGGGAGGGGCCAGTATTTTCCTTCTGGGTGGCTTAGGGCTTGCTGCCTCCCCTCCCAGGCCCCCTTCTCCTCCTTCATCTTCCCGTGGGGTCTGCTAGCTGCTGGCCTGGCCGTGATGCTCTGCCATCTGCACATGCTGCTCCTCTGGAGGGCGGGTCCCCCGTGCTGTTGGCTTGGCCCGTGGCTCCCGTCCCCTGGCTCCCCCACAGGTTTTCCAGCGGAGGGTGGACGGCTCCGTGGACTTCTATCGGGACTGGGCCGCGTACAAGCAGGGCTTCGGCAGTCAGCTGGGGGAGTTCTGGCTGGGGAATGACAACATCCACGCCCTGACCACCCAGGGTAGGGCGGCTGCTGGGGATTGGGGGTCGGGTGCCCTGAATGGAGGTGCCCCTGCCCCTTAGGCCTGGGCCATCTGGAACATAAGCATCTCTTGGTCCACAGGGGATTGGGCCCTGAGCACACGCAGGGTGGCACTGGGACCCCCGAGGGCTGCATCCCCTGCCACTGGCTCTGGTGGCATCAGGACGAGAGGGTCAGAGCTCTGGGCTGAAGCCTCTTCTGGTCTCAGCCCCTTAGATCCTGAGTGTGGGAAGGAGGGCCCCAGTGGCCCTGTAGTGGAGTTTGGGCCAAACCCCAATTCTGCCCCTAACCCTCGAGGGTTTGGGAGTCCAGTCTCGCCCTGTGGCTCAGCACCCCCTGAGGGTCAGAGCTGCGCAGGCCCCGGGGAAGCCACAGTGCTCTCCATGCTCTGCATCCATGGAGCCCGGACCTCCTTCCAGCCCCTGCCCCAGATCCCCAGCTGCCATGTCTGGAGGCAGAGGGCCCTTCTGCTGGGACCCTGAAACCTTCCTCCTGCAGGAACCAGCGAGCTCCGCGTAGACCTGGTGGACTTTGAGGACAACCACCAATTTGCCAAGTACAGATCATTCCAGATGGCAGGCGAGGCGGAGAAGTACAGGCTGGTCCTGGGGGCCTTTGTGGAGGGCAGTGCGGGTGAGTGTCTGTGCCAGGCTGTGTGGCCTGGGCCTCCGAGGGTGTTGGGGATGTGGAGGGAGTGTGCTCAGCATCTGGCTATGCCTCTACTGTGCGACACTGAGGGGTGACTTAACCTGTCCAATCCATAATCTGTCCATCCATCAATTCACTCACAGTTTACTGCATTTGTGAAAACTATGATCTACGTGCAGTAAAAGGTAGAATACAGAGTGGCTCTGATTATCTGCTACCATTACCAATGGAGAACAGGACACGTGATAAGGGTATTTCTACAGAGACTGAACCCCTATGCTCTGTGCTGCCCAGCACGCCTCCCCCTGCTGCCCCACCCAGAGCCAGGCAGTATCCAAGTGTAGGAACGTCTGTTAGCTGGCTGGGCAGAGCAGGCAAGCAGATGCCAAGGCTGCTATCCCAGCAGAGCAGAGCGAATGTTCACTGGGTGGTGCCCCTCGGAGTTGTGCAGTGCACAACGTGGGCTCCTGGCCATGGCAGTTCTGCACTGGGCCAGGG
Organism: Leontopithecus rosalia; assembly: GCA_028533165.1. Lineage (NCBI taxonomy): Eukaryota > Metazoa > Chordata > Mammalia > Primates > Cebidae > Leontopithecus > Leontopithecus rosalia. The sequence goes on along the minus strand of CM052648.1, from coordinate 30,441,035 downwards.
TCCATGCTCCCTGGCACTTCATGGAAATGCCCTGTTTTTCCCTCTGAGCAGGTGATTCTCTGACATACCACAACAACCATCCCTTCTCCACCAAAGACCAAGACAACGACCAAGCTGCTGAGAACTGTGCTGTGCAGTATAAGGGAGCCTGGTGGCACGTCACCTGTCACCTGTCAAACCTGAATGGTTGCTACCTCAAGGGGGCCCATGACAGCTTTGCCAATGGCATCAACTGGAAGTCGGGGAAAGGGTACAACTACAGCTACAGGGTGTCGGAGATGAAGGTGCGGCCCGCCTAGCCTGGTGCTGGTGGCAGAGGGGCTCTGCACGCACCCTGGCTGGAGGAGAGCATTCCTGAGCCCTCACAAGGAGGGCAGCATGGGGATCGTGGCCCCATCCTCATGGGAAGTGGGAGCTTCTACCAGTCCCTCGTGGACACGGCCTGCAGAGCTTTGTACCCAGCACCGGCGTCCAGCCCCCTGCCTCCCGTCTGCAAGGTTAGGCGAAGCCCCAGTGTGTCTCCGTCACCCAGCTGTCAGTGCTCACTTGCCTTGCAGGGGGTTGTGGGATGCCACAACCGTTTGCAGTGCCCGACCCCTGGCCATGCCCCTGCGCTGCTCACCCGTCCCTGCCTCCCTGTGACCTGGCCCTACGGCTGGGTCAGATGCCCTAGGGCTGAGGGTGTTTCCCACTAGCTAAGACAAAGCAGGGCCACTGAGCCTGTTTGTGAATAAAGTTTTATTGGCACAGCCATGCCCATGGCTTCCATATTGTCTCTGGTTGGTTTCTATCATCCCTGGCAGTTTCCAAGTGCCAGGCAGAATAGCTGGGACAAAGACCCTAAGAGTCCCAACCCCTCAATTGTGTGTCCATCAGCCCTTTACAGAGCGTGTTCGGTGACCCCTGCACTCAGAGCTGCCTGGCCCTTGCTCTGCCCACTCGTCCCCAGGCTTCCTGCCACCTGCCTCCTAGGGTCCTCAGGACTCACTCTCGAGAGCCTCACGCATTGTAGGAAAGGTGACTGTGTGCACGTGAATCCCGCATCAAGAACGAAGCAGAGATGAGAATAAGGGGTGCGGGTGAGACGGATCTGAGCACCCCACAGAAGGAAAGTAACCAGAAGGCTGAGCCCGCAAAACGGGGGTTGTATAAGGACTGACAACACCTGCTTTCCTTCTGGTCAGCCAGGCAGGCCCCTCCCAGGACCAGCTGCCCAGAGCCCAGACCCCGCAGACGACAGAGGACTCGCCCCAGTGTCCATCTGTCTCTCCTGGAGAGGGCTTAGCCCCCAGCAGGCTCCCTTCCCCACTCCGGAATTCAGGGCATTCTCTGAGTCTCTGGTTTTGCTTTTGCTTCTGTGAATCTCCCCAAGGCCTCCTTCTGCCTTTTCTCTGCTTGACTCAACTCTCCAGGTGGAAATCCTGGCAGGCCCACTGCAGCTGCTTCAGAGACGACTCTTCCCAAACTGTGACCCGCAGGAACCCATAAGCCTCTAGCAGAGGCCTCCAAGGGGCTGGACCTGTAGGAGAGGGAGTGGGGAGCGTGGAGGAGCCTTGGCCTCTGCCCTCAGCTGCTCCTGGTGCAGGGGGTGGCTATGCGCACATGGAACAGGCCCCTCAGGTGGGAGCCGAACTATTCCTGAGCTCTCATGTCTGCCATAACCCAGAGCCTGCAAAGGGGGACGGACAGCTGCAGGAGGTGTGGGGCCACCATAACCCAGAGCCTGCAGAGGGGGACGGTCGGCTGCAGGAGGTGTGGGGCCGCCATAACCCAGAGCCTGCAAAGGGGGACGGACGGCTGTAGGAGGTGTGGGGCCGCCATAACCCAGAGCCTGCAGAGGGGGACGGATGGCTGTAGGAGGTGTGGGGCCGCCATAACCCAGAGCCTGCAGAGGGGGACGGACGGCTGCAGGAGGTGTGGGGCTGCAACTCCCATGGGTGGGTTTGCCCCAGGCCTGTGCAGATGAATCGGATCTGACTCAGGTGGTCCTCCTGTGCCCTCTGGGGACTCCCCTGTGGACAGTCCCTGGGCCAGGCAGGGTCCCTCTCCCCCTGGGGCATCCAGGGCTGATGGAGTTAATGTGGATGTAGCTAGTGGCACCTGGCAAACCCCCACCCCCAACCAGGGACACTGGATGCCAGCTTCCCGGAGTTCTGCTGGCTGCAGCTCTGTGTGGGAGACAATGGGCCCCAGCGCAAGCTCCCCAAGGCAGGGGCTCTCGCAGGCCCACAGCTCTAACTCCGCTGCCTGCAGCCTGGCCCGCCTGGCCCTAGTGTGGATGCAGGGGTCTGTGTGCTCACTGAGAGGGCCGAGTGTAGACTTGGGAATGGCAAGGGCCAGGGGTGCCCAGAAATTCCAAGCCTCAGCTTTCACCCTGGGGGCCTGACCCTGCCACTCCCTGCACCTCCAGCACCTGGCCTCCGAGTTCAGCTGTGCCCCGGTGGGTTCAAAGCCCCCGTTATCTCAGCAGGGGGAGGCCATGCCTGAGTGGCAGCAGTGAATACCCTCAGGGGGTGCCCTGGGTGCCTCCTGTGCTTAACCCCAAGCAGCCCCCGTGAACAAGGGGAACCCTACCCTGAGCACGGAGCCTGGCCCTCAAGGGGACAACCAGCCCACTGCTGACCACACAGCCCCTGCACTGTGATAAAGGAAGGGGGAATTCGGAGAACACGGTGTGAGCCCCCAGACTCTGGGCTGTCACGGATGCTCCCAGGGAAGGGGAGATGACACTGAGCCCCAGAGGAGGGAGAGGTATCTGGACGAAGGTGGGTGGGACAGGTGGGAGGGAAGCTGGCAAGGGCAGCTCAGAGCCTCCTCCTGGAGCAGGTCAGAATCCTCTCTGCACAGATCTCCTCCTCGGGGATGCCCTCTCTCCATTCCCCACCCAGAGATGCCGCCCTCTGTCCTGGGAGTCAGGCAACCCATTCCCGCTGCAGCCGATGTGGAATACAGGCCCTCGTGCTTCGGTTTCCTTGCCCAAAGTGTGTATTGTTTTCTAACATGCTTTTTACTTATCGATACTATTTTTTGAGTGCTACAGAAAAGCCCCTGAGTGGGCAGGCCTGGGTTTTATTACTGTTACCACTCGTGATTTACTCAGAACGTGTGATTCAGATCAGGCTGGGCAGTACCCAGGGCAGCGCCGGGAAATGGTGTAAGGGGTTGTCTCTGCCACGGATTCCCGAAGCTCGGCCACTCAGTGTGGTTTTCAGGGCCTGTGGTTTCTGGGATCGCTAATAGCATCCTGGTCGTCCCTGTGTCCTCCTGCTGGACAGTTTGATGGGGGGCACATGCCTGGCATCTCGAGGGTCCTGCCTGACAGATCACATCATCATCCTAACCAAGAAAAGGGCAGGAAGTAGAGGGGAGGGGGCTGGGCTGCGCTGCCGCTGGTGCTCCCTCCCGTGTGGCCGCAGGCCGAGCCCATGCCCAGTCTTCTGATCTTCACCCCTTTCTGGCTCCAGAGCCCCCTACCCCCAGGATCAGGGTGCTGTGCAGAGTGGGCACAGGGCTCCCTGTCTGGTCCCTCAAGAGCTCCTTCTGGGACCTGGTGCTGAGAGGGAGGATGTGGGTCTACAGGGAGGTGGACTGTGATGGGCAGGAGAGGCTGGCTGCCCCTACTCTGAAGGAGAGACCCATGAGAGCCGTCGGAAAGCTTGTGCTCTCAGTCCTGCAGGATTTTCCTTTCTAAGAGCCTACAGGGGTGTGCTTGACAGAGAATAAACTGCACGGCTTTGAAGTGTACAACTTGAAAGTAGGTTGACAGAGGATGCAACCTGTGAAACCAGCACCACAGTGGGGATGAGGAACAGATCTATCACCCCCAGAGGCATCCTCGTTGCAGTCCTGCCCCTCCCGGCCCCACTCACTGAGGCCCCAGGTGATGTCTGCGCTTGTCTCTGTCATTGTAGCTTGTTTTCCTGAGATGTTTTACGGGTGAAATGACATCCTAGCCACTCTCTGCTGCCTGTCTTCCTCCTATTTCAAGGGTCATCATGTTTTACTGTGCACAGCAGTTCATTTCCTTTCACTGCAGAGTCATACTCCATGCGTGGACAGGCCACAGCATGTGTCCACCCAGCAGAGTTGTACGCCGTCCGTGGACAGGCCACAGCCATGTGTCCACCCAGCAGTCGTATGCCATCCGTGGACAGGCCACAGCGTGTGTCCACCCAGCAGAGTCGTACTCCATCCCTGGACAGGCAGCAGCATGTGTCCACCCAGCAGAGTTGTACGCCGTCCGTGGACAGGCCACAGCCGTGTGTCCACCCAGCAGTCGTATGCCATCCGTGGACAGGCCACAGCGTGTGTCCACCCAGCAGAGTCGTACTCCATCCCTGGACAGGCAGCAGCATATGTCTACCCAGCAGAGTTGTACTCCACACGTGGAGAGGCCACAGCCGTGTGTCCACCCAATAGAGTCATACTCTGTGCTTGGAGGCCACAGCTGTGTGTCCATTCAGGTGTCGATGGACATTGAGGTTGCTTCCAGCTGGGGCCACGATACACTGGGCTGCCATGAAAGTCTGTGCACAGGTCTTTGCGTGAACGAATGGTTTAATTTCTCCTGGATTAATATGCAGGCTTGGAAATGGCTGGATTGGGTGGTAGGCATTATTAGTCCATTCTCACGCTGCTAATAAAGACATACCCAAGACTGGGTAATTTATAGAGGAAAGAGGTTGAATGGACTCACAGCTCCACATGGCTGGGGAGGCCTCACAGTCCTGGTGGAAGTCGAAGGAGGAGCAAAGTCATGTCTTGCACAGCACTGGGCGAGAAAGCACGTGTGCTGGGAGCTCCCCTTATAAAACCATCAACTCTCGGGAAACTTGTTCACTCTCACAAGAACAGCATGAGAAAGACCCGCCCTCGTGATTCCACTACCTCCCACCGGGTCCCTCCCATGACATGTGGGAATTATGGGAGCTACAGTTGGAGATTTGGGCAGGGACACAGCCAAACCGGATCAGTAGGTATGTTTTTAACTTTTTGTGAAATCGCGAAGCAGTTTTCCAAAAGGCTGCCCCGCTTCGTCTGGCAAAGCAAGAGAGGCAGGTCCCCCCTCATCGTTGCACTTGGTTTCCTCGTCCTTTTAGGTTCATCCGTCATCACGTTTCGTTTGCATTTTCCTTACGACTAATGCTGCTGAGCGTCTTTTCACGGGCTTATGTGCCATTTCCACACGTCTCACTCGGTGAAGCATCCTTTTGCATCACGTGCCTGTGTCTTTGATTGGATGGTTAGTTTTGTTTTTACTGAGTTTGAAGAGTGCTCTCTGTGTTCGGAGTACAAGCCCTTTATCAGTTGTATGTGATGCACGAGAGCCTATCGCTGCTACAATTACCACAAACTTAGGGGCTTACAATCACACAAAATTGTTGTTTTACTGTTGTGGAGGTCAGAAGCCTAAAATCAAGTTGTTGACAGGGCTGGGTTCCTTCTGGAGGCTTCCAGGGAGAACCTGCTTCCTCGCCTTTTCCAGCTTTTAGAGGCCACTGAGTGACAACTCACAGCCCCTCCCTTCGTCTGCAAAGAGCTTGGCTCCAATCTTGGCTCCGATCCTCATTGCCTCCTTTTCCTCCCTGACCCTAACTCTACTGCTCCCCATTTAGGACCCTGGGGATTACATCAGGCCCACCCAGAGAAGCCGGGATCATCTCCCCGTCTCACGACCTTCATCTCATCTGCATTTTGCCAGATAGGGTTGATGGCTTGGGGGCCATTCTTCCACCTACAACGTATGATTCTCAAATATTTCCTCTGAGTCTGTGGCTAGGAAGAGTCGATGGTGTCAGGCTGCCTATTCCTCTGAAATTCATTCTGCAGATACAGTGCAGTCCAAATGAAAATCCCAGCAGCCCTGTTTTTATAAAAATCGAAGCCGATTCTTCAGTACTTTTTTTAAAAAGGGGGCTCCTGGGATTTTCATTTGGACTGTGGCTTTCTTTTTATTCCTTTAACACAGCCTTTTAAATGGCGGAACTTTTTTTTTTTTGATAAAATCTTGCTCTGTCACCCAGGCTGGAGTGCAGTGGCCCAATCTTGGCTCACTACAACCTCTGCCTCCTGGGTTCGAGTGATGCTCATGCCTCAGCTTCCCAAGTAGCTGGCATTATAGGTATGTGCCATCACGCTGGGCTAATTTTTTGTATTTTAAATAGAGACAGGGTTACACTATTTGGCCAAGCCGGTCACAAACCCTTGCCCTTGAGTGATCTGCCCACCTTGACCTCCCAAAGTCCTGGGAGTACCATCAGGAGCCACTGTGCCCAACCCAAACAACAGAGTATTTAAATTTTGATACAATCCATTAATCAATATTTTGCTTTTAGAGATTATGCTTTTAGTATCCTAACAAAGAAATCATTGCCTAACCTCAGTGTTTTCTTCTGGAAGTTTTATATTTTTCTATTTCCCACTGAGAGCTATGATCTATTTCAAATTAATTTTTCTATATAGTGGTGAGGTAGGGATCAATGTTCTTTTTGTTATACATTCAATTAGTTCAGCATCACTTATTAAAAAGTCTAGCTTTTCTCCACTACATTTGCTTTGTGCTTTATCAAATATCAATTTCCACATCCATGTGGGTCTATTTCTAAAATCTCTATTCTGTTTCATTGTTCTATTTGTCTGCCTTTACATCCAAACAACCGTTTTCTTGATAGTGTTTCTTTATAATAATTATTGAAATCAGGTAGTATTGACCCACCCCCAATTTTTTAAAAGATGTTTTGGCTTTCTACATCTTGTGTTTTTCCACATAAATTTTAGAATCAACTTTAATTTGTGTTAAAAAAAAAAGCTGCTGGGATTTTTATTTGGACTGGGTTACATCTGCAGATCAATTTCCAATAATATCTTGTAGTTTTCTGAATAGGTCTTACACATATTTGATTGGATTTATCCATAAGCATTTTATATTTTCAATGCTATTGTAAAAGGTGTTTTAAGTTAATTTCTGATTATTCATTGGTGATTCACATTTGAAGAAACAATAGATTTGTATACATGGAAGTTATAAACTACAACCTCGTTAAACTCACTTTTTAATTCTGGTAGATTTTTCATAGATTTGATCAGATTTTCTACATAATGGGTTAAAAGACAGTTTACTTTTTCCTTTCATAATACGCATGACTTCTTTTTCTTGCCAATGACACTGACTAGGACCTCTAGTCCCTGCTGAGTAGAAATGGTGGGAGTCTGTTGCTCTTGATTGTTCTGATAGCATTCATTCAGACTTGTACCATTCAATGTATTGTGAACTGTGGGGGTTTTTTTTTGTGGATGCCCTTGAGCAAGCTTCCTTCTATGATAGACAGGCCCCCGGGGGTCCCCAGGATCCTTGCATCTCACTGCTCACAGCAGATCTGGTCCCTACTGACCCCAGCCCCCTTGAGTGTAGACAAAATCTGTGATTTGCTTCTAACCAACAGAGTATGGCAAAGAGGAAGCTGTGTATGTGATTATTGCATAAAACGGTAGCTCCCATCTTGCTGGTCCTGCTGGAGTCTATCACTCCCTTGTTGGCTTTGAGGAAGGAAGTAGCTATTTGGGGAACCCCATGGGACAGGAACTGCAGGTAGTCTTTAGGAATCAAAGGCATCTTCCTACCAAAAACCAGCAAGAAAATGGATCCTTCATTCCTATTAATACAATTGCAAGGGTTTGCAGTCTGCCCCTAAACTGAGTGAGCTTAAAAACGCACCGTTCCCCAGTTGAACCACAGATGAGACCATAGCCCTGTCTGATACCTCGATCTTGCTTTTGAGACTTTCAGTAGAGGGCCCCATTAAACTGTGCATGGACTCCTGACCCACAAAAACTCTGAGATAATAAACATGTTCTTTTAAGCTGCTAAGATGTAGCAATTTGTTACACTGTGATAGAAAATGAATAAGTCCTATTCTTCATTTTCAAGAGCCTTTTTTATCTGAAGTGGATAAAAGACATTCAGATCTTTTTGTTTCTTTTGAGGTGATCGTATATCATTTTTAACTTGGTCAGAAGGAGAATTACATTGATTTTCAAGTGGTAAACAAATTTTCTATTCCTGGGCCAGACCTCACTTGCTTGTGATACATTTCATAGACAGGTTCAGTTTGCTAAAATTTGGCTTAAAATTGTTGGATCTATGTTGGTGAGGGCTAACAGTCTATAGCTATTATTTTCCTGCAATGATTTTTACCAACTTTTGTTATTTGGGGACTGCTGGGTGCTGAAATAGTTGTAACTTTCTGATTTTCAGAAAGAATGTGGTAAGAATTGCCATTATTTCTTCCTTAAATATTTGGCAGTTTTCATTAGTGACACTGTCTGGGCATGGAGACTTTTTTGGTGTGCTCTCTAATCTGTAGACCTTCTATTTCTTTGCAGACTGTCTTATCTGTTGCGTTGGTCTGTAAGTCTACCTTTGCATCAGTACCACATTATCCTGATAAACTTTCTTTATAATAAAAATAAAGACTTAACTACAATTTCCATTAATTTTATATGTATAGAGCTTTTTTTTCTTTTTGAAATGGAATTTTGTTTTTGTTGCCCAGGCTGGAGTGCAATGGTGCGATGTCAGCTCACTGCAACCTCTGCCTTCCTGGGTTCAAGTGATTGTCCTGCCTCAGTCTCCCAGGTAGCTGGGATTACAAGTGCCCATCACCACACCGGCTAAGTTTTGTATTTGTAGTAGAGATGGGGTTTCACCATGTTGCCTAGGCTGGTCTCGAACCCTTGACTTCACGTGATCCACCCACCTCAGTCTCTCAAAATGCTGGGATTACAGGCATGAGCCACCACACCAGTTGTTCAGCTTATGTATTTATTGAGTGACTTTGGTGGTTCAAGGAATTTGTCCATTTCATTTCTGCTGTTGAATATATTGGTACGAAATTGCTTCAATATCCCTTCATATTCCTGCCAACGTGTAGAATTAGTGGTGAGGTCATCGATCTCTTCTTAATAACGATGCTTTGCATTCTCTCTCTTTTATCTCCTTTCTTCAATCTGACTAGAGATTTATACATTTTATTTACCTTCTCAAAGAATCAGTTTCAGGTTGTATTGATCTTCTGGTCTTTTTCATAATTATTTGTTCTCTTCTTTCTACTTTGGATTTAATTTACTCTTCTTTTTCTAGTTTCTTAAGACGGAAGCAGAGGCTGTTGACCTGAGGCCTTTCCTCCTTTTTAGTGAGCATTTAGCCCTGTAATTTCCTCCCAGGGAGTGCTTTAGGAACACCATGCAAACTGTATTTTACTGCATTTTTGTTTTAATTCAATTCAAAATTCTTTCTAATTTCTCCTTTGACCGCTTTTGTGTCCTATACCTTATTTAGAAGAATGTTATTTAGTATGTAAATATTTGGGGGGATTTTCTAGACGTCTTTCTTTTCTTGATTTCTGATTAATTCCATTGTTGTCCAAGAACATACTTTGTATGGCTTGAATCTTGAAAGTTGCTATTTTAGTGGTCATGTTAGAATTTGTAGTAACTAACTTTCCATGACCACCGTTGACCTTCCAGCAACATGCAGCCACTGCCCTCTGCTACAAGAGTCTCATGGCAGCATCCTCTATGTCCCTCCTCCTGGCCTTTGTGAGACGGCGGTCACGTTTGAGACCTCACGATGGGACCCACGCCTGCCTGCCTCCTGTGCACAGCCCCACCTGTCCTAGAACAGCTGGCACCCTGAGGGTGGAGACCTGGGCTCAGGCACAGAGGGATCTTGTGTGGGAGGGAAACTTCTGGAAGAAGGTGTGATGGTTAATACTGAGTGTCAACTTGATTGGATTGAAGGATGCAAAGTATGGAACCTAGGTGTGTCTCAGAGGGAGTTGCCAAAGGAGTTTAAGATTTCAAGCAGTGGCAGGGGAAGGCAGACCCACCCTTAGTCTGGTGGCACAATCTCATCAGCTGCCAGCGAATATAAAGCAGGCAGAAAAACGTGAAAAAGCAAGACCGGGCCTGGCCTTCCAGCCTACATCTTCCTCCCTTGCTGGATGCTGCCTGCCCTTCAACATCGGACTCCGAGTTCTTCAGCTTTGAGACTCACATTGGCTCTCCTTGCTCCTCTAGCTTGCAGACAGCCTATTGTGGGACCTTGTGATCCTGTAAGTTAATATTTAATAAACTCCTCATTTTAGATATATATAGAGATATATATATATATATAGATCTATAGATCTATATATAGATATATCTCCTATTATTTCTGTCCCTCTAAGAGAACCCCGATTAATACAGGGGTATAGAAAAGGCCTAAGGTGGGACCCAAATTGCTGGGGCTAGATGCTGGCTCAGCCATGAACTGGCCATGTGCCTTCTGGAACCTTCTGCCCTTCTCTGGGCCTCAGCCTCCTCACCCATAACAAGTGACATGACCCCCGGAAGCATCCCCCACCGACATTTACGCTGGTGCTTGTGAGGGCTTTGTTTTTTGTATGTTATCATTTGTGGGCAATTCTGATTGCACCAAAGTCTTCTTTTGTTTTCTAAAATGAATTCAAATTTAATTATTTCTGTTTATTAAAAATCGTACTTAATAAAAGTTGCATTCTGTCTTCATTTTTAAAGTGTGACTTATAAATTTTCTTATTCTATCTTTTAACAACCACCTGTAAGGACCTGTGAATAATTCTTGGTCTATTCCCTAACTTAGTTAACTAAACACCTTCAAACATTGTAACTGCATTGATTAGTTTAACAAACCCACATTCATCCTTTAGTACTTTGTGTAACTTTTAAAAAATCCTTCTGAATATGAACTGTTAGAAATATAATCATTTAAATTCACCACGTGATAAACTCGGAGTTCCCATAAACTGATCCAATGGTTTATGTGAATTCAGTAAGGTTTCCGCGTAAATGCACTCTGTCAAATCAATACTCAATTGGCCATTTTCTGTTGAAGTTATCCTGCACCTGCTCCGATAGACCAAATTCTCTTGACTATCACAAGTGCTTTACATAGTATAGTTTTTTAGATTTCTGAGCACTAAAATATTAATGTAATGTCTTTGAGCTTTTAAAGCCTTCTAGACTTAATTCTAAGTCACCCAGGCTTGAAAGATGCTTCTACTACGAAGGACAAATAGAATGCACTTAAGGAACCTGTCTAAGAACCCAGAATTTTGGCTGCTGGGGTTTCACTGGGCAGCTCTGGGGACCTGGCTCCTCTGCAGGTGGCCAATGACCAGCTCTGGCCGTGAGGACTCTAGGGATTCGGGCAAGGGAGAGAGACCTCTTTGAAGCAGAAGTCTTTAGCAAACCCTTCCTTGTTCCTATCCTCAGCTCCTGGTGTCATCTGCTCACCGCTGAACAAAGGTGGGCGGATGGGCCTGGGCTTCACGCAAGGCCTCAAGCGAGTCAGCCTGTTCCCTGGGAGCAGACCATCCCCCTGCAGGGATGAGAGTTGTCGTGGGATCCCTAAGGGGCAGGCAGAAGGGGCAGCCCTGGAGATGACCTCGTACCTCGTGCAGGCGTCACCAAGCCGGCAGAGAGGAAGCGGCTGTCACTCGGAAGATGAGAAATTGGAGTCTGAGGGACGCTGGCCTCTCCAGCCCTATAAGAGGTCAGGGACCTCTTGAAGCAAAGACCAGAAGAAATGGAGCTGGACAGAGCTGTGGGGGTCCCGGGCCCTGCCACCCTGCTGCTCACCCTCCTGGGCATGTCCTGGGCTGTCCAGGCGGCAGAAACCTGTCCAGGTGAGTCACTTCAGGACCTCCTCTTGGAAACTTCTCATCCCCAAAAGCTGGCAGCTTCATGACTGGCAGCTTCCCGGCTTCCAGGCCTTGCCCCAGGCCGTGTGGTGCATCATCTATCGAGATAGCAGCTCTGCACACGTCGTCTGTGTGAGCAGATGCAGGGGCGCTGAATGCATGTGGGGTCTCAGAGACGGGGCTTCCTCTGCCTGCCCACCCGTCATGGAAACTGCAGGTTTCCAGCCTCCCCGGGCTACACGTCCTCTAAGCATAAAAGGCGCGGTTGTGGTGTTGTGAGGGGAGGTGGGGCTTGTGGCACCAGCTGGGCAAGGAGCGGTCAGGTGTTCCGCCGTGACCGCCATCACGGGGAGACAGAGCGTCGGCAGCGATGGGCACCCAGCACTGTGGGACGTTTCCATCCAGGATCTGCTGGGCTCTGGAGGTGGCGGTTCCCATCGTGTCTCTGATGTGGCATCATAGGAGTGGCACTGTCCCCGAGAGTTCTGAACCTCCTTTGGGGCTCCCAAGAGGACAATCGGGTGCCCAACCACGGGTTCCAAAGTATGGGAGGGCAGGTTGAACGTGAGGCCCCTGGAATCAGGTCCTGACTCTGTCCACCTGATGGAGGGGCAGGAGTTTGTGGTGTCCCCGATGCCTGCAGAGACTCGTGTTGGGATATCTGGAGTGCACAGGAGACACGGCTCTAACCGCAGCAGAGCCGGGGCTTCCGGAGCTCGGGGGGTGCTGCGGCCAGCACTGCATTCCAGGAGCGATCCGTGGAGGGTGACAGGCTGGGGACAGCAGGGTCACTTGGAAGCTCCTAGTGGCTCATTGTGGAGCGGTGGGGTTAGGGCAGCACTATTCTCCTCCTCAAATACTTCTAGAGCTTCTAAATGGTCAAATAACAGTACCTGTAATTTGTATAATACACCATCTAACTTGAGTTCGAGATACCTAATTAAAAACAACAAAGCTGCATTCCAGCTCTAGTTTTGCACCAGCTTGTTCTGTGTCCTTGAAGGACGCTTCCTTCTGTGGAGGGACGAGGTGGACCCACAGGAGCCCATCCGCTCTCAGCTCTGCTCCCAAGATCAGGTGTGGGAGTCATGTTGGTGACTTTCTCACCTGATATTGATGACAATGGTACGTTCCTACATATTGATATAGGAACGGCTGAGATTACGATCCTATCCTAAGTGGTAGGAGCTGAAATGAACCTATGCCCCTCAGTAGGCAAGGGAACAGAGGCTCAGAGGGGCCAAGAGACTTGTTTCAGTGCACACAGTGCTGAGGAAGTAAGGTTTTTCCTCGGGCAGAGTGGCCTCTAAGGCCTGGTTTCTGCCCCTCGTCTCCTTCCTGCCTGTCCAGTGCCCAGGAGGTGAGGACAGACCAAGTGCTCACCAGAGCAGGAACGCCTCCAGTGGAGGGAGGTGGCTGTGGCTGCAACCATCTGCCCACTCCTGATGGCACCAAGGTGGCAGGTGCCTTTCACTTGAGTGGTGTGTCTGTGGCGTATTCACAGTGGAATACTCCACTGTGAATACTAGTGGAGTATTCAGGCCCAGGTAACACTGAATGGCTACCTGTGTTTCTCTGCAGAGGTGAAGGTGGTGGGCGTGGAGGGCTCCGACAAGCTCACCATTCTCCGAGGCTGCCCGGGGCTGCCCGGGGCCCCAGGGCCAAAGGGAGAGGCAGGTGCCAATGGACAGAAAGGTAAGTGTGGGCCGGGTGGGGAGGCCGGGCATGGCAGGGGCACTGGCTCTTGCTGTTTTTGAAACTAGATGCTGAGCTGGGCAATGCCCCCTCCGTGGTTCCTTGATCGCTGAGCCTGGGTCGGGCCCCTGCTCGGAGCCAGGGACAGAGCCGACTCCCAGGGCCCAGCAGGGTTCTGAAATGGGGGAACGTCATTCTTAACTATTCCATGAGCTCACATGTGGACACGCTTCTGTAGCGCTGTCTCCCCGTCCTTGATCCAACACCAGCTTTGCTTGGCCACTGGCACGACTTCTAATTTCTATGTCCCTCCACCTTCTCACCTGAGCCCTGAGGCCACAAACTCTTCTCCACCTGCCTCAGATAAGGAAACTGAGGCTCAAAGACTCCAGGGATTTCCCTCTGTGCTCACGCCTGGAAGGAAAAGAGCTGGGATTCCACCCACAATGTCTGGATTTCCAGCTCCCAGCCCCTGAGTAAACAGGAGAGCCCGGTGAGGTCTGGGTCCTGGGTCCACAACCATCTGGTGCAGAACTGGCAAGCCCAGGTGGGGCCATGGTCACTTCGTAGCAGGAGCAGGGTCATGGACATGATTGGAAATTACAGCCGCCAGCTCCAGGGTGGGCCACTGGGTCCTGGGCTGGGGAGTTTTGCTCAAGGGAGTTTTGTCTTTGGAAATTGCAGGAGAACGCGGTCCCCCTGGACCCCCTGGGAAGGCAGGACCACCTGGGTCCAAGGGTAAGGAGGGGAGCAGAGTGAGGAGGGGCTGTGAGGTCCTTTCAGCCAAGGCTGAAGAGGAATGTGAGCGCGGCTTCCAGGGCAGGGGTCTCAGTGTGGGGGAGGGGTTCACAACGTGTGTGGGTTTTCCGTTTGGGGAAGTGGGGTTATCAGTGTTGGAGATGGCTTCTCAATGTCGGGGGAGGTGTTCTTGGTGTGTGTGTCAGGGGAGGAGTTTCCAATCACTATGGAGGGAGAGATGTCAATACCGGGGACAGCCATCAATACCGGGAGAGCCGTAAACACTGGGGAGAGCTTCTAGGGTGGGGGCAGGGAGTTTTGGTGTGGGAGGGGTTCTCCGTGGGGGGCTCTGTATGGGGAAGAGGTTCTCGGGTAGGGGAAGGTTTTCAGTACTGGAGCATCTGCCCTGTTGGTGTGTCTGAGGCGAAATCCTGTCCCTCCAAGCTGGAAGTGGCCTTGGGAGGGCGGGGTGGGCGTGTCTGCTCACCTCTCTCAGCCCCACTTAGCCCCGGCCTCTGTCCCCCAAGCACAAGGTCCTGTCTGGTCCCCTCCTCCTGACGCTGCCCCAAGGTTGTATCTGTAGTCAGCACCATGGGTGGGGAGCAGGATGAGCCCCGGGGGCCTGGAGAACCGCATCAACAAGCTCTCAGCACAGAGTTGGTGGAAATGCTCTGCTTTAAAACAAATAATTTTCTGACATATTTTCATGAGGAATATCTTGAAGAATCAGAGAAATACGCAGTAGGAAATTGAAGCTCCCTTTACTCATTCACCCTTACCCACGGACCTACTCAGAATAAGACCTCCCCTGCACTCACCACACCCTGGGCTCAGCCATGGGTTGTGTCTAAACGTAAAATACACAGTTTGGCGCCCAGACCCCAAACAACGCTGTCCCATCATATTACTGTGTCTACCAAGATGGGCTGTTTGCAGGCCTTGGGCCCCGGGAGAGCCCTGAAGACCCAGGTTCCCTCTGGTTGGCACGTGGAGGCCGCTGCTTCCCCGGGGCTTCTGGAAGTGGTGCGTGTCGTGGAGGGGCCAGTGTGGGTCTCCCTTGAGGGAAAGAAAAATGTGGTCCATGGAAGCAGGCTCAGGGACTCCCTGACTGGACCCCCACCATCTCCTCCTGGAGAGGCCCAGAAAATGGTCTCCATGTTTTCCACGGATCCGCGGACCAGTGGGGGCTCAAGGGCTCTGATTTCCAAACTGTGACACTTGTGTCCTCTCTCACCCACGAACAGGAGCACCTGGGGAGCCCCAGACCTGCCTGACAGGTGACTGACCACCCTACAATCCCTCCACGCTCCCCCCATGCTCCCCTCACGGCTTGTGGCTGCCTTTGGCTGGAAGCCCAGGGTCATATGATGCCATCGCCAGAAGGAAGTGACATACAAACAAAAGAGAAAGGCGGTCTGCCCATTCCCTTGTCCCTTAATCATTTAAGAAAGTGACAAATATCGTCCAGACACCTTCAGTGCCCTCTATGGCAATTTTCTTCTACCTTCTGCTTTACCCCAGAAAGCCGAGTGCCCAGGAGCCGAAGGAGGGGGGTGACAAGGGGAGGTGGGAGGGTCAGGCAGACTGGGCGTGGCCATCACAGCTGAGTGGCCCTGAGGGCCGTGTCCCCTCCAGGCCTCGAAGTCCTACTCCACACAGATGCCTGTGGCCTTGCTCCTCCCTCCGGGGCCTCCCTCCCACTGCCCCTGCCCTGCCCAGGGCTCCCATCTTGCAGCCACTCCCTGGGTTTCCTTCTCAGGCCCACGTACCTGCAAGGACCTGCAGGACCGGGGGCACTTCCTGAGTGGCTGGCACACCATCTACCTGCCCGACTGCCGGCCCCTGACTGTGCTGTGTGACATGGACACGGACGGAGGGGGCTGGACTGTGAGTGTGGGGGGAGCTGAGGGGCCCTTGGCAGGGGTGGCCAGCCTGGGAGTCCCGGAGGCCAGGCTGCACAGCTGGTGGTAGAACACTCTGGAGTTCTCTATCCCTCTGCACAGGGACAGGCAGACATGATGGGGGGATGACTCATGGGTAAAAGTCCAGGCCGTTGGGGAGGCTGCGAGGGGCCGGTGTTTTCCTGCTGTGTGGCTCGGGGCTTGCTGCCTCCCCTCCCCTCTCCTCTCCTCCTTCATCTTCCCGTGGGGTCTGCGAGCTGCTGGCCTGGCCGTGATGCTTTGCCATCTGCACGTGCTGCTCCTCTGGAGGGCGGGTCCCCTGCACTGTGGGACGTCGACCTGGCCCACAGCTCCCATCCCCCTGCTCCCTGACAGGTTTTCCAGCGGAGGGTGGATGGCTCCGTGGACTTCTATCGGGACTGGGCCACGTACAAGCAGGGCTTCGGCAGTCAGCTGGGGGAGTTCTGGCTGGGGAATGACAACATCCACGCCCTCACCACCCGGGGTAGGGCCATTGCCAGGGGTCAGGGGTCGGGGGCCCTGAATGGAGGTGCCCCTGCCCCTTAGGCCTGGGCCACCTGGAGCATAAGCGCCTCTTGGCCCACAGGGCATTGGGCCCTGAGCTCATGCAGGGTGGCACTGGGACCCCCGAGGGCTGCGTCCCCTGCCACTGGCTCTGGCGGCATCAGGACGAGAGGGGGTCGGAGCTCTGGGCTGAAGCCTCTTCTGGTCTTGGCCCCACTGGCACCTTAGATACTGAGAGTGGGAAGGAGGGCCCCAGTGGCCCCATAGTGGAGTTTGGGCCAAACCCCAATTCTGCCTCTAACCCCCGAGGGTTTGGGAGTCGAGTCTCGCCCTGTGGCTCAGCACCCCCTGAGGGTCAGAGCTGCACAGGCCCCGGGGAAGCCACAGTGCTCTCCATGTTCTGCATCCATGGAGCCCGGACCTCCTTCCAGCCCCTGCCCCAGATCCCCAGCTGCCATGTCTGGAGGCAGAGGGCCCTTCTGCTGGGACCCTGAAACCTTCCTCCCGCAGGAACCAGCGAGCTCCGCGTAGACCTGGTGGACTTTGAGGACAACCACCAATTTGCCAAGTACAGATCATTCCAGATGGCGGGCGAGGCGGAGAAGTACAGGCTGGTCCTGGGGGCCTTTGTGGAGGGCAGTGCGGGTGAGTGTCTGTGCCAGGCTGTGTGGCCTGGGCCTCCGAGGGTGTTGGGGACATGGAGGGAGTGTGCTCCGTGTCCTGGCTGCCTGTGGAAGAGGCCTCACCTCTCTGAGCCTGGGTTGTCCATCTATACCTGTGACATGAACGTCTGGGCTCTCTGTGGTACGGGAGTCACGGGACACATCAGTGTGCAGCAGGTGCTGAAACCCCAGCAAGGACATCAGTAGGAAGGAAGTGTCTGCAGAACAGGGACCTATGCACAGCGACAGCAGCTGACATCTCTGCAGGGCATGGCTGGAAGAGGTCTGTGATGGTGGAATCCAGAGTTGAGAATAACGATCCTGCCTTCTGTCCTCCTATCAAATAAACACACTACACATTAGGTGGCAGGGCTAGACCTAAGGACAATTTTCTAAGGCCACTGCCAACAGCAGGGCAGTATTCACTGAAGTCACGGACTGTACTCCTTGGATTGCGCAGTGCACAACCTGCATAACCGTACATGGAGGACCACTGGGCCAGGCCTCAAGTAGAAAGACTTATTCTGCCTATAATGACGTTACTGCCTGTAACGATGCTCACATTTCCTACTAAACAGGTGATTCCCTGACGTCCCACAACAACCAGTCCTTCTCCACCAAAGACCGGGACAATGACCTTCACACACAAAGCTGCGCTGTGATGTTCCAGGGAGGCTGGTGGTACAAGAGCTGCCACGTGTCAAACCTGAACGGTCGCTACCTTGGCGGGGCCCATGACAGCTTTGCAAACGGCGTCAACTGGAAGTCGGGGAAAGGGTACAAATACAGCTACAGGGCGTCGGAGATGAAGCTGCGGCCCACCTAGCCCGGCAGCCGCAGGGTCAGGACGCCCCACACATACGCTGGTGGGGGGTGGGGTTGGGAGCTTAGCCCTCAGGTTCATAAAAGAAACTCGTGTTGTGATTCTAAATTGCGTTTGTCTTGCTCTGCGGAAGAGGTTCACATCCTGCTGTTTCCACCATCGGCCCTTCCAGATTTGCGACATCGCTCATCTCAAACCTCTGTCTTTCCTTAGCAAAAAGAGGGTGTTTCTGACTACGCCAGCAAGCGCCTTCCTTAAGAACAAATACAAGACTTTGATGCTGTGGTGGGCTCAGAGTACAGCGGGAGCCCTGGCAGGATAAACCTGTTGGGGGGGGCTCGTTACCCGGGCCCCTCTGTGAGCTGGATGGCGGGGGATGAGAAGGCGCATTGGAGAGGAAGTTTCTCCTGCACTTGAGATGCCATTGC
Organism: Leontopithecus rosalia; assembly: GCA_028533165.1. Taxonomy (NCBI): domain Eukaryota; kingdom Metazoa; phylum Chordata; class Mammalia; order Primates; family Cebidae; genus Leontopithecus; species Leontopithecus rosalia. The sequence goes on along the minus strand of CM052648.1, from coordinate 30,422,543 downwards.
TAGTCCAATGGCCTGCCCCAGCCCCCAGCCGCAGCCCCGCCCACTCACCCCTGATGCCCAGGCTCCCTGCCTGCCCCGGCCCCCCAACCCTGCCCACTCACTCCTGCTGCCCGGGCTCCCTGCCTGCCCCAGCCCCCCAGCCCCAGCCCTGCCCACTCACCCCTGCTGCCCAGGATCCCTGCCTGCCCCAGCCCCCCAGCCCCACCCCTGCCCACTCACCCTTGCCACCCAGGCTCCTGCCACCTGCTCTGCTGGGTGTTCACGGAAACTGCTTACCCCTTCCTCATGAGCAGAACCAAGAGTGTGTGCCGGTGACTCCCTCATAAAAACGGAGAGAGCGGTTAAATGAGGCAGGTGTGAGCCCCGAGCGCTCCTGAGGAGGGAAGAGCCCTCCTCTTGGCCCTGAGCGTCCAGCGTGAAGCTGGCCTGCAGCGAGCCCAGTGCAGATTGCCTCTTCCCCCGCTTCTCTCAGGCAGGCCGCCTGCAAAAGAGCAGAGTGCATTCCCACAGGAACTTGTGTCTGCCGAGGACGGTGCCTGGCCCTCTACTCCTGCCTCCTCCTGATCCTCCTGAGGACCTGTGCCCTGTCCCTGGTCCCTGTCCAGCTTAGCCTGACGAGGCTTTTAGAGGCTCCACACCCCAGCATTGGCCAGAGCTGACCCTTAGAGGGCTGCTTAGGCCCCCGATCCCTCTCATGACAGTGCCCTTGTCCTTTACCCTCTACTCAGAGAGCATCCAGAAGGGCCCAAGGAGACCAGGATCCCTCTCTGAGCTTTTTAATGAGGGTCCCCTCCTTCCCCTCTGGGTCTTGGCTGGTCTAAGCTCCGCACAAATCATGGAGAGTGCTGCTTGTCTGGGACTTCTCGGGGAGGAGAGTGCCATTTCCTTTGAGCTCCTCAGGGGGCTGCACCTTGAAGATCAGGACACAGCGCCAGCCTCATCCTCTGTGATCCATCCCCACCTTCCCTCCTCACTCTGGGTCCAAGGCCTGGGATAAGCCAGGACAGGAGGAAGCAGCGACAGCCCTGGGCGTGGCCCTTCCTTCCTTCCCGGACCCATAGAAGGGGGCCACACCACCCACCCCGGGGGCTGACCTGTCCTCAGGATAGAAACCAGCAAGCTGACAAATCTGAGGGTCTATAACGGAATGAAGGGGTGCTGCCACCAGGAAACTAGACACCGACGTCTCCTTCCTCACAGAACTGGGTCCTTAGCTTCTAGACAGGATTACGATCCACTGACAGGTGCTGACTTTACGTCAGCCTTCCCCTCTCCGCGGCCTCACACTGCAGCCGTTCATGGCCACTCAGCCTTCTAGGGCAGCAAAGAGCTCAGCCACACACCCCGGCCACGGTCAGGATGAGACCCAGCATCAGGACTCCCCTCAGTGCCGTCCACCCCTGAGACTAGGCGTTTCAACGTCCAACAGGTGAAGCAAATGCACACCTCACAGCCCCGTAAAGGGAGGACCTGGAGATTTCCCCCAAATCTTGACCCTTGCGTTCTGGAAAGGGGTCCTCCCTGGAATGTATCAGAGCATTATTCTGAAAGGCAAAAAGGCCTTGGCACCAGGAGCCCCGCCTGGGACCCTTTGGTCCCTGGTCCCGTTCAGCTGCCAGTACGTTTATGGAGACACTGGCCACGTGGCGCTTTGTGTGATGTGTGCTCCCAGGGAGGTCTCAGAGTAGAACTTGACTCCTTCAAAAACAAAGTCTCTTTCTGTTTTGGCTGGTGAAGGGCAATGGCATTTGGTCTGCACAGACCTTGCGGACCAAGGGGCCTTGATCAGTTACCTGACCTCTCTGAATCTTCCTTCTCGTGTGACATGGGATGGCAGGGTGGATGTGAGGACTCCAGGGAGTAAGAAGAGGACACCAGGTTGCAGGATGCTGAAGGGCCGGGAAGCACAGCACAGCATCACCCGTCTGGCCCAGGTGCCAGTCCTCCTGCTAGGGCACCCCCAGCCCAGCTGACAGCCTTTGCCCGTGAGGCCTCCGCTTCTGTTCAGACCTTTCCCTGGGCACAGGAGTCCGTGGCTATAGGTTTCTATGGTGGGCTCCAGTCCTGCCTGGCCTACCGCCATACCTCCCATCACCTGCCTGTCTCCTTGGACTGGGTCCAGCCTCTTCTGTTGAGGGTGCTGGGAGCTGTGCCCTGGGATGGGGCAATGGGCAGGGATGGACCCCGCTGTGTATCCAGACCTGGGAGAGGACGATGGAGCCACCTGACTTGGGCCGGGCTCCAGCAAAGGCCTCCCTCACCTGCTGCCCACACTAGCCAGGGTGGGCTCTCTGGGATTAGAGCGGAAGCCAGGCCGTCTGCCTTCACTGCCTTCCGAATCTGCTCAGTGGAGAACTGGCTCTCTTCTCTCTCTCCTAGCCTGAGGGACACTGTCTCCCTCTAATAAGCTCATTATTGGGAGCTGTGACTGGCAGGCACCCAAACCCTGAAGCCAGGTGGTTCTTGCCTCCATCGACCCAAACCTCCAAGTCCCCTGCCCCTTCCCTTCTCTTCACCATGGGTTTCCAAGTTCTTCCAACGACTCCATGCCTTGAGTGCAATTTACAAAAAAAGAGCTGGGAAGGGGCCATCGTGTCACTTCCAGGCTCAGCTGGCTCTAGGTGGAGCATGATGGTGCTCAGTGAATGTGGGATGTGTTTTAGGCTGCATTAACAAAGGCCTGACATCTACAGCAAGGAGGATGCCACACTCGTCTCTGCAGAGGTCACTCCACACTCGCACCCTGCCTTGAGTTTTGCACTTTACAGCAACCAAGGAGGAAACAGTGCCGGGAATGGGAGGGAGAGCAGGAAACAGCATTCGGGGCAGCGGCCGAAGGCAAACGGGAAGTAACAGGCACAAAACACGGCCTGCCGCAGGGCGCGAGCCGTGCGTTTTGGGAGGAGACCCCACTCTAGCAGATCATCACTGTTCTAGGCTCCTGGGCTCAGGGCTCCTCCCATCTCATTGTCCCCAGCCTCTCTGTGTGCCTGTTCTGGTCCCTTCATTCCTCTGTGTCCTAAGCTGCTTTCCTCTCCCAGTAACCTGTGGTCAGAAAGAGTGAGGTGACCAACTTGTCCCAGTGAGCCTGGGCCTGCCCAGGTTTAGCACTGAGCGTCCCATCTCCTGGAAAAGCCCTGGCCACCAAGATGGTTGGTTGTCCTAAGGAGTCTCAGTGGCCCCAGTCATTTGCAACAGAGAAAAAAATCCCCAAAACCCTTGATCTCCTCTCCTCGAGGTCAGGGAAGACACAGGCTTCAGGACACCCACCTGACGGACCTTCACCTCTTCATTTCTTCACTAGAGTGACACTAATCACTTAGTGAAGAAAGACTAAGCCGAACCCTTCTGCCACTAACCCCATGGAACATTGGCTGGGTGCACAGCTCTCTCTGGAGTACAGGGCAGTGAATTCCTGCTCCAAAGGTGCTTGCCCTCTCACCAGGAGAATGAGGCATTTTCCAACAGCATCAGACAAACGGCCTAAACGGAAGACTCAAAGCAGAGGCTCTGGCGAGTTCTCTCCTGTTTTTCTTCCAGGCTCAGCCTGAAGTTCTCCTGAATCCTTATAGGAGTCAGAACCCCTCAGTTACTCCCTTACTGCCTGTCTGACCTGAGTGAGAGGTAGGAGGCAGGGTGCGACTCTGCAGGCAGGGACTTGGACACCAGATCAGATCGAGGATGAGCTGAAACAGGGCTGGGGTAAAAGCAGCTTTCCGTAAGACACACCCACCAGTGTGCCACGTCAGTTTACCGTTGCCACGGCAACACCCAAAATTACCGCCCGTTTCCATGGCAATGACTTGATGACCCAGAAGTTACCACCCTTGTCCTAGAAATTTCCACATAAACCACACTTAATTTGCATTTAGCTAAAGGTGGATGTAGTGTGCCTGCAGAACTGCCTGTGAGCCGCCGGTCTGGGCACACTGCCTATGGAGAGCCCTGATCTGCAAGGAGGCTGCATGGCTGCTGCTGTATCGGTTGCTTCAGCAGAAGTAGCTGTTGAATGCAACTGGCTCACCCTTGAATTTTTTTCCTGGGGGAAGCCAAAAACCCTCCTGGGCTAAGTCCCAATTTGGGGTTCACCTGCCCTGCATCAGGTGGACTTCCAAATTTAAGTGCAAGTGCGGACAGTTCACATCCAACCCACGCACAGATGGCAAATGCACGGTGAAGATGGATGCGTCGTTACTGGGTGTGCTCCCGTCAGTCCAGGAGGCTTTCTCATTATTGCTGTCTATAAAAACATGCCTTGTGGCATTGAGACAGAGGTGATGTCACATGTTCACCAAACCTGCGGTTTCCCCTCCTGAGGGCACAGGAAGGCTCCTTTTCTAAATCTCTCTTGCAGTTAAATGAGCCTATATGATGGACATTTAGTCAATGGGATGGTCACACAGATTATGCAGACCCCTTCCTAAACTGGCCCCCAAACCTTCTATCCCATGTCCTGGTGGAGAACCCCAAAGCCCTCTGTAACCTGCATGGCTGGACAAGGGGAAATGATGACACTGCCATCCTGAGGGGCTGTTTGTCACAGCAGCTATTGGTGCTTACACTGACTCAGGCAGAGATTGGTACCAGAAGTGGAAGAGTGTGGCAACGTCTACCTAAAATTCAAGGCATGGCCTAGCCGCCACACGGTGGGTGGAGGGCCCCAGAGTTTTGTTTGTTGAGCATGCTGCCGTGGGGAATTTGGAAGGCAATCCCCTAACACAACTCTTGCAGCCCCAGGGGAGCAGCTTGACAAACAGGATTTTCCATGCATGTTTACTTTTACTGGCTGCCTGACCAGGTGTTACAGGAGGAAGAAGAGCTTAGGAAAGAGCTTCGCAAGAGGAATACAATGGATTAAAGGGTCTGAGAACCGGAAGTCCTGCAGAGTTGGGAAACGCCAGAACACTGCTAGACTCCAGACAGTAAGAGATGAGATTTTAAAAGCACTAGAGTAACAAGGATCAATGGTATGTGCGGTTTTGAACAGAGTGACTCGGATTTGTAGTAGAGATCCTTCCTGCTCGAGCCTGAAAACTTCAAGGAAGACTTCCTTCAGATGAGAGATACAGGGAGGCATGGGGATAACTTAGCAAGAAAGTGCATCCAACCGGAGCCAAATAGGAGCCAAATTTCTTTCTCAGGAAGGAAGATGCCCAGATGAAGCCTGGTTCTTGGAATTGCTGCAGGAGCGGGTCTTGTCGCCGTGCCCTGCACTGGACTGTGACTTGGGCGATAAACAAGCTTGCCTTGTATTTCAGCCCTGAGGGACTAAGATTCCCTCTTAAAAGAGCTGCTGTTCCTTGACTTTACACAGAGGTGGCCCAGTCGAGGAGAGGAGAAAGCTGCATTCTCCTCCTGCTTTGAAAACTGACTCTGGGCTTTGCGCCAAGCTGGCCTCCTACTGATTTCTTTAGCTGCACTTGAGGTACACAGTTTGGTTGTCACTGTGACTCATCAGCCTGAGGCCATATGGGTGGGGGGCGGCCAATTATCTGATTCCTGTAGCTTTACAGGAGGTTGGAAGCCCACCCACTCACCCCAACATGTGGGGAAGCCAGCAGAGCCAAGGACAATCTGGAAATGTCCATCTGTCCCAAGGCGGCAAACTGGGCCTTCCAGGACGGGATCGGTGGTGTATGATTTCACTGGGGTTGAAACATAAACCATCAAATCTGAGAACTGGAAATTAAAGGGCAGCTGCCCTGGGTGATCCTGCCACCAGAACTCCACTCAGTGCCTCTGCAGCTCCCAGCCAAAGAAGCTCACTGCTGTCATGAGCAGCCACCAGACCGGCGTGGTCTGGGACAGTGGTGACTGACACTGGAAGGGCTTCCTCTTGTCACATGTAGCTCTGCTTCTCCATAAAAGCTAATCTTTGAAGGGAGCCAAGTGACCTGTATGACGGGAAGTCCAAGGTTGTGTACCCCATACTGTCAGGGAGCAGCCTCTATTGGGCTGATGGCCAAGACATGCAAGTCAAGGGCAGAACACACATCCAAAAACAGAAACAAAACCCGGAGCGGCCGTCACGTAGGGCATGCTTGGTTATGACAAATGCTTGGCTCAGGGGACACCTACCTGCCTGGCTTCGGCACCTGTTTCCCTGGGCTGCGCAAGCCTGGATTCTGATCGAAACCTATTTGTGTTAATTTGTTTATCTCTGTTCGCTCCCAGGATTGCTGTCTTCTTCAATATACACTTGCTCTGATGAGCCAGAAGGTCTCCAGGTTTTATTTGCTTGCACTGAAATCATCAAGCCTTCTACTCAGCTCTCTGAAACGAGCACATTAGTGGTTCCGCAACCTGACTGTCCATCGGAGCACCTGGGGAGACTCTGAAAAATACAGATTCAGGGGCCCCATCCCAGACCCTTAGAACCAAAATCTCAGTGGATGCCTGGAGCCCTTCCTCTCCTCTGCTGATGAGCTGTGGTAGGGAGTCACACAACAGCCCATCACACGGACATGACAACTCGGCCCGCCGCCCACTCCATCTCCAGCCTTCTGTGGGCCACGTGTCCCCAGGCCCCCCACCCATCCCTCAGAATAAAGGAAAGAGTGATCCGAAACAAGAGCATGTTCAAATTTTTTTTAAACACAGAATAAGGATCAGATTAATCACAGTGAATGTTTATAAAAGGCGGTGTGGTGCTATGACTTAAGTGTCTCATAAGTGTCACTTATAACACTGAATAAACTCAAAGAAAAGTTTGTACCCTTTGAATTAGTAAGCTCACCAGAGAACTGGGAAAACAAATGCAATGCAAGAGAAAAAAACGTGTACATGGAAGTGTTAATTGCTGGCTAGAAAGTAAGTCAGCAACAGCAGCAGGAAACACTGGGGTGACAGATTACCAGCCTTCCACAATCGGAGGATGTCCGTTTCCCCCAGTGAGGATTAAGTGAACACCGATGAAACGCTCAGTGTACAAACTCTAGTAACCTGGAAACCTACGCGTAAAATTAGAACCTAGAACTGGAAGTGCAGGCGTCTGCTTCCAGTAATGATGGGTTAGAAAATAAGGCCAAACTTCCTTTTGAAACGAACAAGCTGGACAAAGTTCAGAGATACTCTTCGTAAGCATTAAAGATAAGCAGAGTAATGAAGAATTACCAGAATCAGATTCAGCAGAAATAGAAACCCAGGTAGAGAGTATCTGTGGGTATCTTTGCCTGGGGTCATTCACCAGTCAGAGAAGAGCTTTCAAGGCTGTGCAGGAGTTTTGTCAACTCAGCAGGCTGAAGGGGACCGCGGTGCAGGTTAAGAGCCTGCCTGGGATGAAGTTTCAGGCTAGGAAACGTGCACTTCAGCCTGACAACTACGCATATTTGTGTCCCAGAGGTGAGGGTCACTTGCACGTAAACCAACTCTACCCCAAATTGCAAACAGGTGTTAAGTCATAGGGGTGCACAGACCATCTCCTTGTGGTCTGGAACTGGCTGTTGGAACTGGATATTTACTTCCGGAACACACCTGGAAAAGCCATGAAACCTGTGTTGGAGGAAGACAAGCTATTGCTAGGTTTCCAGTTATCCAAGTCAACCTTTAAAAAGCAACGTCCATGATTTCGATGGCAGTCAAGGTGGCTATGTTAGCATTCTACTCCTGCACAGCAAATTACCACAAACTGCACCCGTTTCTTTTATTTAATTAATTAATTAATTTATTTGTTGTTGTTGTTTGAGACGGAGTTTCGCTCTTGTTACCCAGTCTGGAGTGCATTGGCGCGATCTCGGCTCACCA
>CM052648.1:30380556-30408690 GCA_028533165.1 Leontopithecus rosalia | reverse complement strand
TCCTCCCTTCCTCCCTCCCTTCCCTCCCTTCCTGCCCTCCTCCCTTTCTCCCCCCACCAAAAAAAAAAAAAGAAAGAGAAGAGGAAGTAGAGTAATGGCAATATTTAAGAGATAATGGCCAGCATTTTTCAAAACTCATGAAAGACATTAAGTCACAGATTCTATGAACCGCAAGCAAGACAAATTCAGAGAAATTCCCATCCAGGTGCCTTATAGTAAAACTATCAAGGCAAGAGAAAAAAATCTTATAAATTTATTTTTTGAAAAAGTCATATTACCTTCAGAGGAGCAACAAGACTTTCAGCTAGCTTTTCAGCTAAAATAACTAAATCTGGAAGTACTGGACATCCATGTTTACAGTACTGAAAGAAACTAATTGGCAATGTAGAAGTCTACACCTATTAAAGAGGCAAAATAAAGATCTTTTCAGATATTGAAAATGGACAGAATTTATCTTCAGCAGACTTTCATCAAAAAAATATATGAGGCTGGACACAGTGTCTCACACCTGTAATCCCAGAACTTTGGGAGGCTGAGGCAGGTGGATCACTTGAGGTCAGGAGTAGAAACCCCATCTCTACCGAAAAATAGAAAAATTAGCCCAGGGTGGTGGTGTGCACTTGTAGTCCCAGCTACATGGGAAGCTGAGGTGGGAGAATCGCTTGAGCCAAAGAGGTGGAGGTTGCAGTGAGCTGAGATCATGCCACTGCGCTCCAGCTTAAGGGACAGAGTGAGACCCTGTTTCGAAAATAAAAATAAAAAATATCTATGAAAAGGAGTTTGTCAGGCAGCAAGAAGATAATCTCAGATGAAAAAAAAAGAAAGAAGGACCAAAGGACAACCTAAAGTGTGAAATGTGGTAAACATGAATGCTGACTGCGCAAAACGATGCTAGCCGCCATTTCTTGCAGGACTTTAAATAAATCTATCGTAGGATGGGCAGCAACAACGGCATAAAAAGCAGAAGGGAGTTAATGAAGTTATACGTGTTTAGAAGTCTTCATTCGTAAGGTGGTAGAAGGAATAATTCGTAGCACATGATAAGAAATCAAGACGATGTATTGCAATCCCAAGCACAGACGCCGGAAGAGTAGGAAAACAATGAACAAGTCATAGGCTGATAGAGGAGGCGACGGGATAATAAAAATATTCAATGAAGACAAACGAAGAGGAGCAAGGAGAAGAAAAGGAGCAGAAACAGCGCTGTGAGGCTGTCCTTGAATGCTGAAATGTGGCTGGAAGGGGTCACACCTATGCCCCCACTTCGGAGACCCCAGGACCGGGCGAAGAGCACCGTCCTGGAGGAGGAGGGCTTGCTGTCTTCTCACCCACTCAGTTTCACCCCTCAGATCGCAAACGCCCACTCAGCACAGCTGATTGGAGTTGGGATGTGGAGGACCTGGTGATGGGAAAAGGTGCTTGCTTGCTTCGCTTCTTTTTTCTTCGACAGTGTCTTGCTTTGTTGCCCAGGCTGGAGTTCAGTGGCACAATCTCAGCTCACTGCGACCTCTGCCCCCTGGGTTCAAGCGATTTCTGGCTGATTTTTGTATTTTTAGTAGAGATGAAGTTTCACCATGTTTGCTAGGTTGGTCTCAAACTCCCGACCTCAGGTGATCCACCTGCCTCTGCCTCCCAAAGTGCTAGGATTATAGGCATGAGCCGACACATCCGACCTATTTTGCTTCTTAAAATTAGCGTTGAGTTTCTGAAGGCTACAGATTCAAAAACTCAATTCACCCTGAATATTTTAAGTTTGGCTTACAGTTGTTGTTTTTCTATTTATAAAACCTGTAAATCTGAAGAGTCACCTTTTAAGAGCTTTTGGATACCATAAATTTAGTTCTTTAAATACCTTCAAACATTTTAAATTGCAATAAGAAGTGAATACATTCTAATTTCCCCTTCGGCATTTCGGTAGTCTAATGAGAAAACCTTCTCAGCATTAATTAATCTCATGAAATCTAATAATTTAACCTATAAATGCAATGAGCCCAAAGTCTCTTAAATACTCCAGTACTATGTACAAATACACTAAGATTTCCATGTACCATTACAAGATGATGTCCATTAGTTGATTCCACATTTTATATTGGATCTGTGAAATTCTTCATAATAGATCAAATTCTTTAAACATTGTAAGGCTGTGAAAATTCAAACCTGTCCAGATTCCTTAATACAAAAGGCATATTTTGGCCAGGCACAGTGTCTCATGTCTGTAATCCCAGCACTTTGGGAGGCTGAGGCAGGTGGATCACTTGAAGTTAGCATTTCAAGACCAGCCTGGCCAACCTGACAAAACTCCATCTCTACTGAAAATACAAAAAAATTGCTGGGCATGGTGGTGTGTGCCTGTGATCCCAGCTACTTGGGAGGCTGAAGCATGAGAATTTCTTGAACCCAGGAGGTGGAGGTTGCAGTGAGCTGTCACACCACTGCACTCCAGCCTGGGTGACAGAGTAAAACTGTCTCAAAAAAAGGCATATTTCTATGGCTATTTATATCTCTATTTCTATTAGTTATATTTATATTTTATATTTATGTTAATCATTTCTAGATTTAACTCTAAATCTCCCTAGGTTGTAAAGATGCTGCGAACGTCCTATCCCAGTAGTGGACTTTATGATGGGCTAGCGGTTATGGCAAGGGTGTGGTAGGGTCTGTTTGGCCCCCAGGGGGCTCCAAGGACCTCTCCTCTTGGAGTACTCAAGATGTACTGAAGACGTACTTGAGTACATCTCAAGTACTGACTTGAGAACATTGGATCTCAGGGGAGGATGGGCCTGCAGCTCATGTCCTGGATCTGAGCGTGTGCAGTTTCTCCGTAAGTAGTTTTAAAATTGTGGAACATAGCGTGTGCCCAAAATTGCATAGAGCCAAAGTACAGCCGAATTTTTTTCACTAGTTCACAAACATTCTTACAATCACCACCGGGTCAAGAAACAGAACATCGCCAGAACCCAAAAGGCCTGTGCCTGTCCCTTCCCAGTCACCACGCAGTCCCACCCTCAAATGCAATCACTTTCCTATCTTTTTCCGGTATACATTTACCCTCTAAATATGCATCCAGAATTCTATCAGCTACTTTTGCTTTTGAAAAGCTTTACCTACCGTGGAATCCATAGCACATACCCTCTTGAATTGGCTCTGTAGCCACAGAAATACGCCTTTTGTTTATTTGGGGGTTTTTTTTGAGACAGTTTTACTCCGTCACCCAGGCTGGAGTGCAGTGGCGCGATCTCAGCTCACTGCAACCTCCACCTCCTGGACTCAATATCCACAGCACACACCCTCTGGAATCGGCTCCTTTTGCTGGCTGCCCTGTTTGTGAGATTCACGCTCCTTGTATACGGTGTCGCTGTGACATTGTCATGGCTGTATGGCATTCTACTGAATGGCTATCCTTGTGTTTTAAAACAATCCATTCTCTTCCTGTTGGGCATTTGGGCTGATTCCAGTTTGGTGCTGTGGTGAGTATTTGGTTATAAAGACTTCCAGCCGTGCCTCTGGTACACATGACGGCCTCTTCCAGGCCATGAGGTGGAATAGGCAGGTTACAGGCTTGTGTGTCTTCTGCTCCAACAGCTGACACCAATCGGTTTTCCAGATGGGTTACATCAATTCGTATTACTGCTAGCAGTGTATGCAATCCCCCTCCCACGGTCACCTCTGACGCTTGGTGCTGTCGGTCTTTCTGACTTCCAAGGCTCAGATGAGAGTGCCACGGAGGCTCCTTGGGGTGCTGGTTTGCGTTTCTCCAGTAAGTGGAAATGCAGCACCTTTTGATAACTGCATTGCTGCCCTGCGTGTCATCTTCCGTGAAGTGTCTGCTCATGTCGCATACCTTTTTGTTTTAACCGAGCTGCTCTAATTCTTTTATTATTTGCAGGAATTCTTTCAGATACGAGCCTGTGATTTATTTATTTTTGCATAGGGCGTCGTAGGCAGAATGATTCCCGCCCCCACCACGGCTCTGCCAAAGATGCCCCGCCCTAATACATGCAAAGCCAGAGCCCGCAAATACCTTCCATGGCCAAAGAGCCTTTGCAGATGTGGTTAAAGATACAGACCTGGAGATGGGAGGGGATCCCAGATTATCCAGGTGGGCCTACTCTAATCCCATGAGACTCAGGAGGGGAGAGCCTGGCCCTCGGTGCTCCAGCGGGGAGAGGTGATGAAGGTTCAGAGGGAGGCAGTGCTGCTGCGTTGAGGGTTGGGGGAAGGAGTCCCAGCCAAGGAATACCAGTGACCCCTGAGGGCTGCAAAAGGCAAGGAAGCAGGTTCTCCCCCACAGCCCTGGAAGGAGCCTGCACTGCTGAGTCCTGTCTGCTGGCCCAGTAAGGCCCTGGCACTCCAGACATGCCAGGGCGACGTGTTCCTGCTGTTTTAGCCACTCCATTTGTGGTGACTGGTTGCATTGACAGCAGGAAACTGCAGACATGCGTGCTGCACAGCGATTCTGCCCTCTGGCCTTCCTTTGGCTCTCCCAGTGTCCTTTGGCAAGTGGGAGCTCTTGATTTGAACAGGGTCACACTTGCCACATTCCCTTTGGTGCTTCTGAGGTCTTGGTTGGGAAATCTCCCCTGGCCTGGGAGCAGGAGAAGCCCCTTCTCCACCATCTCCTAGAAGCCTTGTGTAGCGTTTCCTTCTGAGGTCAGCAGTCCCCCCAGCTGAGGTCTGTGTGTGGGAGGAAGGCGCCTTCGGAACCTTCTCTGAGCAGCTGGCTGACCAAGTGCTCTCTTCCTGGGGGTGAGTGCTGAGTGTTTATCTCTTCTCAGCAGCAGCCAGCCCAAAGCATGAACTCTGCCATGGTGGGAAGCAGGAGAGTTCCCGCTACACGTTCCCCCTTTTTAAAGAGTGTTTTCTGGACCCCAAAGTGATCTTTCTCAAGAAGTGTGAAGTACTGTGAGTGAGGCTTGAGGGGATGAGGGAGGCTTGGGGGTGGAGGTGAGGATCACCCTGTGTCAATTACTGGAGGTTGAAAATCCTTGAAAAAGTCACTCAACCTCCCTGAGCATCAGTCATGCCATCTGCTAAGTGAGGATCCTGACTCTTTCCGACTTACCAAATTCCAGGGAAGCATCTGCCACCCAACAGACGCAGGAAAGTGATCGAAACCACTGGCGTTCAGGAAACACACATTTAAAGTGGAAAAACTTGTCTGTCCCAAAGCAAACATACTTAGAAACATAATTTTCCCTCTGGTGAGGTCGTGGGCGTGTGGGGCAGGTTGACCGGGCTAGGGGCAAAGGGGCAGCTGTGGGCATCATGGGGGTGAGACTGGCTGGGGAAACGGGGTGACTGCCACACTGCAGCACTTGTGGGCTAGGCGGGATGCACCTTCATCTCTGCACCTCATAGCTGTAATTGCAGCCCTTCCCCGCTTTCCAGTTGATGCCATGGGGTCCCCCGACTGTTCGGGTTTGAAGCACGGCAGTTGCTGAACCACCAGCCTCCCTGGAACTGCACAGCACAACTTGAAGGATCCAAATCATTGTCTTGGTCTTTGGTGGAGAAGAACTGGTTGTTGTGGCCTGATAGATAATCACCTGCTCACAGAAAACGTGGGTTTTGCAGATGTTAGGAAAAGGCCTGGATTGTGAGACCCTCACCAAGTCCTGCCTCTGAGCAGAGCCAGCCTCACTTTAGAGATGCACCAGCTGAGGTCCAGGTGTGCGGACCACCCGCCCAGGCCGTGGAGGAAGGAGAAGCAGGAAGAAACCTCTGGCAACCTGGTCCGGAAATTCCTGTCCCCAGCCTGAGACAACCACCCATGTCCTCCAGGTTCTCTCTCTTGCAATGGCCTCCGTCCTCAGCCTGCACCACTTCTTCCGTCTCTCCCCACATCCCCTGGGGCCCTGGTGGCCCTTGGCAGGTGCAGCATGGCCCTCATCACCTGGGGGCCCCTCCTCTGTCTCAATCCCTGAGCCTAAAGCTCATCCCTGGCTCCTACAGCTAAGAAATGTCACCCCCTGAGCCTCGGTTTTACCACCTGCAAAATGGGGGTAACATTCCCTGCCCGGCCCCCTTCCTTGGAGGTCATGCATGAGATCCTGCCTGTGAAAGGACAGTCCGGACTCCCCAGCGCTGCCATTTCCAAGGATCCCCGGGACGGCCTTGCTCCATGCAGCAGTTAGTCAATTACATGGGCTTCCTTCTGCGTTAATTCTCAGCCCCTTTCATGAGAGAACGTACACTGGGACTTCCCCAGGCAGACGCCCTGTGGGAAATGCCTCCCCGGATCAGGCAGCCGGAGACTCCTTTTGGTAAAGAAAGTCCCACAAGGCCAGTGTTCCATGGAAGGCAGTTTGGGAAACAGCTCTAAGGCACCCATGAGAAAAGGACATCATCTTCCAGGTTTTCGCAGTGATGCTGGGGGGTCACTTCAGCCCTGCCCAGACAGCTCACTGTGCAGCAGACATTGCCTTCCGAAGGCCAGAGCCCCATGCTGCCCAGAGACACAGATGCTAGTGTCTACTCCACAGATGGAGAAACGGGATTGCGGGAGGGGAGGACCCAAGGTCACCCGGGGCGACAGAGCCAGGTTCTCTCTGCTTCCCAACTCCCATTCAGGCCACCCGGCCCCAAGCAGACGCTCACCTGCACTGCCCCCGACAGAGACTCTCAGGACCAGCTTGTACTTCGCCTCCCGGCCACCTTGAATGAGCTGTGCTTAGCAAACTGGCGGTGGCCTGGAAGTCCACCAGGAAGACACGGAGCTCGCTGCTCCCTGTTGGAAAAAGACCTTAAGGTCCCGGCCTTTTAGATCTTTCTGTCACCAGGCACAAGAGACGGGGATGGGTAAATTCTTAGGGATGTCTGAACGTGCTCAGGAGAAAAATCAACTGGGAATGTCTGGCAATCCCTGGCTGTTGCCAGGCCCTCGGGAATGGCTTTCTGTTTCTAAACACCTTCCCTTTATTGCAGAGAGCTGCGCCTGTCCGCTGTTGCTGTTTATTGAGTGGAGTGGAACATTCTTTGATTTTGAAAATGTACCTTCTCCTTCCAAGGGTGGGTGAGTCACTATCGTGCGGTGGGAGAAGCTATCCTTGTGGTCTCTCTTGCAGGCATTTGAGGCACCTGAGTGGATGCCTTCAGTCATGCCATGGGGCCGTGGGCAGAGAGATAATGTACCAGCAACGTTACACACTGCCTCGAGACCAGTTGAGAAGCTTATCCCTGCCCTGGAGGGTTAGGACCGAGGCCCTCTCACTCAGGTGAGTGCAGCTACAGGGGGCCTGCCAAGGCACAGGCTGGAAGAGGCAAGCCTGGGCTCTCCGTGGGACTAAGATGCCAGTGTCAGAGGCAGACCCACAGCTGGAGATGGGGGAAGGCTACCCTAAGCACCGGTGGTCTCTCTCTTGCTTCCCACTCTCAGTATCTAAGGTGCTAGTAGGATGAGACCAGAAGAGGCTTCTGCCCAGAGCTCCGGCGACCCTCTTCTGTCCCGATGCTGCCAGAGCCAGTGGCAGGGGACGCAGCCCTCGGGGGTCCCAGTGCCACCCTGCGTGTGCTTAGGGCCCAATGCCCTGTGGCCCAAGAAGTGCATATGTTCCAGACAGCCCAGGCCTAAGGGGCAGGGGCACCTCCATTCAGGGCCCCTGACCCCCAATCCCTGGCAGCAGCCCTACCCTGGGCAGTCAGGGCGTGGATGTTGTCATTCTCCAGCCAGAACTCCCCCAGCTGACTGCCAAAGCCCTGCTTGTACGTGGCCCAGTCCCGATAGAAGTCCACGGAGTCAAACACCCTCCGCTGGAAAACCTGTGAGGGGGCGGGGGGACGGGAGCCACGGGCCAGGCCAACATCCCGCAGTGCAGGGGACCTGCCCTCCAGAGGAGCAGCATGTGCAGATGACAGAGCATCATGGCCAGGCCAGCAGCTCACAGACCCCATGGGAAGATGAAGGAGGAGAGGGGGGCCCGGGAGGGGAGGCAGCAAGCCCCGAGCCACACAGCAGGAAAACACTGGCCCCTCCTAGCCTCCCCCACAGCCTGGACTTTTACCCATGCGTTACCCCCACATCATGTCTGCCTGTCCCTGTGCAGAGGGATAGAGAACTCCAGAGGGATACAGAACTCCAGAGTGTTCTCCCACAGGTGTGCAGCCTGGCCTCTAGGACTCCCAGGCTGGCCACCCCTTCCCAGGGGCCCTCAGCTCCCCCCACACTCACGGTCCAGCCCCCTCTGTCCGTTTCCATGTCACACAGAACAGTCAGGGGCCAGCAGTCGGGCAGGTAGACGATGTGCCAGTTGCTCAGGAAGTGCCCCCTGTCCCGCAGGTCCTTGCAGGTGCATGGGCCTGAAAAGGGAACCCGGGGAGTGGCTGCAGGACGGGAGCCCTGGGCAGGGCAGGGGCAGTGGGAGGGAGGCCCGGGAGGGAGGAGCAGGGCCACAGGCATCTGTGCCAACAGAGTAGGACTTCAAGGCCTGGACGGGGACACAGCCTTCAGGGCCGCGCAGCTATGATGGCCACACCCAGTCTGCCTGACCCTCCCACCTCCCAGCGTCTCCCCACCTTCAGCCCCTGGGCACCCAGCCTTTGAGGTAAATTACAATAGTAGAACCCAGGGTGTCTTGGAAGGGATCCAGGGCATAGCTGCCCATTACTCAAATGATTAAGGGGCTAATAGGTGGAGACAAGGTCTGTCCTTACAGTCTGTAGCGTGAAAGTGTGCAGCTGGCCTTGGGGGCTAGGTGACAGGCTTGGGTTCCAAGGTCAGGGTGTGATCAGTCACTTATCACACACGACTGAGCCTGCCCAGTGTCTCCTGCGTGAGGAGAGGGGACACTTGTCATAAGCTTGAAATCAAATCCCTGGTCCCGGTCAGCCTCAGTGGCTCCCTGAGCACAGAATAGAGAATGGCAAAGGCAGCTACTCTGCTGTCTCTGGGACATGCAGCACAGGCCTAGGGAAGGGTGGCTGGACTCAACTTCCCAGGAGGCATCGGCCACACGGTGTCCATAGGCCCCTGCTGTGCAGTTCACCCTCTGTGGACTGTGGACCCCTGGTGAGGCCTTTGACACTGGTAACAGCAGAACAGCTCTTCAGGCCCGGCAGGGTCACCCCCAGCCCGCCCCGCCTCCGCCCTAGCCTGCTTCTTGGGGCACAGTATCAGCGGCCCCTCCGCCGCTGGTACCAGCTCTCATTTGTGTTTGTAGGCAGAGTACGGTCCTGTGTCTTAGAGTTTTGCACATTTGGCTTTTTAAAACTTTTACAATTTTTGAATAAATGAGCATAAGACAGAAATGGAAATATTCAAGTGTCCCCATCTACACACTGGTGTGGTCTTGCTGGCCGCTGGGAGTGACTGCTGAGACGCCAGGGTCTGAGTCCTCATGGATTTTCACAACAAAGCCCGTCGGGCTCCTCCCTGCCCACAGCCGGGATGGTCAGGGACATGGGGGGGTGGGTGGGTAGACTGAGGCCTCCAGGACCCCTCCCTGGGACAAAGCCTGCAGAGGCACCTGCCCGGGTCCGCCAGCGGCTCACTGTTCTCTCCATGCTTCCCCTTCTCTCCTCCATCTCCTGGAAAAAGGCAGGACAATGAGCTTTTGACCCAGGACGTCTGGGCCACTGGGAGGCCGGCCGGGGTGGGCTCCTGGCCTGGGTACTGCATCCCCCCAGCCCTGAGGGCTCACTCAGGCTTCACGAAGCCCAGATCTCAAGGGTGGGGAGGGCCGAGACCTAGAACATGGCAGGGTCTCTGCCTGCCTCTGTCTTCGTTCTCTCCATTGCTCTCTCCCCTGCCCTGTCTCTCCCTCCCTCATTTCATTACAGACAGCTCTATGGTCCCTGCTCAAGGCCTCTGCACTCTCCATCCCCTGGTTACCTTTGGGCCCCACTGGTCCTGCCTTTCCAGGGGCTCCAGGGAGACCGAGTTCTCCTGAAAATTCCAAAGAATCGTTGAGAAAAATGCAACCTAAACAATTCTCCCCGGAAATCTTTGCCCAAGTGGTGAAGTCCTGACCCTTCTGCCTTGAACCCATGCTGGTTCCAGGAACCCTCAGAACTGCTAGTCTTGGGCTTAGCCTGGGGGTGATTGCAGATGGGGGTGAGGGAGTGATGGAGGGGCCTGCACCCCACCTAGGGCTCAAGGCAAGGTGCTCCTGGCTCCTGTTTGAGCTTTGGGAGCAACCTGGGTTTCACCCTCTGTTTACCATAAACCTGGGCCCAAGTCACCCTCCCAGAGCTCTGCTGTCTAGCAAGGGACCAGGTCCGGGAACAAGGAATGCATCCTTGGAGAGCCTCATCCTACTGGGTTCCCACACAGAGAGGGTGAACCCCACCTGCAGCCGCTGCTGCCAGGGAGGACTCGGTCCCACCTTGCACCTGAGCTCCTGGGTATCACACAGCCCTCCACGAAGTTCTGACCAGAGAGGTGACCTCCCATCACCCAATACCAGCCAAGAGGCAGCACCCAGCATTGTGACTGAGCCTGGTGGCCTGGGAGCGTGTGAGGGGGTGGTTCCTGCTTTGGGGTGTATTAGCCAGTCATACCCACTGGTAGAAGTCTGGTTCAAGGGAAGTCTGAGCCAGACCCGATTCTCCTCCTGCCGCAGAAGGGCTTCCTCCCCAGGGTTCCCTGAGCAGGGGACAGAGATCCCACACTCAGGTCCACCCTGTGGAGTGGGCACAGAGGACCTTGCCCAGGATACCCACGTAGAAGCCTGGACACCTGAGCAAAAGTGCCAGTCGTAGGGACATTCGAGCTTGTCCCATCTACATTGGGACATCCCCACCCAGTGCTCTGCAGGCATCAATCACCTTGAATGCCTCCAGAAATGGGGAGCTCACCCGCTAAGGCAGCGCCCTTTCTGAGCTTTTGTGGACATCTGCCTTACACTATGCTTAGGGGACCCAAAACCACCCAAGGCAGGTGCCCACTCTTCATTCTCCCATGTCCCCTGCAGTCCCACATGTAGAGCTCAAAGCTCAGGATTCGGGTACCCTCTGTGTCCTGAAGTAGCCGGGTCGAGTCCCAGCCCCACTCCTTACTGCTTTGTCAGGTAGGAAAGTCTCTGACCCCGTTAAGCTTCAGCTTTTCCATCTGAAGCAGGTGTAGAAGAAAGTGGTCACCTTAATTTTCAGGTGAGAAGGTGGAGGGACATAGAAATTAGAAGTCGTGCCAGTGGCCGAGCAAAGCTGGTGTTGGATCAAGGACAGGGAGACAGCACTACAGAATCGTGTCCACATGTGAGCTCATGGAATAGTTAAGAAAGACGCTCCCCCTTTTCAGAACCCTGCTGGGCCCTGGGAGTCGGCTCTGTCCCTGGCTCTTAGCAGGGGCCCGACCCAGGCTCTCCATCTAGGAACTACGAAGGGGCATTGCCCAGCTCAGCATCTAGTTTCAAAAACAGCAAGAGCCAGTGCCCCCACCACGCCCAGCCTTCCCACCCGGCCCCAACTTACCTTTCTGTCTATTGGCCCCTGCAATAGCTCTATGTCTAAGGGCACCTCCCTTTGGCCCTGGGGCCCCAGGCAGCCCCGGGCAGCCTCGGAGAATGGTGAGCTTCTAGGAGCCCTCCACGCCCACCACCTTCACCTCTGCAGAGAAACACAGGTGGCCACTCAGTGCCTGGCCCAGCAGCGCCTGGGAAGTGAGGTTTTCTGCTCTGCTGGGGCCTTGGTCTGTCCTCACCCCTCGGGCACTGGCGAGGAAGGGAGGTGAAGGGGGCAGAGCCCTGGCGTTGGAGGCCACCCGGACCTAGGAGAGCCTCCTCTCCTCAGTGCTGTGTGCCCTGGGGAAACTCACTGCACTCGGAGCTTTGCCCTCTGGGCTGCCAGGTGCGGATAATAACAAGGTTGTGGCCAGGGTTGGATAGAGAATGCACATTTTACATCTCTTACAGCAATTTATGGCACTTAGAAAGAGCTGCATAAACAGTGGGCACTTTCAGTAACTACTGACAATACATATTTCTAAGAAATTTGGGGGATCGGGGCTGACATAGTGTTTTCCCTCCCAGACCCTAGGAAAGTGGCTGTAGAATTTCTGGACTGGAAGGGGCCTTCTCAGTCCCCTGGAGAGGGGCAGTGTGGGGTCCAAGCACACAGAGCCAGGGGTGACGCAGCTGGAGCCAAACTGAGGCTGTTTACTTCTTTGAAAAGACATTTTTCATTCTGTTGATTCAGAAATCCACACCCCCTCCTCTGGCCCTCTGCGAGGCGGTGGAAGGAAGCAGCGCTCTCATAGGGAGACACGGCGGCTGCCGTTTCGGGGCATCTCCTTTCTGTGTTTACAATGCTCCTTCCTGGAGCAGGCTGCAATCTACTATTGACGCTTCCTCCATAAACATGTTGTCAGCCAGGGCGGCAGAGCCGTCCCTAGCAGCAGTCTCTCACTGAGTGTCGCAGAACCACCTGCTTCCGGATCAGCGCGGGAAACACCTCATCCCCGTTCAAACCCTTGCCCCTATGGACTGAATCCGACCCTGCCGGGGGAGACCCAGAAATCGGCCTTTTTAATAAACCCCCCAAGTCAGTGTGGCACCCGCCGTATCAGAGGGTCTTAGAACACCTCTCCAGTCAGCCAGCGCAGAGGCAAAGTCAGCAGTATGTTCTTCCTTCTCAGTGACAACTTCCAGACCCATCTGTGAAGCTTCGTGGGACAAATCCCAGGCTTTCGAGTCAGACAGACAGGGAGTGACATTCCTCCTCTCTCCCTCCGTGAGCCTGGGCAATGCCTCAGCTGCCCTGAGCCTTCACCTCCTTGCCTGAGGATAAAGCTGATCTGCTGGGCGTCTTCGCATGAAGATGTGCGTAAAAGGTTTCGCCAGAATGGTCAATGAGTGGGTCATTACCAGCTTTTGGGGACCAGAAAATCCAGGTGCATCTCACCTGGACACGTGTCAGCAGCCTGGGCAGGCAGGTTCTTGAGATGCAGGAACAAGACTAGCAGGACAGCGAGGCCCCGGGCCTCAGCAGCTCCACTCAGCTCCATGTCCTTGGCTGGTCTTTGACTCAGAGGAGTCCCCTAGCTCTTATAGGGCATAGGAAGCCAGCTCTCACCTTGTGCCACCACTTCTCAACTCCCTGGGGGACACCCACTTCCTACGGGCTGCTGAGTTGCACCAGCAGGAGGTATGTGCTCATCTAAAACAATGTTTCCTTCCGCTAGGCCTCAGCAAGATGCCCATTCTACTGGGCTCTCTTCCCCAGCAAAGACACCGTGCGCCCCGTCCAGAGAGCTCCCGAGACCCCTCAGCTGGAAAGGGTCAGCTTTGTCTGTGGTTTAAGGAGAGCACAGCTCCCATACCGCCTTCCCCTTCCCCAGCTATCCCCAAGCAATACTCGGGGACTTTGGCCTTATCCTTGGGGCATAAGGAAGGCTTTGCTGAAGAGGATTACCTGCCTTGTCTATTCCCAGAAAATTCGGGGTTTGTCAGTCGCCAGGCACTTAACATGGATGGAGAGAAAAAAAATGTTTAGGGCCTGCTATATCCCAAGTACTATTTCTGTCAGATCATCTCACGCCAGCCCCATTTGGTGGAGTAAATTATTTGAAAGTTACAAATGGAGAAATTGAAGTCAATCCACTAGCAAGAACCAGGCATGGCTGGGCACGCTGGCTCATGCCTGTAATCCCCACACTTTGGGAGGCCGAGGCGGGCAGATCACAAGGTCAGAAGTTCGAGACCATCCTGGCCCGAATGGTCCAGGTGAAACTCCGTCTCTACTAAAAATACAAAAATTAGCTGGGCATGGTGGTGCACGCCTGTAATCCCAGCTACTCGGGAGGCTGAGGCAGGAGAATTGCCTAAACCCAGGAGGCGGAGGTTGCGGTGCGCTGAGATTGTGTCACTGCACTCCAATCTGGTGACAAATCGAGACTCAGTCTCAAATAATAATAATGATAAGAGCGGACACAAGGCTGTCTGACATCTTGTGGATCACTGGGGTTGCTCATTTCACCTGAAGGTGGGGATGCCTCCTGTCCCCACAAATCCTTGAGTCCATGTTCCTACTCCACGTCTCATGCTGTGAATCACGCTTAGCCTGGATGCGCTGTGGACTCTCTGTGCAGGATTTCTGAAGAGGTATACAAGAGATCACTAAGGAGAGTCAGATGGTAGCAGGATCGAGGAGCAGAGAGGTGCTGTTCTGTGGTTTGCTAGTTCTCTGGGCCAGCCCGTATAGACTGGGTTTCCAAACACTCTGGCTCCCAACGTGGGAGAGATGTAGAGGGGAGGCCCAGTGGTGGGGGCCCAGGAGACACAGGACCTTGTGTCCAGGCTCTGTGGGCACCGCACCAACTCTAGACTGTGTTTGTGTATGTTGGCTCCAGCCTGTTGAGAGACAGGGGCAGGAGGCTTCACAGCTCAGAGTCTGCTTAGTGTCCCTGAGCTACTGGCCCAGGCAGGAGAGGACTGGGTGTCAGTGGTGCCACCTCCTTTCCAGAGAGGATCTAATTCAGGAGTGACACTCACCCGGATTGGGTCAGAACAGAGAGAGAGCTGGCAAGTCTGTGCCCCTCAATTCCATTTACCAGCTGCCCCTGGGTGTGAGGGGACCTCCTCTTCCTCGCATCGTCAGTGGGTTTATTTCAGGTGAAAAGTCAGCAACACTCTCAGATACCAAGTTAATGTTCCCAAGACTATGTGAGCCCAAGAGTACAAAAAAATGCAAGATTCTGGCAACTTTGAATATCTTTTTTTTGAGATGGAATCTCACTCTGTCACCCAGGCTGGAGTGCAGTGGTGCATCTTGGCTCACTGCAACTTCCACCTCCTGGGTTCAAGCAATTCTCTGCCTCAGCCTTCCAAGTAGCTGGGATTACAGGTGTGCACCACCACACTTGGCTAATTTTTTTGTATTTTCAGTAGAGATGGGGTTTCACCATCTTGGCCAGGCTGGTAAAGTCAAATATCTTAACATTGGCTCAATGAAAGTCATTTGACTCCTGGTAATAATAGAGCAAACAGACAAAAGCTTTAAAAGGGGGTTTGCTTGAAGGCACAGTCAAGCTAGCTATGTAGCAAAGGATCACTTTGCCAAGCTGCAGAGCAACAGAAATCTTAGAGAAGTGAAACTAGTAGTGGAGACCTCTTTTTCTCAGGGATTTGCCAATCTCCAAAAGAGAGGTGAGAAGTTGGGCAGTTATTTCACAATCTTGCAGAGCTTGAGGTCAAAGACTGGGGTCTGGGGCCTGCCAAGGGTATGGATTTGGGGTTGGCTTTCAGAAGGGCTGCACCCTAGCAATAGGATGAGTGAGCAATAACCAACCTTCACACAGGTTGCAAACTGGTTTTGAGACATGTAAATGTCCCAGGAAAGGAATCTCAAATCCTGGAATTATTGCTTGTGCCCCCAGGCTCCTAGCTGAAAGAAACAAAAATCTTTCCTGAAGGAGAACAGCATAATCCCAGGTCATTATTTCTGCAAAGTGTTTTACTTTTTTCAAATGAAATGTTAGAACATAGTCAGTGATAACCAGTCTCATGGGAATAAAAGACAACATGTACAAGGACCAACAGAAACAACAGAGTATAGAAAGAGATCTTTGGAAGCTGTGGATACTGAAGCTACAACACGATGAACAGGAATAATGGAAAACCTTCCTCAGAGACTTAGAACAAATACGGTGCCTGTCATCAGTGCTCTGGTCAACACTGCAATGCATGTCACTGCCCAGTGCAGTGGGCAGGAAAACAAAAGCATGAGAAGATTGGAAAGGCAGACTCAGAGTTGTTATTTCCAGAAGATGAGACTGAGGATGTAGAAAATTCAAGAGATTCTACAGATAAACTAGCAGAGTAAAAAGTTTATCAAAAATCAATTGTGTTTCTAAAAACTAGCCTCAAAGAATTTAAAAATGAAATTAAAAAAATTTGCAGCAGCAACACCAAAGTGAGATAATTGTGAGAAAATCTAACAACATCTATGCTGGTCTTCTGTGTAGAAAACTATCAAATAGGAACTGAAAGACCTAAATAAAGATTAAAATCATTAGAAGGATATTCTATGTTCATGGATTAGAATACTAAATATAGGAAAGATATTCATTTTCCCCTAATTTATCTAGATAAACACTGCATTATCAATTAAACTACCATTTTCTGTGACAATTGACAGAGTGAATTTAAAATTTGTATAAAGGGCCGGGTGCGGTGGCTCACACCTTTAATCCCAGCACTTCGGGAGGCTGAGGCAGGTGGATCACTTGAGGTCAGGAGTTTGAGACCAGCCTGGCCAAGGTGGTGAAACCCCATCTCTACTAAAAATACAAAAATTAGACAGACATGGTGGCAGGCGCCTGTAATCCCAGCTACTCAGGAAGCCGAGGCCGGATAATTTCTTGAACCCTGGAAGCAAAGGTTGCAGTGACCCGAGATTGTGCCACTGCACTCCAGCCTGGGCATCAGAGCAAGACTTCGTCTCAAAAACAAAAACAACCCCCCAAATTAGCAGGGTGTTGTGGTACAGGCTTGCAATCCCAGCTACTCAGGAGGCTGAGGCCGGAGAATCACTTGAACCTGGGAGGCGGAGGTTGCAGTGAGCCAAAATTACGCCTCTACACTCCAGCCTGGGCAACAGAGTGAGACTTTGTCTCAAAAACATCATCAACAACAACAACAAAACAAAATTACTAGGACATGGTGTTACGTGCTTGTAACCCCAGCTACCAGGGAGGCTGAGGCAGGAGAATTGCTTGAACCAGGAGGCAGGAGTTGCAGTGAGCCACGCGCCACCGCACTCCAGCTTGGGTGACAGAGTGAGTTTTCGTCTCAAAAACAAACAAAAAAACAAAATCCCCCAAATTAGCAGGGCATGGTGGCATGTGCCTGTAGTCCCAGCTGCTCAGGAGGCTGAGACCAGAGAATCTCTTGAACCCGGGAGGCAGAGGTTGCAGTGAACCGAGTTTGTACCACTGGACTCCAGCCTGGCTAACAGAGTGAAACTCCATCTCAATCAATAAACTAACAAATAAATATAAATAAAATTTATATAAAGGCAAAGTGCGGATAGCCGTGATACTCTTGAGCAGAAGAAAGAAGGGTGACTCGCTCTGGGCAATGCCCGCAGTTGCTATTAAGCTGTAGTGATGGAGACAGTGTGGTTCTGGCTTAGGTGTGCCCAGCAAACCAAGGGACCTGAGTGGGGAGTCCAGACACAAGTCCAGGCACCTGCCGTCCCTTGATTTATGACATGGTGGCTCTGTAGAGCCATAGTGAAACAATACACTGTCAATGAGTGGCACAAACTACTAGATATTCATGTGGAAAAACAAGAGGGGACACTTGACTTTCATCAGATGAAAAAGTATCTATATGGGGAGAATGGCAGACCCAAACGTGAGAGGCAAAACAGCAGCTTTAGATCGTATTACAAGATCCGGAATAGCCTTGCAGGAATTTTACATAGGATGGAAAAGCACAAACCAGAAAGGAAAAGTAAAAAAATTGATCATGAAAGTAACATTATTTCTTTTTCAAAATATACCACCGCAAAAGGGAGAAGACAAGCCACAGAGAAGGGGGAGAGGTTTCAACACACAGAAGTGACGAGAGGCTGTTATCCAGAACGGAGGGCTTCTGTAAATCAACAATGTTGTAGAAAGTGGGAAAGTGACTTTGACAAGTGATGAATTAAAAAATAGAATATTTGATAGATGATGGAAGTATGAAAACATGCTCAACTCCATAACTAATTCAAGAAATGAAAACTTAAATCTCATGACACAACCGCATACACTAAATTTTTTCAAAAGAGCAGACTCTACAAGGTTTTGGTGAGGATGTGTCAGAAACCTTGGTAAAAGCACTTTGGAAAACTGACATTATTCCCAACAATTCCCTATGACCAGCATATTCCATAACCACGGATACTCAGCTCAGTTCCACTCAGCAGAAGGGTGTGCCCAGCTGCAGAGGAGACGTGTGTGAAAGTGTCCAGCCCCACGCTGGACATAACCCGTACGTCCATCCGCAGCAGAATGGGCACATCAGAAGAGGTTTGCTCATACTGAAGCATCCTGTAGAGCCGTAAAAAGATCGGATTCTAGCTTTGCACAAAAGCTTTGATGAATTCCACAAGCACACAGAGCACAGAGGCACCAGAACGAAGGAATGCATGCTGTTCAACTGCCTCTGTACAGAAGGTGAAGGTGGGCAGAGCTGTCGGCGGTGTGAAGGAACACGGAGAGGAAGGCCATGCCAGTCGGATGAGCGCTCCCTTAGGAGGGGGAGACTTGAGCCTGGAAGGGGCATGGGGGGCTGGCGATGGGCTGTGGCTTCATCTGGGTGGCACATGTTGAGTTTACACACTCTGGTGAATGGGTGTTATATTTCAATTAAAAGAAGAAGCGTAAATAAATGATTTAAAATAAACAGAACACATAAGGGCCACCATCGTCCTTTATTGCCCTGACCACAAGCTGCAGGCCAGCTGTCTCTGGGAGGCTTGGGGATGTTGAGGGGCTGCTGGTTCGCTTCTCTGTTCCTGCTCTAGCTTCTGGGTGTTGCTCCGCTTGCTGGGTCTGCAGCCTGAGATGAGCTTTGGAAGGATACAGAGGGAGAGATCAGCCAGGGAGGCTGGTCAGAGTGGACAGAGGGAATTCCTTCCCCCTGTGCCATGCCCACCCCACTAGGGGTGCCGACTCCATGGGTCAGCGAGGCAGAAACTCTCACACTGTAAAATGCAACAGTTTATAATGAACAAAATGAAAATATAATATAGCTAAAAGCCTGGCTGCCCAGACCCAGGAAGGGTCCTTCTGGATGACAGTCACAAGCTGAATGTCAATCATGGGAAGACGCCGTCACCGCACCCTTCCTCACAAGATTACAACCAGGGCAGCCAGCGGAGCCCTGCTCCACTCCTTCCTGGAGTTGGTCATCCCCGGGACAGCCTCTGTGGCTGCCTCACCCCCAGGCTGGCCCTCACAGTACTTCCCCTCCTCTCCAGGGGGCCTGTGGGTCCTTGATATTTCTGGGTTTTGTTTTGTTGTGTTGAGGCAGAGGATCACTCTGTCGACCAGGCTGCAGTGCAATGGCGTGATCTTGGCTCACTGAAGCCTCTACTTCCCAGGTTCAAGTGATTCTCCTGCCTCAGCCTCCTGAGTAGGCAGGCACCTGCCACCACACCCTGCTAATTTTTTGTATTTTTAGTAGAGACGAGGTTTTGCCATGTTGGCCAGGCTGGTCTCAAATTCCTGGCCTCAGGTGATCTGCCTGCCTCGGCCTCCCAAAGTGCGGGGATTACAGACGTGACCCACTGTGCCCAGCCAGTCCTTGGTGTTTCTGAAATCAAGAAACATCCTCATAACTGGTTTTTGCTTGCCATGGGGGCGCCACACTGTGCTCACCTGTGGAAGCTCGGGTAATACAGCTACGTTGCCATGTAGTAAGAAGTCACCTGATCCAGGATAGGGCCGGCTGCACACCTGCTCTGGGTCCGCACACCCAGGAGCTGCCTGCAGCTGACTGCACAGAGGAGCCCTCTCAGGAGCTTTAATTTGGGACTACACACGCACAGGAGGGACGGCATAAAGTCAAATGACAGTCTCCAAATGTCCCCAACAACTGTGGGCAGGACAAAGCTGAGTTCCTGACTCACTGCAGTGAGGGACAGCGCCAGCTCACAGCACTTCAGCAGTGCCTCCAAGCAGGAGGGGAAGGAAAGGGAAGAGCTCCCGAGAGCTCCAAGCCTGGTTTAGGGTGGATCTTCCAGTGGGGTGGGTCAGGGGATCACCATGTCGTGATTTAGGCTGGGTGCATGCAGCACAGCGAGGACCTTGGGATGATGAGGGTCAGGAGTCCTGGAGCATGCGCTGTGGATTCCTGTTGAAGAGTCAGCGGGAAGAGTCTGTTGGTTGCAGAGATTAATCCCGCCATCAAGGACTTGAAAGACACAGGGGTGGTGATTCCCACAACATCCCCATTCGCCTCTCCCATTTGGCCTGTGCAGAAGACAGATGGATCCTGGAGAATGACAGTGGATTATCATAAGCTTAACCAAGTGGTGACCCCAATTGCAGCTGCTGTACCAGATGTGGTTTCATTGCTTGAACAAATTAACATCTCCTGGTACCTGGTATATAGCCACTGACTTGGCAAATGCCCTTTTCTCCATTTCTGTCCATAAGGCCCACGAGAAGAATTTGCCTTCAGCTGGCAAGGCCAGCGATACACCTTCACTGTCCTGCCTCGGGGGAACATCACTCTTCAGCTTTGTGTCATAGTCTCGTTTGCAGAGATCCTGAATGCTTTTCCATAAGGGACCAGGCAGACATCACACTGGCCCGTTGCATTGATGACATTATGCTGATTGATCCAGTGAGCAAGAAGGAGCAAACACGCTGGACTTACTGGCGAGACTTGTCGTGCCGGGGGATGGGAAATAAATCGGACTAAAATTCAGGGACTTGCCACCTCAGTAAAATTTCTAGGGGTTCAGTGGTGTGGGGCTTGTCAAGATATTTCATCCAAGGTGTAGGATAAGTTGCTTCATTAGGCCCCTCCTACAGCCAAGACAGAGGCACGATGCCTAGGGGGCCTGTTTGGAATTTTGGGGGCAACAGGTTTCTCATTTGGGTGTGTTACTCTGGGCCATTTATTGCGTGACCAGAAAGGCTGCCAGGTCTGAATGGGGTCCAGAACAGGAGAAGGCTCTGCAACAGCTGCTGTGCCAGCTGCTCTGACACTCGGGCCACGTGACCCAGCAGACCCGGTGGTGCCTGAGGTGTCAATGGCAGATAGGGATGCTGTGTGGAGCCATAGGTGAATCACAGCAGAGGCAGCTAGGATTTTGGATCTTCTAAAATCCTACCATCTTCTGCAGATAAAATTACTCTCCTTTTGCAACAGCGCTTGGCCTGCTACTGGGCTTTGGTGGAAACCGAACGTTTGACTCTGGGTCATCAAGTCACCAGGTGACCTGAACCCCTGTCACAAACTGGGTGCTTTCTGACCCATCTAGCCATAAAGTGGGTCATGCACAGCAGCGTTCCATCATCAAATGGAAGTGGTATATATGTGATCAAGCTCCAGCAGGTCCTGAAGGCACAAGTAAGTCACATGAGGAAGTGGCTCAAATGCCCACGGTCTCCACTCCTGCCACCTGCCTTCTCTCCCCACAGCCTGCGCTGATGGCCTCATGGGGAGTTGCCTATGATCCGTTGACAGAGGAAGAGAAGACGAGGGGCTGGTTCACAGATAGTTCTGCAAAACATGCAGGCACCACCCGAGAGTGGAGAGCTGCAGCACCGCAGCCCCTTTCTAGGACATCCCTGAAGGACAGCAGTGAGGAGAGACCCTCCCAGTGGGCAGAACTTGGAGCAGAGCACCTGGCTGTGTGCTTTGCATGGAAGGAGAAGTGGCAGGATGTGTGATTATATACTGATTCATGGGCGGTAGCCAGTGGTTTGGCTGGATGGCCAGGGACTTGGAAGCAGCATGACTGGAAAATTAGTGACAAAGAAATTTGGGGAAGAGGTATGTGGATGGACCTCTCTGAGTTGTCAAAAAACTGTGAAGATATTTGTATATCATGCCTGTTCTCACCAATGGGCAACCTCAGCAGAGCAGGGTTTTAATAATTAAGTGGAGAGGATGACCCATTCTGTGGACACCACTCAGCCTCTTTTCCCAGCCACCCTTGTCATCACCCAGTGGGCCCATGAGCAAAGTGGTCATGGTGGCAGGGATGGAGGTTATGCATGGGCTCAGCAACATGGACCTCCACTCACCAAGGCTGACCTGGCTATGGCCACTGCTGAGTGCCCAGCTTGCCAGCAGCGGAGACCAACAGTGAGCCCTTCATATGGTACCATTTCCCAGGGTGATCACAGCTACTGGATGGCAGGTTGATTATATTGGACTTCTTCCATCATGGAAAGAGCAGCAATTTGTCCTCACTGGGACAGACACTTCAGATAGGGGTTTGCCTATCCTGTACGAAGTGCTCTGCCAAGACTACCAGCCGTGGACTCACAGAATGTCTCATCCACCATGATGGTATCCACACAGCATCGCCTCTGAGCATGGCACTCACTTCACAGCTAAAGAAGGGCAGCAGTGGGTCATGCTCATGGAATCCCCTGGTCTTCCTATGTTGCCTGCTGTCCTGAAGCAGCTGGATCAAGGGAATGGTAAAATGGCCTTTCGAACTCACAATTACACCTCCAATTAGGTGACAATACTTTGAAAGCCTGTGGCAGAGTTCTCCAGAAGGCCATGTATGCTCTGAATCTGCATCAAATATATGACACTGTTTTCCCCATATCCCGGATTCATGGGTCCAGGAATCAAGTGGTGGAAGCGGGAGTGGCACCATTCACCGTCACCCCTGGTGATCCACCAGCAACATTTTTGCTTTCTATCCCGGCAACACTATGTTCTGCTGGCCTAGGGGTCTCAGTTCCAGAGGGAGGAATGCTGCTGCCAGAAGCCGCAGTGATTCCATTAAACTGGAAGTTAAGATTGCCACCTGGCCACTTGGGCTCCCTCACCTCTAAGTCAACAGGCTCAGGGAGTTACCGTGTTGGCCGGGGTGACTGACCCGGACATTTAAGATGAAGTCGGTCTACCACTCCACAGTGGAGAAAGGAAGAGGATGCCTGGGATACGGGAGATCCGTTCGGGCCCGTGCCTAAGGTCAATGAGAAGCTGTAACAGCCAAGTCCAGGCAGGACTACAAATGGCCCAGACCCTTCAGGAAAAGAAGGGTTGGGTCACTCCATGACCCGGCAGAGCATGCTTGTAATCCCAGCACTTTGGGAGGCCGGAGTGCATCGATCACCTGAGGTCAGATGTTGGAGACCAGCCTGAGAAACATGGTGAAACCCCATCTCCACTAAATACAAAAAATTATCCAGGTGTGGTGGCGCATGCCTGTAATCCCAGCTACTTGGGAAGCCGAGGCAGGACAATGGCTTGGAGGTTGCAGTGAGCCGAGATTGCGCCATTGCACTCCAGCGTGCACAGCAAGAGCAAAACTCCATTTCATAAATAAATAAATCAATAACAGGAACCAGGACCCGCTGAGGTGCCTGCTGAAGGCACGGGGAACACAGAGTGGGTGGTAGGAGGTAGTCATCAACACCAGCCACAGCCACATGTCCAGCTGCAGAAATGAGGACTGTGCGTGTCAAGAGTAGTCCCTCCTCATTTTATCAGGAATGTGTGTGCTTGTGCACACTCACATTGAGAAAATACCTTTACTTCCTTTCCTTTTCCTTCTATCCTGAGATCGATTGACTTCCTATCAGCATCTGAGTGTGGTTCACTTTATGTAGTAGCATTTAGGTTAAGGATTAGAGTGCGCTTCCAGTTGTATGAAGGACAGCTATATTAGGCATGATGATGACTTCATGACTGTCTCTATTTGAAAATTA
Organism: Leontopithecus rosalia; assembly: GCA_028533165.1. NCBI lineage: Eukaryota > Metazoa > Chordata > Mammalia > Primates > Cebidae > Leontopithecus > Leontopithecus rosalia. Next base: position 30,385,361 of record CM052648.1, on the reverse strand, counting down.
TGTATGATATCAGGAGATGTGTGTGGGTTCAAGTTGGCAAGGGGTGGACGTGTGATGGTTAATACTGAGTGTCAACTTGATTGGATTGAAGGACACAAAGTACCGTCCCTGGGTGTGTCTGTGGGGGTGTTGCCAAAGGAGATTCACATTTGAGTCCATGGATGGGGAGAGGCAGCCCCACCCTCAGTTCGGGTGGGCAGCGTCTCGTCAGCTGCCAGCGCGGCCAGAATAGAGCAGGCAGAAGAGCATAAAAGGACTAGACTTTCTGAGTCTTCCGGCCCATCTTTCTCCTGTGCTGGAAGCTTCCTGCCCTCGAACATCAGACTCCAAGCTGTTCAGCTCTGGGACTCTTTGACCTACAGCCGTGGTCTGCCAGGGGCTCTCGGGCCTTCGGCCGCAGACTGAGGGCTGCACTGTCCGTGTCCCTGCTTTTGAGGTTCTGGGACCCGGGCTGGCTTCCCGGCTCCTCAGCTTGCAGATGGCCTATTGTGGGACTTCACCTTGTGATCGTGTGAGTTGATTCTCCTAATCAGCTCCCTTCATATAGACATCCGTCCTATTAGTGCTGTCCCTCTAGAGAACTCTAACTCAGGGTCTTTAGGGAGATTCCTGCAATGAGCAACAAAGTCCTTTGCAAGTTTCATCTTCCTGAGCAAGAGTCTCCAGAAAGAGTAAAGTTATGTTAATGCAGACCTTGTGGGTAGAGGAGGTAGATACTCAAGCTGTGGCCTCAACAGGTGAAGTAACATCACCAAAAGCCCAGTGGAGAGCCGTGGAGTCAGGAATTGACTCAGAGCGACACCTACAGCCAGGTTCTCTTTGAAACGTGCCAACCTGGCTGGTGGAGCTTTCCAGGCCCCGCAGGCCCCGTGGGCATCTGAGAGCAGCAGATGTGCCCTCGGCATCCACCCAGAGAGCTGGCTCCTCCAGGCCACCAGAGCTACCGTGGAGCATCTGGCTCCCTCTAGAGTGGGGGTTGGAACCGGTGTCCAGGCCAGGAGTGTCCCCTGGGCTGAGCTGACCCTGTCCCTCTGACGGGACCCACCCCCTCATTTTCTGTGTATCGTGTCTGGCAGGCAGTGAGAAGACGAACAGCTTGCCTGGCTGGAGCTGGTGGGACCCTGCACACACCACTCTTGAGGGCACCTTAGCTTGGCTGAGGACAGGCTGCACCTTCAGCCCTGCCGCCAGTGAGAGGCTCTCTGCCGAGTCAGACCAGAGCCTGGACCCCAGGAAGGGACTAAGGGCCACCTGCTCCAGCCCTGCTTGGTTATGTCCTTCTTCAGGGAGAAGGAATCCAGAACTTTCCTTGAGCAATGCCAGATGCGTCCACACCCACGGCTTCCTCTCTCACCCTCAGGACACATGGCCTCTGCTTCCTGCTGTGGCTACACAGCCCCACTCCTGCCCTCAGTTTGAAGGCTGCTCACTTCCTCATTCTCTCCTCCAGAGAGGCGAGTTCTGTCACCAGGTGCCGGCTCCTGGAAGGGCCATGGAATCCTTCCATCCCCAACCTCTGGACAGGGACCCAGCAGCTCACGGAGTTGACCCAGCCTGACCCCCACTACCTCTTCCTCGACAATATCCCGCCTCACCCAGTCCTCAGGACAGCCCGGGCCACCCCTGCCTCCTGGCTCAGGCACCAGGCCCCGACCTGGGAGCATGAGGTTTCAACACGAGTTTACTGAGCACCTGTTATCCCCCTGATCGGGAGGTGACCAGGCAGCCCCACACCCGTGTGAGGAGCAGGGACCGGACCGTGGGCCCACACAGACCTGGGCTCCTCCAACCCAGAATGCAGGACCTTGGGCCAGCTCCCCGAAGGCCATGCCGATGAGGGCAGGTGAGAGCTACGGCCCCTTCTGCCGAGAGGGAGACAACTGTGCAGAGAGCCGTGGCCAGCTGTGCCCAGAGCAGAGAGTAGTGATGCTAAGTTTGGGCGACAGCCACGCCGAGTTGGGGGAGAGTCGTTCTGCGCAGAGCGGCCCCCACTCAGGCTCCCCCTCTCCCCCAAACCCTTGCGCCCAGGTCCAAGCACTGGTTTCTCTTGGCCTTCCTCCCCTTTGCCCCATCTCCCAGCCAGATGGCCATCGTCCTCCAGAGGGTTCTTCCAGCAAAGGGAGCCCCTGGATGGAATGCCAGTCCTCCTCGGGTCTCCAGGGAAGAGTGGGTAGGTTTGGTTCCCCGCCTCTGGTTGGGAGGAATGCTGCCGCAGAGAGCGTGGTGTGAGGATGGCCTGGGGCTCTGCAGACACTGCAGACACAGAGAAGCAGAAAATCCAATCTCGAAAGGCCTGGGGCTGGGGTAGGCACCACCACCCACCAGCGCCATGCCCCCATCCCCACGGACTCCTTTCTCTCCCTCTTTTTCCCTTGTCCCACACTCCCCCACCCGCCTCTCCTCCATGCCTCTGCACCACTTACATGCGTTTAGTGCGTAGCTTTTTATTTGAACCATGTTCTTGGAAAATGAATCTGTGTGTGTGTATTTTTAACTGAGGTAAATGGCAACCTCGGCACCTGGCTCCGAACTCCTCTTCCTCCACCGAGCTCGCGTGCCCACGTGTGACTTTCACAATCACCCATCCTGGTGCATCTGCATTCAGCCCGCACTTTCCACAGCCACGCGCACCCCCAGGCTGCAGCCGCCTCCTTACTCCCACTTTCTTGGCCGGTGATCCAGGCGGGCCTCTAAACCCACCTCCACTCCCAGCCCCAGTGCTGCACGGCCGCCGCCCTCCCCCCGCCCCGAACCTGTGCTGGAGTCCTCCTAGCTCACACCAAGGCGAGGACTTCTGCGTCGAGTTATTCTGAGCCTTAACGTGATGAAGTAAAACTGGACCATTTAGAAAGGCTGTGCCCCCAGGGGCCGTGCTGGCTCCTGCACTTTCCCACCGAGTCTTTGCACGCTCCTGCTTCCTGAGCGAGCCTGGGATTTGGATATCTTTGCTGGTGCTCATCAGCTTTCTGGTGGACAGCAAAACTGTCGCCCAAGGAGACTGCTCCTTCTTAGCTTTCTCCATGGGGGCTGCTGGCTTTCACTGTCAATGCCTTAGCTCTACACATCCACCTTTAGGGGCTTGAGACATTGCAAACCTCTCTTCCATTCCGTTAGCTCTCCATGGCCTTTGCCCCTATAGTTTTTGAGCTAGTAATTTTGGCCTCTAAAGTTTTCTTGGCTGGGTGTGGTGGCTCATGCCTGTAATCCCAGATCTGGTGTGGGTGTGACCCATGGGGCTCTGCAGCAGAGAAGACAGACCAGGTGTGTGCATGTGTGTGCACGTATGTGTGTGTGCATGTGCATGCATGCGTGTGTGCCTGTATGTGCATGCATGTGTGTGTGCATGTGCATGAGCATGCATGTTCCCCCCCTCAGAGCTTCAGTTTCCCCATGTGTAATGAGTTTGAACCAGAACTCCAGCATTTCAGGAGGCCAAGGTGGGAGGATTAATTGAGCTCAAGACTTCAAGACCACATGACGAGAGCCTATCTCTACAAAAAAATTAATTGGCCAGGTGTGTTGGCACAGGCCAGTAGCCACAGCTGCTCAGGAGGAAGAGGTGGGAGGATCCCTTAAGCCCAGGAGGTGGAGGCTGCAGTGAGCTGTGATTATACCACTGCACTCCAGCCTGGATGGCAGAGTGAGACCCTGTCTAAATAAGTAAGTTTTCTTTAACAAGCCTCTCGTAGCCCCTAAGCCCTCAAGATACTCTCCAGTCTTTTGGCTTACTGGCTTCCTACCTTTCCAACCGGCCCTTTGATCCATGGAGTCCTCCTCTGTCTGTGACCCACAGCCGTGGGGACTCACTGCTGCCCTCCCCTGCTGAGCAAACATTCGCAGACCACACACCCCTTCCCACTGGATCTGCAGTGCCTTTGGGATTTCGTTCCCACGTGGGGTCCACGTTGGCCGTGTCTCTGCACTCTTGGTTCTCGGCCACTGCTCTTCTTGCCAGCGCCACGTGGCATCTATTTCTGCATCTTTGCAGGGCATCTTTCTGTCTCACAGGACAAACCCGTGACCTTTGCCCTTCTTTGCTAATGTTGAGCTAGCTGAGGCCTTAACTCCTCCAGCACTGCTGAATTCCCCAAACCCTGCTGACTGTTACTGCGTTGAATTCGTGGGTTCATCTGGGGATACTCAGCATCATCCTGACCCTGGGCCGATGCTTGGGAGGGTGTGTCGAGCACGGAGCCGTCCCTGGTCTTCAGAGTCTCCCACATCTTGGATCAGAGATACTTGGCATCATCCTGACCCTGGGCTGCTGCTTGGGAGGGTGTGTCGAGCACGGAGCTGTCCGCCATCTTCAGAGTCTCCCACGTCTTGGATCAGCGTGTACATTGATTCCTAGATACGTAATGAATTCTGTTCCTGTGGTGAGTGGCCTCAGAAAATGGCCTTCTGGGGAAAACAAAGGTTCTGGACTTCTGTAGCTCCAATATGTCTAGCAGAAGTAGGCAACGTATCTGTCCATCCTATGGGCTGTTTTCTAGGTAGATCATCAGGAAGAAGTCAATGACTTGCCAAAAATGGAGTCCAGCAAAACTAGCTCTCTGTCATCTAGAGTCGGAAGAACTCACTCTTTTTTTTATTATTGCATTTTAGGTTTTGGGGTACATGTGAAGAACATGCAAGATATTGCATAGGTACACACGTGGCAGTGTGATGTGCTGCCTTCCTCCCCTTCACCTATATCTGGGATTTCTCCCCATGCTATCTCTCCCCAACTCCCCACCCACTGCTGTCCCTCCCTTATTCCCCCCAACAGACCCCAGTGTGTAGAGCTCCCCTCCCTGTGTCCATGT
>CM052648.1:30330029-30380056 GCA_028533165.1 Leontopithecus rosalia | reverse complement strand
TTTTGGGCAGTATGGCCATTTTCATGATATTGATTCTTCCTAACCATGAACATGGAATGTTTCTCCATCTGTGTCCTCTCTTATTTCATTGAGCAGTGGTTTGTAGTTCTCCTTGAAGAGGTCCTTTACGTTCCTTGTTAGTTGTATTCCTAGGTATTTTATTCTCTTTGTAGCAATTGTGAATGGCAGTTCGTTCTTGATTTGGATCTCTTTCAGTCTGTTATTGGTGTACAGGAATGCTTGTGATTTTTGAACATTGATTTTGTATCCTGAGACTTTGCTGAAGTTGCTTATCAGTTTCAGGAGATTTTGGGCTGAAACGATGGGGTCTTCTAGATATACTATCATGTCGTCTGTAGATAAAGACAATTTGGCTTCCTCCTTTCCTATTTGAATACCCTTTATTTCTTTTTCTTGCCTGATTGCTCTGGCTAGAACTCATTCTTTACACTCGTGCATGAACACAGGCATGCGCACATGCACACACATGCACGCACATGCACACATGCACACACATGCATGCACACACACAACCATGCACATGTGCATGCATGCATATACACGCACACACACATGAGCACACACCCACATGCACGCACACACATGCACACGCACATGGACATGGTCTGTCTTCTCTGCTGCAGAGCCCCATGGGTACTGCTTCCTATCGTGTCTCGTGCTCCATCCACACCACACCAGGGACACAGGTAGCAGAGCTCAAGCCTGCTGGAATAACAGTCCAGGTATTCAGAGAGTGCTGGCAGCAAAGGAGCAAATTCTGCCCCATTTCTCCCCTCCAGCCTCAGTGACGTCTTCTCCTTCCTCTTCCTAGAGTGACTGGGAGGGGTTGCTACTGAGTTTGAAAGGCAAAAGCAGACCCACAGACCCAGGCCCTGGCCCCTGATGGCCTCTCTGGAGGACACCTGACGGTGGGCCCCTCTGGAGCACAGGTGCCTCCTGCCAGATAAACTCCCTGACTCCAGGTAGTCCTGGCTGCGGTGCCCAGCAGCAGCCCAGGCCAGGGAAAGGGTGGGTGAGAAGCCAGAGCTCCAGTGCAGCTTTGAGCGAGCTCTGCCACGGGGTGGACTCCCCCACTGGGAGCCTGGGTCCCCCACGTGTAGTGAGTTTGGACCAGATCGCTTTTCAGAGCCTTCTCTGCTGAAGCTGAAGCTCCTCTCCACCCCTACTCGCTCCCTCGCTGGCCCCGTGTTCTAATTCCAGAAGTCACTGTCGCCGTCAGCTGGTAACTGCACCACTACTCAGGGCTCAGGGGCAGGCAAGGGACCCCCCGGCTCTTGTGTCAGGGTCCCCTTTGGGGTCAGAGATCCTAATTTCTGTAGGGAATGGGTTCAGCAAAGACGCACCTGCCCTCAGGGTGGATTTTTCCGGTGCTCAAGGCCAAGCCCACCAACAACAGTGCTTAGGAGGTGGGAATGGGAGACGAAGCAGCCGAGGTGGAAACAGGCTGGTGGCTCCTCCGCCCGCCCCTGAAGTGCCAGCAGCGCCCTCAGGAATATTCCCGAGAAAAATGAAACAGGCTCCACACAAACCCTTGCACAAGCTCGTTCACAGTAGCACACGTCAGTCAGCAAAAGACGGAGGCCACCCCGATAACCCTCGGCGGAGAAAGGGTTGAACACGGTGCGGCCTCACCACACAGCAGAGCCCAGCAACCATAGAAGGCGGGGTGGGAGTCCCAGCAACGACAGGGCAGGTCCTCCTAACACACCCCACATGAGAAGCCAGGCTACACATCCCAGGATTACACTGACAGTGGGCAGATCCACAGACAGAGATGAGATTCCTTGAGGCCAGGGGATGATGGGAAGAAGGGAGGCACGGGGGGCGAGGGCCAAAGGCTCCAGGGTTTCTCTTAAGGAGATGAACATGTCCTAAAACTAGAATATGGTGATGGCAGCACAATTCTGTGACTGTACAGAAAACCATGGACCTGTGCACTTTAAATGGGTGAATTCAGTGGGCACCATGGCTCATACTTGTAATCCCAGCACTTTGGGAGGCGAAGCAGATCATGACATCAGGAGTTCAAGACCAGCCTGACCGACATGGTGAAATTCTGTTTCTACTAAAAATGCAAAAAAATAGCTGGGTGTGATGGCATGTGCCTGTAATCCCAGCTACTCGGGCTGCTGAGGCAGAGAATTGCTTGAACCCGGGGTGCAGAGGTTGCAGTGAGCCAAGATGGCGCCAAAGCACTTCAGCTTGGGTGACAGAGTGAGACTCTGTCTCAGAAAGTTAAATAAAATAAAGGGGGATTTTCTCTAGCCCAGGATGGCCGGGTAGGGCAGGCCCCACTCTGCTACACAGAATGGTACCTTCCTTCTCTCCCTTCTTCCTTCTCTCTTTCCTCCTTCCCCTTTCCTCTGTCCCAGTACTAGGACCTCCCCTCTGTCCAGACCCCTGGGGGGGCAGCAACATTGCCTTTTATAAAGCCCCCTACCAGCTACAAAAGGTGAGGTGCTTATCAGCCCTTATGAGGGCGCAGAGGGAGAGAGTGAGGACGTTGGGCAGCGCCAGCCAGAGAGACAAATTCATGCTCGAAACCGTTTGGAGGTCAGCCTGGGCCTCGAGGCACAGGTACCTGGGGCTCCAGCAGGAAGCATCCCTCACCCTGCGGCTCACTTTAATTTCTCAGAGATAACAACACCAGCGCCAAGTATCTGCCAGGCACCTGAAGACGGATGGCCAGTGTTTGCAGGGTAATAGTTTGTGTCAGAGTAAATTGGAATTTATACCCCAGGAGGCAGATAATCCCCTTTAGAACTCTCCAGCCTCCCTGGGACTGGGGGCGCTTTCACAGGCTGCTGGCTGAAGACATAAACAAGGACAGCTCCTCGGAAGAATCCTGCTGGACTGAGTCCTATTTTTAATAACTTAATTGAGTCTCCAAGCCTGAGAACACAGTGGCACAACCACATCTCCAGCTTCCACCTCCAGTTCCAGGTAGGAGAGCGGTCACTGTCACCTTCTGGAAACGCTGGGAAAACACACCAGGAAGGAGTGTGGGTTTCGGGGCAGGAGGAGCCACTGCTGCTTTCTCGTGGTGGTTGTTCGTGTTGTTTAGCTTTGTGTATGTTTTTAAAACTCATGAAAAGATGAGAGAAATCCAGGCGCATGTTCTCACCTAAGTTACTCAAGCAGTTCCCAACATCCCCAATTCTTTCACCGCTTTCTGCTCCCCGAAACTAGCTCACAGTCTGCTTTGTGCTTGATTTAAAGGCGCTGACAAGCTGCTGTCCTCGCCCCTGCACGGCGGCGGGACTGGATTGGGACTGTCATCTATAATGCATGAAGTCGGCTGGGAGCCGTGTGGATGTGTGTTACCCACTCCGGAGCGCTGTTCCCAGAGCCATTGTGCAAACATATTTACTCTGCGTAAAAGAATGGGATGAAGCTGCAAAAGACATTTGTTCATCCAAGTGGATTTAATTTTTAAACTCGCATTAGGACAGGATTAACCTTGCTGAAGGATACCACCATGTGGGTGGAATGCATAAAACCCATCTAGGGCCCAGGTTGCTACAGGGAGAGCACTGGGTGGAATTAAACGTGTATTGCACATAAATACCTTCTCTTCCACCTCCCTCACCCCAGCACAGGCGCCTCCGTGTAGCAGGTTCTCTGCTACAGTAGAGGGCAGAGCACGGGACCTCAGCTTACTCCATCCTCCCAGCACCCCAATCTGGTCATGGCAGTGACAAGGGACAGCTGGGGGTGGGTGCATGGGTCTGCAGGCTCACACACGTGCACACACACATGCACACATGCATGCACACGCACACACGCTGTCCCTGCCTGAGTTCTTTCTTTCCTCCTACAGAGGAGCGCTCTCTCAGAGGCAGAGAGCGCCACGCCGGCCACAGTCACCGCTAAGTTACCTCCGTCATACTCTGAGTTAGGGGGTCAAGTGAAGATGTGACCCACCAATCCCCAATGAAGAATCCTAGGGAAGAATCTGATTGGCGGGTCACCTGTCAATCATCACAGCTGAGGGAAATGAGGGGCGGAGCTGCTGGGTGAAGACAGTGACCAGGACACAGGCAGGCTGACCATCCCATCTGTCCCAGTTTCAGCATTGACGGCCCCATGTCCCCGGGGCAAACCAGGCTGGTTGGTCACTGAAGTTAGAGTCCCTCTAGAAATTTCCAAACCTAATTAGCAAGTTGGGTAAGCGGGCTATCACCTGTTTCTCAAGCACTGTCTTTGTGTGATTTGCCCAGAAATTGCTTCAATAAGAGACGTTTGAAAAGGAGCAACAAATACAAACTGAGACAAGGTCGCAGGGTGCCTCGAGGTCTCCAGCGGAGTGCAAATCCTCCATCATCCTGTGCTTTAGACCAAGGCTGCCTTTTGGAAACTCCTGCTGATTCTCCAGCTTCCTGGAGGGCGGCAGGTTCCTTTTTTCTTTTTGAGACGGAGTTTCGCTCTTGTTACCCAGGCTGGAGTGCAATGGCGCTATCTCGGGCAACCTCTGCCTCCTGGGTTCAGGCAATTCTCCTGCCTCAGCCTCCTGAGTAGCTGGGGTTACAGGCACGCGCCACCATGCCCAGCTAATATTTTTTGTATTTTTAGTAGAGACGGGGTTTCACAATGTTGACCAGGATGGTCTCCATCTCTTGAGCTCGTGATCCACCCGCCTCGGCCTCCCAAAGTGCTGGGATTACAGGCTTGAGCCACCGCACCCGGCCAGGTTCCTCTTTTAAGTGTTGCAGCCTAGGAGCTGTGTGGTTAATGTTGGGGAAATACATGCTCTGTATTGGCTACCACGGCCCCCACCCCTAGAAGTCTCCAAAGAAGAAATAGCTGGTGCAGTCACGCCCAGCTCCTGCGCCCCTGACAGAGGCTGTCATGGGCCCAGGGCCATCTAGACTTCTAGGTATTTTCCACTTTCTTTCCTTGGAACAAGAGGACCAAGGGCTGAGCAGCCCCGAATGGCTCCCGGGATGGCCCAGATAGGCACGGAGGAGGGTGATTGGTTCCTGGGAGTGCAGATGCCTGCAGTGGCACACGGGGCTGTTTCTGCCTCGTTCTGAGCCTGCGTTGGGGCCGTGGGTCCCTGTAGAGCTGGTGGCCCACAGCTGGCAGCACTGTCCAAGTGCAGGTTTCAACCATCTTCCATGTAAAGAATGTGCACGTGACCTAACAATAGCAGCCGACCTTCAGTAAGAGCCGTCTGGGATGGCGCAGATCACCGGACCACCTTTCTTCACCTGTGTCCCATCTGCAGGGGGAGGGGGCGGGAGGGGGACTTTATTCTGCATTTTACATTTGGGGAAACTGAGGCAACCTGGAGGAGGTCACAGAGCTAAGTGGCATGGAAGTGCATCAGGCACAGGAGGACATGCAGCTTTGCAGGAGGGAGACCCTGGGGCCCCCAGGCCTCCTCATGGGACAGTCTCTGCTGGAGACTCATCTTCCAAATCGGTCCCGCCTCCTCCAGTCAGCTCTGTGTGGTTTAGCTCAGCTAACAGGATGCAGACACTTACCTGATTAAAACACTTTACACCCTCACGTTAGGATGGGTAAGCTTAACCTGTAGGGTTGGGTCTGGTGTTGGTTTTGTCTGTTCCTGTCACAGGCTTCAGCTGCCATATGGACGAGGAAGTCAGGGAGGTGACTGACCAGACCATGACACCTTCTCCTGGCCCGTGGCTGACTAGCTGGAACCTTTCGCCCTCTGCCGCTCCAAACCTGAAGGCTGGAAGGGGCCTACAGGGAGTGTTCGGGATTCTGTGAGGTTGCCAAGCCCCGTCTACGAAGGTGGGCTGGGTCTGCCCCTGAGTTGGAGCTCAGGACCGGCTTCAGCCAAGGCAGCGTCCAGAGCTTTTGAGAGACCCCAGGCTGGGGTGGGTGGGGTGGGCTAGCTCTCTGGGGAAGGCTACTGTCAGGGAGCACAGGCCGCTGCACGATCTCTCCCTGGTGTCAGCAGTGATGGATGTGGTCAGGGCAGGAGCCAGCCAGGGAAGAGCTGGGATTCCTGGTGGGTCAGTGTGGCTCTTCCCTGCCCTGCTCTGTGGCTGCAAATACAAACCTGGGGCCCAGCAGGGACAGGATCCCTGCCTGCCAGAGGCCTACAGGCCCAGATTGTGGGACACGGCTCCCCACGGCCCTGGTGTCAGGAGCGCAGGATGACTGGCTGCTGTGTCAAGAGGAGGGCGGGATGTGGCTCCCAAGGCCCCACCAGGCGCGTGGACGGTCAGCTTCCAAGCAGGTCTCACTGCCCTCCTGCCCTGCAGGTGACAAAGCTCGTCACCCCGACAGTGGGTCACCATGGAGCCTGGCTGAGGGACCTGGGATTGGGCCTGGGTTATCAGCTGGCCTGTGTGGGTGCCGGCCCTGCCCCTCTGGGCCTCCATCTCCTGAATCACACAATGAGGGCGAGGCTGGCTCTGCCCTGAGAGCAAAGCTGACAGCAGAGGCCGTGTGCCACAGGTCTGGACTCACCCATTCACTATGCAGGCAGGTCCTAGCCCCAGAAGCTCCTGGAACTTGGGGCTCTTGGCTTGGGCTCCCCCCAGAGCCAAGCAGCCTGGTTCTGCCTCTCCCCAGTGTCCCCCAGAGCCTGCTGCCTCATCTGCAGGGGCAGAGAGGACCGTGACGCCCCCTACACCCAAATCCAGGCTGCCCCACATTCCATAGACCTGTCCACTTCACCTCCATCCACATCCCTCTCCCCTGCTGCCACCGCCCAGGCCCAGCCACCTCACCCCTCAGCTGCTGCAGCCTGAAAGGTCGATGCCTGGGCAGCAGTGCACCGCTGGGCCCAGCTGTGAGATGCAGCACAAAGGGTGTGTGGCACCTCCTGAGCACAGGCCCTCCCGCTGTCCTGCTGCAGCAAGAGGCACATGGCCTTCCTCACAGCCTCCAGGCCCCATGTGCTCTGGGCTGTCTTGGTCCGGCCTCATTCATGCCCAACTCATTGAGTGAGTGCCAGGCACGGCCCTCTCCGGGGCACTCACCCTGCCACCCCCAGGTCTCCCAGGGCCAGAGCCTCTGCCCTGGATGCTTGTATTTGCCTGCTAACTGCCACTCATCCTTCCATCTTGTTTTCCTGGACAGTCATGCCCTTCCTGTCTCCCCCGTGCAGGGCAAGCTGCACCTTCTGAATCCCCCTGTGGCCCTGGGACCATTTCACTTGTCTCTCAGCACTCGGAGGCCAGGTGCTCAGGGATTGCATCGCTTTCTGGAGCAATGTACCTGCAGCACTTGGCGTGGGGCTGGGTGTGTCACTGACCCACAACCCCTCCTGAATGAATGATGAACGGATAAGCGAATGAACACAGGCAGGTCTCCGGAGGTCCTTCCAGCTGTGGAACTGACGTGGTGGGGGGTGATTAATGCCAAAGGCGATTTTCTTTCTCCAGAGGCAGATGGGAGGAGTGGAGACTGAGCCCTGTGTGCGGGCAGTCACCCGGCACTGAGAGAGAATGGTGGCTCTGGGGGGGGTGCCTTCGAGACACTCCCTGGGGCTCACTGGGGTGATGGATGAGTAAATGTCAGTCTGAGTCATGCGATGAGGGCTCTGCCAGGGGAAGCCCCCGGTATCACGGAGGCAAGATGAGGGTGTCCACCACGGGAGGACAGACATCAACGGGGTGGGCAGGTGGGGGCTTTGGCATCCATCATGGCCGGGGCTGGGGGTCCTCAGCACTTCAAGCTCTGGAGACAAGCCCAGAGCCTAGAAAGGGAACCTCCCATCCGCCCACAGGGGGCTGGCCAGCCATCCAAGGCAGACAGACATCTGGGCTCCTTCTATGTGAACCGATGGGTGGACGCTCAGCTGCTCTGGGTGTGGACTGGTCCAGGCCCCATGCCTGTCCTGGCTGTCCATGCAGAACATGGCACCCAGGCCCCATGACTAGCAGATCATCCTTCAAGAGGGTCCACGTTCTCTGTGAGACAGAGGCCTCTGGACACAGCCCGAGGTGCTCACAGTGAAACAGGACTCTCCAATCACAGTCAGGCACCAAGCGAACATCAGCTTCCATACTGAGGCCTGCTGGCTTCTCGCTCTCAGTGTACTGTGCTCCCGTCAGCCTCTGTGCAACATCCCACATGGCCACAGCTGCCTCTCGCTCCACGTCCAGGGGCAGGAGTGTCCAGGGTTGAAGGTCTGCAGTCCCACGGGCTGTGGGGCGGTCTGTGCCAGGAGGAAGGACCCCCACCTGCACTGCTGTGTGCCTGCCCAGGGGTGGAGGCAGCTGCGCAACTCACAGAGAGGACAGCAGCCCTGTGCCAGGCTGCCAGGGCCTTCTGTGACCTCCTGTCCTCAGAATTCTCTGCTGGCCCCTCCTGCTCCTCCCGGGCAGTCCCAGTGCCCTCGCCGTCTTCCCTGGAAGGCCTTGCATCCACTCAGCACAGCCTCACTGAGCACCCAGCACGGGCTTCATGTGCCCCAGAAACACAGCCTGGAACACAGCAGCGGGTTCCCTCTCAGGTGCTTCCCCACCTTCCCCTGTGTGGGGAGAGGGAGCCCAGCACTGTGGCATGCCCTGTGTCAGGTGGAGATCAACTCGAAGCAAAGCAAAGTGGGGTGGTGGTGAGGAGGGACGGCAGGCGGCACTATCTCAGGGGTCTCTGTAGGGTCCTCAGAGCAGAAGCCCGTGGCTGTGGCTTGTAGCGCACCTGCCCTTGTGGCAGCCCCTTGCCAGTTCTGCAGACCAAAGAAGAAGGTTCAGAGAGGCTGAGTGACTGGCAAGAGAACACACAGCAGCTGGTGGCAGGAGCTGAGCCCCGTCTTCCCTCCGCAGCTCTGCCCCTCGAAGTCCTTCCCATCTTCATGTCCAGAGACCGTCAAGTCCGATGGCTGTGTTCAGGAGGACCCTGGCCAGGTGGCATAATTACAAGCCCAGGAAAAACGACAGAAAATAGGGATTCCGAGATGTTAGCAGCCGGCGTGGCTTTCTCCACTGCTTTAAGTTATTTATTCCTTACTTTCCAAATTTTATGCAGTGAGAATTTATTACTTTAATTAGCAGGTGCAAAACACAGAAGTACACAAAAAACCCTGTGTGAGCTGTAAGACTAGTTCAAACGTCTTCTTTTCTAGAACGGGGATGGCCAGGAGGATATCTGGGCACGGAAGTGTCCCTGCAAGCCTTAACAGGTGCTACAGAATGGCAGACAAGCAGAATGAGGACTGCCCCAGGCAGACTGGACCCCGTCACAGCTGCGGGGAACAGTGAGGCTGCAGGCCAGTGCCGGTGGCCCTTTACAAAGAACCGTGACCCACATGGTCCTGGACAAGGCGCCGGATAAGTAAGCCCAGGTGTCCAGGGGCTGTGGCCTCAGGAAGGGTTAGCAGGGAAGTTCCCTATCCCTAAGGCTCCCTGGTGACTGGGGCTGGAGACAGAGCAGACAGTGGGCTGAACTCCCTGGAGGGTCCTAGCCGGGACCACACAGGCCAGCTTCCAGGCAAGGCCATGCTCCCTGCCCCACCCGCCCCTTGGGGCCAAGGACTCCCTTCCAGTAGGCTTGGGAGGAAACAGAATCAAGTTCAATTTTTTAATCACAAAATTAGAGCCATTCCTGCCTCTCCCTGGACGGTCCCCTCCGGAGCTGCGAGGCGTCTCTACGGCAGAGGTTGCTTTTGTTCTCTCTCATTCCATAAAGACACTCCGAGCCTTTCTGCTGCTGCAGAGAGAGCTTTGATTTTTTGCCGAGAATCTGTACCGTGGGCTCCAAATGGCAGCGTTTCTCCGGAGAGGAGCAGGAGGAGAATCATTTTGTCGACGGCGGGTAATTAAGTTGCCGCGCAGAGAGGGAGCATGCGTTATAGGATGATTAATCCCCAGGACGGTGGGACATTTTTCATCTTCAAATCTCTCCTTGGCTGTTCATGAATCATCTCAGCTCCTGGGACAGAAGCGCTGGTGCTCGCCCTAAGAGCAAGGGAAACTGAGTCGGCTGTGCCCCCTCGCCCCCACCACGCGGAGCAGAGTAGAAGCAGCCTCGGGAGGACTCGAGCTGGGGGGCCGTGGGCTTTCTCCCCAGGCATCTCGTCCGCGTGGCTTCCTGCCTCCCCACCTCATCTGGGCAGGAATTCAGGAATCAATAAAAATGTTGTTTTAAATACATAAAGAAAAAGGCCACCGTGCTCTGCACGGCACGGGCTGCCATGGACTGCCTTCTGCACCCTCCTTTGTTCTGTTTTTCTCAGGTATCTGCCCATTTCCAGCTCCTAGCCTCCCTCGGATGCAGACCGCCTTGCCATTTTCTCAGCCAGCAGTTTGCAGCAAAGTGCTATTCTGCTCTCAAATGCCTTCCTTTCCAATTGGGACAAGCGGCTATGAAGAAGGCGCACCCTGTTCCGCATTCAAATTGCCGGGAAGGTCTCGCGGCTGTAAATAATATGCTCTTGCTGCTCAAGACAGAATTATTATTACTTTTCCCTCAGTTCTTGGAACCAGTGATAAATTAAACATTTCTTTTGCCCCAGCCCCTGGCAGCCAGCAGGCAAGGGGCAAAGCTGGTTGCTCTGCCTCTGCCCCTACCCATGTGCCTGGAGGCTGGGAGAGGAACAAGACAACAGTGACTTGCCAGGGGCACGGGCACATGGGGTGGGAGCAGGTGTAAATGGGGGAGGGGCAAGTGCAGGAGCCACTTTTCTGAGACAGGGCTTCCCCTTGGTGTATTTCTGGACAATCTTCCAATAATGAAGAGAGCTTACCCTCAGAGCTCAGAGGCTGGCGTTTGACACGGAGGGAAACTGAGGCACAGAGGAGGTCTCTGGAGGGATTCTGTCTCCACACACTGCTCTCTCTCCACAGGCCACTCTGGGTCAGATCCTGGGAAGTGGTGTTTTTCCTCTGGGGCAGGCACTGGGCGTGTGGAGGCGGGAGAGCCTAGCCCCTGGGCCCTGCCAGGTGGAAACGGAGGGCCCCGTGCCTCTTAGACTAAAAGACAGAGCCTGGCAGGTGCCCTGGTCTGACTCACATTCCCGCTACAAGGTCATGAGCACCTCCTCGGAGCCTCACCTTCCTCACCTGCAAATGATTTTTAAGATGTTCAAACGCCTTCCTCCTTCCTGAGATCCTGAAAACAGCTGGGGGAGGTTGGGGCGGGAGGGTTAAGTGAGGCACGTGGGATCCGCCGTGACTCAGGCCACACGGTCTGTCGGGTATCCCGCCCAGACTGCCCACCGAGAGCTGCCGTGCACAGGTGGGTGGTGGAGGCTCCAGCCCCGCTCGAGCCTGCAGGCACACTTTCTCACATGGATCCCGACACATCCCCTCGTGTGAACAGGGATGGCGGGGGATTCATGCCCACCTGCCCCACAGCATCCTCCGCCCCGTCCTGCCTCCACCCTGTCTGCCTTGCTCAGGTGGATGGAGGACCCTCCCAGCCTCACATCCCAGGTCTGAAGGAGGGAATGAGGCCCCTACTGTTTCCTACTGGACCTGGGCTCTCAGACCACCCTGCCACACAAGAGTCCGGGGCTGCTGGGAGCACCGCAGCTGAGACGGAAGAAGCCAGGCGCTCATCATACAGGCCCCCAGCTTGCTCCAGGGGCTGGCCTGGGGCCTGGCCCGGAGGGGGGATGGGTTACTTCCTCTCCCCATCCACAGCCCTCCAGCCCCTCCAGGTGGAGGTGAGAATAAGATGCCCACCCCCCACTATGGAGAGCCTTTTTCTGTAGCAGTGCAGGGGTGGGAGCTGGGGGAGACAGGGCTTTGTCTAATAAGAGGAATCCATCTAGTTCGATTAACCACCTTTCCCTCTGGCGCCCTGCAGCTCCCCTCCCAGGAGCTGGGCCTGGCCAGGCCTGCAAGCTTCGCCTCCTCCCAGCCCCACCCTGGCTTTTGTCTTTTGTCTCTGGCGCCTGCGTTCCTTCTGTGTGTGCTTTGCTTCTTTCTGCTCGCTGGCTAATAGGATTGAGCAGAGAGGCGCCAGGAGAGCCGGCAGCCCGGCCTGGGAGGGGCTCTCACTCCTCCTCTGCCGGGAGCTTACTGGGTGCTGGGTGTTTGACTTCAGAAACACGTCCCCGAGGCTTTCCTGTCCACCTCCGTTCTGGGACTGGTTTGTTTATTTATTTCCAAGGTTCGCCGTCCCTCCTTCTGAGGGGTTTGCTGGAGCACAGGTCCCCAGCGCCCCAGACACTAACATAGGCAGGGTCAGCTCATCTCACCCAACCTCACAGCCCTGAGCACTGCAATACCGCATTGCAATTTAAAGATAGGGAAACTAAGGCCCAGAGACTGAAGAGAAAGGAAATGAGTGGAGGCTGAGGCTGAATTGGACCCAGATCCTCTGGTTCCCACAGCTGGGCTTGTCCCGAGGCTGCGTGCTGCCCCTGGGAATTCCTTGGGTGAGGAACCCCTCCCTGTCCCTCTCTCTCCCCTGGCTTCAACACGAGGCACCCCTGCTCATGCCTCAAATTCCACCCTTAGCCACCATCCCCCGTTCAGTGTTGCCCTCACACCTCCTCCTGAGGGACACAGAAACCCTGCCCGTGGGTGCCCTCACCACGGGTCTCCATACCTGGCAGGCTGGGAATATTTTGGGACAGGTGGTAGGTGGGGAGAACCAGCAAGCAGGGATTGAAAGCCAGCAAGGTGAGCAGGTCGACAGAACCTCACCCGTGCCACCTCGCACACCTGTCACCAAACAGCGTGGCCTTCACCTTGCACTTGGAAGATCTGATCCTGGTCCTCGAAGAGCCTGGAGACCTTCTTTATACAAATGGGAATCCTGAGCCATGGAGTTCCAGAGCATTGACCGGGGCTGCTTGGCTGGCTGAAGTGGGTTGAGTCCTGGGTTCCTCATTCCTGAAGAGATGCTTGCTCCATTCTCTTCAGGGCAGAGCCACACTTAGTCCTGGGAAAAACCACCTGGAGAGCGGAGGGAGAAGAGCGGAGGGCGGAGGGCAGAGGGCGAGGCAGAGGGTAGGAAAGCACCCCTGTCACTTCTGCCCATGCAGCCTACCCCGTCCCCAGTTCCCAAGACAGTTATTCCTGCCCTGAGCCAGGCCCCGGCCCATTGCCTGGGGCTCCAGGTGCTCTCGAATGTACACAGGACTCAGGTTTGTGAGTCGTTGCCTCACACCAAGAGGGTGGCCACTGTGGGCTGGGGGAGACTATGTGGCTCCTCTGGCTGCTCCACCTGCAAAAGTCAAGTTGAAGAGCAAGTTTAGTGTGTGCTGGCTCATCTGCCCCTTCTCTCTGCTCGGGGCCACAGAGCTTCCCAAACAGACAGCTGTGACTGATGAAGTCACCCAGTGCTGGGGGCATGGGGTGGGGTTGGGGGCACCAGTGGAGTCCACTGCTTGGTTGTCCCAAATGTCATGGTCTGCAACCCACGAGGAATGGCTGGACTACTTCTTAGGACAGGGTTACAGCACACAAACACAGACACATTCACACCAGACACACACACAGACACATTCACACCAGACACAGTCACATTCACACAAGACACACACACATTCACACCAGACACACACAAATACATTCACACCAGACACAGTCACATTCACACCAGACACACACACATTCACACCAGACACACACGCATTCACACCAGACACACATTCACACCACACACAGACACATTCATACCAGACACACACACAGACACATTCACACCAGGCAGTCACATTCACACCAGACACACACGCATTCACACCAGACACACACACATTCACACCAGACACACAGACACATTCACACCACACACAGACACATTCACACCAGACAAACACACACATTCGCACCACACACAGACACATTCACGCCAGGCAGTCACATTCACACCAGACACACACACATTCACACCACACACACAGACACAGACACATTCACACCACACACACACACAGACACATATACATGAGACGCACACACATAGACACATTCACACCAGACAGACACATTCACACCAGACACACACAACACACAGACACATTCACACCAGACACACACACATTCACACCACACACACAGACACATATACATGGATGCACACACAGACACATTCACACCAGACACACAGACACATTCACACCAGACACACACAACACACACACATTCACACCAGACATGCATTCACACCAGACACACACACATTCACACTAGGCACACACACACACATTCACACCACAGTCACATTCACACCAGATACACACACACATTCACACCAGAGACCCAGACACACACACACACAGACACATTCACACCAGGCACACACACACACAGACACATTCACACCAGACACACACACGTTCACACAAGAAACAGCCACATTCACACCAGCCAGAGGCACATTTACACCAGACACACACACAAAGACACATTTATACCAGACACACTCACACCACACACACAGACATATTTACATCAGCCACAGACACATTCACACCAGACACACACATATTCACGTCAGACATACACACAGACCATTCACACCAGACACACACATTCACATCAGACACACACACACATACACAGGCACAGGCACAGGCACAGCCCTGCACAGAGCCGCTGAAATCTCTCACACACACACCCTGGCACACCAGTTTGCATACTCACACTCATCCCACACTCCCCCACCCCACACTCCCCCGCTTCCTCGCCCAATCTCCCTCCTGGTCCTGCAGTGCGTGTTCCCACTAGGTCACTGGGGGGCCAGGCAGAGCCAGCCAGGCCTGTGGCCATCTAAGCCCACAGAATGATGCCATGTGCCCAGAGCAGTGGGCATGGGTGGCAGAGCCTGGAGCTCCCAGAGCCAGCTGCCCACGGCCTCACCTCCAGCCGGGAGGGTGCAGAAATCTCCCCCGCCCAGCAGAGGCCCCAGCCATCTGTCTCCGAGGATGCTGGGGGCGGCCAGGCTGTGCCGCTCTGGGGCTGCTCCGCCTGACGGACAGCGGTGTCGACCACCCACGTTTGTCCCACAGACTGCAGCTTCCACATCCTTCCCTACCCCAGCAGCCCAGGGAAGGCAGGCTGGGGGTCCCTGCATGACAGGTGAGGATGGAGGAAGGGAGCCCAGCGCTCTCTCTGAGCACCACCCCAGCCCGGCTGCACGTCAGGACCCCACATTGGTCTCTTACATTCAGAAACTGAGCCCTACCCCAAACCCAGCTATCGAAGTCTCTGAGAGCAGCACCAACCCTGCAGAGGGTATGGGTTCCCTTAGAACGTGCAAGAAGGCTTGTCCTGCAGGAGGAGCCCCTTTGGGCGTCCATGGCCCTACACAGCCTGACGCCATCCACCCATTCACTTGCAGGTCACTCTAGTTTCTCAGCGGCTCAGCTATTGTAACACTGACGCTACCTCCATGGGGTCACTTGGAAGATTCAGCTCAGAATTGGACAGAAGGGTCCTGCTCCACCTGGCACAGCTGCAGACCCTTGTCACCTGCAGCTGCATGAGACACTAAGGTTCAAACCAATCTTCCTGGCCCGAAAAGCAGATCTCACTCCACTACCCCTTGTGCTGGGCTCTCAGCGGGGTCAGGGCGGCCAGGCCAGTTACTCTCATTTCCAGAGGAGGTGAGAGGCAGCGTGAAGGCCACGGACAGCAAGCCATGGGCCACAGCACAGCCTCAGGTCATTCCTGACACCCCTGTGCCTCCCACAGCCTTCCCAGGAAAGCCACGGCAGAGTTCACCCCACTCCCAGGATGCTCACCTGTGACCTCCTCACCTCTGCACCTGCCCTGAGTATCCCCAGCCCTGACCCTGGCCTGGCACTGCTGGTGGACAAGGTGTAGCCAGCCCAGCTCCCCGGGGGCAAGAGACCCATCACTGGCCACCCACAGGTGTCCTCTGCTTTCTGGAGCAGTGTCCAGGTTCCCTTCACGTCCTTGGAATCTACGTGGGCCTGACCAGCACACTCGCTCCCGGCCCAGGCATTCTGTACACACTGAACGCCATGCTGTTAGTCAAGGTTACATTACAAAGTGAATCTGTGGCCAGGAAATGGATTTGTATGGTTACGTGCTGTTAGGATAGATATGGGTTTTTGTCTGCAGCTCCTGGCTCATAACTCCAGTTGCCCTGTTCCCATGTTAAAATGTTGGGGGTGTTGGGCCTCATGGGCCTTCTCCTGCCCTCCTTTCGCCTGCCCCAAGGTGGCACCCCAACTTTCTCTGGCCTTTCTGATTATGAGAGGGTCCCATCCTATGCCATGGCAGAAGGAATGCTGACATCTTGAAGCTTCCGTAAAAACCCAAGAGGACTGGGTCCAATGAGGTTCTCCGAGGGTGGCGGGCCCAGGAAGGATTCGGAAGCTCTGAAGCCCTCCCTCCCACTCGGCCTACATGTCTCTTCATCTGTGTCCTTTGCAATATTCTTTTAAATTGATCTGTAAACGTAAGTGTTTGCCTGAGCTCTGTGAGCTTCCCCAGCAAATTAAAAGAATCGGAAAGAGGGGATCGGGGATGCCACCTTGAAGCCGGCCTGTCAGAAGTTCCAAAGGCCCAGGCTTGCGGCTGGTGTGTGCAGCGGCAGCCTGGGGTCACAGAGGTCTCCTTCTGTGTCAATGATCGTGTGCTGTGAGAGCAGAGGAGAAGCGTGGCTCAGATGAGGCACAAGTTGCCAACCACACGACCTGGCACAACCTCCCCATCCCGTGCCCTTCCTCACCCACTGGGCGATAATGAGATTAACGCTGTAGCCTGAGCCAGAGCCCAGAACGGAGCCAGGTGTGTGGGCAAATGCGGAGAAATGTGAGCACGTATGTGAGGCAGAAGACACGCCAAACAGCGTGCCACGTCCGTGGTGCCACACCCCAGTGTGGCTTCGGGTGCAATGACTCTCTTAGTTTTCTGATTATAAAGGCCCTGCATTCTCAGTGAAGAGTTGGGGAAATGCAGAAAATGTAAAGAACATGAAGAACTGCCCAGAAATAAC
This sequence comes from Leontopithecus rosalia, assembly GCA_028533165.1. Taxonomy (NCBI): domain Eukaryota; kingdom Metazoa; phylum Chordata; class Mammalia; order Primates; family Cebidae; genus Leontopithecus; species Leontopithecus rosalia. The sequence continues at coordinate 30,363,187 of CM052648.1, read as the reverse complement.
AACTGTGGGTGTTTCAGAGGTGCCCCCATCCTTTTTCTGTGTAGAGTGGCACAGCAACACCGGGCCTTGCCTGGGATCCCAGAACGTGAGAGCATCCATGCCACCCTGACTCACACCCGTTCTCAGCTAGGCTCTCGCGCCAACCCCAACCCACTCCTCCCTGATGACAGCTGGCCAGTGTGCCAGGATATTCTGCTGGGCTCAGTGGAGCCCCCCGCTGAGTCCGCGACCTGCACGGACTCAGGTACTCCCTACCTCCAGTCGACCATTAGACCCATCATGCTGAGGCAGAGCAGGGAGCCCCAACGTGGGGCTGAGCCCATAAGTGTTCTTCACTTGGCCCAGGAAAGACCCGCGGTGGGGTGGGAGAAACGGCCTTACCGACGAGGCAGCGTTGCAGCTCCGTCCGAGACTGCCCCTGCAGAGCAGGGCTGCCCCACAGGCAGTGAGCCGACAGGAGCAGCTCAGGGTGCTTCAGTAGTCGCATCCATATCTACTTCTAATTACATGCAGATTAAGGGGAGGTTTATGCAGAAATTTCTAGATCCTGGGGTTACTGCCATGGAAAGAGGAGGCGACGCCCAGGTGTTGCCATGGCAACAGTCAAATCACCTGGCACACTGCGGGTGTGTCTTATGGAAAGGTGATTCCACCCTATCCCTGTTTTAGCTGGTCCTCAGTTTGGTCCAGTGTCTGAGCCCCGCCTCTGGAGTAGAGTTCCACCTCTCCGTTGTGATACGGGTGGGAAACAGATTCCCTGGTGCACCTAGCTGAAGGTCACATCCTGCGGGGAGAGCTAAGACCAACCCGGCTGTCTGATTTCTGAAGCTGGGCTCTAAAGTCACATCCTGCCGGCAGAGCTAAGACCAACCCGGCTGTCTGATTTCTGAAGCTGGGCTCTAATCCCTTGGCTCTCTGGCTCGCTTCTTGTCCTAGAGGCCGACCAGAGAGGGCAAATATTTCGTGACCTTTAGGTCACACTTGTAGAGGGGTGTGCAGGAGGGAGGAACCGAGGCCAGGTTCCGGCTCTGGCTAGGGGCCTACCCAGGCCCTGAGGTTTCTCCAGCAGCAACCCTGTGGTTCGCTGGCAGCTGAGTTGCACAGAGCGATTGCTGGTCATGCCCTTGACTTAGAACGATGCACTCAGAGCGGCCTCTGCTCATAAATAGCAGGAAGCAAAGGACATTATGAGAGCATATGGTACCTCTAGGCCATTTCTGCCTCTGGCCCCATCACTGCCATAGTGGCTGAAGTTCATCTTCCATCCTGACCGGTTTCCCTAGAAACCCATCAATTCACAGTGTCTGTAGCTGGCCTTTTGGAGGCCCCAGATCAAACTGTGTTGGAAAACAGCAGCAACAACAAAACTCTCATTTCTCCAAACACCCCAGAAGCCGCGCTAGCGCTATGCCCTCAAGATGCTGTGTGTGGGCGCATGGCGCTGGCTGGTGGCCAGGGTATAGGGGTGCAGACTGGGTGAGGCCGGCCTGAGGCAGGCGGCAAGGTCTTCGCCACCCCTACCCATCCCCGGTGCCTGCTCACGAAGCCTTTGCCCATCCATCCACCTTTCTGAAACTGTTGCCAGTGCGTCCTGAATTCAGGAACCCTCTCCTCTTCATTCTCCCCTTGCCAGACTCAAGGCGGAAACGGTAGCTGACGGTTTTTCCCCAAGGACGAGGACAACGGATGATCAGTCATCATCCCAGGGGCTTTGGGAGTGTGGGCCTGGCTGCGTTTCCTCCAGCAGAGCATTTCTTTCCTTCAATAGCCATCAGCTCCCAGGGAGGACAAACGTCCCTTTTGCGAAACTCTGCGTCACACTCTGCAAACCCATCCTGCAGGCTGCAGGCACGGCCTCACTTGGGAGACCATCCTCCTTTCTCTCACTCCTTCTCTGTCACTTCACAAAACTCTGGCTGCATGTGTGCTTGAGGGAACGTTCTAGGGTGATGGCAATATGCCGTAATTTGGCGGTTTTAGGGGGCTAGTTACAAGAGTGCCTATGATTGTTAAAATTTACTGAACTAAGATCTGTGTATTTTATTGTATTAAATTGTATCTCAAATAGAAAAGGACAAGAATGTACCTTGTGTCGGGCAAACCTGTGCCGTGCACCCAGCCCGGCTGGTGCTCTGTGGCTGCCCTCCGCTCACGCCCTGCAAGCCCTTGCCTGCAGATGCAGCCTGCTTGGCTCAGCGTGCTCATGCGTGTATACCACGGGTCAGCTGAGATCTGGACCATGGGTAGGTACATCATCTTTCTTGGTTATTGTGATTCTTTTAACAGCTTTATTGAGCTATAATTCACTTAGTATCAAACTTACACATTGAAAATGCACAACTCAGTGGTTTTAAGTAACTGTCTCCACAGGGCTGTGAGAAAACATTGTCCCCTCCCAAAGAAGGCCTGCGTCTATCAGGAGTCATTCGCCAGCCCCACACCTCCCCTGGGTCTCACTTGACCCCAGGCCGCCACCAGTCTCCTTCCTGTCTCTACGGATTTGCTGATTCTGGACATTTTGTACAAATGGAATCAGACAATGGATGCTCTTGGTGACTGGCTTCTCCACTTAGCAGAATGTGTTCAAGCCTCATCCATGTCGAGGCACACAGCCACATTCCATTCTTTTTGCTGCTTGCATAGTACTCCACGGTTGCTGAGTAATATTCCGTGGTATTACTTATCAGTTCATGGACACTTGGGTTGTTTCCACTGTTTGGCTGTTAAGATCTAATGCCGCTATGAAATTCATGTACAAATTGTTATGTGAGCCTGATTCCAATTTTCATGGGCATACACCTAGGGGTGCAATTGCTGGGTCATATAGTAACTGGATAGTTAATCTCTTGATGAACTGCCAGGCTGTTTTCAAATCGGCTGCATGATTTTGCGTCCCATCAGCAGCATGTGAAAGTTCCAACTCCTCTTCGTCTTTGTCAACACTTGCTATTATCTGTCTTCATGACTGTATCCATGCTAGTGGATGTGAAGTGGCATCTTGCTGTGGTTTTGATTTGCGTTTCCCTGAAGGCTAAATCAGCCGAGCATCTTTTCATGTGCTTATTGGCCATTTGTGTATCTTCTTCAGAGAAATGTCTATTCAAGTCTTTTGCCCCTTTTAAAAAAATTAAGTTTTCTGTCTTTTAATTATTGCATAGTGAGTTCTTTATTCTAGATAGAAGTCCCTCATCAGGTAGATGACTTATAACAATTTTCTCCCATTTTGTCAGTTGTCTTTTTAATTTTTTGTGTCTTGAAGCACAAAAGCTTTTAATTTTAATGAAGTCCCATTCATCTGTCTTTTTTTTCCCTTGTGCTTTTGATTTCACATCTAAGAAATGTGTTGAGTAACACAAAGTCACACAGATTTATGCCTGTTTTTTCTAAGAGCTTTTATAGTTTTAGCTCTTACATTTAAATCTTTATCTCTTTTTTTTTGTGATGAGCCTTGCTCCAGCCCAACCTGGAGTGCAGTGTGATCTCAGCTTACCGCAACCTCGCTTCCCGGGTTCAAGCAATTCTCTTGCCTCAGCCTCCCAAGTAGCTGGGACTACAGGCATGTGCCACCATGGCCAGCTAATTTTTGGATTTTTAGCAGTAACAGGGTTTCACCATGTTGGCCAGGCTGGTCTTGACCTCCTGACTTTAGGTGATCTGCCTGCCTCAGTCTCCCAAAGTGCTGGGATTACAGGCGTGAGCCACCACGCCTAGCCCAATCTTTGATTTATTTGAATTAATGTTCATATATGGATAATTTTTGAAAATGCACGTGGATATTCTGTTATCCCAGCACCATTTGTTGAAAAGACTGTTTTTCCCTATTGAATGGTCTTGGCACCCTTTTCAAAAATCAATAAGCCACAGACGTGAGGGTTTATTTCCAGACTCTCGGTTCTATTCCGTCGATCTGTACGTCTGTTCTTATGCCGGTAAACACTGTCTTTATTGTTGTCTTGTTGCGGGTTTTGAAATCAGGAAGTGTGAGTCCTTCAACCTTGTTCTGTTCAAGAATATTTGGGGTGCTCTGGATATCTTGGGTTTCCATATGAACTTTAGGATAAGCTTGTTTATTTCTGCCAAAAAGTCATGCAGAATGCTGACAGCGGTCACGTCAGATCTGTAGGTAAATGTGGGGCACACCACCATCTTAACAACAGCAAGTCACCCCCTTCAAGAATGTGGGATATCTTTCTGTTTGTCTAGGTCTTTAAACATTTCTGTTAACAACCTTTCGTAGCTTTCGGTGTGCAAGTCTCGGGCTTCTTTTGTTAAATTTATCCCTAGGTATTTTACTCTTTTTTAATGCAATTATAAGTGGAAATGTCTTTAAGTTTCGTTTTTTGGATTGTTCGTCACAAGTGTGTGGAAATACAATTGACTTTTGCGTATTAATCTTGTATCCTGCCGCATTGCCCAACTTACTTGTTCTAAAAGTTTTTTTTACGGATTTCTTGGGAAGATCATTTCATTTGCACATTGAGATTGGTTTTTCCTTTCCTATCTGGATATCTTTAGTTTCTTTTTCTGACTGTTTGGCTAGAACCCTAGTGTTGAATAGAAGCAGGGAGAAGGAACATCCTTGTCATATTTCTGATCAGAGGTAGAAAGCTTTTCCAGTGCTTCCGAATTAACTATGAAGTTAGCTGCGAACTTGACGGGCACTCATGTATTTTCATGAGTATTTTCAGACGGTGCCAAAGCAAAGCCCTCCTGTGCTCTCGGCAGACCCGTGAATAGCTGTGAACTCCAGCATCCTTCACTTTCTCTGCTCCCTTCATGCTCGTCCTCCACCCTCCTCTGTACTGACTCCTCAGGACTGCAAACAAAACCCACCAGATGCTTCCCATTACCACTCTCAATGCATCAGCTAAAGCCAGAATCTCAGCACCAAACCAGAGCCCTTTGTGCCCAAGGCCCCGTGGCACAATAATCTCTAACACAGTCGTCAGGGTGAGACCTTGAGGAGTGAACAAGCACTATGCAAATGCCCAAAAATGTGTTCAGATGTCACCTACCTTTGTACTTGCCGCTGTCACAAATCCTTCAGAAGTGCGCCGTTGGGTGGGTGGATGGATGGATGAAGATGGGAGATGCTTTCTGATTTAACAACCATCAAGTGTCAGGAAATACTGTCTGAGAGTAGCACTGATTCTGGCAGCGATTTTATAACAACTCATGCAAAGTTCATTCATTCAATAAATACTTACTGAGCTCCTTCATGCACCTGGCACTGGGGAGAAAAGAATGAAGAAGCCAGAAGGCCTGCCCTCTGGCACATAAGCCTGGTGAATTCAGGGAGATGCATCCAGTGGCCCTGCCAGAGCCTGGGCATGAGGAGGCTAGGCTGTCTGTCCTAGTTGTCTGAGCCAGAATGTGGCAGACTTCTCCCAAGCTGAGTGAGTGTGTCCAGAAGACTAGCATTACTGGGGACCCCACCATGCAGCCACAGCTTAGAGTGCCCTGAAGTCTGAGCTCAGGACCCGCATTTCAGAGCAGAGGGAAGGCAGATGGCAGAGTAAGGGAAGTAAGGAGAATCCACCCTCATTCTTGTCTCCCTCTACTGGACCCTGAGCCTGGGGCAGGAGTGGCAGGTGCCACAGCTGGACAACAGGAGTTCCAGACCACACCTTCTGTCACTATGAGAGCCATCATGTCAGAGGAAGGTGGTGATTAATGCACAAATTGTTTTCTCCATTGGTCTGGTCTTTAACCAGCCTCTAGATTCATAATACCCTATTCAAGACAGGGTTTTCGGATGGAGCCTCAATAACGCAGGTGCACACACACAAATTATGAATGAGCTTGATCCTGGAGCAGTGATGAGTGAGGCTTTCTTGCAAGGTAGGGCTCGGCTGGCTGACAGCTGTGGGCCCTGCAGTGACTCCTCTCTGTGCTCAGGAGGGCTCCGGAAGCCTCCAGCTCTGCGCCCTCTCCTCAGATGCGGTCCACAGTGCAGAGTGGTAGCTCTCCTGTCCCGCTGACCCTGTTGGTCCCAGCATGGCCAGCCAGCCAGGGGCCACCGCCTGCTTCTGTGCCGCAGTAGCACCTCTCCTCGCCTTGTTCTTTGCCATGGAAGGAGCTCCCTAAAGGAAACTGTGGCCTGGGCCAGGGACATCTGTGCCATCATAGCTTGGCGTGGCCATACCATCTCCCCGGGCAGCCCAGACTGGCAAGGGAGGGGCTGCCCACTTCGGGGGCGTGACACCTACAGGAGACGTGCTCCAGCGTGTGGTCTTCAGGCCACCTGACTCGGACCTCCTTTCAAACGGTACTGCACTGCAAAGTCCTTCACCACGGTGGGGCTCACCCTCACCACCGGTCCATGGCAAGGTGGGGTAATACTTTCTGAGCTCCTTTTCTCCTCCAGCAACTGCAAAGAATGAACAAGAAAGAGTCTAGAAGGTACAGCTGGAGGTGCCATTTTTCCTGGCATGGTGCTAAACATTTTTGATAGGGCCGCAGTAAACTTTCCATCTGTGTGTGTCTCTAGCTGCATGTCTATCTGTTCACGTGTGTTGTGTGTATGTGTGTGTCTCTCTGCACATGTGTGTGTCTGTGCACGTGTATGTCTGTGTTTTTATATGTCTGTATGTCTGTCCATGTGTATTCACATGTATGCATGTGTTGCTGTGTATTTGTGCACATACATATGTGTCTGTGTGTATGTGTCTATGTCTCTGTTTCTGTATGTGTCTGTCTGTGTGTGTATCTCTGTGTCTCTCTGTATGTGTCTGTTGTATTTATGTGTGTCTGTGTGTATATCTGTGTGTTTTGTGTGTATTTCTATGTGTCTTTGTCTGTGTGCCTGTGTGTCTGTATTTCTTTGTGTGTCTGTTTCTGTGTGTGTCTCTCTGTATGTGTCTATGTGGATCTGTGTGTATCTCTATATGCATCTGTGTCTGTCCGTGCACATGTGTGTCTGTGTGTATTTTTGTGTGTCTGTGTCTGTGTGCATGTGTGTCTGTGTGTATTTCTGTGTGTTTATGTGCATGTGTACCTGTGTGTATTTCTGTGTGTCTGTGTCTGTGCATGTGTCTGTATTTTTGTGTGTCTGTATGTGCATGTGTGTCTGTGTGTATTTCTGTGTGTCTATGTACGTGTGTGTGTATTTCTGTGGTCTATGTGCATGTGTCTGTGTGTATTTCTGTGTCTCTGTGTCTGTGTGCATGTGTGTCTGTGTGTATTTCTGTGTGCATCTGCGTGCATGTGTGTCTGTATTTCTGTGTGTCTTGTCTGTGTGCATGTGTGTCTGTGTGTATTTCTATGTGCATTTGTCTGTCTGTGTGCATGTGTGTCTATGTGTATCCCTGTGTGTCTGTGTCTGTGTGCATGTGTGTCTGTATTTCTCTGTGTCTGTGTGCATGTGTGTCTGTGTGTATTTCTATGTGCATTTGTCTGTCTGTGTGCATGTGTGTCTATGTGTATCCCTGTGTGTCTGTGTCTGTGTGCATGTGTGTCTGTATTTCTCTGTGTCTGTGTGCATGTGTGTCTGTGTGTATTTCTATGTGTGTCTGTGTACATGTGTCTGTGTGTATTCCTCTGTGTGTGTTTGTGTGCATGTGTGTCTGTGTTGTTTTCTGTGTGTGTCTGTGTACATGTGTGTCTGTGTGTATTCCTGTGTGTGTGTGTATGTGCATGTGTGTCTCTGTGTTTTTCTGTGTGTGTCTGTGTCTGTGTGCAGGTGTGTCTGTGTGCATTTGTGTCTGTATTTCTGTGTGTGTCTGTGTGTGTTTGTGCATGTGCACACATGGATGCTCCAGCCACTGAGTTCAGTCCTTGGGACACAGAAACCCCTGGCCACAGGGGTTTGGTCTCTGCCTCCTAAAGGGTATGGCAGATGTCAATGAGTCTTGTGGGTGTCCCTGTGTGATCCCCTCACTGGCAAGTCTCTCTGGCTGCAGACATTGCTGCTATCCTCCTGGCGACTGCTGCAAACCGCAAAGAGCTTCTTTCTTATCCTTTGGGAGCAGGGGAACAGGGCTTCCCTACATAGGGATTAGGTTTGTATTAGGCTTTGATCAGAGAGGCAGAACCACCGGGAAACATGGTTGAGGGATTTATTGTAGGATTTGCCCATATTTGATAACAGTCAAAAAAAGCTCTTGCTTCTGTGCCTGGTGTGGCAGCCTGGTGTCTGAAGGTTGGGCAATAGGGCAGGAGAGTGGCCTGTCGCATGGGGCAGCAGAAGCCCCCTGGAAACTGCCGGAATGGATGTCCCCTGCAGGCAGTCTCACTGCTACAGCCCTAGCTTTAATCCTGGGATCCCACAGGAGAAGCTGGGGCCCTGCATCAGGTGCTTAATGTCTCACCTGTCCTGGGAGTTACAGAACCCATGGAGGAATCTGGCAGGAACAGGGCTGCTGCAGGTCCCCAGCTGCACACTGGTGGGGTGCCCGCCCACAGGTGACAGTGTGCAGGGCTGCAGCAGCTTCAACCTTTGGGCACAAAGGGAATACGGCCACAGCTTTCCACCTTCCCAAGTCAGCACCATGCCTCTTGGGGCCTAATTGTCTAGGGGCTCCATAGGAAAGGGCATTCTGGGCAGTGCAGTTCTGCTTGGGTGGGGTGATGCAATAGAAACCCACCACAGTCTGACCCTTGGCAAGCTGGCACCATATGTGACTCACTTAGACACACTTAATGTTGGAATAAAGACAACAGCAAAATCTCTGCTTATGTCCAACATGGGGCACAATCCTTCCAACCCACTGAAAACACACTCTGCCCAGAAGAGGAAACAAAATCCCTTCCTCCACCTCTGGGTGATGTCCTTTCCTCCTACAGCTAAGTCACACGCCCTTCCTGATATCCTGTGGCCTAAATGCCAAGGGTATTGATTATCTATTGCTATGTAACAAATCACCCCAAAGCCCAGAGGCCTAAAACAGTAAGTGTGCATGATCTGACCTCTTCGGCAGACAGAAGTCTGGGCGTGGCTGAATCGGCTCCTCACCAGGCCTCAGCGAGGCTTCTAGCCAAGGCTGGGATCTCATCCGAAGGCTGGGCTGGGACGGGATCGTCTTCTGCGCTCACATGCATGGCTGTTGGCTTGCGTCAGCAGCTTCCCATCACACAGGCCGCTCTGCGGGGCTACTCATGATGTGGCAGCCTGCTTCTTTCAGAAAAAAAGAGCTGCAAAAGAGAGAAGGTGCCAGATGGAGGCCACATGCCAGATGGAGGTCGTGGTCTTTTTGTGACTTAACCTGTAATTGCGGCAGTGATAACCCTTTGCTTTTGTCACATTCTGTCCATCCTTTGAAGTGAGGCACTAGGTCCAGCCCACACTCCAGGGGAGGGGACAGAAGGCCATAGATACAGATAGGAGGGGGTCATCAGCCTGTCTTAGAGACCACCCAGCCTGCTGAGACAGAAGGTCACTACTATCAATGCAACATATGTTAGATGCAGGGAAATGGAAGAGGAAGGAGAAGTGTGGGTCCTATCTACCGACAGACTTATAGCTAAACAAGGAATAAGAACTCGTGACTGTTACACGTCATGGTTCTACCTGGTCATGCGGCCATAGCTGTCCTGTAACCACCCTCCCGCATGCTGCTTCATAGTCCCCATGCCCTCAGGCAGGCCCTCAGAGGGTCACGATTCCTTGTTTGGTGGGGTGGCCCAAATCATCATTCTCAAAGCATCTGAATGTCTGAAACCCGCTACCGTGTTGGGTCACTGTTGACCATTTCAATGTGGCTCATAATCATCCTGGAGGGAAGGCAGATGTCTCGGGGCCCGGACAGTGGGACTCCAGGAGTGCTGTGTGCTGCCCTAGGGCCTCTGGGTGGAGTGTGGCCCAGCCTCGGGTGCCTTGGGTGGTCTCAGGGTTGGGTCAATAGAGGCTCTGAGCCACAGCCACCGGTCCACCTGGCCCTTCCTCCCAGGACGATCTCTGGAAGGTTCTCCCTTGGTGGGTGCTGGGTGGGACGTCCCTGAGGAAGGCCTGGCTCTGGCTGGAGGTGCCCATACCACCCTGGCTGCGGCAGCCAGTCCTGGCCACAGCCCTGACCCCTTATGAGACACCAGAATCCACAGAGGTGGCAGGAATCCATCTGTGCATCCATGCCTCCATCCACTCATTAAGCAAGTGTGCACTGGGGCTGACTTCTCCGGCTAACTGTGAGCCAGCCAGGTGGGCTCTGCCATAGTGGGGCTGCTGCCCCAGGAAGAGGACAACCCACCCTGAACACATACTGTGTGGATCTATTTCAGATTGCAACCAAGGCCCTGGGCAAAACAAAGGGGCATGGCTCCAGAGCATCACTGCCAGGAGGGGCCTCCTTGATGGGTGCAGTGAGGTGTCTCCAAGGACCTGTGGGTGGGCCTGAAGCCAGAGGACCTGGGAATAAGCGAGCCACGGATGCACCTCCCAGGCATGCGGAGGACGATGTGAAGGCTGGAGGCGCAGAGTGCTGTGCTGGCTGTATGGGGCTGAATGGAGGAGACCCATTCAGGTGCTGGGGCCTGCCGGGTGGAGGACAGGTCAGCTCCTCTTGCTGTCAGCTAGGCCAATCCTTGAGGGTCTCAGACTTCACTGCTCACCCCTCCCCTACAAGCAGAGAGCCTCTGAAAGTCACTTCTCTAGATCCCCAGAGACATACACCCCTCTAGCACTAGCTCAGGTGGGGCCTGAGGACAAGCAGGGTGGCCAGAGGAGGGCGAATTCAAGGCAGATGGACAAGCCATTCCCACCCCAGGGGCACCAGTGGGCATGGCTGGGCACAGCCCGCCACCTGCCAGACCTTTCAGAGGGAATGCCTCTTCCTCCCAGCCAGTCCCAGCTGGGATCTCCCAGCTGGAAAGGTTTCCCCAGGCAAAAGCTAGAAATGAACTGGAAGGTAGAGGCCCTGACCCTCCAGGAGGCTCCATTTCTGCCTCTGACCCTGAGAAGACAGCAGGAAGGAGCAGCCCTAACTTCTTCACAGTGACTTTGAGAACTGGAAGACAGGCCACTCCCCACCTGGAAAGAAGCGGCCAGCGGACACCAACACCTTCCCCTGCAGCCTCACCTCCCAGCTCTTCAGAATGCACAGGGAGATGCCTCACGGAGGGCCGAGCAGCTATAAGGATTGGTATTCCAACCCGGGCAGCAGGGTTTTAATTAGTCATTAGGCCCTTTCCGCAGAGCCTTGCTGAACAGGCAAGGGCAGGGTGACCTTTCTCTGCCGGCACGTGGCAGCCTGTCTGTTCTGCAGGTGCACTTAGGCTCTGTCAAGTCCGCTAAGTGGAGAGGACCCGGGCTGGGCCGGGAAGGAGGCCCTAGCTGCTCTACTCCTGGGTGCGGCCCCCAGCGTGGGACACTGCAGGCCTTTGCTCCCATCTGGGCTCACGGCTCGCACCCCTCATCTACAAGTGACACTGACAGTGGCCCCTGCGATGGCTCTCCCAGTGCGAGCCCAAGGGCAAGGCCGAGAACAAGCTGCCCAGCAGCTGAGGCTCTTCCCTGGTGCCTGTGATGAGGGAGAGGACAGAGTGGGCCTCCTGCAGCCAGTCCCCGCCAGATTCCAGGAAGGTGAACCAACCCCTGCGGAGGGTCAGCCCTCAGCCAGGCATCTGGGACTCCCACCACCGAGCTGCCCCTTCTTGGCTAAATGTCACCACATACCATAAAAATCAGAGAACCTTCCAGCTTGCCTGCCTTCAGAGCCAACTCTCCCAACCTCTTGGTTTCCTGAGGGCAGTGAGGCCAAGAGCAGCCGTGACCAGGGGCGTGCAGAGACTGGTAGCTGAGCTGGGGCCAGGACCCCAGACTATGGCTATTTACAGCTCGAAATATAACCCTAATTGCCACCAGCACCTGCTGATAAAGATTTCAAAATTAGTGTCCTCATGAGGACTTCTGGGGCTTTCTAGTGAGTTCATGGCCTGCCGCTACCCAGTGGGGTCAGCAGGAACTGGTGTCTGAGGGCACAACACTCCTTTCTGCCACTGCTCCCCACTCTCTGCCGCAAGTCTGGCCCCTCAGCTCCTGCCCTGCCCACAGTGTCCCCAGGCCACGCTCCTGTGGGCTGTTGGGCTGTTCAGCTCCTGGTCTCTTCCCTCCTCTCCACCTTGGCAGCTGTCCATGGCCACAGGCTTGCACTCAGGTCATTCACTGACCCAGGAGCTAGGCTTTCCTTCCCAGCTTTGCTGCAAACAGTGCAGGTGGGCCTTGGGGTCATCCGGCTCAGCACGCCACAGGGAGCCACTAGCTCTTGTCTGCTGCATGGGGGTCCCATAGCCGTTGGCTGGGCATTTCATAGGAAATAGATGTCTGTGACCTCCAACAGGTTATAGACATACCCTTAGCGGGGAGGTGACAGAATCGCTGTAAGTCACCCCCACGATCAGAGCCTGGAGCCACTGTGGGGACCCTGGTGTGTGTGCCTCATTAGTGCTCCCACCAGTGCAGGCTCCCTGAGCTCCGCCTCTCAGGAGCAGCCACCCAGCTATGTAGGGCAATGGCACGTCTGGCCCACTGCAGCTCCTCTACGACAGCAAGGACGACGTAACAGGTTTGTTTCACGCCTTCTTGTCTGCCTTTAGTTCCCGGTGCCAAGCCCTTCCCGGGACGCTGACCGTCAGGCAGGCTCTCAGGCCAGCAGCAGGAAGGGAGGAGGTCCTCCCGCCCCGATGCCTCCAGCCTGCAGACTTCATAATAAATGGGAAGTTGGCTTTCCCAGCCAAAGCTATAAACTTTAATTGGGCTTTTTAAAGGCCACAAAAGCAAATATATGCCCTTAAAGAAACTCTTTGGTAACCTGCTCCGAACATAAAGGTGACTGTTAGCGTGTGCTGATTTGGAATACCAAGAAGAAAACATCTCCCACATCTGCACACGCTTGTGTAATCATGCCCTCTTTTGCACAGGTCTCACCATTCCCCGCCCTAAGACTGGGCCCGCCTGTCCCACAGGGTAGCAGGCTGGAAATCAGAAGAACGCATCTGCCCGGCTCTACACGCCCCTTAACATTGTTCTTTTTTGTTTTCTTTGAGACAGGTTCTGTCACCCAGGCTGTAGTGCAGAGGCTCAATCTCGGCTCACTGCAACCTCCTCCTCCCGGGTTCAAGCCATTCTTGTGACTCAGGCTACCGAGTAGCTGGGATTACAGGCATGCAAGCCAGGTGGGGCTCTGCCTGGCTCATTTTTGTATTTTTAGTAGAGACAGGGGTTTCGTCATGTTGGCCAGGCTGGTCTCGAACCCCTGACCTCAAGTGATCCACCCGCCTCAGTCTCCCAAAGGGCTGGGATTACAGCCCTGAACCACTGCACCTGGCCACGCCTTAACATTGTGGAGCCTCCCTTTCCTCCGCTGCATAATGAGTAAGATCTCTTCCACCTGCCTGACGGGCTGGCTGCGGGAAGAGCCGGACAGGGATGGCATTGACAGCGCTGTTGGCTGATTGACTGGGGCTGGGCACTGTGTTGACCACTTTATGCATCTGAGATGGAAACGGTCTCAGCCACCTGCACAGATGGGGAACCCAAGGCAAAGAGAGGTAAAGTAACTTACCCTTGCTCATGCAGAGAGTGGCTGAGCCCAGATCCAACCCCAGTGTCTTTAATGCCAGGTGTGGCCGCAGTGGCTCCAGCTCGGGAGCCAGACGGTGACGGTGCTCACAGCACGGGTCGCTCACGTGTTCTTTGGAGGCGCATCCATGCGGAGTTCACACACACGTACATCGCAGTTGCTTGTGCCTTTTTTCGCCTCTCACTCATCATGGGGCATGACTTCTCTCCAAGTTGCCTGGAATAAAATGAATAACTTTTTATGTGAAGTTCTTCATGCTGAAGAGAACTGTTCCGAATGGGGGATAATTGGCCTTCCAGGGCTCTGTACTGGCGATGGAGTGAAATGCGCTGACGTTTCAGAGGTGTGGAAATAAAAGGACTAAAAATGGGATTCGGAGCAGCTAATGAGGGCAGATCCGCAGGGTTTGAGAGACAAAACGGGCATCGCAGGTGGGAGCTGGCACCGCGGCCAGGGGCACCCACGCAGCAGTGAACGGGGCTGGGGTTGGGGGCGGGCATCCAGGCCCTCATCACAGGAACCTGCTGGACCCCCGGCGGCCCCTGGCCTCTGCTGGCTTTGCGGCCTCAGACCCCCCCAGTCCAGCCACAAGCTTCCAAGCCCCCTATATGAGTCTGCTCGGAGGCTGTATCAAAGCACGTTGTGTTTGATGGATTAAATGCCAGAAATGTATCGTCCCCGGCTCTGGAGGCTGGAAGTCTGAGATCAAGGGGACAATACAAGGATCCAGCCTCTCTTCCTGGCCTGTGGGTGCTGTCTTCTCCCTCTGTGGGTGTCCGTGTCTTTACCTCCCCTCCTTCTAAGGACACCAGTCCAATTGGATTAGGGTCCAGGCTAATGGCCTCATTTTAACTTAGTGACCTCTGTGAAAATCCTACCTCCAAATACAATCACAGACTCTAAGGTGCTGGGATGAGGACTTCCACATGTGAATTTGGGGTGGGGGGTGGCTCGGTTCCGCTCCTAACCGGCACCTCAGCCGGTGCTCACTCATGTTTGTTTCGATTTGTTCACACGGTGCCTGTCTCCTGGCCTACTGTGTGCTAAGCTGGGCCGAGACAGAAGCTGCCCGCCAGGAACCTAGTGCCCAGTGGAGGAGGAGGGAGGGAGTCACGGGACCACAGGACAGGGCATGGCTGTGCCCCAGCGGAGGAGGAGTTACCCCTGGCCCCACGTGCAGTGAAGCCCCAGGTGCCCGCAGCGTGGGGACCACAGAGTAGCTCCTTGGAGATTCCTGTCTTCAGAACCGAGCCCTGAGATGACCCAGTTGGCCCATTCAGGCAGTTTCCAGTTCAGGAGAGGAGGGAGTGGCCTCAAGACGAGAGAACTGGAAGGACCTGGGCTTTGGGGAGCACATTTTGGGGTCGACACTCTTGCTTTGCTTGTGAAATGCCTGCAGGAGCTGGAGTCTAGGCCGCAGAACCCTTCGGAGGAGAAACGGCCACGTGTGGGGGATGGTCTGAGGGTGGGTGTCCACACTGAAGACGGTCTGATGGTGGAGGCCACGTGTGGAGGGCAGTCTGATGGTGGGTGTCCACACTGTGGAGGGCGGTCTTACGGTGGGTGTCCACGCTGAAGACATGTGTGCCCTTTGATACAGCCCCCCGTTTCCTTGGAGAATGTCTCAGATCCCTAGACAAGGGAACAAGGATCCAGTGGGCTTTCTGCCATAACAGTCACCCCCAAACCTCGACAGCTTCACCCAACACAGAAGCCCACGAAGCGACGCAGGGATCCAGGTCCTGCCTGCTCCGTGGCACCACCCTTCTCTGGTTCAGCAGACAGTGAGGGAGGGAGAGTGAGGAGCACATGTGAGGGATTTTATGGCTGCCCAGAAGTAGGACACAGTACTCCTCTCTGTCCGCTGACCAGGCTCCAGTGCGCACAGGACTCTTGGGAGGCGTGTGCGCCAGGGGAGGAGGGCACGGTTGATCCAACACCAGCCATCTCCACGCTGCGTGGATCTAAAGTCTAAAGTAACTGGAACGCCCCGGCGGTGAGGGGTTAGGTACATTGAAAGTTGGCACCAGGCGATTGTCCATTATTCATTTACTCAAGAAACATTTATTAAGGCATCATGTTGTTTGAAATGTAACACCTAAGATATCAAAACGAACGACACATATCTACATTTCCAGATGCAAGACCTTCTCCTTGACGTGTGTAAATTACAAGATGAGGATTCAACAGGGTTATATACGATCATCCAATTTCTAAACACGAAGTATCTTCATCTGTAGGCATCAGCCGGCATGGAGAAATAAGGAAAGACTTTCATAGAAATTCTGAGCTGTGGCCGCCATTTCAAGAGGTGGAGTGCAGCTCATTTCCCTTGAACGGGGGCCTGGTGCCCGGAGGGGTGACGGTGGGACCTCAGAGTCAGTCAAGCCTGGCATTGCATCCTCTTCCTGCTTTCTCTCATGGGTGACTGTTGTCACATGGCAGGGAACCAGGAACAGCCCTGCCCAGAGGCTCACATGGTGTGGACCCAAGTCCCCTGCCCACGGCCAAGCGAACCACCTTGGAAGCAGCTCCTGCCACCCCAGTTGAGCCCTCTGATAAACACAGCACTGGCCAGCAACTTGAGGGCAACTTCCTGAAGCACCTCAATTCCTGACCACAGGCCCTTAGATGAGAGATGTTTCTAGTTGAAACCTCTATGTTTGGGGTCAAACACACTGTCTTTGTGAGGTGACACATCCTTTTCCTCTGTGCCCATTCATAGCAGAATCTGAGAAACCCCTGGATCTGCTGCCACCAGGCCTGCCTCCCTGTCCTGATCTGCCACCACCAGGCCTGCCTCCCTGTCCTGCCCAGCCCCTCAGCCGTCCCTCAGCAAGGATGCCATGGCCTCCCCAAGCCCAAGCCCATCAGGACAGGCATCTCAGATGGGGCATGATGGAACTCTCCACAGGTTCCCGGCAAATGTGCCAAGAAGGAAGGCCTGCAGGCTTCTCTTCTGCGCCGCCTTCCAGGATTCACATGCACGGCTTTAAAAAATGGGGAAATGAACTTTCTAAAGTAATCAAACTGACCCAAGGACTCTCACTAAACAAGAAAGGCTCCACAATGAGCAGGAAGACCAGGGCGACCGGTTCCCGACGCTGCCTCTGGGAGGCGCTGAGTTGTCTGGGTGCCGCTGCCCTCGCCTGTCTTACCTCCTGCCTGTACGCAGGGTTATCCTGGAGGCATTAGAAGGGCGGAAATGGGTTTGCTGGTTGGTAAGAAGAGCAGGTGCCCATGCCCATGCCCTGAGGGTGAGAAAGCAAGCTTAGCACAGCCAGGTGGGTGTGCCCCCCCCATTCACTAGGCCTCCCTGGTGCTGGTATCAGGGTCTTCCTGCAAAGGCCACTAGGGAGCTGGTTCTGATGCACCTGTGGGCTGATCAGGCACCTAATTGGTCTGAGGCTGACGCATATTTAAGAACCACTTTTCCAAGTTTCCATCTCTCCCATGACAAAGAGAGCTCAGGGGTGATGCCTGCAGGCCCCATGTGCCAGGATGGCCAGCACTGGCCGGTCTGTGACCTTTTCTGGGGGATGGAGAGAGAAGAGAAGGAGGAGGGGGCATCCCAGCCACCTGGAGCCTGCAGCTCACTCATGCCCACCCTGCATTTAGCAGCCACAGCCCTGGCAGGGGACAGTGGCCTCACCAGGCTTGGTGGGCAGTGGTACCAGAGGTCAGGGCTGGTTGATACCCTCTGAGGGCCCTGGGCCCTCCTTTCTAGAATGTCTGGTCCAGTTCCCTCCTCCGTGAGTCACGGCTGCTGGTGGACTCTCAGCTCCACAGATGCCACGTGCAGTTCTGGTCCCGGGAACGGCTTTGCAATAGGGCTCACCTGACGTGAAAGCAATAAGTGGGTCCCCAAGTGCCTCCCAGCCCAGACTGGGGCAGAAGGGGGTTCCCAAGGGGTTTTCAACTCGGGCTGAGGGAGCAATCCCAAGAAAAACCTCTAGCTATGCACTCCGATTGCTCAGCCTCCTTGGGGGATACTGGGCCATCGCCATCCCTCAACTCAAGTCCCTCATCAGTGACACAGGGACAAGGCATGTGCCCCCTCAGAGCTGCCGCACGGATGAAAGGAGGGAGAACATCCCACAGCAGTGCCCACGTGGGAATGCCAGGCGGGGGTGCCTTTGTGGGTCTGGGTCACTGTATACATGCAGCTTTACATCCACGCTTCACTATCAGCCTGCAGGCTCCTTGTGTGCTCAGTTTTAGGAGACGCATCCAGGTGCCCTTCAGCAGTGCCCCCGCCGCTTGCACCCAAAGGGTGGCTGACCTTCCTGTGCCCCTGAGCTCGTCCTGGTGGAGAGAAAAAGCCTCCTCGAGGCGACTCCTGTCTGTGCTCACTGCTCCCCTTCTCAGACCGTGAGAGGGAACTCTGAGAAAGGACTTCTTCCATTTAGAGGGAGTGCGTCTATGTCTGCAGTGGGCAGTAGCCGCAGGCAGTGGCCTGGAAGAAGGCAGCTGTCAGCTCAAAGCAGGAAACAGGCAGCCGAGGAGGCTGGCCCCCTTGGGCATCTGCGGCTCCATCCGCCCGCATGGACCTGGGGCTTGCTCACCAAAGCCCAGACCGCGGCCTCAGCAGAACCAGCCTGCTCACAGCAGCCTCCTGTGTGATTAATTGGGAGAGGAAGGGCTGACTAGAGGCAGGCTTACTTTTTCTAATGCTGCTTTCTCGAGATTTTAATTTTCCATAGTGCTATGTTCTAGTCCCCTTTCCTTTTTTTTTTTTTTAAAAAAGAAGAGACATTATTGTGACAATTCTCTACCATATACACGCTAACTTATTTGACCTCAAGGGCAATTGTATGCTACTTCATGGACAAAAACTCCATGACTGGGGGAGAACAGAGGTCAGATTTCAAGATTTCAGCAGGATGTGGGCGGCCTGACTGTTCCCGTGGCAGGAGGGACCATCCTCCATTCCAGCTCCCGAGCAGCTGCCTGGCCTTGCGCAGAGCCCCGGGGGCCTCGTCCTGGAGCTGCTTCCCTGTAATTAATTGCTGCAAATTCCGCCCACCCAACGGTGCTGGAAGTGGGCTGAGCACCTACCTCTTCTACTCGTCAGTTGTGGCAAATCCGACACAGGCTTCCTGTAATGAAAGGGAATGAGGACAAGTCCAGGTGGGCCTCGGCCAGCGATGCCTCCAGGGCACCTGAGGGAACTCGAGTCCCTTGCATGCACTTTATTTTATTTTTATTTTAATTTTTTTTAAGACAGAGTTTCTCTCTGGTTGCCCAGGCTGTAGTGCAGTAGCGCGATCTCAGCCCACCGCAACCTCCACCTTCCGGGTTCAAGTGATTCTCCTGCCTCAGCTTCCTGAGTAGCTGGGACTACAGGCGCCCGCCACCACACCCAGCTGATTTTGTACTTTTAGTAGAGACAAGGTTTCACCATGTTGGTCAGGCTGGTCTCAAACTCCTGACCACAGGTGATCTGCCTGTTTCAGCTTCCCAAGGTGCTGGGATTATAGGCGAGAGCCACCACGCCTGGCTCTTGGGTGCATTTTAAATGCTGCCCCCCTAGGGATGTCCAGGGCCCAGAATGTGTCTGGTCAGGATAACGCAGCAGTTCCTGACCCCATCTGGGAAGGTGGAGGGACTGGAGTGTTTCAGGAACCCCTCTCTATGCCAAATGGGGAACTGGGTGTCCAATGGCCAGGCCTCAGTGCCTCATTGGCGTCTCCCAGCATGGTTCAGAGAGGTGCAGAGAACTGTTCAAGGTCACACAGCCGAGGAGCACCAGAGGGGACGTCCACCCTATTGGGTCTCTCTACCCCAGCTCACCCCATCACATCACAGGGTTGCCCAGGCAGCTCCGGCACCAAAAGCTCAGTTGCTTGGTTCCCAAAACAGTCCCCGGGGCCAGCGGAACAGACTTGAGGCATGTCCAGGAGCCAGGTCAAAGAAATTTCCCAAGGGTAGCCCCAGGGCCTCCTCTCTGCAAGATCCAACCATCTGCAGAGGCCAGAAAGCTCTGCTGTGGAAAAGGCTCAGGTCCCAGCTCCTTTGCTGACAGTCGTGTGACCTCAGCTTGCCTGGCCCAGCCCTGTTTCTGCACGTGGAAGAAGACACAGGAGACTGCAGCTGGGGGGTGAAATGTGAGCCTGGAAATGCTTGGTAAGTCGCAGGGGCTGACAAATACTAAATCCTCATTATTCGGATGAAGCAGAGAAGCCCCAGTGTCAATCTTCTGCGTGTAAATGTGGCCGTGTGGCTGCTGCAGCCGAGCTCTCAACAAAGATGGATAGGAGCGAGCTGCTCATCACCTCCTGGGGTGGAATCGTGTTAGCTCAGGGCTGACATCACTCCAGGGCAGGGGAGGCTGGGAGGGCCAGACCAGGGGCTTGGGTCTCATCCCCGGGTTTCACAGCTGGAAACACCAGATGGGGCCTGGGAGGCAGCCTCTGGGTCTGGGGTTGAACCCTGGCCTGGGAACAGGAAGGGGTGCGTGAAAGACGCTGTGTGGCCTAGGACTTGGCTTCCTCGGTGTTTCTTTGGGTGGTACATTAGCAGTGAATGTGCGAGTGGGGAAGGCAGAGGGTGTGCTTGCCGGTCACACTGACTACCTGGCCCACCTAAAGGCCACCTCCTCCAGAAAGCCTGCCAGGAGTCCTGCTTCCCAGCTCCTGACCCCACCTGCCTGCAGAGAAGCACCCAACAGGACCCCAGTCATGGCTCACTTCCCACAGGCATTTCAGGAGCCAAGGTCCACGGTCCCTGACAGCCCTGATGGGAAACCTCTGTTCTCTCAGCTGCATCCGCACCGAGCACTGGGGAGCCTCCTCATCTCCCCCTGCATCCCGGGCTCCCCACTGCCAGCCATCCTGAACCTGCTCTCATCTCCCACAGGTCCCAAGACCCACCTGTGTTCTCTGCTCTCCGGGACCCAAGGTCTCCTTCCTGCTTTTCACAGCTCCACCTGTGGGACCTTGTCCTGGAGGGAGGTGGGAGGGCAGCTGTGTGGCCTGGGGTGGGGGCTGATGCTGGCTGCCTTCCTCATACAATGCTTTTCCTGTGATCACCCCCAGATCCTAGTGGGGGGCTTATGCCCTCCTTGCTCACAGCCACCCTGTGGCTTCTCCTGGGAGGCTGAGTCTCCTTGCCTGGCTGCTCCCTGTTCATTTTCCTTCTCTCCTTCCCCTTCCTCACTTGACTGGGAGCTTGGAGAGGAGGTGGGCTGTGTCTGCTCTGCTTCTCCACTTTCACTCATTCATAGTATGTGGCTCAGGGCACATGAGCTATGATTGCATGCATGAATGAATGTATGAATGAATGCACAAATGAATGTATGAACAAAGGAATGAATGAATACACAAATGAATGCATGAATAAGTGAATGAATAAATGCACAAGTGAATAAATGCATGAATAAATCAATGAATCAATGCATGAATGAATGGGCAAACAAATTCATGAATGAATGAATGCATAAATGAATGCATAAATGAGTGCATGAATGAATGAATGCATGAATGAAAGCGTGCAGGGCTGGATGCCTCCCTCAGACTCGGAAGGTCTGTGGTGCTCTTTCAATTCTAGCAGGACCAGATGGATATCACACTTCTTGGTAGGGCTGTCTAATGTCTTAAGTCTCCATCAATCTGCTTTTACTAATGAAGTGACATTAAACCACACGCACTGCCTGACTTATTAAATTGAAATTAAGTTTCTCACAGAGACATTAGAGTTGACTGAGTTCTTGACAGCTGTGCAGGTGTCAAGAACCCCAGAGCAGGTGTTAGGTTGACGCCTGGCACCTCTGACCCCCAAAGCTGAGCTTATTTGTAGCCTGGGAACTGCCTGTTCTTCCCTGGTCTCTCATCACCTCCAGGTGGGAGAGAAGGGCTGGCCGGCTGCCTTTCCCATGCAGCTTTCGTATTGATTCAGAGGAGCAAGGGTGGAATCATTTATCATTCAATTAACGGTGTCAGCAGAGCCATTATTTAAATAGCCAGCCACATGTGTAATCAATCTTTAATGAAACAATAATTGTACTTCCTAGTCAATGAGTGCCCAGCCTCCCCTAAAACCTTCTCACTATGAATAATAAATAGCAATGGGTCCACGGCAAGGACCACGAGTTGGTGAGTTGATCCTTTTTTAAAAAATTTATTTATCATACTTTAAATTTTGGGGTGCATGTGCAGATTGTGCAGGTTTGTTACATAGGTATATGAGGTATACACGTGCCATGGTGGTGGTTTGCTGCATCCATCACCCTATCATCTACATCAGGTATTTTTCCTAATGCCGTCCCTCCCCAATCCCCCCACCCCCTGCTATCCCTCCCCTAGCCCCCCACCCCCTGCTATTCCTCCCCTAGCCCCCCACCCCCTGCTATCCCTCCCCTAGCCCCCCACCTCCTGCTATTCCTCCCCAATCCCTCCACCCCCTGCTATTCCTCCCTTAGGCCCCCACCCTCCTGGCCCCAGTGTGTGATGTTCCCCTCCCTGTGTGCATGTGTTCTCATTGTTCAACGCCCACTTATGAGTGAGAACATGTCGTGTTTCGTTTTCTGTTCCTGTGTTAGTTTGCTGAGAATGATGGCTTCCAGTTTCATGCATATCCCTGCAAAGGACATGAACTCATTTTTATATGGCTGCATAGTATTCCATGGTATATATGTGCCACATTTTCTTTATCCAGTCTATCATTGATGGGCATTTGGGTTGGTTCCAAGTCTTTGCTATTGTGAACAGTGCTGCAGTAAACATACATGTGCATGTGTCTTTATAACAGAATGATTTATAATCCTTTGGGTATATACCCAGTAATGAGATTGTTGGGCCTTTCCAAGACAGCTGGGACAGGAATACCAATGGCACTGAGGAAAGAGGGGCTGGTAATGAACAACGGGGGTGAGAGTCTGAGCAGGAGGCCCCAGCCCCACCTTCCCCAGCACCATCAGGCAGGCCCTGGTTCAGGGGGGTCTGGCCATGCTGGCAAGGGCTGGGGGCACTTGGGACTGGATATCAGGGGACTTGGCAGTCTAATTCCGGCTGGGTCTCCATCTCCTGTGGGACCTCCGTGGACTTCCCTCAATCTCTGTGCCTCCTCTTCTGCATCTAAAGGGCAGGGTGGGCAAGAATAGAAGAGGCCCCCAAGGGCTGCTTTGGGGCAGATATTTTGAGTATGTGAGCCATGCAGGAGACCGGAAAGAATACAGGAACGGGCCCAGTTGCAGGTGTAGGTGAGGCATCTTCCCTCCCTGCAGGCATGAGGCATCATCCCTCCCTGCAGGTGCAGGTGAGACATCTTCCCTCCTTGCTGGTACAGGCAAGACATTCTTCCCTCCCTGCAGGTGCAGGCGAGGCATCGTCCCTCCCTGCAGGTGAAGGCGAGGCATCGTCCCTCCCTGCAGGTGCAGGCGAGGCATCTTCCCTCCTTGCAGGTGTAGGCGAGGCATCTTCCCTCCCTGGCAGCTTCCCTGCAGCCCAGCAACCCAAACTCAAAGGCATCCCCTGCAGTTTGCCACAGCAGGATGTTCTTTCCCTATGCAAAGGTCCAGGCCCTCAGGAGCAACAAAGCTCAGGTCCAGAGGGGCTGAGGATAGGCAGAGCCTGGACTGTCCAGAGCCTGTTTTACGCTGCCTGTGAGAGAGTGCTATCCTGGGGTGATTTCCTCCCTGGGTCTGTGTGCCAGTCCTCCTCCTGGTCACATCAGGGACCTGATCAAGGAACAGGCACTGCCAATGGATTGTCACATTGGTCTTTGGGGGTCTCTGAAAAGCTCAGTTTGCTCAGTTCTTCCTGCAGAGATGTAGTATGGGGAGGTGTGGAAGATGGGACTCAGCAGCAGCACCTTCCATGGGATGGGTAGGGTCCCTGTGCCTGCATCTTGTCCTCTTCACAGTGGAGAAACCACGTCACCCCACCCAATCCTGCGGCTCCTCAGTGTCCTCCCAGAATCTCCCACAACACCTAAGCAGGCGCATCGTTGGCCCCTCCACTCACCTAAGAAGGTGCAGGGAGCTGACCTCTCTACTTGCCTAAGAAGGCACAGGACACTGACCTCTCCATCTGCCTAAGCAAGCGCATCACTGACACCTGTCAGCCTAACAAGGTGCATTGCTGACCCTTCCACCTGCCTAAGAAAGTGGGGTGCTGACCTCTCCACCCAGCTATGAGCTTTGGGGGTCTTCATTGGATTCAAAGTGCTCAGGACATGAAAGGGGTACCCTTGCCTATCACAACTGAAATTAAATAGCTAATTGTGAGATTCATTTCATATCTCTTTCAACTCTGAAGGCAGAGATCCTTTCTGTCTTTATTCACAGCTCTAGGCATATTGATCTTCACAGAAGATAATGCATAAATGTTTGTTGAATAAATGTTTCTGGTAAAACTTTCTCTTGACTGAAGTAAATTTTTAAAAAAATAATGTAACTTTCAGCTAAGATAGAGTAATGGGAACCAGACTATTCTGTCTTGTGAGATAAGAAAGAAGGAAAGAAGGAAGGGAGCTAGGGAGGGAGGGAGGAAAACTGGACAAAATATATCAACTAGTGGTTTGGACAAAATATATCAGACAGCAAAAGACACCCACCCTGAAGAGCGTGAAACAAGACAGGGAGCCCTGCCTGGGAACTGTGACTTCTCTACCTTGCTGTCTGGAGAAAGTTTTCAGGTAGCAGCTCAGGAAGGGGGAGCCCATAGGTCTTCTACAGTGGAGAAAACAGAGCTAGGAGCTCAGGAAGCCCACAGAGGGTAGAGCCCACGGGAGAGGGCACCACAGGAGAGGCCACTGGAGGGGAGATGGCTGCAGAAAGAACTCTAGAAATCAGCACATGTTAAAGAAAAACACCTGAGGCCGGGGAAGAATCACCCCAGGAACTACAGGGAAGAATTGTGGGGGCTCCTGTGGGACTCAGAACAGAGCTGGGTCCACCAGCCAGAGCACAAAGCACCCTCTGTCACTGGGCGTCAGGTGCACACACAGAGGAGGATGGCCTCAGTGGTAAGGAGAGTCAGCCCTAGGCTAAATTCTGCTCTGTTCTCACTTGAAAAAGCCTAAAAGCAAGACCCGAGAGGATAAATTGTTTACATGTAACTTAACTGTATTCCAGAATAAACTCAGGGGTATTACGTCCGTGTGTGGCAGGGCGCATGCACACGGATGTATCCAGCATCAAGTAAGGTGGATTTCAGAATGCCCAGCATCCAACAAAAACTCACCAGGGCTGCAAAAAGCAAGAGGATACAATCCACACGGAGGAGAAAAAGCAGTCACTTGGAAGTGACCCAGAAACGACACCCATAATAAAATTAGTAGCTAAGTCCTTAGCTGTTACTAAGGACTAGTAGCGGCTAGTGTGATTTAATTTTATATGCTCGAGAAGCACAGGAAATAATAAACAAATAGAGACACAGAAGAACCGAAATTTTAAAAAGAACCACATCAAAATTCTAGACATGAAAACCGTAATGTGTAAGATGTAATATACACTGCATAGGATCAACGGCAGAGTTCACACTGGAGAATGAAGGTTAGTGCCATTTAAAACATACTGACAGAAACTATACAACATCAAACCCAGAGAAGGAAAAACTAAGAAAAAATCACAGCATCAGTGATTCTTGGGACAACGTCAAAAAGCCTAATATTTATGTAATTGGAGTCTACAAAGGAGAGAAAAGGAAGGTCGGGGAAAATATTTGAAGAAATAAAATACCAACATTTTCTAAATTTGATGAAAACCATGAATCTGCAGATCCAAGAGTCTCAATGAACCAAAACCTGAAAAACCGTAAAACGGGAGCACCGAGGCACAAATAAATGCTTTAAACCAATGACAAAGACAAAATCTTGACAGCAGCCAGAGAAAAAAGACATATGACATACAGAGCAAACAGTGGTGGCGGACCTTCTGTCTGAGTTGAGGCCAGCGAAGAGGAAGTGGAGAAATAGCCCTAACGTCTGAAAGAAAAGCAAAGTTGTCAAACAGGAATTCCTGTCCAGCAAAAATCTCTTCAGAAAATGAACACGGCGCATTTCCTATTAACAACTTTGTAGACCATGAAACCAGTCTCAAGGAACTTAAAAGGATTTGAGTCACATAAAGTATGTTCTCCGACCGTGATGGATTTAAACCAGAAATGGACCACAGAAAGCTGTCGGGAAATCTCCAAATATTTGGAAATGAAATAGGACACTTCCTAATAAACCATGGATCAAAGAAAAAACCAAAAACCAAATCAGGAAGCATTTTGAACTGAATAAATACGAAAATACAACAAACCAAAATCAAGGAGAGAGAGAACTGAAGAATAATAAATAAAATTGTTCAAAAACCAAACTTTCCTCTTAAAGATCAATAAAATCTCTAGACAGACTGGTCAGGAAAAAGACAGAAAAGAAATGAGTTAACCAAATTAGGACTGAGAGAGGTGACATTTATAAAGATTTCCCAGATAGTAAAAGGATAATAATAATATCGTATAATTTGTCAATAAATACAACAACTTAAATGGAAGGGACATATGATTTGAAAAGCATAATCTACCAAGCACCAAAGCCCACGTAAGAATAGATAGATATCATGAATTTTCCAAATCTGTTAAATAAATTTAACTTGTGGTCGAAGCCCACCCACAGGGAAATGTCCACTCTCATATGGCTTCACCAGTGAATTCCACCAAGTAAGAAAGAAGAATAGCAATTTAAAATAATCTCTTCTAAACTCTTGAAAAGAAGGTACTACTCAAGTCATTCCATGGGGCCAGAATTACTCTGAAACCAAAATTAGACAAAGAGATTATGAGAAAATAAGCCTAAAGACAAATATTCCTTCTAAGCATAAATGCAAACTTTCCTAACAAAATTTTAGCAAACAAGATCTAACAATTGCTAAAAACAGATAATACCTCGTGAGCACATGTTTATCTCAGAAATGTAACACTGACCTAACATTCAAAAGTAACTTATGTTAACAAACCCAAACCAAAAAACACATAAACCTGTCAATATATGCCAAAAAGGTGTTTCACAAAATCTAATTGAATTACTGATAAAAACTCTCAGAAAACTAGGATTAGAAGGAACTTGCTTACATAATAAAAGGTGTCTCTAAAAATCCCACTGGTGGTACCGTATTTACTGGACAACCAAGTGCTCTCCCACTAAGGTAAAAAGTGAATAAGGACACCGGCCCTCCCCACTCCTACTCAGCATTGTACTGGGGATTAGCCCTTCCATAAGGCAAGAAAAGTAAATGAGAGGCATCCTGCATGTAAAGAAAGAAGGAAGTTGTCTGCAGTCACAGGAGACATTATCGTCTACTTAGAAAATAGCATGAACTCTAAAACAACAGCAACAACCCCTCGAACTGACAGTGGGTTTAACAAGGATGCAGGGTACAAGATTCACATACGAAAATCAATTTTTATATATTAATAGCAAACATCTGGAAACTGAAATTGAAAATGCAAAACTATACTTTCAGAAGCCAACACGGTGGATCACTTGAGGCCAGGAATTAGCCCAACCTGGTCAACATGGTGAAACCCCGTCTCTAATAAAATACACAAATTAGCTGGGTGTGGCGGTGCCCACCTGTAATCTCAGCTACTCAGGAGCCTGAAGCATGAGAATCGCTTGAACCTAAGAGGTAGAGGTTGCAGTGAGTCGAGATTGTGCCACTGCACTCCAGTCTGGGTGACACAGCGAGACTCCATCTCAAAAAACGGAAATACAAAACTACTGACAATAACATCAAAAGACAAGGTATGCTTAGAGATAAGCTGGCAAAAGTTTTCCATGACCTGTACGCTGAGACTAAACTATTGCTGAGAGAAATTTAAAAAGAACAAAGTGTGATGACAGCCACATTCAGAAATTGGAAGACTCATTATTGTTAAGATGTAATTTCTTCCCAGGTTGACCTATAGATTCTATAGCATGCCAATCGAAATCTCTGCAAGTTTTTTTTTTAGATAGTAACAAACCAATTCTAAAACGTCTAAGGGTTTTGGGGCATTTCAGGGTTTCAGAAAATGAATAAAAAGAAAAGTAAAATTTACATGGAAATTCAAAGCATCTAGAACAGCTAAAACAACTTTGAAAATGAGGAACAAAAAAGAGGATTTGCTCAATTCTGATGATAAAGCTGGAGTAATGAGAAGGCACCGAGCTGTAGAAAGGGTAGAGGAGACACGCATCAAAGGAAGAGAGTAGAGAGGCCAGAGGTAGACCCCACTTGTATGTAGTCAGCTGATTTGCCCTCCCTCCCTCCCTCCCTCCCTCCCTCCCTCCCTTCTTTCCTTCTTCCTTCCTCCTTCCTTCCTTCCTTCCTTTCTTCCTTCCTTCCTTCCTTCCTTCCTTCCTTCCTTCCTTTCTTCCTTCCTTCCTTCCTTCCTTCCTTCCTATCTTTCTTCCTTCCTTCCTTCCTTTCTTCCTTCCTTCCTTTCTTCCTTCCTTCCTTCCTTCCTTCCTTCCTTCCGTCCTCAACTTCTCCCTCCCTCCCTCCCTCTCTCCCTCCTCCTTCCTTCTCTCCTTCCCTCCTTCCTTCTGTCCTTCCCTCCTTCCTTCCTTTCTCCTTTCTTCCCTCCCTCCTTCCCTTCCCCTCCCTTTCCCTTCCCTTCCTTTGTCTTCTTTTTTTTTGAGACAGAGTCTCACTGTCACCCAGGCTGAATGCCTGGGTGACAACGATCATAACTCATTGCAGCCTTAAACTCCCAGGCTCAAATGATCCTCCCACCTCAGCCTCCCCAGCAGGTGAAAATATGGGCACATGCCACCTCACTCAGCTTATTTTTGATTTTTGTAGAGAGGAGGCCTTACTATGTTGCCCAGGCTGGTCTCAAACTCCTAGACAAGCAATCCTCCCATCTTGGCCTCTTAAAGTGCTGGGATTACAGGCATGGGCCACCATATGCAGCCAACCAGTCTGATTTGTGGAGAAAGGGTAGGATTTTCCCAAATGGTGCTGGAGCCATCGTGTGTGCATATCCACAAGCACAGAAACAAACTTCGGCACCGCCTGCAGCGTACGCAAAAATTAGCTTAGAATGAATCACAGGCTTGAGTGTGAAACGTAAAACCATAAAACATCTAATGACAACGAGGATCAAACAAAACAGGGAAAAATATTTATGATCTTGGGTTAGGCAATAATTTCTTAGCTACAACAGTAAAAGCGTGAAATAAGAACACTGAGTAAATTAGATGTTCTTCAAAAGACACCACTGAGAGAATATCTGCAGTCCTGTATCTGAAAAAGAACTTACACCCAGAAAATACAGAGAAATCTCAAAGCTTAATAATAAGCCCATGAACAACCCAGTTCAGTAAGTGGGAAAAGGCCTGAATGGACAGCTCACCAAAGAAGATACACACGGCGAATAAGCCCATAAAAACGCTCAGTATCCGGCCAGGTGCGGTGGCTCGCACCTGTAATCCCAGCACTTTGCGAGGCTGAGGCAGGAGGATCACTTGAGCCCAGGAGATCGAGACCAGCCTGGGCAACATGGTGAAACCCCGTCTCTACAAAAAATACAAAAATTAGCCAGGCATAGTGGGGAGCACTTATGGTCCCAGCTAGCTGGGTGGCTGAGGTGGGAGGGTCACTTGAGCCTAGGTGACAGAGTGAGACTGACTCCAAAAGAAACATGCTCAATGTCATTCATCATTAGGGAAATATAAATCAAAGCCACAAAGAGACCCTGCGGCGAGGAGCAGCGCCTAGAGCACAAGGAAGCGCTGAGGAACGGGGTCTGTGTGTCTCACGACCACCGCGGTGATGGGCCCGAGTGCTCACACGGCTCGAAGCCGATCAAAGCCTACACTTCAGATGTCGGTCATACCTCAACAAGGCTGGTACAAAATAATAAACGCCTATTAAATAGCCCAATCTGATAGGCCTATTACGAGGCCTGGCCACGCCCAGTGTGACAGGGAAGACCCAGGGATATAAAAAGGGACAAGGCTTTGACAACTATTTGGAAGGCTCCAGCTACACACTCACCCACTATAGGACAAGGCCATTTCCCGTGCACGTACTTACACAGGTGATGAAAGTATGCATCGGTCCGAAGGCTCACAGCGACGTCATCTGTAATAGTCAGGACCTGGGAAAAGCCCAGCTGGCATGAGCCAGTGAATGAACAAGCACACCATGGGTACCCACACTGTGGGGCACTGCCTGTCAACATGAAGGATGCACTGTGGATGACTGTGCCACTGAGAATGCTGGGCCACGTGCACGGTGGCTCACACCCATACCCCAGCACTTGCAGTCCTGGCTACTTGAGAGGCTGAGGCGGGAGGATCACTCGAGACCAGGCGTTCGAGGCTGCAATGAGCTACGATGATGACACTGAACTCAGCCTGGGTGACAGAGTGAGGAAAGGAAGGAAGGAAGAGGGCGAGGGAGGGAAGAAGGGAGGGAAGGAGGGAAGGAAGGGAGGAGGGAAGGGAGGAAGGAAGGAAGGAAGGAAGGAAGGAAGGAAGGAAGGAAGGAAGGAAGGAAAGAGGGAGGGAGGGAAGAAAGGAAGGAAGGAAAGAGGGAAGGAGGGAGGGAGGGAAGGAAGGAAAAAAGGAAGGAAAGAAGGAGGGAAGGAAGGAAAGAGGGAGGCAGGGAAGGAAGGAAGGAAAGAGGGAAGGAGGGAGGGAAGGAAAGAAGGAAGGAAAGAGGGAGGGAAGGAAGGAAAGAGGGAGGGAGGGAAGAAGGAAGGAAAGAGGGAAGGAGGGAGGGAGGGAAGGAAGGAAAGAAGGAGGGAAGGAAGGAAGGAAGGAAGGAAAGAGGGAGGGAGGGAAGGAAGGAAGGAAAGAGGGAAGGAGGGAGGGAGGGAAGGAAGGAAGAGCAGACTGATTTGTAGTGACCTAAAGTAGGGTTTCTAGTTGTCTGGAAGGAAGGGAGGAACCAGGGACGGGGGAGGGACAAGTTCCAGGGGCCCAGGATCCCCCTCAGAAGTGAGGTCTGCGTGTCTCACCACCATCGTAGCCATAGTATCACAAGTACACACACGTGTCAAAGCTGATCCAATTGTGCACTTTAGACATGCACTGTTTATGTCAGTTATTCCTCAGTAGAGCAGATAAAACATACGCAAAGCTTCCACAGCAGATACGTGTTGCCGGCAATTGCTAATGCGGTTTTCTCTGTGGAAACAGGAGGGGCAGAGGAACATAGGGAAGTCTGCCGTGACCAGCTCCCAATTTTCTACTCAGAAAGAATCTGTCCAGCCTCCTCCACATTCCGATCTGTTTGCTGGGCCCCCGGGATTGGCCTCAATCTTCAAAGGACCTCAGGTCATCTTTGCGTTTTGGGAAGGGACTCTCTACGCCCGTGGGGCAGGAGCTGTTCAGAGCATCTGAGCCAGGGTCTCACCCAATTGGCAACTCCTGTCACCTATGGAACACTTTTTGGGATGTTTGCAAATGACATATCACATGGTTTTAAAATTCTTAACAAACTAGTCAGGATTTCTAAATAAACCACTTGCTTTAAATACTGTCATCAGAGAGCGTTCTTCAGGTGGACAAAGTGGCCTGACCCTGGCCTGTCCCTTTACCTGGCCACGTGGCAGGAAGAAGTCTGTGTGGCGGATGGCCAGGGGTCTCAATGCCTTGGGAAGTCCCCAGCGGTGAATGGACAGGACATTCTCAGTTGGCAGCAATGGCTGACTCCAGCGATGAAGTGCCTGTGGTCTCCCCGTGCACAAAGTCACAGGCACGGTGGCTGTCTATAAGAATGACGGGGAGAAATGAGAGACGATGGGAAATTTATTTTTAAAAAGCATGCATGTTTTCAATCTAAATTCACAGACCCTGGGGTAAAACCCTTGCCAGGGGTGCCAGGCTGTAGCCTCCATGCCCAGGCTAGTCCGCCTGCAGAGGTGGGGCAGCATCTGGGAAGCTGCAGGCATTGGTCTCTGGAAGTGACCCCAAAACTGAGGGGTGAAGGCAGCCAGCACAGGGCCTTGCACCTGGGGAGAGAGCCAGGCAAAACCTTCCAGTGAAAGAGTAAAAATAGCCCAGCTGTGCGATCCAGGGCATTCGCCGACTCCACAGTCAAATAAGTGGGGGAAGCACCTTCCCAGCCTCTGCTGGAGGCAGCCGGGAGGGAGCTGGGTGGCTAGGAGGGGTTGCTGGCACAGAGGAGCAGAGGTTGAGCTAGAATCTCTGTGATTTAGGTGCCTAGGACCCAGCCCTGGGAGAAAGGGGCCTTCCCAGAACAGGGCCTGCAGGACACACTCCTCTGTGCACAGCGACTCAGCAGGTGCCCCAGGCCTTGAGGACCCTCATCCTCTCACCAGCGAGTCCTCCTTCGCAGCAATGTTCTGAAACATGTCAGCGTGTGCCGGAGAACAAGTTTGCATTGCTCTCTTGGGAGAAGCAACAAGACCGGCTGTATTCCAGCTGCTGCAGTGGATGAAGGACTCTAGAATCCAGCTCAGTTCAGACACAGTGAAGACAGCTGCAGATGCCCAGCCCACGAGCAGAACGAGGGGCCCGGCTGGAAACCACTCACCTGGCTAAACACCAAGGGCACGGTTCTCCTAAAGGCAGGCCGAGGATTTAGACATGGATGGCTGGGACCAAGGAATTTGATCAGATGCCAAGGACGGGAGGGTTCTCCGTGTCACAGGACTCAGCGGGCCACAGACACAGAGGTCAAGGTCGAGGCTAGCTGAACGGGGCTCAGGAGCCTGGCTCAGGGTGGGTCAGGGAGGGAGTCTTTGCCAGTCAGTTTCCGGCCCACAAAGGCTCACCACACACCGGACCAGTCCACCTGGGGGGGATTGTCATATAGGGAGAAGGGACAGTGAGAGGAGGATGATGGTTATACAGGGAGGAGGGACAGTGGGAGGAGGAGGATGGTCATACAGGGAGGAGGGACAGTGGGAGGAGGAGAATGGTCATACAGGGAGGAGGGACAGTGGGAGGAGGAGGAGGATCATACAGGGAGGAGGGACAGTGAGAGGAGAATGATGGTTATACATGAAGAAGGGACAGTGAGAGGTGGATGATGGTCATACAGGGAGGAGGGACAGTGAGAGGAGGAGGATGGTCATACAGGGAGGAGGGACAGTGGGAGGGTGATGGTTATACAGGGAGGAAGGACAGTGAGAGGAGGAGGATGATCATACAGGAAGGAAGGACAGTGAGTGGATGATGGTTATACAGGGAGGAGGGACAATGGGAGGAGGAGGATGGTCATACAGGGAGGAGGGACAGTGAGAGGAGGATGATGGTTATACAGGGAGGAGGGACAGTGGGAGGATGATGGTTATACATGTAGAAGGGACAGTGAGAGGAGGAGGATGGTTATACAGGGAGGAGGGACAGTGAGTGGATGATGGTTATACAGGGAGGAGGGACATTGGGAGGAGGATGATGGTTATACATGGAGGAGGGACAGTTAGTGGATGATGGTTATACAGGGAGGAGGGACAGTGAGAGGACGATGATGGTTATACAGGGAGGAGGGACAGTGGGAGGATAATGGTTATACATGGAGAAGGGACAGTGAGAGGAGGATGACGGTTATACATGGAGGAGGGACAGTGGGAGGGTGATGGTTATACAGGGAGAAGGGACAGTGAGTGGATGATGGTTATACAGGGAGGAGGGACAGTGGGAGGAGGATGATGGTTATACATGGAGGAGGGACAGTTAGTGGATGATGGTTATACA